>CM035845.1:99179905-100379905 GCA_020510985.1 Pholidichthys leucotaenia
GTGGAGAAGAAGAGTGTTTTGAAAGCAGAAACACAACCAAAACCTTCTCCAGGTCAGCTTAGTTGTCATCTTACATATGTATACAGTATATATATTTTTTACACTTGCTGATGACCGGGAAAAGTCTTTCCAACAGTTTTACACAAAATATTATGACAACGTATCTCGGGCTCTACAGTGCACATCATGGCATGAAAGCTCTGGTTGTCAATGACGAAATACTGGCAGAAATCCTTGGCAATAAATGTGGTAGTAGATTTTGTAATTCGCGTTGCCCTTTCCAAGTTGTGTGGAAGTTTTGACATTGCTAGTTCAGTGGTCCTCTGGTTGGCGGCAGCAGCCAAAACGTTTTTCTTTTTTTTCTCACTCCGACCGCCGAATGGAAATGTTCAATATGGTTTCGCATGTTTGTTGTTTCCAAAATATTTTAGTTTAGTCTGACAGAGCTTATATACAGTGTGGGTCTTGTCCAAGTCTTTTTTCCCTTTGACTTCATAAAAGCCGAAGTACTATAATAATAATAATGCATCAGATTTATATAGCACTTTTCATGGACACTTAAAGATGCTTTACAATGGATACATTATTCATTCACTTCACAGAAAGTGAGAGTGGTAAGCTACTTCAGTAGCCACTGCCAGAAATGTGGCTGCTAATCTGCGCCAACGGTCTCCCTGATCACTACCGAACATTTATACACATTCATACCCAGTGCCATAGACACTGGAGGCAAGGTGGGTAAAGTGTCTTGCCCAGGGACACAACAGCAGGATGGCTGGGGAGAGCAGGATTCAAACCGCCAACCCTCTGGTTATTGGACGACCCGTTCTACCTCCCAAGCCACTGCTGCCCCAAACGTACTGCTATATGTTTGCGTTTAATGAAGAGAGGACCGATCATATACTCCACTCCGCCACTTTGTTTTTGTGTCACACTATTCCTCCTCTCCACATGGCGAAACCATCTGAGCCTTGTCTCTCTTACTTTGTCTCCAAACCGCTCAACCTGAGCTGTCCCTCTGATCCACTCTTTTCTAATCATGTCCCTCCTAAACACTTCCAAAGAGAATCTTTGCATTTTCAACTTTGCCACTTCCAGCGCCACCTCCTCTCTTTTTGTTAGTACTACTGTCTCCAAACCATACATTATAGCAGTTCTAAATAAAATAAATAAGTTATTTTAATTATTTTAATTTATCCTTGATTTATTATGCTTTGGTGCACAAAGTGCAACCTAGGCATTCAGTAGTGTGTCAGTGTGTGTGTCTGTCTGTTTGTTACCGGCTTTCAAGTGGAACCAAAGGTTTGTATCAATGTATCACCTTGTTTTCTTGACTTTTAATTTACAAGAATTTTGAGATAAGGCTTTGTTGTCAAGATAAAAGCCTTGAAAAAGTTGTTGTAATAACTATGTCGGGCCAGTAGGTGGCAGTGTGACTTTTTCACAGCACCATGTACGACTTCCTGTCAACTATCAATTGCCTGCTGAACTTTTAATATAGCAGTTGTTACTGACAAGTAAACACATATTACCAGCAACAGCAACTGCACCATTTATTTCTCACATTTGATTGTTTAAAAAACATGTTTTGATGTTTAATTTTAAAGATATAGGACAATATTTTATCCCAGCACAATCTTGGATGGTTATATACACACTTAACACACCCTCTTTAATCTCTGTTGCACTCTGTCAGTGGACTTTGTGTGTGGGCATGTGTTTGGGTGTATTTTTCCGTTCTCATTTTTTTTCTCTTTGTTTAGTCAAAGGATTTGAGTTAGGATAAGTGATGGTGATTTTTAGGTGGCACTCAAGGGGGCAGTGTTCAGTTGGACAAATGTGGTAGCGGCTCAATCTCCTGGCAGGCAGGTAGAGAGAGTGTTGGTTAGGAAGCCAGGTGTGTTGGTCTTTGGTTTGGTATTTGGTTCAGTATGGCTCCTGAGGGTGTGAGCTTCAATGTGTAGATGTTCTTGGAGACGGCATTGGTTATCAACCTACTCCCTACTCCCTACTTCCTATTGCCTACTTCCAACCTGATTACAGGCACTAAGTTTGATTAATTTCATTAACAAGGAATAAAATAAAGAAGAAAAAAGAGTGGAGTTGTTCAGCATCCTCTATTGACACCTAGGCCGAGTCGACTGTAGGCAGACATTGAAGCCAAGACCCAAATAACTCGAAAGTTAATAACCAAGAATGTAGCATGGGCAAGAGAGGATAAAAGGCTTCAGACGTCCATTAAAGAGCTACAGACGCAGAGGTGGAAACACAACGGTGTAGAGCTGGTCAAGTCCTTCGGTCCAAGATGGCAGAAGATGTGCTGGGAAAGACTGTTAAACAGCTCAAGAGGGAGAGGACTACAGCCAAAAGCAATGTCACCAGGAAAGCCAATTCTCCTCAGTAAGGAGGCAGATAACATGGTTGAAACTGAGCTGAAAGACGAGTTCAGCACACTCATTGGTTACTTCAGGAAAGTCCTCAAAGCAAATGATGATTACAGGATGGGGCTCTTGGCTGAGGCTGCAAATGAAGAAGAGGAAGAAGTTGCAATTCTTGGGGAGGCACTAGAGAATGACATTGAGAAGACTGCAATTGAGGCTGAAGCAAGATTCAAAGAATTGAGAGATACAGTCCAAGTGAACCTGTGGTCAAGATATGGTCAGTACAACCTCACCACTGCAATTCTAGAAGTAGAAAAAACTTGTGATGAAACAGCTAATGTACCCATTGGAAGTACTCATCTGGAGGGGTATGAGGTGCATCTGGTTCTCCTGGAAAAAAGAGTACAGGAGGCCATTAGACTCATGTCAGCCTGGGAGCGATGGATACCGCTGCAAAAAAGAAGGGATGTCGAAGACAGAGTTAAAGGCCTGAAAGTAACCAGCAGCAGACTAGAGTTAAGAATAGTTGAATTTGTCACCGCACATAGCGTTGCAGAGGAAGCACGAACTGCAGGAGCATCTGGTGAGACGGACAGAGCACCATCTTCCCCTGTAGTACCTGTTATGAAGATTAAGCCAACAGCTCTTCCCATCTTTAAGGGCAATAAGAGAGAATTTCACAGATGGAAGAAAGACTGGGAGAGTCTACAAAGGCAGAGAGAGCCATCAGGATCAGTGGAAGCCAAGAAAATTCAACTCCTGAGTAGTGTTGATGAGAAAATATTAAAGGATCTCAGGCTATCAACATACAGCACTGCTGCAAAAATCTTCAGAGTCTTGGAGAACATGTATGGGAACAAGTTAACCATCACTCTCGAAGTACTTGAGGACCTTGAGAAATTACCTCCTGCCAAAGGCAATCAACCAAGAAAAGTTATTGATCTCATACAGTCGGTAGAAAAAGCCCTGGCAGACCTTTCAGAATTAGGAAACTCTGGTGCATTGAAGAACCCACTGGTGATGAGAGCAATAGAGAGCAAATTACCCGACTTTATTAAAAGAGACTGGTTAAACTTCATGGTTGAACCCAACAATAATGTAACTTCAGACAACCATTTTGATGCACTACTGAGGTTCCTGAAAAATCAAGAGGAGATTCTAGAGAAACTTGAGCACTTTGTCATTATCTTGTCCATGTGCTTTGTGTTAGTAATTTGATCACCTGCCCGCTCACGTGAATCCGCACCTGCCATTAATTATGTTCTCAGTATTTAAAAACTGTTGTTTTTTCTTTTTGCTGCCGCAGTCTTAGTTTAATTTCCTCCTTGCCACCAGAACCCCTTCCCCGTTCTGCTGTTCCAATATCTGTAAGTTCACCTCGTCTTCTGTTTGGATTTTTGCTTTATGCACTTTGGAACTTTTGTATTTTGTTATTAAATGCCACAAACTGCGTGGGTCTGTCTGTCTGCCCTGAGGGGCCATGCATGACACTTATGCAGGAATAAAGACTGTAAAAAAGAAGGCACCTCAAATCACCATTACCTTCTCTGCCCAAGAGGAGGTTGTGAAAGGAGCAATGCGGAAGAGAGCAGTAAAGGCACCAGTGGCAAAAACAATCTGACAGGTGAGCAGGAGGATTTCTTGTCTGAGCTTTCACCAGAGATGGCAGAGAGGTGTAAAAAAGCCTTCACCAACAATACTGCAAGAACAACCAAGACCAGTAAGAACCAAGCTGATCTTCAGGAGAGAAATGGAGTGTGTGAACTTCCTGTTATCATGATGCTAATGGAGGCCACTGCTAATGCAGGTCAAAAGATCGGGACTTTAGTGGATCTTGCATCTGATACCAACTACATCACCCACAAGGCTGCTGACAGGCTGAGGTTGCAAAGAGAGAAAGTGACCTTAGTTGTACATGGTGTTGGTGGGATGACCATGAAGGTGAACACAGGTACTTCCTTAGAGTCAGGATCAAGCCATCCAAAGGCAATGAAATATCCCATGAGCTTATCTGTTATGGTCTGGATGAGATCACCAAAGTACACAAAAATGTCAGTCCTGAAGAGTTAAAGAAATACTTCCCAGAGGTCAAGTTAGAAGAATTGAGGATGCCAAAAGACATTGAGCTACTTATCAGCCACAGAGAGGGAAGACTTGCTCCACAAAGGGTGAGAGTTGTTTGAGATCTCATCCTATGGGAAAGCCCATTGGGGAAAATGGTAGGCGGAGCACACCCCAGTCTGTTTGAGGAAGTGGCGATGGCAACACACAGATCAAAAACCCACTTTGCCCGCTCCATGAGGGCAGCTGCTGTCAAGTATGAGGAGATTGTCAGTCACTCGGAGATGGAGAGTGCCACACTGCAAAGGGGAAATATAGTCAATGCAAAGTTCACAACCACATCAAACCATGAGTTTCTTGAATGGTGGAGGTGGGAAAGCATAGGAACAGCTTGCGAACTAAGATGTGGAGGATGCCGATGTGGGAACTGCCAGCCTGGAGGGAACGAAATGACCCTAGCAGAGGAGAAAGAACTGGAAATCATAAAATCAGGACTTACCTATGTCAACGAAGATGCTCACATAAATTCTCCACACTGGGATGCAAAGTATACTTGGACAGAAGATCCTTCCTCACTCCCAAACAACAAAAGTGCAGTGGAGGCCACATTCCTAAGAACAGAGAGACAGCTGGAAAGAGAGCCAGAATGGAAAACTGCATATACAGCCCAGGTTCATGAAATGGTTCAGCAAGGAGCAGCCATAGAACTCACTGATAAAATCAAGAGATGTTGGGAAGGGCCTGTGTGGTATGTAAGTCACCTGGTGGCACCAAACCCACATTCAGTGACAACTCCAGTTCGGCTAGTGTGGAATAGTAGTCAGAAGTTCAAGGGGCTGAGTATGAATGATCTTTTGCTGAAAGGACCAGATGTACTCAACCCAATCAGAGCTGTTCTCCTGAGGTTCAGAAGAGGGGTACACGCAGTCCTTGGTGACATCAAGAAAATGTATAATTCAGTGTGGCTGGAAGAGCGAGAAATGCACTTACACAGATTTCTCTGGAGGGATAAGCCTGAGGAAGATGTAAAAGAATATGCCATCACCCGGGTCAACATAGGAGATAGACCAGCTGGTTGCATTGCCCAGCTAGCTATGTGCGAGACAGCAAAACTTTGTATCTTTGCACACCTGGAAGAAGAAGGTAGGGTCCTCCAAGAGGACAGTTATGTCGACAACATCTTGACCTCTCACAACAACCTGGGAAAACTGGACAAGATAACAGAAGGGGTGGAAGAAATCCTGCCAGTTGGAGGGCTTCTTCCTTAAACCTTGGGTCCAGTCAAGGCAAACTGGGAGGCAAAAAGCTGCAAATGAACTGGAAAGAAAAGAACAAACTAAAACCATCATTCTCCCAAATCAAATGAGAGATGAGGACAACAAAGCCCTGGGTGTTGGGTATCAAGTCAAGGAGGACAAACTGTATATATTAACCTCAATCAACTTTTCCAAAAGGAAGTAAAAGATGGGAATAGGCAAAGATCTTCTTAAAGAGGAAGTGAGACCTGGAACACCTAATCCACTGACTAGAAGAGAGCTACTGAGTCAGGTAGCTGGACTTTATGATCCATATGGCATAGTAACGCCTTCCAAGCAGAAGGGGGCAATCTTTATCAGAAAAGCCTTTCAAGAAGTAGGTGGCGGAAAACTAACCCGCGAAACATGGAATAGACCACTCTCAAAAGGTCTTAGAGAAGAAGCTGTCACTCTTTCTGAAAAGTATGTAATGCTTGGGCAAATTAAATTCCACCAAAGCCTTACGCCAGCTGACTGGAAAGGAAGACCATGAGGAGTCACTTTTTCTGATGAAAGTGATAAAACCTGTGGGACTGTGATGTACTTGCGGTGGAACACCAAGCAAGGAGTTGATGTCTTGTTTGTTGAATCTAAAGCCAAGCTGACACCACTAGATCAGAAAGGGGATGCTGTTAAAGCTGAGATGTGTGGTGCAGTCTTTGCAGCCAGGCTCAAGAAGTATTTTGAGAAGCTTGGAGGAATGGAGGTGGAGAGGTGAATTCATTTTGTTGACAGTCAAACAGTCCTTAGAACCATCCACAGAGAGAGCTATGGGTACCAAACCTTTTTTGCAAACCAGGTTGGTGAGATCCAAAAGGCTGGGCTAGTGGAAGACTGGTGGTGGACCCCTGGGAAACTAAATGTTGCTGACATCATAACAAGAGGAGCCTCTCCTGAAGAACTAAAGGAGAATTCCACATGGCAAAATGGACCAGAGTTTCTCAGAGGGCAGGTGGAAAAATGGCCCAAAAAGCCAGCTGGAGAAGTTGCAGCATACGCTAGAGAAAGTGTGAACCAGCTTCAAAGAAAAGCCTTCACAGGGGCAGTAGCCAGAGCCCAAGAAAAACAAAAGGACAATGGCAGTCATAATCACACCTTGCAGGAAAGCTTTGAGAAGAGCTTTAAAATGGATAAAATGGATGGGAAACCAATTGCTATGACCCCACCTGCTGGCTGGAGTAAGATCCTTGTCAAGATAGAAGGGTTTAGTAGCCTGTCCAAGCTGATCAATGTCATTGCCTTGGTGTATCAAGCTACTAGAAAGTGGTTGGAGCTGAGGAAAATTAGCAAAGGGCAGGTGGAAAACAAGCCAACTGGCATACCAAAGAGAGGAATGTTGCGGTGGGAGATATAGTTTGGCTGGCTGATCAAAACTCACTGAGGGGCCAATATAGGTTGGCCAGTGTCACCAGTATCAACACAGAAAAAAGGGCACAGTGAGAGATGTGAATGTGAGAACCTTCCTCAGCTACCCTGTGCCAGTCAAGAAGTCAACCTTAAGGAACGCATCGGATGAGCACAGTAGGAGACACTCAACTAAGATCCCTGCAACTATCCTTCACAGGGATGTTAGACGCCTGGTGGTCCTGCTTCCCATTAAAGAACAAGCAAGAACTTAAAAGGACTAAAAAACTTGTATGACCTCCTTGGGTTCAGTAACCAGGAGCTCAAGTGGGAGGTGTTGCACTCTAAATCACTGGACTTCGTGTGTGGGCATGTGTGTGGGTGTATTTTTCCATTCTCATTTATTTTCTCTTTGTTTAGTCAAAGGATTTGGGTTAGGATAAGTGATGGTAGTTTTTAGGTGGCACTCAAGGGGGCAGTGTTCAGTTGGACAAATGTGGTAGCAGCTCAATCTCCTGGCAGGCAGGTAGAGAGAGTGTTGATTAGGAAGCCAGGTGTGTGGGTCTTTGGTTTGGTATTTGGTTCAGCATGGCTCCTGAGGGTGTGAGCTTCAATGTGTAGATGTCCTTGGAGACGGCATTGGTTATCAACCTACTCCCTACTCCCTGCTCCCTACTTCCTATTGCCTACTTCCAACCTGATTACAGGCACTAAGTTTGATTAATTTCATTAACAAGGAATAAAATAAAGAAGAAAAAAGAGTGGAGTTGTCCAGCGTCCTCTATTGACACCTAGGCTGAGTCGAGTTTAGGCAGACATTGAAGCCAAGACCCAAATAACTCGACAGTCTCTGTGCCATCTTTGACGGGGATAAACAGACTTCAGCAGACCATCATCTGGGGGATGTGTCATAACAAATTAGAAATAAAGTTAAATCAATCAATACACGGGATTATTCACATATTATATGTAAAGAAATATAAAGAAAGGAAGAAGGCAGGAAATATTAAACTCAGCAATTTAGACATTTAAAATGTTCAAGCATGTCGACAGTCTTTAGGGCTTTCGGGTTTATGGATTGCTGAATAATTTCCATGTATTGCTCCTCCTCAACCATAAATATTTAGTGAGGTGCACCTCGTGTGTGTTGTAACACTGATGTCAGCTTCATACGTGCGTAAATAAATAGCAAGTATTTCAAAAGCTTGCATGCTTGGACTGACACAATACTTAGTTATCCCATGCTACCATGCCACAAGCCTATGGTGCTTTGATTTATCCTTTATTTAACCAGAAATTTCCCATTGAGACACAGGGCCGTATTACAATGACGTGGTAGGTCAGTCAGTTGTCTCTGATGCAGAACGCATTTATGGGCTTTCCAAGTTCACTTCTTTATCACAACAGCGTAGAAACAAACTTTCCGCCGGCGCATGACACAAAAAGGCTGGTCTAATTATTCCGAGGTGTGTTTTGGATAATCCAATCCAAAGTGTTCCTGCCCATCCCTTTAATGCAGAGAGGCACATTATCTAAAGTGAACTGTGCTCATGATGGTTTTAGACAGGTTTTGCTCTGGCCAAAGCCCATGTGTGTGAGCCAAAATGCACGTGATAGTAATGCTGCTTGATAGTAAGGAAGATATCAATCACATTTGATGCCCAATTAGTTATGTTAGAACAAACAGGGAAGAATGCTGAGCTGAAAAATCAGCAGAGTGGTTTAATGCAGTGCGTACTTCATGTAGTGGAGAACTTCAGGAAAGAGGATGATGCCTCCGCAGACTGTCATAAAGTTTCATTAACGATGGCACAGAAGTCACTCCTGGCCTGTGGAGAGATGGAGTGCTCCCTCCCCTGTTGCTTTCGCTGACCAAGGGTCTCCCCTGTCTCAGCAGGGGTCTGCCGAGGTTTCGGGTCTCTGTCCCAGTCCCTTCTGGGTGGGAGGAGAGGGGTAGAGCTGGCACGACTTCCCATCCGCCACCGACCCTCACCACGAAGCAAGCCCGCTCTCGGCAGCCTCTGCTGGGAACTGTCAGGTGGCAGTCGGTGAGCTTGCTGGAGCATCCTCAACTCGGCTGGAAATCTGGGGCATGCAGCAGAGTCAGATGTGGATGCATCTCCTGTTTCTCTATGAAAAGTAAAACGCCCCACACTCCTTGTTCATACATTTATTCCCCTAAAAAAAAATCCTACATTAATGCCTAATCTATAGACTCCAATGGTAAGTCCGCAATTAAAATGAGAGTTTGGATGGAAAAATAATTTTTAAAAAACTAGTGTGGGATCGATCATCATATAATTAAAATGACAGGCGATGATGATGACTGTTACAACTCTCTTGATTAAAATAAAACAAGATCCCAGTGCTGCCATTTCCTCATGAACTCCAGAGCTGCACAATTTCAAAACACACCACTGAAATCGCATTACACAATGCGTTTCTGGCAATAGACCTCCTTTTGCCTGATCAAAAGGCGTGTAAAAAGAAAAATTTATTATATAAAGTTTTTCTAAAGAAAAGGGCAAAAGAAGCAGAGCAGCGGTATAAAACATACAAAAATAAGTTAACATATATAATGAGATGTAGTAAAAGAAACTATTACATTAAAGAACTGGAGAAAAACAGAGACAATATTAAAAATACATGGACAATACTTAACAATATTCTTGGAAATAAAAATAGAAATATAAGCTACCCAACCAATTTTTAAACAAAAAAAAAAAAAAACAATAAAACAACTCAGAGTGTGAATGCAGTCTCACCTGCAGATGAATTTAATAACTTTTTTGTTAACATTGGTCCTAATTTGGCTCGAGAAATACCCATTACGGCACCTACGGGTGATACAGTAAGCAAAAACACTGCTATAAAAAACTCCATTTTCATAAAGAACACAGACGAGAGAGAGGTCATTGAAATTGTTAAATTGTTTAAAAGTAAAACATCTACGGACTGTGATGGTATTGACATACTCTTAGTCAAAACTATTATTGAATGCTTAGTGAAACCACTGACGTATATTTGTAACCTGTCTCTCCAAACAGGTATATTTCCCAATGCAATGAAAATAGCTTAAGTAATTCCGATATACAAGGTGGGTGACAGAGAGGAATTTTCAAACTACAGACCAATTTCACTATTGCCGCAATTTTCCAAGGTACTTGGAAAAAATATTCTGTGAGAGAATTAACAACTTCATAATGAAGAATAATTTATTGTGTGAGCAGCAATATGGGTTCAGACACAAGAGGAGAACTGCATTTGCTCTAATGGAATTTATAGAAAAAATATCAACTGCCATTGAAAATAAAGAGTATTCAGTTGGGGTATTCCTGGATCTTAAAAAAGCATTTGATACAGTGGATCATAATTTATTATTAAAGAAACTACAAAATTATGGTATTGGGGGGTAGCAGTGTCCTGGTTATGTAGTTACTTAAAGAATAGATATCAGTATGTATGTGCTGGTAACAAAAACTCACAGTTACTGAAGGTTACTTGTGGAGTCCCACAGGGTTCAGTTTTGGGGCCACTGTTATTCAATATGTATATAAATGATATATGTAAAGTCTTGGAAAAAATGGATTTAATATTGTTTGCTGATGATGCTAATTTATTATGCAGTGGAAGCAATTTGGAACAACTTTTGGATACACTCGGAAAGGAATTAGGAAAGCTTAAACTGTGGTTTGATTCAAACAAATTAACGCTCAATTTAAGTAAGACAAAATTTATAGTTTTTAACGACCACAACAACTTAGTATCTAAACTTAGTGTAAATGGTGTAGAGATTGAAAGGGTATCTGAAACTAAATTTCTTGGAGTAATAATTGATAATAAACTGTGTTGGAAGTCACATATTAATTATATTAAAGGTAAAATATCTAAATCAATTGCAATACTACACAGAGTGAAATATTTGCTGAAACAACCCACATTATATACTTTGTATCATTCATTAATACTCCCATACATGACATATTATACTGAAGTATGGGGAAATACATATAAAACAAACATATATCCAGTCTTTATGCTTCAGAAGAGAGCTATTAGAATAATAAACAAAGTTGCTTACAGGGAACCAACAAACCCACTTTTCCTTAAATTAAAAGCTCTCAAGTTGAAAGATCTGGTTGACTTTAAAACTGCAGTAATTATGTTTAAAGTAAAGAATCTATCACTGCCCGCAAATATCCAAAAGTTGTTCCAAATAAGGGAGAAACAATATAATTTCAGAGCAACATGTATATTTCAAAAACCCTCAGTGAGAACTACCACCAAGAAACACTGTATTTCAGTGCAAGGAGTCAGATTGTGGAACACTTTTGGACCTGAATTAAAATCATGTACAACGCTTGGACAATTTAAACAAAAACTAAAGGAAGAAATACTCCAAACATATATACAAGATGACATGTAAAATCACATAAGGATTGTCATATTCAGTCTGTGTTGTGTTGTTGCTTATTTTTTTTGTCACGTTTTGTCTTAGCTTTGTTCTGAATTGTAATCGCTCTTGTTTTGTTTTTCTTTTGGATTCTTGGATGGAATATGGGTGGGCAATATAAGCTGCGGCTTCAGCCATCACCCATTTCGAATAACTTATGTTGAACTGTATAATCAGAGTTATTGTTTGATTTGACCTTGTTGGAATTTTTTCCCCCTTTGTTATATTGTTCTGTTTCTTCTTTTTTTTTAATCTTTACTTTTAATCTATCCGAATAAAGATTCATTCATTCATTCATTCATCAAAAGCAAATTGTCATGACATCACCATAATTGTAATGCGCATTAGATTGCACTCCACCACACCTCTTTGAAATGAGCCTCCTTCTCCCGGTGCATAGTGGGCACACTGTCTACTGGTAATTAGACGGCGTGATGCAATGCATAAAAAGCAGACAATGCACTAACAGAAACACTGGCGTACGGCGGAAAGTGTGGCGGAAAAGTCCGCAGATGATCGTCCTAATAGGGCCCATAGTGTCTCTTCTGCCTGGGAGTGCTGGTGAAGGTGGCCACGAAAAAGTTTGATTTTACATTAAACACAGACACACACCAAGACATCAAGAATACGATAAAATGCAAAGAAATGCCAAAATAAACTAAGGACGCAAAAAATAATATAAAAGCCCTGTTTCAGGCTATGACACTGTTCAATATAAACTGTGTTAATGGCATTTTTGAAAACATCTAAAGGAGTCCATGTTGAGCATTTTTGAAGTTCATTCCCAGCATGTGGAGCATAAGATAGGCAGATTTTCTGAGTTCAGTTTGTAACGTTGTGGACTGAAGAAGGAGCTTGGCTGAAGAACGAGTACTGTAGGTAATGGGGTGAAAAATAAGTAGACTGCAGATTTGAGGGAAGCTTACCCATCAATACTTTGTCAATAAAAGATTATTTTTTAAAAAAATATTAATTTTTCTTCTCAACTAATTGGGACAGATTGTGGACAGTGACCAAAGTCAGGGCAGAATTGACACAGGCCATTGTTAGCAGGCACTGAGTTAATACATTTCACAGGTAAATGTGTCAAGTGGAGTCCAGTTCTTTGAATTTAGAGCAGGTCCTGTGTTTGACCTGACCCACTTTTGTCTTTTCCCCTTTTTTTGCCTATGTAGTGTTATAGTCCAGTGATAAATGAACTGGTCAGGGTTAACCACCTCTGTGTAAATACGAGGTAGTCATTCAGTAGCACACACAGTGCCAATAACCTCCACCCCCCAGACTCCCAGTCTCAAGCTAACCCAGTAGAGGCCAGGATCAATGGCCACTTCACAACTCATTTCCTTTTATGCCTCCCTAACTGCCCTGGTCCAACTCTGTGAAATAAATGGCATTGGATCTATAAGTTCACTCACGCAAGCACAAACACATACACGACCACGCATACACACACACACACACACACACACACACACACACACACACACACACAGGGGAGTGTGCAATAGCTTCAGCTCAATACCCTCCACGATAATTTATTTGCAAACTGGCTTGGTGGTGAATGGTGTATCATCTTCGCGGCCTCACACTCGAAAAGCAGGCATTCTGTCATTGTTTATTGCCACTCCCCTGTCGTCAGCTTAACCAGCCCACCAGCCATTAATACGGTGGGCTGGAGTGTTTGTGTCACACACAGCCTGAATACATACATTTAAATGCTTATGTTTTCTTCTAATTTGGAGCTGACAAGAGGACGGAAATACATGTGTGTGCCTCACCATGCAAACAACCTACTGCTTTTTCTGCAAATCGGTCCCTTCCCCACTCTCCTCACCCCCCAAAAAACGCAAGTGGCTTATAGTCATTTGATAGCCCACGACACCGCTATCCATTTAACAGAGCTTAAAATTGCTACATATGCATATGCTGGGGTGTCTTAAGCTGACAACCAAAAGACAGGATTTGCTAGAAGGCAGCTTTGGAGTGTTGTGAATTTAACAAGCATGTCTAGTATTACAGTTCCTCTCTACTTTAGTCATGAATAGTAACAAATCAGACTCTGAAACGCATGCCCGATGGTTTGTTGTGTATCACCCCCTCCCCTCCTCTAACTAATATTAAAATGACTTCAAATCTGGTTAAGATGACTAGCAGGAAGAAGTGGCATCTTTAATGTCACCGGTGTTCTCGTTCTCTGAAAGATTCCAGGTATCATTACAGTTTTTTTTCTTCCTTTTTGTTGCACTTGTTAACTCTCTGCTGCTCCGATTACCTTCATCCCTGACCCATTTTTTGAATATATAAATGGCTCTATCCTTTTCCCAAGTTGTTTGTAGTTGTATCACTATCAGCCTGCAAAAGAGGAGGTGTAGGGAAGGGATGCTTCTTACATACTGCCTCCAAACACTGTATACATATGTAAGAGAGCCAACCAAGGCTCTCAGCCCTCTCCTCTTCAGAGCTTTTCATACAAATGTGGTAAATAAGCTCAGGCCGTGGGGAATTTGGAGGATCCAAACAGACAAACTGACATGTCACTTAGTGCCGGCTTTGGCGCTCTTCACTGCAGGCTTTAGAGATGTAGCTGGTGGGTTTTTAAAGTGTTTCAGCCAAGGTCAGGTCGTCACTTTTCTGTCAAGGTTGAGTACCATCTGAAAGGTTTACAAGTTAATGCTCTATTTTTCAGTGTAGGCAAGTATGGTAAGGAGACTAATGAGTCCTTTGAGAGTAAATGGAATACTTGTTTGGGGATAAATATAGAAAATAAGACATTATCTAGCCTAAGTTTAATGATGGAATCCACAGTGGGAATCCATGGCAGCAGGGATAGATGGGACCACCACTCTCTATGCCCATGTTCCCACTCAAACTGCCTGCCATTCCTCATCAAGGCCTAACCGCTGCTTATTTACCCACACTGCTGACTTAACTCGCATGAATTGATCAGTGATAGCACTGCAAAGCTGCTTGTTCCACCCTAATAAAAATGACGCCCATGAGCATATGCAGAACATGCTTTGCGGGCTAGGCGTAGCACTTCAAGCCTGAGTAGACACTAAGCTGATATTGGTTTCACGCTTGAGTCTGTGGAGTGAAAATCTTCCAATGGAAAGCCAGAGATTTGATTGTTTCTGCATATGCATTTATCAGAAGTTTACATGATAAATATACATTAGCCTGGTGGCTTGGCCATGCGTGGTATTGTTTCTGCGATACTATTCTTCTTGCATTCCCTTTCACCTGTTTGGACTACATCATCCAATTCGCCGCAAATTTGATAATCCTAATTTGCACAGAAACTTCAAATGGATCTGTCTGAGCTTCTTTGCATCATTAGTCTTCTTCTGCATATCTGTCACTGTAAGGAAATGCTTTTTTTTAATCAAAGTTTTCCTGTTAAAACAACTTTTTCCATCGCATAAGACTTAGAAGTGTACATCTTAGCAGTATATATATATAAATATTTCCCATTTGCCTCTTAGCTTTTATCACCGTTCTAAATTATGTCATTTATCTTACATACAAATTTCCACTGTTGCTTTTATTTTTTTGAATACCCACTGTAATTGTTCTGTCCTTGTATGGAGTGCTATGAAGGGAGTGATCATGCTTTTGGCACATTTATCAAAGCTCAAGGAAAAAAAAAAAAGCAGAAAGGAGGCCCTTCTCTTACATAGCCGGACTAAGTGTGTGACAGAGTGATAAATTTTCTTGTTAGGAGAAATTACATCCACTAACTTGAGCTACTTCAGCATGAAATTGAAAAAGAAGCATTTCTCGTGAATTTCCATTCTTGATTCAATGAAAGATGTCGATTAGCCTTTTGGGAAAAAAGTGGTGGGCGTAAGAATGAAACTGAAGAAGTATGATTCTGCTCACGCTTGCTTGTTCTTAGAAGCGTGATATAGGATGCTGGAAACTCTTTGTTTATGGAAGTAAGGCCCAGTCAGGCTGGTGGGAGATTAAAGAAAAAAGTGTTTAACATCTCTTTTTGTGTGGTATACATTTATGTATTCAAGCTAAAGCCATGCTTTTTTCCCCCCCACATTTATATTTATCTGTAGAACTCCCCAAGCCTCTTTGTCTACCTTACCCCAGTCACAGTCTGTGCCCATGATAGCTCCCTCTTTCTCTCCATCTCTTTCTCGGCTTTCTCGCGCGCACACCCATGACTGCACACACAAACACATTACACCAGACCCAGCTGAGTCTAGTAGCCCGCTCTGGTGAGGACGACGGCAGTGGGGGTGGATTACTGATTGATAGACGCTGGGCGTCTGAGTGGAAGGCAGATAACTATATCTTCTGTTGCTCACTTAAAGGTCAAACACACATTGCTGTAATTGGAATATTCACAAGACAACCGCCAAGGTACAATGCAGAGTAGAGGGGAAGAAAGAGAGGAGAAGGAGGAGGAGCAGCACAGGATAAGATAGGTGTTACATAAGCAAAGAGATTGAGAGAGAACATGGGGAGTGAAGGTGATCCATTGCCCTTCCACAGGCACATGGAGTAGCTATTTATTGAGTTGATCTTTAGGGGAAGTGAGGCAGTTTGTGTAAGATGCATCACCCTCAATAGGGAGACTGGGGGCTAATGGCAGGACCAAGCAGCCAAATAAACTTCTCTAAATGACTGTGAAAAATATGTCCTGGTTGACATGAGCTTTCAGAAACAAAGTCTTATTGAGTTGAAATGTAAAAAAAAAAAAAAAAGACTGAAAAAAAATCACACTGTATTCCTTGATGCTAAATATTAAGTGAGGTGAGATCATTTCCATCGAAAGTCAGGGTGCTTTCTCATCGACCCCAGGAGAGAGCAACTCTTAATCTCCACACTTAACCTGAGCTCTGCAGGATGAGACAGAGAGATACTCATACTATTGACCTGCAGCAGCGAAACCCCCGAGTCTTACACAGAAGCACTCAAGCAGCATTCAGGCTCTAGTTGCTTTATGCACATCTACACACAAACAATAAGGATTCTAAATGACACCAGCTCCACTTTTAAGCAGTTTTTGTCGGCATAAAAATGAAGGATCCACCACTGGTTAGCTTTCCTGTTCTCCATAATAAATGTTTTCTGTGGACTCTGAGTATGTTTTCATCAGAGGTTTAATGGGTGGTAAATGCACTTAAATGTAGTTTACTGCCCGGGATGCAGCAGCTGAGATAAGCTAGGGTTTACCTAACCTTGTATTTACCCCTCTGGCCAGAGTCTTTGTTTGTGCAGTTTGTGCGTATTGTGTACCTTAAGCGGGCACACATTTGTGTCAACAAATTCATTTTTTTCTGCAGCATCTACTGGTATCGACATTTTGCACCACACCATCTTGTTCACACTGTGTGATTGGTCTGTGATGTCACAGCCTTTGGCCTTAGTGAAGCAAAAACAAAGACAGCCACGAGTGTCGGATTCTCCAACGGGACTGTGAAACAATACCTTGTTTTCTCTTTAAATCGCTGCATGAGAAGATTGGGGCATATATATTTCTTAAAAATATCGTGCATACAACATTTTTTTCCCCAGATAATCTGCTGTACAAACTACTAAAAACTAGGTCTGCGTAATTGAGGTCTTTTTCCCAGAGTTCCAGTTTTTTCCTCTGGGCTCAGCACCTTTTCCAGATGAACTATGAGTGACCTGAATGCAATATTTCATATCAGTTATTCATCCAGCTGTGTGAACTCCGCTTGCCTGGAATGGTAAAAAAGTAGAGGTTGTCATAATCACCTAAAGAAAAAAATCATGCATTTCTGGAGAAGAGGAAGAAAAACAAAGACATACCATGCTCAAATGTGTTGGAAATTAATTTATATATATATAGTATATATATAGCCAATAAGGATTATGTTGTGCTGCACATTGTGATAATGAGGGTAATTACTCTATAACCAGAACCAGCTTTTACATAAAAAAAGAGCTTGACCTCATATAAACACACACATTGTGTTGTTCCACCCACACAAATATCTCCTCCACTTTCTCTCCTTCTGTTTCAGTCTCTATTTTCCCTTTCTCTGTGTCTCTTTGTGATAGTGTATTGTTGAGGGTCACTGTTGTCAGGGTCTAAAAGACTTCCCTTAGAGCAGCATTAGATAAAGACCTCGGCTGAATGGTCCTGCTGTCATCTTATCTAAATGGAGCCGTACAGTACAGGTCAAGTCAAGACTTTGCTAAAGCCAGCAGGAGGCACAAAATATGAAGGACATAGGTGTATTTAGTGACAAACTGTATTTTAAAAATAGTGAGGCATGGGTTATAAACAATTGATAATGGATATGTCGTGATCAGGGGCATGGTTAGGACCGTGCCCACGCTTTATGTTCATTTAATGGTTTGTTTCCACTCTTTTTATTGTTATTATGACTGTGTTTGTTTATGATTTAGTTCCCTGTTTATTGTTATCTTGTCTTCCCCTTGTGCCTGGTGTCTGTGTCTTATGTCTGTCCTTTTGTGTTTTAGTATATTTTTGTATGTGCTCTGCATGTTCTTTGTATGTCTGTGTCTCCCTGTCTGAGTGTGTATGTGTGCAGCCCCTCCCATCCTGTGAGTTCACCTGCTGTCCTGATTACCCTCCCAGTTGTTTTGTGTTTCCCATTTATGAGTTCCCCTATATGTGCTTATCTCTGTTCAGTGTTCTCTGAGAGGCCATTGCGTCATTCTTGTGTCTCATGCCCATGCCAACTTCTTTGTCTATGGTCTTGTGCCACGTAAGTTTTGCCATGCTGTGCTTATGCTATGTCTGCCAAGTTTTAGTCAGTTGAGTTCTGTTAATAATTCACTGTTCACACCTGACCCTGCCTGCACTACTGAGTCCTCTTTCACACGCTGATCTGCCTGAAGGGCAGCTCGCGACAGGATAAAAATCAGTTAGGACATGATTATGAGCTAATACCTAACAATTTTGTGTGTGCAGTAATGATACAGCTTTAGTTTTAAAGTCTCTAACACAGCTTTTCTAAATGTAAATGCTGCAAGAAAAATGAAAGCACCAAGGTGCTGATGCCTCTTTGCTGGAGTCTTGGCAGAGGTATGCGTTCTGGGATCATCACCAAAATGTTATGGGTTCCTCTCTAGCCCAAGGACCACCTCTGGTAAAAATTTCATCCAAATCCATCTAGCAGTTTTGGAGTACACACATGCGCAGTGAAAATAATCTGTGGTTCACATGCCCATGCTGTCAGCAGCAGCCAAGAGCCACCAAACTGATTTGAACAGCTGCAATCCAAACACAAAAGAAGAGCACGATGGCAGATGTTTTAAATGGCGGAAGTGATGGAGGTACGTGAATACAGTGGCAATCAAAATGAACAGGAGCTTTTGCTGTTTAGTGGCAGAGGAAGAAAAGAGACGGGCAAAAAGACGGGCATTTGTTCACCCAGTATTGGTGGATTGCTCAATACTTCCCTGTGGCGGGAGTTTCCAGGGCACATGCGCAGTTCACTGCAACCATTTGTGGGCGAGGAATGTTGGGACTTGTAGTTTTTAGCAAGTTTTTAATGAGTTTTACCTTGTCCTTCCTCTGCAAAACTAAACAGCAAAACCAGTGTGAAAACAATCATGATGAATAAATGGTGTAGTTGCTGAATACATGTTTTTATACCTTGGTGGAACTGAGAAGCATACAGTAGTCAGTTAGTGTATCTGTCGGTGGCTCTGTGTATCTGTGCATCTGTCTGTCTGTCTGCCTATCTGCTTCAGCTCGCCCGGTCAAAATTAAATGGAACTAAAGGCCTGTATCATTGTATCGCCATATTTTCTCGACTTTTAGAATTTCGAAATAATGCTTTGTTTTTGAAATAAACACAAAAATAGCTCACCTGAGTCACCATGACTCAGCAGCGCCAGATAAAAAGGCTAGCAAGCAGCAGCCGCCAGCTGCCAGAGTGCCGGTGTTCTATAATTCTATGCTACTTACTGAGATGCGCTACCACAGCGCGTGCGCACACACAGCACAGAGATGGAGCAGAAGAATGGCAGAGAGGAAGAGGAGTGCCGTGTTGCGTGACTATATTTCCAGGCTGAAAATGAAACAACAGCAAGCTGTACAATTTGTAAGAAGACTGTGAAATACAGTGGTAACATAACTAATTTATACAAGCATATGAAAAATCATCCAAAAGACAACACTGAGCTACAGAAAGAGAGGAGGAGAGAAATACCCCACCCCCTGGCCCCGACAGACCCCGACCCAGAGCCAGAGATCATTGGCAGAGGCCTTTCAGTATGGCAGAGAATATCCAGGCATTTTAGTCATCTTCAGCATTAGTTAATATTAATTTTCAAAGTGCAACTGGTGATTTGTTACTTTAGCCAACTCAAAAAGTCTAAATTATGCTAAGACCTTGGTCGTCAAAGCAGTCTGTTGGGGGCAACGATGACTGTTTCATTTAGGTCTGATCAGATTCCTCCACGCAGCTCTGTCCTTCGCCTTCCGCTGCCAGGAACACCTGACCTTGTTAACCCAGGCGACATCCGAGCCAGCATGAATTGTTTTCTGACTGACCAGTTCATGAAACTGCTTGCAAAGTATTTGAGTACCGCTAGCTTTTGCTGGACTAGCGGCACATTCTTGGCAGATAGAGGTATTATCAGTGGCAAGGACAGGCCAAGACAAACTGACTCCAGAATCTGTTGCAGTGAGTGACCAGATGATAGGTTTGTTTATCTCTGCTGTTTGTGTAGTGCATGTCATGATGCACCAACTGGCAAAAGTCCACCACGGACCTTGAGGCAGATGTGCTTATCTGCCAGGATGTCCAGTCTCACCCCGTGTAACTGGGAGTGGTCCACCACAGACCTGTGACAGATATTGTTTTTAGTTCTGCCAGGATGTCCAGTTTCACCCTCCACGCCCTCAAAAGGGTGGGGTTGCCGGTTGAGTCTCCAACAGCCCGACCCATGAGACAGGTAGTACCGGTTTTCATGGTTATCTAGTAGCAAGCAAACCAATGCCTGACCCTGACCTGACATAAGTCCTTGGTATAATACATTTATCCCATTGAAACGTTTTTTTTTTAAATGAATACATTTACTGGAATTGAAACAAATATACAGAATATAATATGGCTCAGATTTCCATCCATCCATCCATTTTCTACTGCTTTTCTGGAGGGTTGGGTTGTGGAGGCAGCAGCTCAAGTAGAGAAACCCAAACTTCAGTCTCCCTGGCCACCTGCTCCTGCACTTCAGAGAGGATACCAAGACATTCCCAGGCCAGCTGGGAGACGTAGTCTCTCCAGCGTGTCCTGGGTCTTCCCCAGGGTCTCCTCCCCATTGGACATGCCCGAAACACCTCAAGTGGGAGGTGTCCAGGAGGATCCTGATCAGATGCCCATACCACCTCAACTGGCTCCTTTCGATGTGGAGGAGCAGTGGTTCTACTCTGAGCCTCTCCCAGATGACTGAGCTCCTCATCCTATCTCTAAGGGGGAGTCCAGCAATCCGACGGAAAAAGCTCATTTCAGCCGCTTGTATCTGCAATCTCATTCTTTCGGTCATTACCCAAAGCTCATGACCATAGGTGAGGGTAGGAACGTAGATTGACCGGTAAATCGACAGCTTTTCTTTAGAGCTCAGCTCCCATAATTACCCTTTTGTGTTAACTGTGAAAGTGACACTGTATTTACCTCTAAACTTTGCCCAAATTCTGTCCTGGGTTTTATCTAATTAATAATCCAAAGAAAGAATCACAAAACACGTAAAGGTCATGAAAATTCATTCAGATTTAGTAATTTGATGATGCCATCCACCTTAATGATTAAAAAGTATCAGTATTGTATCGGTATCAGCGATACTGGCCCTGTATTTACTTGGCATCGGATCGATACCAAATCTTGCAGTATCGCACGCCACTAGTGCTCAGCAATCCACCAATACTGAGTGAAGACGTGAAGAAATCTGTTTTCTTCCTCTGCCACTAAACAGCAAAAGCTCTTTGTCACTGTATTCACGTACCTCCATCGCTTCCGCCATTTAAAACGTCTGCCGCTGTGCTCCTCTTTTGTGTTTGGATTCCAGTTGTTCAAATCAGTTTGGTGGCTCTTGGCTGCCGCCGACAGTACAGACTACAGATAATTTTCACTGCGCATGCGTGTACTCAACTACTACTGGATGGATTTGGATTAAGTTTTTACCAGAGGTGGTCCTTGGGCTAGAGAGGAGCCCATAACATTTTGGTGATGATCCCAGAATGCATACCTCCACCAAGGCTCTTATCTTCTCATACATTTTGGTGATGATCCGGGAACGCATACCTCCGCCAAGGCTCTGGCACTGAGGCATCAGCACCTTGGTGCTTTCATTTTTTTTCAGTAGCCACTATTTTATAACAGTTCAGCTCCACATGTTGTAAAAAAAAACATTCTGTGTTGTGCTGTAAAAAAAGTCGCACTGCCACCTTTAGTGGCCCGGCATAGTTACTACAATACCTTTTTTCCTGGCTCAATTGACGTTAAAAGTGAATTAAATTTGTGTTTCTTTTGAAAACAAAGCCTTATCTCAGAATTCTGGCAAATTAAAAGTTGAGAAAATATGTTAATACAATGATACGAGCCTTTAGTTGCACTTAATTTTGACCGGGCGAGCTGAAATAGACAGGCGGACAGACAGACACAACCACAGACGCACTGAGTGATTACCGTATGCCTCTCCGTTTCACCGAGGCATAATGATGCCAGTGAGCAGTACCAAAAATTGCAGTTCCGAGAATGGTCACTTGGTTCTGGGTCCAAACAGATTGTGTATAAAAGAAGACAATCTATTTCAAAACCATGTGGCATCCTGTCCACTAGAAGTGTATGACTGACATCATGACAGCTTTCAGCCATTCTCACACTTTCTGATGAGTTTATTGCTCTGAAACTTAAAGCCCTCTGCTTGTCAAGCCCAATTCATTTTCTTTCACGTCACTATTAATGGAATCGCAATCGCAACATCAGTCTCGACAATTATAAAATTCCACAAAATTCTGCAATTTAGATTCAAACATTATACATACAGTATATCATTTTGTAAACGATGTTGTAGAAACTTATGTGTTTTTAATGCAACTTAATATTTGAGTAGAGAAGTAAAAATTTTAAAATGATCAGTTTACTCTGCATTTCCCTTGATAACAAAGCGACTCATGAAACTGTTTAAAACAAAAAGATATAGATAATCAAAATTGCATTGTAAATTGCAGTATTTGACCGTAATTGCAATCATACATTTTTCTCAAATCGTGCAGCCATGCTCACTTCCCCTTCCCCACCAGCTTTCAACCTGGTCATGCCTAATGTATAATCTCTGTTCTTACCCCACGAAAGGCATCATGTGACAGAAATGACACTACACCCACTGGTCTGTGACACGCTTGCATGTTGTTTTGACTTATCATGTATGTCTTCACACACGCAGAACCAACAAAGGGGGAGAAAACTTTTTTCACTGTGTTTTTCTAACGTCTGAATATTTGTGTGTTTGAAGATTCATTTATATAAAATTGCTATGTGATGATTACAGATTTATTTTTGCAGAGGTGTTTTTTTTATTAATTGAAGAACAATAAATGCTTTTTTTAATCAATTGGATGTTTTATAGAGCAAAAATGGAAATGTACTATGTACAATGAAATGCATTAAATCAAGTCAAGCGGTGGCTTAATGGTTAGGGATGTGGACTGGTGAATGGAAGGTCGCTGGTTTAATCCCTTGACTGGCAGGATCAGATTCTGGGTGGGACAGGTGACATAGCAGTGTTTGCCCCACCCTCAATAACCCCCCGTGGTGCCCTTGAGCAAGGCCCTGAACTCCAACTGCTCCAGTGGAGCTGCTCAGTGTCCACTGAGCAGCTTGCAGGTGTGAGTGTGAATAGGGCATCCTGAAAAAAGGTTACCGCTCAGTGGAACTGCCCTGTATAAATAAAGGTTAAATTAAAAAAGGTACTTGTTTTCAGCCGGGCCACATAAAATTATTGTTGCTTACTACTATTTTTTGCTTAAATTTAAAAAGGAAAAAAAAACTGTGTTTTGTAATATCATGAAAAATATTGTTATTATGAAAATTCACAGAAATATTGGGATATTGTGGAGGACTAAATTCAGGCGAGGTACTACGAGCTGGAAGGTTGCAGAGTTTTATTTCCTCCATCAAAATGAGACGCACTTGTAGCGCCATGCGCTACAGTGCTGTGCTGTGTGTGCTGTATCGTGTTGCCCATGCTGTGCTGTGTGCTGCAGTTTTATATGTTATACAAACAGAGAGAATGCATGGCACATTAGCATATTGATATACATATCAGTCAATACATATAATTAGCCTGACCAACTGGCGCCTGGACGTCCTCTCCTTAATCCGGGGATGTATAAACAATAGTCCATTGTTCTGGTTGTCCCCCCGGGGGTTCTCTGTCCGTATGCAATCCCTGGTGAGCGTGAATAGTATCAGTCTGCATTGTGCTGGGTGACCACACGGCTCTCCCCAGAATGCTCAGAAGGGGCTGTTTCTCTCCCCCCCCCCCCCCCCCCCCGTCGTTTGGCTCCAGCTCCGGTAGAACTGTCGGAGGGCCTGTCAGTCCGTGGGGGAGACGGAGGAGGGGTGGAAACAAACAGTGTGCTCCGCTTCGGGTTCCAGCACGTTGAATGGCCGTGGATCATGGGCGCCGGGGCCGGTGTGCTTCATGCGTAATGGAACCAGACGGCGATCGGCCGGCTTTAGGGAGTGAGGTGCGGGAAGAGCGCTGTGGAAGAGGAGGGGGAGGGGGGTGGAAGTAAATGAGTGCCAGCCTGGGACGTCAAACGTGTCTGGGCCACGCAAAAATTGCGTGTGGATCCACGATGGTGAGGGATTTTCCCGTTAAACCTGGTGGTGATCCACAGCGGCTGTGAAAAAAAATTAAGTCTCTGACTTCTCTCACGGCTCGGTCCAGCGAGGATGTGGGGAAGGCGAGCGGCCAAATTCCCCAAGGATGCGTAGCGGCTGTGAAACAACTGCAGCTCTGTGAGGGACCTGGCAGTCTGGCTTTTAGGTGCGGAAGCAGCCCTAAAGCCATCGGGGACAGCAATCGGCTAAATTCCCTTTGTGCGCCGTGGCTGAGAAACTCATACAAAGTCCTGTGTGTGGGCTGCACGTCTGCTTCAGGTGCGTGAGCAGCCCTGAAGGTTCCGAGGCTGGCGATCGGCCGTGTTTCTCGGGCATGTGCAGCGGCAGAGGATGCTCTATCGGTCTGTGGAGCTGACTTGACCCTGTACGTGGCGCGCGTGTGGCGCAGTGACCACTTAGCTGGCAGTTGCGCTGTCCGCTTCAGCGCGGGGGAGATTCGCTTGTCGCAAGCTGAGTCAGGGTCGGGGAGCTTGGTGGAAATCAACGCAGTCGGCGTCGATGATTTCCCTGTTCAGGCTGCTTCCTTTGTTTTGCTCATGTCGCCGTTTATGGTGCGTGTCGGTCCAAGCGCTGCCTGCTCCGGGGTGTGCGCGCTTCGGTGAGGATGAAGAGGTTGCAGGCGTTCTCTGGTCCTCTGCTGTCCACAGTGCAGTGAGCGGGAGCAGACGGTCATTCTCTCTCGTCATTTCACCAGTGTGGAGGGATAAGATCAGGCAAGGGGCGCACCATGATGCGTGCTGGGGCTTCTCGTCCGGGTCATCTCCAGGGCGTTCGCCTCATGTTCCATTCTTCGTCAAGGGTCACCAGTGTGGAGGAATAAATTCAGGTGAGGTACTACGAACTGGAAGGTTGCAGTTTTATTTCCTCCAATCAAAATGAGACGCACTTGTAGCGCTATGCACTACAGTGCTGTGCTGTATCGTGTTGCCCGTGCTGTGCTGTGTGCTGCAGTTTTATATGTTATACAAACAGAGAGAATGCATGGCACATTAGCATACTGATATACATATCAGTCAATACATATAATTAGCCTGACCAACTGGCGCCCGGACGTCCTCTCCTTAATCCGGGGATGTATAAACAATAGTCCATTGTTCTGGTTGTCCCCCCAGGGGTTCTCTGTCCATATGCAATCCCTGCTGAGCGTGAATAGTATCAGTCTGCATTGTGCTGGGTGACCAAAATACCATTTTTTGGCAATATTGCCCATCCCTCATATTATGATACTTTATTTAAAAATATTAATAAATGCTGCAAATACAATTTAGGTACCAGAGTAATAAAAAAAAAAAACAATTGTCTTTTTAGCTTACTAGATGGTGCTAAATGCTCACTGTCTGGTTAGGTCAGCACAGCAAAGGAGTGACTCCTGAGATCAAGCTGGAAGTTGAACAAGAGAAGGACCAGGATGGGAAATTACAATACTCACTGTATTGCAAGATTGTGATCATATTATATCGCAGCCTAAGTATTGTGATAATATCGTATTGTTCAATCTCTGGCGATTCCAACCTCTAGTAGTGACTACAATCGACTCTTCAGATGGTGACGGGACATGCTTACGAGGGAGGGCTGAAAAGTTCATAGTGGTCAAATTTGACCAAATGTGGTTTATTTTTCAACATAGTCTCCCCTTCAGTCCACACACTTCTTCCATCAGTGTTGCATTGCTTGGATCCCTGCGGTTGAAAAATAAGCCACATTTGGTCAAATTTAACCACTATGACCTTTTTAGCCCCCCTCATAAATAACAGCTTCACACCAGGAGATCAGAAACCAATGGGTGACATCACATTTGCTTTGTTAATCTCTTATGTATGGGCTATGTTTTTAAAGGACAGTAGATTCCTGCAGTGTTCTGTTTCAAAATACTACTCCTATGAGTGCATACCTCCACCAAGACCATATCTTGCAATGTACGGACAGATGGATGATGAAGGTGTGGCGGGACAAATGGACAAAGGGAGGGGTGAATGGATGGAGCCTTGGCTGAGGTATGCGCTCGATCACATAGTTCATCCTTAGGCCAAGGGCCACCTCTGGTGAAAATTTCATCCAAATCTGTCAAGTAGTTTTTGTGTAATCCTGCAAACAGACTAACTCCTGCAAAAACATTATCTCTGTGACGGAGGTAATAAGCATACAGTTTTTTGCATACATATTTTGTTTTTATTGTTTTATGAATTCTGTATGTACATATAAATGTAGAAAAGTGTATTAAAAGAACAATTAGTCTAAATGAACTGTGGGAAGACAGCCAGATAAGACACTATACATGGCATGTGTAACATTAACACAATCATCACATTTCAAATATCACAGTTATTGTCTCTATTGCAATACCCCTATTCCAAATATATTAATTATTAGTAGGTCACAATATTTAAGATGGTGATCCACAAACTAATGATAGCAAGATCATCTTTTTATGTACAATTTTAGAGCACAAAGGACAGTTTTGTGTTAATGTCTGCATTTAAACTGTAATAGTCGTCGGTGTCCTCCTGTCAATGGTGACACCAGCTGGAGGTTGTGGGTTGGTTACGTGTTGCGCTGAGTGACAGCAGACCATGATCTCTTGTTATTACTGGCATTGCCTTCCATTGTCTCAGCAAACACATTGGTGCATATGCACTTTTCAACTCGCAGACGTAAATGCTTTATCTGCAATGGACAAAACAGACCCTTTTTTTTGGACTATATGAGTGGAAAAAGAAGTGTGAGGTTACACAATGGAGCCCCCCACCCACCCACCCACCCACCCACTCAATGCTCCTCTCTCCAATAAGAGCCCTCTTCCTGGGGTGGGAAGCGAGCAAATTCATCTCGTCAATCCTCCCGGGACGGTGTAGCTATGCAGCTCTGTTTACTGTGGTAGAAAGTTAATATAAATTTTCATCAGTGGGAGAAGTTTACACATACAATTCTATTTGTCCTTCATTATTAGCACCTGAGTCTGGGGCTGGGTTGGCATAATTGTCTACAGACACAGGCCAAATAGATGCAAGGGAAAGGCAAATAAGCACACCCAAAAATAATTTGATGCTTGTGTGTTACAATCCTGCACCCTAAGAATTCTTAATCTAGAGAATCAATAAACAAGAGGTGAGCCAGGGTGAAGTAAAAAAAGATGAGTGGAGGAAATGAATAATGTGATACCATGTGTGGAGTGCGTGAGCAGAGGGGAGAGACAATAAAGTTTGAGTTGAATTTAAAGTACAACAGAGATGTGCTGGGTGTTTAAACAGATCAAGGAGTCAACGACAAATGAACAGATAAACTGTTGATTTTCCTTTTTTTTTTTGTCTAAATTTGTGTGTCGAGACAAGAAGCTGAAGTAGCCAAAAACAGCAGAGCGGGACACAGAAGCCCATTGTTCTGCTGGATAACGTTACCTCTGTCCCGAGGCCCACATAGACTCTCCATGGACCTTTCCCTCCCTTTTTTTCCTCCTGATCCTCTTCTTAACTTCAGACTGGTGATTTATTGAGCCATACATTAAAAAGCTCACGACTCTTACATACTTTCCAGTTTCTCCTCTTTTTGCCATTCATTCTTAATCGCTATTCTTTTTTCACTCTTTCTTTTTCATGGAAGTCCACTTTTTAAGGCTGCACTGTGGAATCAAACCAGCCAGTCCTCCTTTGATCAAATAGATGGGAGCAAATACCTTGTTGACAGTGCTTCAGTTGTTTTGTTTGCCTTCTTTGTGCTCGTCCTCACCTGTATTACTTCTTGTGATGATTTTCTGTCTTCAAAAGGAGTTAGCTTTTTTTTGTCTTTCCATCTACTCAACCAAGCAGAGTGTGAACCCAAGTGTGGGAGGTTGTGTGAATGTATTTTACTCTGTGTGAGCTTTGTGGAGACCATGAAAACAGATTGTGGAGGTATTGTAGCTGGGTTTCTTCATCAGCTTGACAAAGGAAGTTGTGGGCAGCGTGGTGGAACAGTGGTTAGCACTGTTGGTTCAATGAGTAGAGGGATTCTGGTTTGAATCCCCAGGCTGGTAGGGGCAGGATCCAAGGTATCTGTCTCTGATAAGCCCATAGAATAGAGGGTTAGTGTAGTTTCTAGTTAAGCACTTTGAGTGGTCTTTGAGATCAGAAAACACAATATAGTAACCAAGGTTGTCATTCTGAGTTACTTACAGCCAATGTGATCAATGGAAATTGATAACTGTTAGGTTCTACACAGCACCCATGATGAAGTTGTAGCAAATATATTAGTAATATGTCAAAAAAACGGAAAAGCTAGTTTTGTTTTTGTTTTTTTTACCTTCTCTGTTAGGGTAGTATCTCACTGGGCTGCAACAGCTGGAGACTAGTTGGAGATTAAAACAACAACAACAACAATTGGGAGCAAATGCAGATCTGGAAAAAATAAAGAGACCACTGCAAAATCTTTCCTAAATTAGCATCTCTATGCTTATCTCTATGGCAGTCATTCAACTGGAGTATCTGTTGACTTCCAATACAAGGACACCTCGATCTACTAAAGATCAACAACATCAATAGCAAGGACAACTCACAAGATCGCAAAAAGAAAAGGCAGAACAAGCAATATTTAAAATCAGCAATATCAGATCATTGCAAAAGAAATACAGTGATCCCTCACTTATCGCGTTTAATGGGTTCCAGAACCGACCGCGAAAAGTGAAAAACCGCGAAGTAGCGTCACCCCTAATGACGTCACCCATAAATAATACGTACGTTCATTCTCTCACTCTCTCTCTCATATGATACGTGTGTGTGTGTGTGTGTGTGTGTGTGTGTGTAAGTGTACATACATACGTAGATGTAAATAAAGTGTACATAAATATGTTTTTAGAACTCTTTTATTCTTATAACAAGATACGTAACTCAAGATGAAGATGATTTACTGCACAGGTTAATGAGAGCTTTACTGCTCCTCAGGTGACGCCTCATCGTGAGGTGCTAGAGGCGCAGCATCGTCGAGGGCAGCTTCCGATAGAGCTGGAGAAGCTGCAGGAGGCGGCGTAGTGGCTCGACGGGAAGACTATTTCGCACAAAATGGCACAAGAGAACAGCAAAAAGTTCCACGCGGCGAGACTAACTAACTAACTAACACGAGCGATGAAGAGCAATGAATGCGGTCTTCCTTCGCTGCATGGGCGTTCGGCAGGGAGAGAAGGTGGGTGAAACGTCTCGGCCAATCAGCTTGCGGGGTGAAACGTCTCGGCCAATCAGCTTGCGAGATTTCCGAGCCGAGCCAACACGAGAACAGCGAACAGAGAGGTGGATTTTTGAGTTGTGCGGCTCTCCGTGTTGATACCTGATGGTCTAATGTAGTCTCCCTGCCTTCTGCTAGCGCCCGCCCATTATTTCTCAATTTTGAATTTTTGATGAATATTTTTGAAAAATCCGCGATGCACTGAGGGCGCGAAAGGTGAAGCGCGAAGTAGCGAGGGATCACTGTAATCACATCATGGACTGGGCCAATGACCCCGGTTGCATGGTCACAATAAACTGATTACTGAGAATAAACTGATGTTGGCAATAATCAGTTTTCTTGTGTTTACATGCACTGAATAAACTGATTATTGGAGGGTAAACCATTTGAGTTAATGACAGCAGTTACATGCCCTTTATCGGATTATTCTGTTTACATGGCCACTTGAATAATCAGATAATTCCAGAAATCCAATCATAACCGGTTTATTTGCATACATGTAAACATGGTCATTGTCAAAATCATTGGATTGGAGAGTAACCGACACAAATGCTGGCTCAAGGAGGCCATAGAAATCAGAAAGTGGGGAAAAGACAGCATGAATTGGGATGAGGGGGCATTTATGCTTTCCCATACCTGGGACTACATTCTCCAGAGATCGGACAGCGGAGGGAGGGGCCAGCCCAGTGGATCTGACAGTTCTGCTGGGCTGGCCCCGCCTAGGAAAAACAGCTGATAAATTACACTTCTCAGCAATCAGCTGACACTTCTGAGGAAGACTGCAGTCGACAGTTGAAACATGTAAAGATAAAAACATCTCCTTTTTGTTCTTGTCTGAAATAAGAAAAACAAAAAAGCTGATATTGAAGAGGAAGACAAAATGAACCTACTCGAGCTATCAACAACACCTCCCCAGTGTTCACTGCTGAAATGCTCGACCACACAGCTGCCTTTGATACAGTCAACCACTCCATTCTCCTCTCCCGTCTGGAAACCTTCCTTAACATCACTGGTACAACTCTCTCCTGGTTCCACTCATATCTCACCAACAGACAACAATTCATCCACGTCAACAACTGGACCTCCCTCACAGCCCCCCTCTCCCATGGTGTTCCCCAGGGTTCTGTGCTTGGCCCTCTCCTCTTCATCATCTATATACTCCCCTTTGGTAACATCATCTGCCGACATGGCTTTAATTTCCATTGTTATGCCGACAACGATCAGATCTACATTTCTACTAACTTCATAACCACAGTAACCTGCTCCATACTGGAAAACTGTCTCTCTGAAATAAAATCCTGGATGCAAAAGAACTTTCTACAACTTAACTATGATAAGTCTGACATGATGATCACCGGCCTGGAATCTCTCATCGATACCACCCACAACTTCAACCTCACTGTTGCCAACTCCCACACTTTCCCCATCCCCACAGATATGAAACCTTGGAGTCATCTTTGACAGCCACTTCATTTTTGAATCGTACATCAATCATGTCACCAAAACTGCCTTCTTCCACCTAAAAAACATAGCCCAACTCCGTCCCTCACTCACCTTCTCCACCGCAGAAACCCTCATACACACATTTATCACATCCAGACTCGACTACTGCAATAATATTCTTTACAGCTTATCATTCAAATTCCTCCAGACACATCAGTACATTCAGAACTCAATCGGCCATCTCCTTACCCAGTCCCACTCCCATGACCACATCACTCCGTCCTCCAGAACCTCCTTTGGCTCCCAATCTCACAGTGCATACAGTTCAAAGTCCTTCTCCTCACCTTTAAAGCCCTCCATCACCAAGCCCCTTCCTAGCTCACCAACCTGTTGCACCAGCATGCCCCCCCCCCCCCCGCTGCCTCTGTTCCTCTGATGCAAATCTTCTGTCTCCACCACACAGAACCAAGCACAGAACCTGGGGGGAGACAGCCTTTTGCATCACGGCCCTTCCCTCTGGACCTCTCTCCCCCAACATATCTGTGACTGCACAGACTTAAACTCTTTCAAATCATTACTGAAAACCCACCTGTTCAGACTTGCTTTTAATCTTTAATTTTAACGTGTTTTTTTTATATATATATAAAGCGTCTTTGAATGTCTTGGAAAGTGCTATACAAATAAAATGTATTATTATTTATTATTATTAAAGACGGCACTGATTTGGTGATCATCTAAACATGGCAAGACACATGAAACGTGTGAATAAAAATCAGTTTGTCCACAAATAGAGTTCTTCTGAATGTAAGACTTACAGTACCGTTCAAAAGTTTGGGGTCACCCAGACAAGTATTTTGTGTTTTCCATGAAAAGTCACACTTATTTACCACCATGAGTTGTAAAATGAATAGAAAATATAGTCAAGACATTGACAAGGTTAGAAATAATGATTTGTATTTGAAATAATATTTTTTTCCTTCAAACTTTGCTTTCGTCAAAGAATTCTCCATTTGCAGCAATTACAGCATTGCAGACCTAACATGATTGCACAAGGGTTTTCTAATCATCCATTAGCCTTCTGACGCAATGAGCAAACACATTGTACCATTAGAACACTGGAGTGATAGTTGCTGGAAATGGGCCTCTATACACCTATGTAGATATTGCACCAAAAACCAGACATTTGCAGCTAGAATAGTCATTTACCACATTAGCAATGTATAGAGTGTATTTCTGATTAGTTTAAAGTTATCTTCATTGAAAAAAAGTGTTTTTCTTTCAAAAATAAGGAAATTTCTAAGTGACCCCAAACTTTTGAACGGTAGTGTAAGTATTGTGTTTAAGAATCTTTTGGTTGTTTTGGCCCGTTGTCATTTTCTGTAAATATATGTTCTAAACTATGATATTTTGACTTGGAATTTGGGTGAGTTGTTTCCAGTAGATTAGAGAAAAAACAAAAGCTGAAGAAGGAGTCCTATCAAGCTTGGTTGGCTTGTGGGACTCCCGAAGCAGCTGAAGTGTACCGGCAGGCCAAGCGGAGTGCAGCTGGGGTGGTTGCTGAAGCAAAAACCTAGGTATGGGAGGAGTTCGGTGAGGCCATGGAACAAGACTTTCGGTCGTCCTCGAAGAGATTCTGGCAAACTGTCCGGCAGCTCAGGAGGGGAAAGCAGCTCCCTGTCCACACTGTGTATGGTGGGGATGGGACACTGTTGACTTCGACTGGGGATATCGTCGAGCGGTGGAAGGAATACTTCGAGGATCTCCTCAATCCCACTGATACGCCTTCCACAGAGGAAGCAGGGTTTGGGGACGAGGGGGGTGACTCGCCTATCACAGGGGCTGAGGTTGCCAAGGTGGTTAAAAATCTCCTTGGTGGCCGGGCCCCGGGGGTGGACGAGATTCGCCCTGAGTACTTCAAGGCCCTGGATGTTGTTGGGCTGTCATGGTTGACACGCCTCTGCAACATTGCGTGGAGGTCGGGGGCAGTGCCTTTGGCATGGCAAACCGGGGTGGTGGTTCCTCTCTTCAAAAAAGGGGACCGGAGGGTGTGCTCCAACTTTAGAGGGATCACACTCCTCAGCCTCCCTGGGAAGGTCTATGCCAAGGTACTGGAGAGGAGAGTCCGGCCGTTGGTCGAACCTCGGATTCAGGAGGAGCAATGTGGTTTTCGTCCTGGCCGTGGTACATCAGACCAGCTCTTTACCCTCTCGAGAATTCTCGAGGGTTCGTGGGAGTTTGCCCAACCAGTTTACATGTGTTTTGTGGACCTGGAGAAGGCATTTGACCTGAAGCACCTTTGGGGGGTGCTTCGGGAGTTTGGGGTATCAGGCTTGTTGCTACGAGCTATTTGGTCTCTGTACGACCGTTGTGAGAGTTTGGTTCATATTGCCAACACTCGGTCGGAGACATTCCCAGTGAGAGTTGGACTCCGCCAGGGCTGCCCTTTGTCACCAATCCTGTTCATAATGTTTATGGACAGAATTTCTAGGCGCAGCCAGGGAATGGAGGGTGTCGTGCTTGGTGACCACAGGATCTCATCTCTGTTGTTTGCAGATGATGTTGTCCTGTTGGCTTCATCCAACAATGACCTACAGCTTTTGCTGGGACGGTTTGCCGCTGAGTGTGAAGCGGCTGGGATGAGAATCAGCACCTCCAAGTCCGAGTCCATGGTCCTCAGCCGGAAAAAGGTGGATTGTCCTCTCTGGGTTGGGGATAGGCTCCTGCCCCAAGTGGAGGAGTTTAAGTATCTTGGGGTCTTGTTCACGAGTGAGGGGAAAATGGAGCGAGAGATTGACAGACGGATTGGAGCAGCATCTGCAATGATGCGGACGTTGTACCGGTCTGTTGTGGTGAAGAGGGAGCTTAGTTCTAAGGCAAAGCTGTCGATTTACCAGTCAATCTACGTTCCTACTCTCACCTATGGTCACGAGCTTTGGGTAATGACCGAAAGAACAAGATCGCAGATACAAGCGGCTGAAATGAGCTTTCTCCATAGGATTGCTGGACTCACCCTCAGAGAGAGAGTGAGGAACTCAGTGATCCGGGAGAGGCTCAGAGTAGAACCGCTGCTCCTCCACATTGAAAGGAGTCAGTTGAGGTGGTATGGGCATCTGATTAGGATGCCTCCTGGACGCCTCCCACTTGAGGTGTTTTGGACACGTCCCACTGGGAGGAGACCCCGGGGCAGACCCAGGACTCGGTGGAAAGACTATGTCTCCCAGCTGGTCTTGGAATGCCTTGGTATCCTCTCTGAAGAGCTGGAGCAGGTGGCTGGGGAGAGGGAAGTCTGGGCTTCTCTGCTTGAACTGCTGCCTCCGCAACCCGGACCTCCGGAAAAGCGGTAGAAGATGGATGGATGGATGCTCAAACCCATGTGTATAAATAATAAAACCAGACAAAGTGATAATTTTGCAGTGGTCTCTTTGTGTCTTATTTTTTTTTCAGAGCTGTATGTGAATTTGTGACAATGTTCACTTGGAATCACACTGAATCGGCGCATTTGTGTATGTTGCACAAATATTGCACAGATATCACACAAACTCCCAGTGAATTTTGTGCCAGAATACACCAGGAGTTCGCATACAGTCATGTGAAAAAATTAGGATACCCCATTAAATATTCAGTTCTTTATTAAGAAATGTTCGCATATCTATGTCTAACCTTGTTTTTGTTTTTATTTGCATTTTTTAACATTTATTTGAACCATTTTAAGTGGGAATGAATGTGGGGGTGTCCTAAAAAAGATGGGGGTATCCTAATTTATTCCTCACTATTTGTTTAGAATTATATTTTACAGAAAATTTGAAAAAAGTCTTTAATTCATTTTTAATTGTTTAGTTGTATTACATGAATCTCCCAGTATTTTAAACACTGATATTAAATATCCATATGTTAAAAAAACACAGGCTTATACAGGGTGTCCTAATTTTTTCACGACTGTACATGCCATTGGTGTAACATGCGCACAACAAAATTGTGCATTTTTTTGTACTTATGACTCTCCTGCGATGGCCAACTTTTCCCCTTTGACTTTTAGAGCGCAGTTTCATCCTCACATTAGTTATTTTTCCATTTGTTTCATTCTGCAAGGTGGGGGAATCAGTCTGCTCTAGCTAGTTAGCCATTGGCCAAAGCAGTGCCAACTGAACACTACCGAGCATGTGTTAATTTGTGTATAAAAACACTGTAGCCACATGTGTAGAGATGTTGGTCAATGCTGTGCGTACCAGAAGAGGCATATGAAAGAGAAGTAGTAATAATACTGTTGATGCACTGCACAGTGATCAGATGCTCAAGTATGACTTTTAAGAGCTGAAGAACAGACTTCATGGCCAGAAGTGCTAGATCAGGGGTCAGCAACCTTTACCGCTCAAAGAGCCATTTGGACCCGTTTCCCACAGAAAAGAAAACACTGGGAGCCACAAAAACCCTTTTGACACTTAAAATGAAATAACACTGCATATAACTTTTTTCCCCCTTTATGCTATGTATAAACAAACTATAATGTGTTGCATTTATGAAATCAGGGAACTCTTGCAGAGAAAACAAAATTACATTTCTGCATGCAACAAAAACATTTTGAACTCCGAAAAAAAAAAGACATTGGGTTGAAGGTTGACATTGGGTTGAAAGGAGAGTGCTATTTCTAGCACTGATGACTCCTGATTCTTCGATAAAAATCTCATAATTCCGCTGAAAACAATATCAAAAGCTCAGAATTCCAACACGAACCAGCGATGTGATTTGGGGTTGGGGAAATTATCTGAAAATTCAGCAGGGGGTCTGGGGGACATAGTCCCCCAGCGGGGTCTGGGGCAGAGTCCCAGTGGGATGGGATGGGGGGCAAGGGGGGCAAAGCCCCCCGAAGCTCCTGGGTTTTTATGATTTTTAAGTTCCAGAACTGTGCTTAAATGACATAAAACAAGCAGCTGAATGCCACTTATTAATGTATAATATTGACTTATGTTCCAAGAAGATAGCATTCCTAAAATATTCCAACAAGCATTATCCATCACATGCTTTAACACTTGATCAAATCAAAATCAGTTAATTTTATCTGTTCCATAATAGAAATAAAATTCCAACATACCATTACTTTTTATAATTTCAGCATTCATTTCAGATCACCAGTTTCAATCTCCATTAAGACTTGAGCAGTTCATTTTGCACAATCACTGATGTAGCCAAGTCTTAGAAATATTCAGAAGTTATGAGTCAATGTCCACTGTGCACTGTCAATTTCAAACTGTTTGGAATCATAAAAGGGGATGGTTAACTTTTATTACCGTTTCCTCTACCATCGTCCCTGTCCCCAAGAAGCCACGGATCACTGGACTTAACGACTACAGACCTGTAGCGCTCACCTCTGTAGTCATGAAGTCCTTTGAGCGCCTGGTCCTGCCCCACCTCAAGACCATCACCACTCCCCTCCTGGACCCGCTGCAGTTTGCCTACAGAGCCAACAGGTCTGTGGACGACGCAGTCAACCTGACCCTCCACTCCATCCTGCAGCACTTGGACTCCCCAGGAACCTACGCCAGGATCCTGTTTGTGGACTTGAGCTCTGCATTCAATACCATCCTCCCCGCTCTGCTCCAGGACAAGCTGTCCCTGCTCAACGTGCCTGACTCCCTCTGCAGGTGGATCACCGACTTCCTGACAGACCGGAGGCAGCATGTGCGGCTGGGAAAGACTGTCTCAGACTCTGTTAGCATCAGCACCGGATCACCCCAGGGCTGTGTACTTTCCCCCCTGCTCTTCTCCCTGTACACCAACTCCTGCACCTCCAGCCACCAGTCTGTCAAGCTGATCAAGTTTGTGGACGACACCACCCTCATCGGGCTCATCTCCAACGGCGACGAGTCCGCCTACAGGAGAGAGGTGGCCCAGCTGGCGTCCTGGTGCAGCCACAACAACCTGCAGCTGAACGCTCTGAAGACAGTGGAGATGATCATGGACTTCAGAAAAGTCACAGCCCCTCTGCCCCCCCCCCCCTTACCCTCACAGACTCTCCCATCACCACTGCGGATTCCTTCCACTTCCTGGGCACCACCATCACCCGGGACCTCAAGTGGGAGCCGACCATCAGCTCCCTCATCAAAAAGGCCCAGCAGAGGATGTTCTTCCTGCGGCAGCTGAGGAAGCTCAAGCTACCCACCAAGATGTTGGTGCAGTTCTACATGGCCATCATCGAGTCCATCCTCACCACCTCCATCACCGTGTGGTACGCAGGAGCCACTGCCAGGGACAGACTAAGACTGCAGCGCGTTGTGCGCGCTGCTGAGAAGGTGATCGGCTGCAAGCTCCCATCCCTCCAGGACCTGTACATCTCCAGGACCCGGAGGCGTGCAGGTCGGATCATAGCTGACCCTTCACACCCTGGACACGCACTGTTTGCCCCCCTCCCCTCAGGTACAAGACTTCGGTCCATTCAGACTAAAACCTCCCGCTACATGAACAGCTTCTTCCCCTCTGCCATCAGACTGCTGAACACTAAGTGACTTATTAGACTGTCGTGCACTACGTACAGCAGCTCAACCAGACTCATGATAATTATCACTGTTTTTTTTTGCACTACCGTCTGCACTATGTGGAACTCCACAATATCTGCTGCTTGTTAATATATTTAATAATTGCATAGATTAGTATTACTCATTCATATTCTACATTTTATTGCATGCATAGTTTTTTTTTTTTTATTTTTATCTTTAGTGCTACTCCATGTTTAATGTTGCAGCATTGCACCGAGACAAATTCCTAGTTTGTGTACTACATGAACAATGGCAATAAATCTCATTCTGATTCTGATTCTCATTCTCATTCTCATTCTCATTCTCATTCTCCCTCGCGCCAGCCCAGCTCATACAGCCGTTGTTCGCCGCCAGTAACAGAGAGTTAATGACTCTCCACCTGGCCATACCGATTACCGGAAGTGGCCATACGCCACTTCCAGTCCTGCCTGAAAGGGCGCAGCTTCACTGCGTTCGTGGACCACAAGCCGCTAACGTACTTAACGTACTTTATCTTCCTGGAAGATAAAATAAAGCGGAATTCGGCGAATTAGCAGAAAATCACATCCCTGAGAACACGCCGCCATGAATCTTTGAAAAAGCATACAACGAGCCATTTGATTGGTCCAATCGTTTGCAACTATCCAATCGCAGGGCTGTCAAGCTACTGCAATACAGCAGTAGCTTGAACACAACACATCCCGGTTATCGCGGGAGACGACTTCCGGGGAAGCGCCGAGCGCTTATATAATCGTGTTGATTTTTGCTGACGGTGATTAAACTTTAACACGTTTTTTTTTAGATTTTACAAGATCACCATAATCTTCAAATTTAGAATTACATTTTAAAAACTAATGAACTAAAATAAAATACATTTTAATTAAATTCTCATTATTTATTTTCCAAAGCCACAGGGAGCCGCAGCAGAGGGATGAAAGAGCCGCATGCGGCTCCGGAGCCGCGGGTTGCCGACCCCTGTGCTAGATGGACTCACACCTAAATTTGACTTGCTCAGAGAAAAGGATCACAACTAGCATGCAAAACCTGCTTATGCACTGGGTTGCAAGCCTGTCTATTTCTGACCAGTTTGAACATTTAAACATGCAGATGTATGGGCATTAGCTTACTTTTGCAGTGGGCATCACTTTACTTAGTTCTTTACCTTGAGGGTGTACCATCTTAGCTTTTTGTTGTTGTTGTCCTAAATAAAACATTTTGACAGCTTTGTGATTCCGCATCAGTTTCAGTGCTGACTCAGTGCCACCCAGCTGAATTGCTTCTATGTTTTTTTCATCCATACCCTATGCTTTTGCAGCCAGCATTCTCTGGTCACAAACTCAGGCCACACTTCTGTATTCAGACCTTGTGTTGGGCATCTTATCCCACTCCCCTTCTCCTCCCACTTGTCTATCCTCTCCAGCCAGACCCTCCAAACTCATATCCATCCATCTATCTGCCCTGAATCCACTTATATAAGAAGATAGGATGTAAATATTTTGGTATGGAGTGTCAGCGCGTATCTTTCCCGCCAGCGGCCTCCGTCCAATCAGCCATGTTTGTTTGTTCAGCTTAAACTGTTTTACGCCTTGTTTTCCAATGGATGCGACTCCCTCTAGCTCGAAAGAGTCACACTTTTTTTTTTTTTTTCTCTCTCTCCCTCCCTCCTGCGTGTGTGTGTTTCCTGGAAGCAAAGCTAGATAAGCCTGCTGTTGCAGCACTGTGTGTGCTCATATGTATCAAGAATTTGTGTGTGAGACTTGTCAGAGCTGTCAGCTAGGCTGGAGTTGTTCTGGCCGTCGGTCTAGTGTTGAACAGCAGCCCTTTTACTCTCTACGACAAACACGCACGCACACAAACACACATATGGTATACATATTTCACATCTGTTCTGCACACCACAGCAAGATTCTGTTATTGTGATGCAGCCCCATGTTTTTTTTTGTTTTTTTTTTGCCAGTCAACATCAGATCCATATCTGCAACTACTTTTCTGGAACTTCTGCCGCAGCAGCCATGGTATTGTAAATAAGTACCTGTTGTGGGTGGCTTATTTCATACCTGTGTCATCATTACAATATCTGCTACATCCCCCCCCTAATAACAACAACTCCCAACATGACTCGAGCCAGGAAGTGATCTGCACTGTCCAAACAGAATGTCACAGCCTCTGAAATATATCCAATTCCAATGTCATGGCTGCGTGTCGCGTCGTCTCCAGGTGGATTTGAAAGAGTGACATCCGTAGTGGATGGCTTATTTTTATTCCTCACCCACTCCTCCACAACCACTCACAATAAGCAATCTGGAGATTTGTAATGGTTTGGCACAGTATTGCAGGGCCTCCTAATGTGTTTCATGCTTGTTTAAGATCTTTGCATGCTCCTTACAGAGGTGTGTTGTGATGGGTGTTGCTTATTACTCTGCTATAGAGCGAGGAGAACTAAGGATAGCAGAAGGTGAGAGGTGAATGGAATTTTTTTTCCAGTCTGCTCTCACCCCATCCTCGCCTGCTCGCTCTCTCTTTTCTGATCCGTGCATGCCTATCAATGTAGAGGAGGAATGCCTGTGTAAACATTCTTGTTTCTCTGTTCATTTTGCATAATAGTTGCCTGTATCGCCTTTCTCCTGACCTCGCTATCTGAAACCAATTACTCCAGATCCATTTGGGCTGAATCTTATTTTCTTAAGGATCCCCGTGTCGTGGTCCTGGTTGCACCGTGTTATTCTCCCTCCTTTTTTATTTTTTTCCCAACCTCTGTGATGGATATCAACATCAAATATGCCTCTGAATGCCTTGTTATTTATACAGCGGGACCGGGCGCTCTTGTTCTCCTGCCGTCTGGTGTGCTACTCCCATTCTAAAGAATGTGTCACATTGTGCTGTTTATACAAAGCGTGCGCATTAATAGGCTGAGAATGTCGTGTTTTTTGCACACGGCAACATGTGTTAAATAGACAGTGCGTGTGTCCGCGCCTGCAGCTCTTCAGCAAACTTTTGATGACTTTCCTTGGCATTTGGTACTTTTTTGTGCCTCGAGATGGGCTCCAGCTTGCCATCTGTGTGGAGTGGGAAGTGGGTGGTGCAAATTGGTGCTTTTTGCTGTAATGGCTGAATACTTGAAGCCAGTGAAAAGTGAGGGGGACGGGACTTTTATTCCTCCCTTACCTTCCACACTATCAGATTCTCTGAAATATAGCTAACCCCACCTGCATAGAAGAGGTGACAGACAGTTTGAGGCATGACAAACCGCTCTGGAAAAGTTTGGCTGCTGTTGATGAGGTGTGTGTTATGTTTGGAGAGTTTCTTTATGCAGTCTGAGCAAGTCTTCTTTTCTAATAAGCCTGTGTAGTTGAGCTCTCTGCTTCACCCCTCCACGTCACCTCTCCCATCTCCACCTCCCTCGGTATTTACCCGGCACGGATATTGGCAGTGCAGTTAAAAACATCTCTTTCTTTGTACTCTTGACCGTGTGAAATATATTGAGTGGCTCTCTTGACTTTGGGTATAATGCAGCAGTCATTATTGATTCACACATGGATAAACATTTCCCCCCTGACAGCTACCTTGGGCTTCACTCATCAAGCAGCCTTCCCCTCTAACTACTGTGTGCAGGACTCAATAAGCCTTATAATTACTTTGATTCACCAATCATGGCGAGATTAATTAGGCCCTGTGTTTTAATTAGCGACGTGATTGGCTGCATTCAAAGAATTTGTGTTGCCTTTTGCGTTCAGAGTAATGAAGTAAAAGTCGAGCATTGTTTGACTGCCCGTGTATTTTGTCAACAAAGCGGTGTGTGTGTGTGTGTGTACACGCGCGTGTGCGTGCTGACTGCAGGTTTCACTGTTCGATGTGTATTTTAGCACAAGAAAGGTCCAGGGCTGCAGATGACACACATCTAATCCAATGGCAGCTAGGCTCCTCTTACCAAGGAGACAGATCAATGCAGTTAGGACTCAGTGCCCGTGTAATGTGTTTGTTTACTTCAGTCCAGAATCCCTGGCTCCTCCTGAGCAGCCAGACAGACACCCCTCCCACACACACACACACACACACCCCACCAGCACCAGCAGCAACAGCACCAGCTCCACCTTTACAAGAACCCCCCTCCTCTCACAGTGCTGTCTTTTCATAATTGATCAGGCAGGGTGGCTGTGCTCCCAGAGGGGTTAAGACATGGCAACTTTTTTCCCTCTCTCCTCCCTCTGTCTCCTGCCTTCTCCTCTTGTTTGCCCAGGATCTCAATGTACTAGTTCAAACATTGTTCCCACCAGCTGGCAGAGCCGCGCCATATGCACGTCCTGTCAAGGCAGCTGTTGTCATGGATACTGGCAAGCACCAGAAAATAAAATAAGCATCCCTGATTCCTAAGAAAGTGTCACTCTCTATCCAAGTTTTATTTTATTGCATTTTTTCCTTGGTTCTCCTCCTCATTGTCCTCTTTTTTTTTTATCAAGAAGCAAAACACCTGTGAAGTTGTTGTGTTGTGTGCATGTATGTGGGTATCTGCCCCCCCCCCCCCTTCACTGCTACTTGATGCTCATGGGCCTGAACAATACGAGGTATATGGTTGTGTGGAGCAGTGGCGGTAGTAGCAGCAGCAGCAGCAGCAGCTGTGCACAATGTTCTTTTCTGCCAGGCTCTTTCATCCATCTGCTCTTGAAGAATTTGAGTGAAGCTGCGAGCCCAGCTGCCGCCGCTACCTGTGAAGCCACAGCTCGCTCGTCGCACACACTCAGCGCACACAGCCACGCGGCAGGAGAATCTGTAATCCCATCAAACCCTGGAGAAATAAATTACCCCACATCCCAGCCTCTCAGATTGTTATCTTATCAATGTCTGGCAAATCCATCAAAGGGTGTTGATGACATTCTTTTTAATTTACAAATAAGATTTGTCTAACTTTTCATCTTACATGTAAACACTTGCTTCATGGAACTGATCTGTTCATCTTTCTATCTACCGTCAATCCTCTACACATAAGCACCCTTAATGCATAGTGTATAACCTGAGCTGCTAGTTAATTCACTCTAAATGTAATCTGATGTTGATTTTGTCAACTTTAATTACAGCTCCCAGGGACACTTCACATGGTGCTGCCTCTACTTCAAATTGATATTATGAATATGCAAATGTGGCAGTAATTTGCAGAGAGAAGTGGGTATTTCAGTTGAGCACACACTAGACAGGTCAATTCTACTCCGCCTTTTTTTTTTTCTGCACCCCCCTCCCTCCAACCACTCCTTCAGGGGTGCTTTAGACAAACTGTATTTATCCTTGATCACAGCGCTGTGAATTGTTACTAAAACATATTTCAAGCGTGCGGTTAACCACGTCAGAATGACAGAGGTGATATTCGAATGGTTTCTCAGCCCGTTTTCTCCATGAAAATTTGAATTAGTTCTGCTGTCAGCTTCGGGAAATCTTCTGTTTTATTTTCTTTCTTTGTCTGCATCGTGCTTTCTCTTTTTTCCCCCCACTCATAGTCTTTTGTCTTCTCTTCTTTTTTTTCCTAGGCCCTACAAGCAGCGAGGCAATTACTCTTGCAGCAGCCAGGCAGTGGCCTGAAATCTCCAAAGAGTCAGGACAAGCAGCGTCCACTGCAGGTAAAGCAGCTCCCTGTCTAATCTCTTAAGTCCATCCATAATACATGCTCCCCTGAAAAGAAGATTTCCTCTGTTCCACAAAGTGTGTTTGATTTGCCAATGCAATCCTTGGACCTGTCATTGGAATCTTAAAGCTTGGACAAGCCCGTCCCCAGGAAGCCAAGCATCACATAGGCACAAGAAAAACACAACGGAGAAAAATCTCAGAGAGGAATAGTTGACTCATTGGCTGTTCGCCCATTTCCAAGTAAACAGTATTCTCTAGTAATACTTTTTTGAAGAGAGCGAGACAGCATGGTAAATGTTCTTAATCAGCTTTTGTCATGCCAGCAACATATTTGATATTTTATTGTCAAAAAAGCATAGGCTACAAAAATCACCTGCTTGGGTCACTATTTTTCAGGTTTAGAACAAAAAGCATTCCCTAAGAACCTACAGTAAATGGATGGCTGTACGAAAAAAAAAATGAATAAATAGAGAGATAACTTTCAACACGGAGTCCCTTGTTGCTCAAGTGTTTGTCAAACACAGAAAATGACATTAGGCTGTCATACAGTACGAGTGCATGACAGGAAACCCCAAATAGCGACCTGCAACATGCCAGTTTCAAACGTCTGGCCTGCACAGACACAGAGACTTAAGGCACATAAAGTTTGTACGTTGACCCATGAAAGGCAAAGAGCAACACGCTCCCATTAGACGTAGCACTCACTGATGAGGGAAAGAGGGAAAGTTGTTGGAAAACACATCATCCAGTATATGAACGCAGAGAAGAGTCTGCTCAGTCCAGTGACGCTACCTAATGTATGAATGACAACTTCCTGTTCAGATGAGAACTTTCAAAATGAAAGAAGTGTGAGAACAAACTTTAAAATGGTGGTTTTGCTGATAGACTTAATTTATTTTTGTAACTTGGATTTCATTCATCTTCCCCTCTTTATATTAAACTAAAAAAGATTGTTAAAGCTAAACTGTGAATTTTTGATGTTTTCGTTGATATGACTCTCTTTGTTTCATGAACTGTTGCATTATTTGATTTGTTATAATTACACGACTATCAAGTGATTTTTGTGAATGGTATTTGCTTGAAATTAAGACAACAGTGTTGTAGGGGTAAGCTAATAAGGGACATCATCAGTCATTTGTGGCTTCCCATCCATTCAGAGTAGTAACATGGAAATAAAAGGATGGTAAATTGAAATGCGTAAAAGGAGGTGGAGGTGAGAAGAGGAATGAAAATCAGGAGAAGCAAGACAGAATGCATGTGTGTGAATGAGAAGGAGGCAGCTGCAATGGTGAAGATGCAAGGAATAGAGGTAGTGAAGGTAGATGAGTTTAAATACCTGGGGTCAGCCATCCAAAGGAATGAACGGTGCACAAGAGAGGTAAAGAAGAGAGTGCAGGCAGGGTTGTGACGAGTGTGAGGGGTGATTTGTGAGAGAAGGAGAGTGAAAGGGAAAGTGTACAAGACAGTAGTGAGACCAGCTATGATGCATGGTTTCCAGATGGAGGCACTAACAAAAAGACAGAAGACAGAGCTGGAGGTGGCAGAGCGCTTTGGAGACAAAGTAAAAGAGGCAAAGCTGAGGGATAGTGGGTATATTGAGCAAAGCATGTTGAAATTGGAGCTGCCAGGCAGGAGGAAAAGAGGAAGACCACACAGAAAATTCATGGATGTTGTGGAGAAGGCTGGTGTGGCAGAAGAGGATGCAAGGGATGGGGGCAGATGGGGGCAGATGATTCGCTGTGGTGACCACTCAAGGGGGCAGCCAAAAGGAAGAGGAAGAAATTAAAGTGCTTAAGATCTGAGCATTTATACAAAGACGTACAGATGTCACAGTGTTTATTTTCACTTGTTATTAGCATCTATAGGGGCAGTTTTGTAATAGTTAGCTTGAAACGCATTATTGTGATTGTGAATGGACTCTGAGAATCCCAGACCTTAATTATTACAATTTCTTTTACTACTGAGGACAACATAAAAACACCGTGCACATAAAACAGCTTTTTATGACCAAAAAGGACAAAAATAAATCAATAAATCAAAGCCAGATGTTTTGACCCTCACCTTGGCATGTTTATGACAATCGATCTGATTACAACCAGCTCTTAACTCAAGCCCTCCTCACCAAAAATAAATTAGACCTCTAATCAAAATAAAACGGTGAAAACCAAGCTGAAATGTTCCATTAAGCAACTGGTGGCCAGTATATTCATCCAGTCACCCAACCCTTTGTCGTAGAATCACAAATTGAGGGTCATCTTTGATTGGATCTATAGTGTTGTTGACAGAGGAAAACCCCAGCAGCTAGTTATTATTTGAATGACACACCAGGAAGCTAGTGAGTTATACAGACAGCTAATTTCAACGGCCCCTCATTTTCACTTTTCAGCGCTAATTTACCTTATTGATTCGCAGAGCTGTCTATAGGTCGGGTCTGTGATTTGAAGAAGGTCGCACTTGTACAAAAATGCACACACAAACAGTATCAACTCGACACTACACTCACACATGCACACATTAACACATCGCCTTCAGCCCACTGTCTTCCGGGTGCCAAGATTTTTTTCTCGCATTGGCAACTTGTTTCATTCTGCTCATTTGAGTCAACAAGACAGAAGTGTGTAACACTCCTTGACGTCTGCGCTGTGTTTCTGAGACTAATCTTTTTTTTTCCTTTACTTGTTTTATATTTAGCCATTTTTAAATTGAAGTGTGGAAGTTTATGCCCTCTACTTGGCTAATAAGGACTATCAAGGAGCAGTGGTTTACCTCATTAGGTGCTCCGTGCATTTCATTAATGACAGGGAAATTGGCGTTAACCTCACCCATTGATATTTTCACAGAGTCCAACAATGGCGACACCTTCAATTGGAGTCGCACCCCTGCGTACCTAATTACGTACTGGCAAAGAGATAAGGTTGGAGAAGACGCAGCCATGCCTTTCCTTTAAAGTAATTTGTCACAGACTCATCATGACTGTTAGTATTATTGCAGTATTCACCTACAGCAGAATCAGAATTAGTCACACTTTGAAATATTTCATATTTCACAGAATGTTATGGTGTGGTGAAGTAAAGTTCTCTGTAGGTTGTTGTTGTGGTCCGGCGCTCTGTGTGCCGAAGGGAATGCACTCAAACAAATGAGATCCTGATCTACGCACAAATGCCTCCATAGCCACCAAAGTGCAATATATGTCTAGAAGAACAATATTGAATGAGCTGTGTGGATGCACGATAACCGTCAGCCCACGTCCGAGCCCCTGCCTCTAATAGCACCAGCAGATGGTAAATATTGAATATTTACATTTGCTTACTCCATTCTTGACTCGTTGACGATATGAATCGATATGAATGAGAAGGGCCTGCCGACCGGCCTGTCCTCGGCTCCCAGCTAATCCATTTGTTGATCCAGCTTTTATTAACATCCTCACCTCTTTGTTCCAAAAAGTTTCCACGCAAGCAGAGTGTCACAGGAGAGCCGCTGCCACGGTCTGTCCGAGTGATGCGTAGACAGGACTCGGTGCATTCTGGTTTAAGGTCAGAACACAATTTTATGCTGTGGGGAAGTTGTGTTTGTGTGTGTGCTTTTGCTTTGCCATTCTTGAGCCCGCTCATTCCAAATGACATTTTAACAGTAATACTTCATTGTGCAAATATCAGTATAAAGCTGTAGAAACTCTTATTTGATTAAAATGCCTTTTTTTTCCTCCCTATTTTCTTCTCTTGTCAGCACTGGATTTTTTTTTTCTTGTCTTGAGGGAGTTTATCCAATAAAGCAGCATTATTTACCTGGATTATGAGGCCACAATGGGTGCTACAGCGCAGTATTTTATTAGCGTCACTGCAAGATAAGAGTCAATGGCAATCAAGCTACATGTTTTCCACCAGAGGAATCATTGATCCCCTTGTATGATTAGTGCAGCAGAATGTGGGGAAAGGATTAATATTACCATGACATCCTGCTTATGGCAGAGATACTGATAAATCCTCCACTTCTTGTTCCCAGTGTTCCCAGTCTTTGGTGTTTAAGAGTGAGAAATGATCCATAGATCATGGCATGTAAATTATTTAGTACACAAGCATCTAAGTGTCTCAGCTTGCAGTTTTAATTACTCGTATTAATGGCTGAAGGCTCTCGTCTGACTAATTCTATCTGCTTGCTTCTCATGAGTTGATGATGCGGAGGCAGGCAGCTCCGGCATCCGCACGCACGCACGCTCACATACGAACAAAAAAGAAGGGTAAATAAATAAATAAACAGTGCCACAAACACACATACAAACACGCACGCACAAGCTGCTTCTCCACATTTGCGTAATGTGACAGGTCTATTATTACACAGTAAGCCCACGGGAGCACTCAATAAACACCTATTTCTTCCTGTAAATCCCCTTGCCTCTGCCATGCTGCTTACACGGCTCTCCCAAGGCACACAACGCCCTCTCGTCTCTGCTCCTCTTTCCCCCTCGCTCTCCTCTTCTTCTATGGCAATATCCCCTCCTCTGAAAGGCATTTATACACTGACATTTGGAATACAAATAAAGAAACGCGGACAAGGAGAGGCGGAGAGGATTACAGAGGCCTATGATTCTGACAGTTGTTTCACTCGCACTCTCATCACGCATCCGCACGCAGCCTGCACCCGTACACAAACACAAGCAAGTGACAGGTACTTAAAGTTTTACACTGCCACAAGTGACTTTGGAGACTTGTTTTTTTTGTTTTTTTGTTTTTTTTTAGTGGCACCACTGATATTTATTGAAAAAGAACAGAGTAGAGCCGGACTTCTGAGCTTTAGCTTAGCAGACATTTTATAACACAATTCTCGATGACACCCCATTCTGTTCAGTAAACTAATCCATGATTTTATTGCTCGTTAGCTGTCAAAATTATTTGAAATCAGGAGTTTGGATTAATTAATCCGCCTCCTCAATACATTTTGCTTTGTAAGTTAGCTTGCAATTCATCTGCAGTAGCGCACAAGCTAAAATTAAACATTAGCGATGAGAAAGGCTGTGCAGATCCCTTAAACCAGGGGTGTCCAATCATGTGCCATGGAGGGGCAAGACCCTTCAGCTTTTCTCTTCTACCCAGTCTCTTCAGCAGGTGTTTTCACTTATCAGCAATCAGTGGGAAGAAATTCATTGAAATCTGCTGTTGAAGACGCTAGTTGAAAGTAAAGCCTGCAGGGTCTTGGCCCTCCATGGCACATGGTTGGACACCCCTGCCTTAAACCACTGAGTGGTGCCAGTTTTATGGCGTGTCCCTTTTCTGTGTGAGGATGAAAACCAGCTGACAAAAGAACATTGCTTCTGACTCTACAGCGTCAAATGACAACAACCCCGAAAAGTAAGATAAGGCATATTTAACCAAGTGTAAAAAAAAAAGAAAGATGCTGTTTGACTTTAAGGTTATAATTTGCAATTACAATTGCTTGCTTTTTCTTTTGTTACATTCTATGAGGTGGGGGAATTTGTCTGCTGCGGCCAGTTAGCCAATAGCAACACCTATTGAAAGCAATGCAGTACTGTGTGCACGACTGACTAGAAGAGGCATATGAAACAGAAGTGCCAATAAGTAGTATATTTCACACTACTGTTGATGTGCAGTGCGTGGGCGCAGCTATCTTGCTTCGAGTACAGATTTCAGTTTGGTCTCGCTGAGGTTTGCCTGACTTCACAAGTGAAAGATCAAGTTTGAGGTCCTGGAGCTCTTGTTTCGCATGTCCCAAATCAGACTTACTCTGAGTAAGGAATTCTCTGTTAGTCTATTGTCTGTAACGATGGCTGTTTACATTAAAGATTGCCACTGACTCATTTCTCATGGACTGAGAGGAGCCAAACGTGGCACAATTATTAGTCTTTCTCTACATAGCTACCACCAAGGGTCACCCACTTCTCCCATCGCTTTATGCAGCTGTGGAGACCTCACCTGTATAAGTCTGCAGGTTGTGTCAGAAGCCACGACCTCACCTCGGAAATCAGCGTTTCATCAACATGGAAGTGTTTGCCGTTCAAAAATTACTTCATGGTTGGAAAAAGGTGGAAATCAGGTGGTGCCAGATCAGGAGGGTAAGGGTGGTGAAGAAGGATTTCACAGCTGTAGGACCATGCTTCTGTCTGGGTAGCATGAGTTGTGAACCAGGGCGTTGTCTTGCAGGAGGTGGACAACTTTGGTCAGTGTGTCACGCCTTTCGATTTTGATGGCCTTCCACAATTTCTGCAGCAGTGAAGCAGAGTGAGTCCCAGTAATTGTTGTACCCTTTGCCAGGAAATCTGAAGACACCTTTTTTTTTGTATCATTCATGTTAATCAGACCACAAGATACAACTTAAGTTACATTTGTTTATGTATTGGCTACACTTAACATAAAGCTCATAAAAAATGCATATAGCAAGTTTAACAGCAGTGATAACAGGGAGAGGGTGTTAAGCAATAGTACTCTGAAGCACTAGTACTGCACATATTTAAATGGCACAAATGCATCTTAACACCTCTCCTACCATCCTGTTATCCCAGAGTTCCCATTGTGCCACCACCTCTGTTTTTGGCACATAAAAAATATCCAAAATGACCCCCAACCCCGACTACACTTTGTAACATCCAGTTACGCAGTGGGGCGAGGTTACGTGTAAGTCATGTGAAACCTCAATGCACTCCCAAACAAGCATTGTGAAAGCTGCACTTCCCCTTTCACACTGTCAAGCTGTGAATACCTTTTTTACAAGACTAATAACGTCAGTCCCATCTGTGCAAATGCTCCGCTCCAACTATGAATACAAATATTTAAACTTTTATGGTCGGTTTATGGATCGGGAGAGATGTTGGTTTCTGTAAATTTGCAGCTTCTCTGCCCAGGCCTGTCACGCTGGCTGTGGGCACTGGGCCATCCTAGAAAGTGTCACACTCTTTAAAGGTCACGTCCACACATTTCTTTTAACCACAGAACCAATATCATCTGAATAGCAGCACCCATCTGCTTATTGGCTTTCATCTGGAGCACACACAGATGCAGAGAAAAGGGCTGTGACGCTAGGCTTGAGTGTAGGTTAGCTGACTCCAGTGTGCATGGCTAAAGGATGCTAGTTCACATTTACATTTATGAATATATCTTTCCCCTGCATCCCCTCTGGTCGGATCTGAAAATAGAGAAAAACTATCACAACGAAGGGGGGAAAAAGAGAGGGGAAAATATTACGTTATTCATGAGGAAAACTTCTGTTGACTCTCCTAGAGAAAGAGAAAAAAAAACGTCAGCACATTTTAAGTCAAACACCCTTGGTTACTGCTTTTGTAACCAGAAAACAAGATATTTTTTTTTTTTACATCCCAACACCCTCTCTACATCAACCCCCCCCCCCCCTCCCCGCGCTGCATTTACAACACCTACAGGACAAGATTGCTAAATTGCGAGGACAGAGCAGGTTCATCATTGTGATGCAAAAGAAGTTGAAATGCAACCCCAAGGCGAGGTAGCTGAGTTTGGGGGATCAAGAGAAAGTGAGAGGGAGGGATAAAAAAAAGTAGCTCAGACCTTTGATGTAGCAGCAACAAATTTACCTTGTGACAGAAGATACATGGGTGCAATAAACGAGTTATACCAGCCCTTACACATGCAATCAGATGATTCTGGCCAGGGTGTTAATTGGATCCTAACCGACAGATCTGATACGCCCGGGCTCTGGTGGTGAGGGGGAAAGCCTTTCCAAGTGATGAACTATAATTCACTGAGCTGCTTGAAGCACTTGTAATTTACTGTGTGTCACTGATGAAGAGGCTGATCCAGTGGAGGCCATATTACCTGCAACATCAGAGGAAAGTGCACCCCCCCTCCCTGCACCTCCTCTCACTTGTGCGTTCCCACTTTCTTTTTATTTCTTTCCTCTCTCTGCACTTTCTTTTATAATTCCCCTCCCGCTCAGGCAACACTGTCGCTCCCATTTACTCTTGAACTATGTTCACCTGCAGGGCGCTATCATTCAGGAGTGAATTGTGCCAGTTTAGTGATAAAGGAGGGTCGATTTGTACCGATAACGACGCAAACAGCGTACACGGGCTGATGTAGTTTGTGCACACTGGTTGTGTCGGCCGCGTTGGCATCCATGACGTTGCAGGGGCTTAATCAGGGGTTTTCTCTGTCTACACATAAATCATTGTGGAGACTGTGCTGAGACAAACTCAGTCTCTTTAGACTTTTTACTAGAGACTTCCACATGATGGGTCTTCTTGTATTGATGAATTGCATTTCCCACGCCGTGCTACAAAACTGATATGGAAATTGATTTATGAAAACATTCAGCTATCTGCTGTGCTTCAGCCATGTCAAATTAGACTATTTATTTCCTGATTCTGTTGCCGACACATGTATGTTGTCATTGGGCTTTTTTTTTTTTTTGCGTCTGGCATACTTGAACTTCAGTCAGGTCAGGTCCCAGCCAGCATGTCCAATTGGGCTCCACCGTAGGTTAAAACGAGGCTGCGTTTGCCCACATGGACACCGGCGTTACTAAAATCTGCTCACCCGCATTAAACCCATGTGGAGCTCAGATGGGGTTTGTCTGTTTACATGCATCACAAGTAAAGTCCATGCGGGCAAACACAGAAGGGACCAACATAGAACTTGCAGACAAACCCACACGGGACCCATGAGGCAGCCCAGTATAACCTATAGTGGGGCCCACGTGGACATGCTGGCTGGGTGCGCACCAGAACAGCCTGCCATGTTGCCTTGGTGGTCCTCCAGCGGGCAGCCTCTGCTGTCAGTCATCACGCAGCCTGTAATTGGCCAGTAAATGAGCAGTGTCAGCTGTAATGGAGTTGAGAAGCCAGAAGTGAACAAGCTACGATGGAGGCCTGAGTTTTGGGTCCCGTGACCCCATGGGATGCTCAGAAGATTGAGATGAAATGGTGATAGACTGTGTTGGGCTTAATCGTTAGTGATTCTTCTGCCAGGGAAGATGATTACTGACTAGCACCCTTTAATTTCTCATTGTATTTATCTAACAAGTGTCTGGAGCGTAACGTCATCTCTTGTCCAGTACTGTAGGAACCTCTCTATTTGATAACTGCTACATTTTCGTTGTCCCCACAACGTTTCTGACTTCATTCTAATCACTACCCCCACTTCCCCCGCTTATTACTGCTAAGTATGGAAGGAAATCCAATAAAAGGAATTTCCCTGTGCAGGACTAATTGTTTGAGCTTGAACTCTGATACAATTTATCTCGTGCTTTAGGTAATTTGAGTTCCTTCGTTTAAAAAAAAAAAAAAGAAGGCATATTAGGGTAAAGATAAAGTGCCACACAGTAGGGGGGGGTGTAATTGCTGGAAGTGCGTCTGTCCACTGGTCATGTGAGCCATCTCAGGAAGAGATACTTGAGCTCTGTGTAGCAGAAATTGACCTTTCAGCAAAGCATCAGAGAGGCTCGATACAGGCAGCAGGTGGAACATGAATGCTGAAATGAGCTGCTTGTTATGGTGGAGCGACTGCCACCGTCACATCGTAAGACAATTTTAATGTGCTTTTTTTTTGCTCTCTAGATCTGAGGTCAAAGTTCACATGAGTGTCCCTCATTGTTCCCTGTAATGACATAAACAAATAGGAGTTTAATGTCAGCGCAGGCTGTTTCTCACAAGCGTCTGTAAAGCAGTGGCTTGAGTCATATGTCCAGCCACATGTCCCTTCCTAATTTGCACTGTAAAAAACCAGGAGGCCTAACCTCTTCTGTTTTTAAGGTCCCCAGTGGCGACATCAGCCGCAGCCAATTTTAGTCAAATTAATAAATCCTGTTAATACTTTTTGTGTGTGTGCAGCAGTACTGGAAATATATCCTTTTGGATTACAGAGGAACAGAGGCACAGACCAATTGGATATCACGTCCCCGCTTCTACGAAAGAGAGTCTATTCACAGTGCACGGATGTTTACGCCACTGCCACCGTCTTCTAAATGCTCATTAATTTTATCCCTTCGTGGCAAAATCATTTCAAGGAGAGGCAATTCAGCCTCCTGTTCCTTTCAATTCACTGCTCATGTCAATCAAGCCCTCCTGCAGTATCCTGCAGAATGGAGGTGTTATATTCCTGCAATTATCATGTCATATACTCGAAAATGTAAATGAACGTGTGTGTAAAATTAAATTTATGGGTTGTCAGTGAAGAATAAGAACCAGGAGAGCAATTACTTATCTGCTTTCATCTTAGAGCCTCTGATACGTCAAGCAGAAAAGCATGCAGTTAAATGCTGGAATTAGCATTGTGCTGCACTTCACAATGGACGTGGGCCACTGCCTTTTCTCCCCTCTCTTTATTCCTTCTGCCTTTTCTCTATTTTTTCCTTTCCCCTTTTTTGTTTGGAGCAGTGAAATGAAGATGATTATCACCTATTATGTCTTTAAAAAGCTAATGAAAGTGTAAAATGAACTTCTTTATTTCAAAACATGGTTGTTTGCCGCTTTTATTCATTTTTTTTCTGTCTTGTTTTAGTCACTGGTGCTGAAATTTTGCTTTTTTCAGAATTAGCTGATTCTGAATATTTTCACCACTTACAAAATTAAAACCTCTTTGAAGTACAATACAGGAGTCACATTTAATTCCACTTTGCATATGCATGACCATACCTTGTGTCTAAATCTGCTTCCTTTTTTTTTGTGAATCACAACATTTTTGAGCGAGCACCCAATTAATAGTCTTAATGAGTGCATCTCTCACGCTGTTTCCCATCCTATTGTAACAGCATCCAACATAAAACACAGGAATGACTGTGGGGTGATTACTTACCTTGCAAATGTACCTTTAAGGGTTAATAGCATTGAAGGTGTAAGCATAGCATTTGCATAATTACACATGGACTGTTTAATTTGCAACTTTTGACGGCTTTTGTTCGCCACCCTGCTTATTGTGAATGCAATTTCTCTTGCATGGAGGAGAAGAAGACAGAAGAAAGGAGATGTACCACAACAACAGCCTCCTCCTCCTCCTCCATTGCCTCCACCTTAGATGGAGTCCCTTCTCTCTAAGACCCTAATGAACAATGGAGGCAGGATTTGTTTGAATATGAATATGAATGTGCAGCGGGGCCGGCTGGAAGTTGACCTTCAGCTGTGATTTTCAGTTCATCAGGATTAGTCAAGGCGGGCGATCAGGAGCCACTAATGCATAATGACTTCTAAAATGAAAAATGTGTAGTGACCATGCAAATGTCTCGGCTAATCAAAGAGGGGGGAAAACCTGGGGTGGGGGGTAGGCGTTGAGGAGAGGAGAACTAAACAAGGACGTGTCAAGGCCTGACAGAGAGAGAGAGAGAAAGCAATAGAGAGAGAGAGGGAGGTAGGAGAGACATGCACGGAAAGTAATCAAGCCAGCTTGATTAGCTGGCGATGAGGACAGGGATGTCTTATTGGCCCCTTGACACACCATATAGGCTCGCTACTGTCATGGCAGCACTGTGCTTAACATTGTCACAATTACCATCAGTAAAGGTGCTACTGCCTGTTGATATTTTTAATTGCATGTTAGTGTGGGAACCCTGATGGTGTTGATGAGATGTGGCTTATATCGCCCCTAAATATTACATGTTTTGTGCTACATACTGTACATCAAACTGATTACACTGCGTTCCAAAGGTCATACAGTAAAATAGATGTAAATTGTGTCACTACAGTTATGAACAAATATCTCTTCCTGGCTTAAAAAAAGGTTAGTTTCTCATGCATTTGTGATCATTAAAGAATGAAGGTAAGACTCTTATAGTTCTACTAGCTACTGAATATGGCATGCAGTGTTTAATCGTGATGATACTACAGTAGGAATAGCAAGGACCTGCTGACCAACTTCAGCCCGTTCCTTAGGCTTAAGCTGAGCTGCAATGGATATATAGCTTATGTTGACCTGACGTGCACCTCTCCAGAAATGTAACTACACATTGCGGCAACATTTTGAATAGGATGGCCTTCCACTTGATTGGCCCATTTTGTCTCCTTCACATTTTCTGCTTTCTTTCTATGTCTGTGCCACTTCCAAAGCGTGTGAGATGAAGAACGGTTCAAATTCAAAAGAATATTAAGGAAGTTAGCAGATACAGAACATTAGTGTGACTCATCCTAACCCCATTAACTGCATACATTGTTAGATGATGGCAGTGGGCATACATACCATTCTTTGTAATGTCTATCTTTTTTCTCTGTTGCAGTGATCATATGAAAAGTTGCTCCCTGCTCTTATCCGTCACTATTTAATAAATAAACAAAAACATACGATGAACACAAATCATTGGACACATCAGCAGAAACCCATTTTGGCAATGCACCAACACCATCTAACCAGTGCACAGGTACAAATTGCTGACAGTACCATGAGGCACACACGAAAGGTGTGCCATGAGCTCCACGGAGGGGCATAAATCAGGCTTTACCTGCAGTCCACTGTCCACTGTGCTCCACTCACACATACACACGGTGATGATAACAAGGAGGATATATGAGCAGATTAAATGTAGGCTCGGTCTCCCACTGTCAGCTCCGTCTCCCCATGTGGCTATACAAACGGTCGGGGTGCGTGCAGTTCCCCAACCAGTGTAAATTGCAATGGTCATTATATGAGAAGATTAAAATAAATAAATAAATGTAAATATAGTTAAAAGTGACTATAGTGTGGTGTCCCAGCACCCAGCGATAACCTGTAGCCCCGTCTCCCCATCCACTGACAGCCCATAACAGCTGTATTGTGGAGAGAGACCCGCAGATCCTAAACCTTGCCAACCGTGTCCTGGGTGCGCTCAGTTCCTCCCCCGGCGTTCACCTCTGTGGGTAAAGGTCAGTTAAAAAAGGTCACCTTTGACCTTTTTAATGTCACTGACACCATGTCAGGTGCACTCTGAGGGTATTTTTTATGCTAATCTCTTTTCTCAGCTTAGCAGCAGGGCTGTCAGTTCACTTGACAGGACACTGTCTTAAAGCACTGAGGTGGGTGTTTACTTCAATTTTGAACCTCTGCCTATCCTTGGTATCCACTATTTCATGAGGCGGGCTGTTCCGTAGTCTCACTGGGTTTGACAGGAATGTTCAGCTGTATGCTGCGAACTAGACTGCCATGTATCTCTACGTAGTTTGTATTGCTCCAGAAGCAGGAAGGTATTGTGGCATCACCATGCAAGAGATGAGAGCCGGTGATCAAATGGCCTCTGAGTCCATAGAGCAAAAAGCTTTTGTCCACATGCATACCCAGCCACACACACACACACACACACACACACAGTGTGTACTGTCTCAGAATCAGTTTGCAGTGCTCCCTTGGAAGAATTTAGCTGATATTTCTTCTGACTGGCTGACCCATCTTAAACAGCTGGTGTGAAAAGTAGTTATCATTTTAAGAAAGTTCTGTTTTACTGGAACAGTGGTTAACAATTTTGCCTCACAGCTAAAAAAAAATTCTAGGTTTGATTCCTCGGGCTGGCAGGGGTAGGAACTTTTCTGTGTGGAGTTTGCATGTTCTCCCTGTGCTGTGGGTTTTCTCCGGAGGCTCTGGTTTCCTCCCACAATCCAAAGACATGCAATGATAGGTTGATCCGTGACTCTAAATTGTCCCTAGTTGTCTGTCGCAGCGCGGTGGTGGAGTGGTTAGCACTGCGGCAGCACAGCAACTCACCCTTGGCCGGGGGATCCTGGGTTCGATCCCAGCCCCCGACCAACAGTGATCTGTGTGGAGTTTGCATGTTCTCCCCGTGTCTGTGTGGGTTTACTCCAGGATTTCTCCGGTTTCCTCCCACATGCCAAAAACATGCAAGTTAGGTTAATTGGCATCAAAACTGGAGATCCGAAATTGTCCTTAGGTATGACTGAGAGTGAATGGTTGTCTGTCTCTCTGTGTTGGCCCTGCGATGGACTGGCGATCTGTCCAGGGTGTACCCTGCCTCTCGCCCAAAGATGCTGGGATAGGCTCCAGCCCCCCCACAACTCGAAAAGGATTAAGCGGAAGAAGATGGATGGATGGATGTCTGTTGCTGATTGGCCCTTAGAATGGAGGGTTAGTGTAGCAACTAGTTAAGCACTTTGAGTGGTCTCTATGACTAGAAAAAGTGCTGTTTAAGCACAGGTCCTTATCCCTTATCCTCTTATTCGCTTGACAACTTCATGTTGTCTGACAGGACTGTACAAGACATAAAATACTGTATAACTTCTGTCTCACTGGCTTGTTTCAGCATGTTTGTCACACCACTGTAATGAAAACAAGTCTGCTCACACTGGGAAAGGAGACCAAAGAGGGCTGCCGGTGGGGTTATCTGTGTTTAAAATGTTTGCTTTGGCCTTATAGGAATTGCTTGTACATCAGATCATCATTTGAAACATTGGCCAAAATCATGTATTTAAGCAAGGACTAATATAATACAGTTTCTTTTGCATATTGTCCTCCATACTCCCAGCCACCGCCCAGTACATCACACTGATTATGGCTGCCACGTGTCCACTTCATCTCTGTAGCTTTAATCAGTTTTAGAGTTGTGCATTTTCACGCCATTTCGCTGTAGCAGCACAGCTAGGCGTGTTGAAGTGGGGGAGTTCAAGGGTCCTGCTAATTAAGGTCTATGCCTATTTTAAATCCCTTACGTTTCCCGGTGGGACGAAGGCAGGAAAATAAGATGAGCAACACAAAGGCGCAGCACCCATCTGTCCTTCAGCATCTCCTCTAGGCTGCAAAGCGTCACGGCCATTGGAGACCTGCTCTCCTACCTTTCAAACCACCAATTACCACGCTCCCTGTAGATCCATTCCACTATACCTGATGCACAACTTCATGCTCCATTTATAAAATGAAAAAGTACACTCTCACTGTTTACCTTGTTTGGTTATGATATTTTCAAAATCTTCTTTCTCCTTTTTTTTCCCTCCCTCTCTTCATCCATCACGTGCAGGTTCCAGTGTCAGTGGCCATGATGAGTCCCCAGGTGATCACGCCGCAACAGATGCAGCAGATCCTCCAGCAGCAGGTGCTTTCCCCCCAGCAGCTCCAGGCCCTGCTCCAGCAGCAGCAGGCTGTAATGCTGCAGCAGGTAAATACAGTCACAACCAAGTGCAAACAGCATTGGACAAACATTCCTGACACAAACACCGTGGTGAATGCAGACACACGCACGCACAGGGGCGAGCCGTGCCCCAGCAGCAGTAGGCCGGTGCGCCGTAGATGTACACAGAGGTGTCAAGCTATAGAGGCATCCGCACATACATACATATGCTGAACTTTAGAGTCTCTATAAATCTAGCTAGAATGAAAAAAAGAAAATGTTTTCATTTGGCAGTGTTGTTGCTGTGTGGCCAGACATGCACAAACAATGCCCCTTACACAGTCCTGAGTCATTCTTGCGCCAATGTTTCACCGTCACCAGTCACTCTTGTCAACTCACCACAGTTCCTTTGTCCTTGACACGCTTACCAAGAGGAATCTGAAATTGATGTACTTGCTCGTGTCACCTCTAATTAACCATCCCTGCTATGTCGCTGGTTCAATTCCCTGACAGGCATCCATCAGGGACTAAGAGAGCGGGGCACAGTTGGGCAGAATGGCAGAAGCTGAATGATTGGTGATAGATGATGTAATATTTGGAGAATGAGTATGCACAGCTCATTATCATGTCAGTGTTGAAATGCATTTCTCATTCATAGATTTGATTAAGGAAATCAGAACGGTGTAATTAAAAATGTCAGTTGTTCTGATTATTCTCTTCATTAAGAGCACCCCGCGTCAAGATTTGGCTTATAATGACAAGCCTTTGCAGAGGCTTTATAGAGCAAGTTAAGGCACTGATCTTAAAATCGGACTACTGGGGAAGCAAATGATTGTTTTTACGATTGGTCAACAAATCCTTTGGACTGAAATATGTAAAAAAAACAACAACCAATAATTGAAAATGTCCATGAGAATATTACAGAGCTCGAAGTGACCTCATTAAATGTCTTGGCTTGTCAAACAAAAACACAAAAAAAATTAAACTTAGAGAAAGCAAGATAAGTGGCAAACAGTCATATTTTTAGAATTTTTACTGGAAAAGGGTGCAAGTGTGAATAGTAGATAATCAAATTAGTTGTCAATTCATTTTCTGTCAGTCAACTAGTTTGATTAATCGACTAATCATTGCAACACCACTTAGTTTTACAGTATATGTTTAAGCCAGAGGTTGCACTAGACCAGTGGTCCCCAATCATGTGCCACGAAGGCCCAAGACCCTGCAGGTTTTACCTCCAACCAGTGTCTTCAGCAGTTGATTTCACTGAATTTCTTCCCACTGATTTCTGATCAGTGCAAACATCTGCTGAACAGACTGGGCAGAAGAGAAAACCTGCAGGGTTTTGTCTGTCCATGGCACTTAGTTGGGGACCACTGGGCTAGGCTTTCTTGTTAGCTGTCATTTTGACAGACGGGTGTAAAACTCTGTCATAATCTATTATTACCTGTCACTTTGATTTTCATGTAATAACACGGCGAATAGCTTATGTTTTTGTTTACATGTTCAGTTTTATTCAGTGCATGTTTGTACTTCATTCTCCACTGCATCAGTTCCTCTTTTTTTGCCACTCCAATCAACAACATCATGCCATAAAGACTCGTGACACTAAAATAAAAGGCAAGACAATACTAATCACTATTTAATATATGCTATAAAGTGGACATTTTGGAATTACAAGTAAAAGTTATAATACATCACCCTTGGTGTAATGTGTCAAAATGACAGTCTTCAGATTTTTCTGTCACTGTTAAAAAAGCAACAATTTTCAGTTGATAACCTCTGGTTTAACCCTACATAAAATTTAAAAATCCTAAATCTTTTCACACAGGGCTTTATATTGCTTATTTATCCAAGTACAGCAAGAGTTTTGATTTCAATTACATTTAAAACTTGCATATTAACATGCCTTCTACAGTAACTTCCATATCTGTGTGTACTGCATTGGTTGTTAATACCCCAGGATTGTTAGGATTATCTAAGAAACAAAAAGGAGATTTTTACCTTGATCGATTTATATTTTCTCAGTAACCGACTGTTGCTCTTGTGTGTTTTTATGTGCAGCAACACCTGCAGGAGTTTTATAAGAAACAACAGGAGCAGCTTCATCTGCAGCTTCTGCAACAACAGCATCCGGGCAAACAGGCTAAAGAGGTACACTGACCACGAACATGTTTGCAGCACCTCCAGTTTTCACACACAATCACACAGATGGATGAAATAAAGGAAATTAAAGGTTGACTTGCATGTCACTGGATTAAATTCATGTTCATGAGTTCATCTTTAATCACTCTGAAGATGACTGCTACTCAAAAAGTTTAATTCATTAAAGAAAAATAAACCTAACTCCTCCACATACACAACAGAGGCATCTTCTGGCTGTCGCTGTTTGTCTTTTCTTGAAGTAAACCCAAGGACAAACTCTGTTAATAAACTACAGTGCATACACATACTGTGTGCCCACACTGATTTATTGAAAGGAAACCAAAGTCAAAGGGCCGCGCATCCAACTCACTAATGATCTGTTTCTGTGGGCATACAAAACACACAAACATAGGCAGCGCCACTAAAGTTGCACTGCGTGCTGCTCATAAATCACAGTGACAGGCAGCCGGTCAACAGACGTGGGTCTGTCTTGTTCTCTTTGGCTATCAGAAGAGAAGAGACAAGTATGACAGCCTCAGCCACATTTGCGTAACGGCGTTGGTCTGGGTCCGCAACTCGACAACACTGCATGTGTGAAAGGAGTTAAATTGATGTGGGGGAAAATGGATATCAGATAAACACGTACGTGCACCCTGACTGTCTCCCCTCTCTCCCTCATGTCGTCCCTCTCAGTGTCTCCTCAGGCAGCCCATTATGCAGCCCCTACAGGAAGTCGCAACTGACCTCCCGGCGGCTTTGTTTCTGTTTGGATTTGTGAATAGAGTTTTTCGGGGGGCCTCGCCATCAAATATGGAATAGAAATTGCTCCCTTATTTCTCTTGAGGCAGGGTGAAAGCTTGTGTGTTTGGGGAGGGACTGCCTGCCTCGACCACTCCATTATGCAGCCTGTTTTCCAGTGAGCGCTTCACAGGTTTTACCCCCCCACACACATACACACACACACTCCCACTCATATTCCTCTATGCTCTTCCAGGTGCACGACTATCCAAACGTGCAGAATCACATGAGTGTCGGAGTTAAAACATAACATATGTTCATCTTCCCTTTTCACAAGGTGTGCACTAGAAAGTCAGAACATATTCCATTAAGCCTGCTAGTGTGCACTTACAGCCAATTATTACCAATTTTGATGATAGGTGTTTGCAGTATGGCCCTGCTTCACAGCTCAAGGGGGAAAAAAGGTTTTTTTTTCTCCTCCTAAAAGTCATTTCCTCTCTGACTTCTTTTGCAGTTTCTTTTTCATGTTGTTGTTGTTGTTGTTGACTTGCACAGGGCTTATGCAATAGACTGTCTGGCATAGTGATAAACAACTCTGTGAGGCAGCGAGGAGAACTGAGAGGAAGTGGAAGAAAGGGCAGTGTGTGTGTGTGTGCCTTTGCATTCACATGCACTTGAAGCAGTAAATCTCTCATTCTGCCAGTTCCCTCTGGTCACATAAGCTGTAACAGACCATCAGCAAAGGCGAGACAATTAACTATCAGGGGTGGTGGTGGTGATGGAGGGGGATAGGTGGTATTGGGGGGGATTATACCAGAGGCTTACTATCATACACAATCACAAGGCACACACACTGACAGACTTGGGAGTGTGTTTGTGTGGTGCGAGGGTGTGCTCGCAGACACGAGGACACGCAAACGGAGGAGAATGCAACAGCGGTGTGGTACAGCCCAAAAAAGGGAAAAAAAAAAAAACCAGGAGGAAAGACTAAGCAAGCACAGGCAGAGAGGGAGAGCATGCAAAGAGGGAGAAGCAGAAAAGACAGAGAGGTGTAGCTAAGGTCACAGCAGAGACGAGCCGGTGCAGACCCGTCGTCCACAAACACCGCTGCATCCTCTGTCTCCTCTCCCACTCTCTCGGTTGTTAACTCGTTTGTAATTTTTCCCTCCCTCCTCTCCTCTGCTCTTCGCTACTCTCTTGGTCCTCTCTTCTTCCTCCTCCTCCTCTCTATAGCAACAGCAGCAGCAGCAGCAGCTGGCCGCCCAGCAGCTCGTCTTCCAGCAGCAGCTCCTGCAGATGCAGCAGCTCCAGCAGCAGCAGCACCTGCTCAACATGCAGCGGCAGGGCCTGCTCTCGCTGCCTGGGCCCGCTCCGGGCCAAGCCGCCCTGCCCGGACAGACTCTGCCCCCACCAGGTAAGAGCAGGAAGGGAAGAAGTGGCGGGATGAGGGAATGCAGTTGGGTTTATTTGGAGCACGTGACTACCAGCAGGAGTCCACTACTTCCTGTGTTTTGTCTGCAGGTGTTTGTCTCAGTCTTTCGTTGTCCATGCTTGACTGTTCCACTCCTATTCTGTCTTCCTCTGTGTTTTTCTACTTGGTATGCACCTGTGTGGTGAGCACCATTATCTATAAGTATGTCTCTCTGCTTTTGCTTTATTGGTTTTCTCCTTTAACATTCACTTTATCCCTAACATTTCTGTTTAGTCTCCTGTTCCTTCTGTCTCTCTCTCTTCTTGTCTTGCTATGATGTTCTTTGTCCTTTTCTGTTTCTCTCTCAGCTCTGCTCTGCCCATGTTTGTTGTTTTTCCATTTATGTTTCAATTCCCCCACTCCCCTGGTGCCTTCCTTTTTTCAGCCTTCCTTGTTATTGTTGTTGTTGTTTACTGCCTTTATCATGAACTGGGGAGAGGCGAAAGGGAAGAATAAAAAAGCACAAGCGAGAGAGAGAGAGAGAGAGAGTCTAGCAGCTCCATTTTCTCCTCTTGAGCAAAATAAACACCTGTGTTTGTTGTTTACCAACAAAATGGCGCAGATGGGAGACAATGGGGAGACAAAAATTCTAAAGGTGCGAATGTTGCTTTATTAGTTGCTGAGTGCTGGACAAAGCTTGTTTGTCTCAGATGGAAGGTATTCACTCTCATCAGTTTGTTTTGTAGTTCTTCCTCAGTGAAAAAACACAAGCCCTTGTTAGTGAGAGCTACTCTAGTGAGCTGCTATAAGGCTAAAATTTGTGTCTTGGTGCACATCAGATTTGCAGTGAAACAGAAGAGAGGTTACTCATTAAGAGTAAGGCCTGGAGTTGCGCAGCTGTGTGGAGCATCTTTGCCTGAGTCGGGCTAGTAGCCAGTAGATACTGCAAATACAGATGCTGGAAATGCTTTGTGTTTAAGTAGAAAGGAACCTCTGTTAATGTCATTAGTAATAATCTGTCTTTTCTGCTGTTTTGTGTCAAAATTACTGCTGTACATAAGGTCTGTAAAGTTTACTGAATCAAGGCTTTAATCCCATGGAGACACACTAAACCGTTGGTCGAACCTTGGATTCAGGAGGAGCAGTGTGGTTTTCGTCCTGGCCGTGGCACATCGGACCAGCCCTTTACCCTTTCAAGAATCCTTGAGGGTTCGTGGGAATTTGCCCAACCAGTTTACATGTGTTTTGTGGACTTGGAGAAGGCAGTCAACCGCGTCCCTCGTGGTTTTTTGTAGGGGGTGCTTCGAGACTATGGGTATCGGGCTTGTTGTTACAAGCTATCCGGTCTCTGTACGACCGTTGTGAGAGTTTGGTTCGTATTGCCAACACTCGATCGGACTCATTCCCAGTCAGAGTTGGACTCCGCCAGGGCTGCCTTTTGTCACCGATCCTGTTCATAATTTTTATGGACAGGATTTCTAGGCGCAGCCAGGGAACAGAGGGTGTCATGCGTGAGTGGTATGGGCATCTGATTAGGATGCCTCCTGGACGCCTCCCACTTGAGGTGTTTCGGGCATGTCCCACTTGGAGGAGACCCTGGGGCAGACCCAGGACTCGGTGGAGAGACTATGTCTCCCAGCTGGTACTCCGCTTTTCCGCAAAGCGGTAGAAGATGGATGGATGGATGGATGGACACACTAAACTATTGAAACCATTTGTACTGAAGTGCTCAATAACACTACACAGCCAGTGAAACTACCAATGATAGTTCAGGTTCAGGTCACTTTATTTGTGCCCGTAGGTAGATTTGTTTTGCAGTCAGGTGACATCCATATTTACAAACCACAATTACATTCAACATAAACACAAACACAGGCACACATGAAGCTGACTATAAACATGATAAAAATGCTCAAGGCTCCACCAATCAGGACACAAGACAGAGATGAGAGAAAAAAACAGAGATAAGAGAGAAGGGTCATATTAAAAAGTTAAATACTAGTCAAAGAGATTAAAAACTCAAAAGTCTAAAACCCAATAAAAGATTTAGAACCCAAATAAAAAAACTGCAAAAATAAGTAAATATAAAATGAAAGTAGATAGATACTTTATTTCGAACAAAAAAGTATAACAAAAACAAATGTCAAATGCAATAAAGTAACAGTATACAGTGTTCGAAAGGGAGAAGGAAGAAGTGAACACTTATTAATTCCATCTCCTCTTTTCCATAAATACACCCATGTGAATTATATACAAATTACCACCTTTAAGACCCCAAGTAAACAATTTACTGAATTTTTTACATATCAACATTAACACCCATCCATCCTAACATACATTGATGTCCATACATCAAAACCAGCCTCAAACAACACAGATATACACAGTGCTGTCCCACCCACCATTCCATAGTGTCCCATAATGTCTCAGAGTGAGCATAGTGAATCGTACATATAAATACTACCTATAAATTAAAAATTAATTAAAAAATGTAAATTAAAAAAAATGTAAATTAATTTACATATAAATTAATAAATAGGTAACTAAATTATGTACAATATATTGTTACAACTTGTTCAACTCTTTGACAGCAGCAGGAACAAAGCTGTTTTTGTAGCGCTGGGTTTTACTTTTTGGGACAGCAAACCTCCGTCTTGAGGGAAGAAGCTGAAAGTGGCAGTGCAAAGGGTGGGAGTCATCATTTAAAATGGAGGTAGCAATCCTCTGTACCTGTCTGGTGTACAGGGATGTCAGGCTCAGCTGTGACTCACCAAGAAAATGACTGGACCATCTAACTACCTGATCCAAGGATTTCCTCTGTTTCAGTTTTATCTGACCAAACCATGACACTAAAGAAAAGGATAAAACAGATTCAATAAAAGCCCGATAAAACATCATTATGGTTCGGTCAATTTGGAAGCGTGCAAGTTTCCTTAAACAATGCAAATGTTGCTGACCCTTTTTGCACACCCTTTCAAAGTTCTCTTCAAAGTTTAAATTACTATCAATAATCATCCCAAGATATTTGTAGGATTGTACACATTCAATGGTCTGGCCTTTTAGTACAGTGACTTCATGCCTGGTAGTTTTCCTCCTAAAGTCAATAATCATATCTTTAGTTTTTGTCGTATTCAGCTGCAGGTAGGAATCCTCACACCAGTGAACAAAATCATCAACTACTGGGCTGTGGCCACTCTCACCATCCTGGAGGAGACGGACAACAACTGAATCATCAGCATACTTTATAATGTGTCTGTTGTCATGTCTGCTTCGACATGTTTGTGTACAGGATGAAGAGTAGTGGTGACAACACACACCCCTGAGGAGAGCCAGTAGAAGAGCACATTTGGTCAGACAATGTACCATTGACCCTTACTCTCTGTGTCCTGTTGGTTAAAAAATCCAAAATCCAACCCACCAGACCATTGCTCAAATCAAATTGTTGCAGGAGCCTTTCAACTAAAATATGAGGCTGGATTGTATTAAAGGCGGAAGAGAAGTCCACAAATAAAAGCCTGGCATATGTCCCATTAAAATCCAGATGTTTAAAAAGCATGTTAAACAGAGTGACAGTGGCATCCTCCACTCCTCTGTGAGGCCTATAGGCAAACTGCAGAGGATCCAATGCATGCTTAGTCTGCTTTAGGACCTCAAATCTGACCAGTTTTTCAAAAATTTTCATTAAAATTGAAGTCAAAGCAACTGGTCTAAAGTCGTTTACCTTTTTAGGACAGCTGGATTTTGGAACGGAACACGGTTAACACTTACTATTGAGAGTAAGGCATAAATAAAAGTTTCTTCTCTCAGAATCAGAATCAGAATCAGGTTTATTGCCATTGTTCATGTAGTACACAAACTAGGAATTTGTCTCGGTGCAATGCTGCAACATTAAACATGATAAGATAAAAGAAATAAACTATACATGCAATAAAGTGTAGAATAAGAGTAAGTGATACTGGTCAGCAGTTAAAATATATTAGCGAGCAGCAGATACTGTGGAGAACTATATAGTGCAGTCGGTAATGCAGGAAGAAAACAGTGATGATTGACATGAGTCTGGTTGAGCTGCTGTACCTAGTGTACGAGAGTCAATAAGTCACTTAGTGTTCAGCAATCTGATGGCAGAGGGGAAGAAGCTGTTCATGTGACGGGAGGTTTTAGTCTGGATGGACCGAAGTCTTCTACCAGAGGGGAGGGGGGCAAACAGTACGTGACCAGGGTGTGAGGGATCGGCTATGATCCGGCCAGCACGCCTCCGGGTCCTGGAGATGTACAGATCCTGGAGAGATGGGAGCTTGCAGCCGATCACCTTCTCAGCAGTGCGCACGACGCGCTGCAGCCTTAGTCTGTCCCTGGCAGTGGCTCCTGCGTACCACACGGTTATTGAGGTGGTGAGGATGGACTCGATGATGGCTGTGTAGAACTGCACTAACATCTTGGTGGGTAGCTTGAGCTTCCTCAGCTGCCGCAGGAAGAACATCCTCTGCTGGGCTTTTTTGATGAGTGAGCTGATGGTCGGCTCCCATTTGAGATCCCTGGTGATGGTAGTGCCTAGGAAGCGGAAGGAATCAGCAGTGGTGATGGGAGAGCCTGAGAGGGTGAGGGGGGGCAGAGGGGTAGTGACTTTCCTGAAGTCTACAATCATCTCCACTGTCTTCAGAGCGTTCAGCTGCAGGTTGTTATTGTTGCACCAGGACGCCAGCTGGGCCACCTCTCTCCTGTAGGTGGGCTCGTCGCCGTTGGAGATGAGCCCGATGAGGGTGGTGTCGTCCGCAAACTTGATCAACTTGACAGACTGGTGGCTGGAGGTGCAGGAGTTGGTGTAAAGGGAGAAGAGTAGGGGGGAAAGTACACAGCCCTGGGGTGATCCGGTGCTGATGCTAGTAGAGTCTGAGACAGTCTTTCCTAGCCGCACATGCTGCCTCCGGTCCGTCAGGAAGTCGGTGATCCACCTGCAGAGGGAGTCAGGCACGTTGAGCAGGGACAGCTTGTCCCGGAGCAGAGCGGGGCGGATGGTGTTGAATGCGGAGCTGAAGTCCACAAACAGGATCCTGGCGTAGGTTCCCGGGGAGTCCAGGTGCTGCAGGAGGGAGTGGAGGGCCAGGTTGACTGCGTCGTCTACAAACCTGTTGGCTCGGTAGGCAAACTGCAGAGGGTCCAGGAGAGGGGTGGTGATGGACTTGAGGTGGGGCAGGACCAGGCGCTCAAAGGACTTCATGACTACAGAGGTGAGCGCTACAGGTCTGTAGTCATTAAGTCCAGTGATCCGTGGCTTCTTGGGGACAGGGATGATGGTGGAGGATTTGAGGCAGGACGGCACGTGGCATAACTTAAGGGAGGTGTTAAAAATGTCTGTGAAGACAGGAGCCAGCTGTTTCGCACAGTGTCTCAGGGTGGAGGGAGACACGCCGTCCGGGCCGGGGGCCTTGCGCGGGTTCAGTCTGGAGAACTGTTTGAGCACATCCTGCTCACTGATGATAAGGGCAGGGGGGGAGGAGGGGGGGTGCCTTTAATGAAGTAGGGATTGTGGAGGCTGTGGAGCTGGAGGGAGGGGGGGAGTTGGACACAGATGACGAGGTGTCAAAACGGGCATAGTGTTGGGACAGTCTTTGACAAAGGGCTTTGTCGTCCTGACCTTTAGGAGCCTGAGGTCGATAGTTGGTGATTTGCCTCAGTCCTCTCCACACGGAAGCCGAATCATTAGCAGTGAACTGCTGCTGGAGTCTCTCTGAATACACAGATTTAGCCCTCTTCAGCTCTCTGTTAAACCGGTATTTAACCTCCCTGTAGCAGCCCCTGTCTCCACTTTTCAGCGCTGCTTCCTTCTCCTTCCTGATCTGTCTGAGCTTAGCTGTGAACCAGGGTTTGTCATTAGAGTAACTCACCCTGGTGCGTGATGGAAGAATGATCTCTTCACAAAAGTGGATATATGAGTTCACAGTGTCCGTGTACTCATCCAGATCATGCGTGGCTCCTTTAAACATGCCCCAGTCAGATATTTCCATGCACGTTTCCAGCTTCTCCTCAGCTTCACTGGTCCGTATCTTCGTAGTGCTCACAACAGGTTTAGTGAGCTTCAATCTCTGTCTGTATGTGGGAATGAGGTGAACCATCACGTGATCAGATAATCCCAGCGCAGCGCGAGGAACAGCGCGATATGCGTCTTTCACTGTGGTGTAACAGTAATCCAGTGTGTTTAATCCTCTGGTGGGGCATTTAATAAACTGTTTGTAGCGGGGGAGATCGTGGCTCAGATTGCACTGATTAAAGTCGCCAGCCACAATAATCAGCGAGTCTGGGAAACTCCGCTCTGTGTGTTGAATGTGATCCGCGAGCACGCGCTGAGCTTCGCGCGTGTCCGCGTCGGGAGGGGCGTACACAGCGATCAGTATAAAAGAAGCAAACTCCCGCGGGGAATAAAAAGGCTTGCAGTTGATAACAAGAAATTCCAGGGCGGGAGAACAGTGTTTGGAAATTACCGTTACATCAGAGCACCAGCTGCAGTTGATGTAGAAGCAGACTCCGCCTCCTGTGGTCTTGCCGGAAAGCTCTGTGTCACGATCAGCACGGAAGAGCTGGAAGCCGTCGAGGCGCAGCGCGCTGTCCGGTATATTTTCCCGGAGCCAGGTCTCAGTAAAGCAGAGGGCAGCTGAGGAGGCGAGGTCCCTAAAACGCATCAGCAGTCTCAGTTCATCTACCTTGTTAGAGAGAGAGTTGGTATTGGACAGAAATATGCCAGGCAGCGCCATTCGCGAGCCTCTCCTGCGAAGCCGCACGAGAGCGCCCGCTCGTCTACCTCTCTTCCGCCGTCTCACTTTCCGAGCCAAGCAATGAACCAGATCAGCGGCAGGGGCTAAAAAAACTGGGAGGAGGTCCGTGGGGGTGAAAGTCCTGATATTTAGAAGTTCTTCACGGGTATAAGTGCAAGCAGACACACAATTGACAAACAAAAACAAACAAAGAGCGCAGCGAAGCACCATGTCGACCGCTGTGGGCGCCATCTTGGTCTTCATCCTATTCTCAGTACGATAGCCAGCGTTGCTCCTGCTTCCTCCAGACATCTGGCTGTTATCGCCCTGTGTTGTCTATGCAGCTGTTAAAATAGCTGCACTGTTCTCGCAAGTAAATGGGTGATTCCATTTATTTGGGGTCCAGTGCACTATATCAGGGGTATCCGACTTTCAAGCGCTCTCTCTTTTTCTGTAATTTGCAGATGTCGGTTTCGTTTTTATAACATGCAAGGGAACATAAAAGAGTTTCAGACTTGCATTGCAATTTTTTAAAAAAATCATTGATTTTGCAGTTACCATCGAAACTATTGGTCGGGTCCCCTCATTTTTCCCAGTTTTTGTGTGACATGACAATCGCATCAATTTCAAAGTACCTGAAAGGGATCTCTGAGTAACTCTTTCTACTCATTTATGCAAGAGATAACAGAGTTGTAATGCAAATTCAAAATAAAACATTCCCCAATGTGATCGTATCTATGGTTTTTGTACGGCGACCCCTGCAAATTTACTCGTACGACGTAAATTTTCGTGTCCCCGAATTTACGCATCAACATGCAAGTTATTCGGTAAAGTAACAAGAAAAAAAGAAGTGCTGATGCTTTTCACTTTGCACCTTTCAAATCCCAAACCATGCACGTAAAAAGGAGATCAGTCTTTGTGAAGCTCAGATGTAGAATATTTCAATAAAATCTCAAACATTTATGACACATCGAATATGGTGTCCCTTAAAAAATTTACGTCTTTGGTCTTGGTCGGCCGCGCGCAGCCCCGTCTGGCGAGGTGACTGCCCTGGGAAAGCCCTTGATTTTCTCTACCCCGGATGTGCTCAACCCTTGTGGAGAGGATTTACCGTGGCCATTTTGGATAGAAGTTATCGAAGGTCCAAACTTCCGTGTCCCACATTTACGCATTTTGTGATTTTATGTCTTATCCAACAAACAGGGAGAATTTGAAGATATGTATACACGTTATCACATCTTAATATGTCATGAAAATGTAGCTGTTGATGAGTTTTGATGCGTTAAAAATACCGGAAGTGTTGAAGTTGTTTCATGTAAAACGTGTGCCATTGCAAAGTGCATTCAACTCCATACCGGGAAACAAAAGCCCGAGTGTCCCATTTACACCTTAACTTACAAGTAGTTAAAGTGAGCTCTCATCCTCAAGAGTTTTGGACATTTGAATTATATACTTGTTTCTGGTGCTTCTTTATCCTCATAAAATACCTATTGGAGTTGTCGCTTATAAAGTATAATCTAAAAACGAGGGAAATGCCATAGACGTAAAGCAAATTAAAGGGAAGCCAAAACAATAGCGTCTCCATTTACGTCGCCTGCACCAGGTCGTTTTCTGGAAATCAAGTCAATGTCATGGTTTATTTCGCATTATATTTGTTACCGTAGATCATTTTGCAAGTACCTGTATAAGTTTTAAGGTAAAAAATTAGAAATATGTGTCGAAATGAGTGGCTGTACCTTGAGTGAGATCAAGACGTAAACAAGGATTCAAACAAGTCTATAAAGAGACACTCAAAATTTCATTTTCATGAAAAGAGGCATTAAATAGGTCATGCTATTTGGGAAAGTAGTCAGACTAGAGTACCTAACACATGCCAACTTTCAAAGAATGAAAGTGTTCTTGGCTTTTACCATTTTTAGGTTTGGTGTCCCCTTTACACCAGAAAAATGGACACGTGTGTGCACACTTGCATGCTATCTGTTCCTGAACGCGAATGCCGTTACGAAAATAGTTAATAGTTTCATAAACCTGACACAATTGGATAGTGATTAGTCAATTTCATGTGCAGATTTGATCAATTTTAAATTTTGCCACCAATGTCACACATTGGACCCCTAATAAATGGAATCACCCAAATATGAATCTCTTTGGATTGTAAAAGATCAGTTTTTGCTGAAAAAAATCAGAACTGAGTGGGAGAACTTTAAAGGATGAAACAGCATCAAAATGGTAAATTGGGTTCACTTATATAGTGCATTTTACTCATCTCTGGATGACCAAAGCACACACTGTTGGTGGCAGCACTGCCATACACATACATTGGCCTGACCCACCAGGGGCAACTGGGCGTTCAGTTTCTTGCTCAAAGACCCTTTGACATGCAGACTGCAGACAGAGCAGGAATTGAACCTCTGACCTTCCAATCTGTAGTCCGCCACACTACACCTGCGCCACAGCCACCCCCAAAATGTGTATATATGCATACACCCGTGGACAAAATTGTTGGTACCCCTCTGTTAATGAAAGAAAAACCCACAATGGTCACAGAAATAACTTGAATCTGACAAAAGTGGTAATAAATAAAAATTCTATGAAAATTAACCAATGAAATTTAGACAATACTTTTGAACTGTGGTTCAACAGAATTATTTTTAAAAAAAAACCTCATGAAACAGACCTGGACAAAAATGATGGCACCCTTAACTTAATATTTTGTTGCACAACCTTTTGAGGCAATCACTGCAATCAAACAATTTCTGTAACTGTCAGTGAGACTTCTGCACCTCTCAGCAGGTATTTTGGCTCACTCCTCATGAGCAAACTGCTCCAGTTGTCTCAGGTTTGAAGGGTGCCTTCTCCAGACGGCATGTTTCAGCTCCTTCCACAGATGTTCAATAGGATTTAGATCAGGGCTCATAGAAGGCCACTTTAGAATAGTCCAATGTTTGGATCTTAGCCATTCTTGGGTGTTTTTAGCTGTGTGTTTTGGGTCATTATCCTGTTGCAAGACCCATGACCTGCGACTGAGACCAAGCTGTCTGACACTGGGCAGCATATTTCTCTCTAGAATACCGTGATAGTCTTGAGATTTCATTGTACCCTGCACAGATTCAAGACACCCTGTGCCAGATGTAGCAAAGCAGCCCCAGAACATAACAGAACCTCCTCCATGTCTCACAGTAGGGGCAGTGTTCTTTTCTTGGTATTGCCGCATTTTTGCGGCTGTGAACATAGAGCTGATGTGCCTTGCCAAAATGTTCCAGTTTTGTCTTGTCTGTCCATAGGACATTCTCCCAGAAGCTTTGTGGCTTGTCAACATGCAGTTTGGCAAATTCCAGTCTGGCATTTTTATGATTTGTTTTCAACAGTGGTGTCCTCCTTGGTCGTCTCCCATGAAGTCCACTTTGGCTCAAACAACGACGGATGGTGCGATCTGACACTGATGTACCTTGACCTTGGAGTTCACCATGAATGTGTTTAGAGGTTGTTCTGGGTTCTTTTGTTACCATTCATATTATCCGTCTCCTGCTGCGGCCACGTCCAGGGAGGTTGGCTACAGTCCCGTGGACCTTAAGTTTCTGAATAATATGTGCAACTGTAGTCACAGGAACATCAAGCTGCTTGGAGATGGTCTTATAGCCTTTACCTTTAACATGCTTGTCTATAATTTTCTTTCTAATCTCCTGAGACAACTCTCTCCTTTGCTTCCTCTGGTCCATGTTTTGTGTGGTACACACCATGTCACCAAACAGCACAGTGACTACTTGTCACCCTTTAAATAGGCCGACTGACTGATTACAAGTTTGTAGACACCTGTGATGTTAATTAGAGGACACATCTTGGTTGAACATGTCCTTATGGTCACATTATTTTCAGTCTTTTCTAGGGGTGCCATCATTTTCGTCCAGGCCTGTTTCATGAGTTTGTTTTTTCAAGTAATTCTGTTGAACCACAATTCAAAAGCATTGTCTGATTTTCATTGGTTAATTTTCATAGAATTTTTATTTATTACCACTTTTGTCAGATTCAAGTTATTTCTGTGATCATTGTGGGTTTTTCTTTCATTAACAGAGGGGTACCAACAATTTTGTCCACGGCACTTTTAAAAATATAAAAGAAGCTTCTAGACATTTTTTCTTTGATACTAGCAGATATAATTCATAAGAGCACAATATAAAGTCAACCAGGGTCATATATTATCCCTTCAGGCCTTGTGCACGCAAACATTTTCATTGAAATTGGAAAAAAGATCTGCGTGCACACATCAACATCACACAAACTGTGGCACATTCAAACGGGACCACCCAAGGTGCGAAAAACTGCTGTTGTGACTCTGCCGGACCAGTAGGTTGCAGTGCATCATATATGACGTCCTGTCTACCATTGATTACTTAAGGCGGCTCGTGTTGAACTTTTAAAGGGTACCTGTGGTGGTCGTGAAAACGCATTCAACTTGAAAACATTAGGCAAAGTATTCGTTATTTGGGTAAATAATTGTTGCCAGCCATCTACCACCAGAGATATATGCAAATACGGCTGCTGGCATGGCCAGTCAATGAAAACTATGCGCGCCGCCCTGACACATGCGGATGTGACGTCACATCGTTGATACTGAAAAGTCAATACTCAGCGTGTACCAGCAACGGACAGGTTTCACTGTACAGTCCATTTCTCGCAGTGATGTGAGTGACCAGTGTGGAGTGTGTGCCCCGGCGAGGTGAACAGAAAAATCATGTATGTGGGGAATCGGGTAGCGGTCGTGCGCCGTGGCGTCGTTCAACCTGCGGAAATCACCGCACGGTCGCCACGATCCCTCAGCCTTAGGGACCATGTGTAGCGGGGATGCCCATGGGCTGTTCGAGCGCCTGATGATGCCCAACCTTTCCAGGTTGGCAAACTCCTCATGCGCTATGGCCAGTTTAGCTGCATTCAAGCGCCGAGGTCTTGCAAAAACGGGCGGCCCGGTGGTGGTGACAACGTGCTCCACCCCGTGATGGCTGCGGAAAACGTCGGGACTGTGAGTGCTGGGAACTGAGTGAGCAGTGTGTGGAACTTACTGCCTGTAGCTGTGACGTTGGCTTGTGCTGTTGGCTGGGTCACTCGAGCAAAGGTCTTAATATCCGAGCCGTTTGCTGCCAACATCCCGGGGCCGCTAGATCCTGCCAGCCGGTCAGCGTAGGTCAGCCGGATGAAGCTCTTCTGGGCTCCGGTGTCCACGGGGAAACGCCTCCCCGAGCGTGCGTCCGTTAGGTAGAGCAGCTTGTTCTCTTCACCGAGGGTCGCTGCTGCTACCGACCCCCGGCCTTGGCGTCTTCCCGAGCGCTGGAATTGGCACGGTGCCGCACATCTGCGTGCGTTCTGTCCGAAGCGGCGGTGGTAAAAACAGAGCGTGTCTCTCTGGCGCTCCTTGGCCCCCGCTGCTGCTACCGTCGGTGGCTCCTCGCCTCCTCTGGTCGTCTCGCTGGGCTCTGTCGCTGCCGCGTTGACTGTGATCGCCCTGGTGGTGATGATGATCCGGTCTGCCTCCTGGGCTAGCGCACGGTAGTCTCGCGCAGCCAGTCACAGCGAATTGGCCAGAACCGCTCTCGGTATCAACGATACTACGTCACAGGAAGTGTCCTGGCAGGCCATGTAGCCGCCAGTATGGCTGCGCGCATGTTTTGCTGCCATAGCTGAACAAGCACATCGGCAATGGATTGATTTCGCATTGCCGGCGCTCTGTTCAGAATAAAAACTTGAACTAGAAAGTGAGACAGGGGCTCAATATAATATCTTTATTTCATGTACGACCATAGGTACCTTTTAAACTCGTGTTGAACTTTTAAAATAGTGGTTGTTAGTGAAACACAAACACATAACAACTACATCATTTATTTCTCACTTCGATTGTTTTCAGAAATATGTTTTGCTGTTTAGTTTTGAAGATATAGGAGAAATTTTACCATCCCGCATGCCACCTTGGACACGGTTGCACAAAATTGAACAGACCGCCCACTGGGGGACACATCAACCAATGAGGTGCAGCTCATGTGTTTTGTAATGGTGACGTCAGGATCACAGGCACCTGAATGGGGTGTGACCACCAGAGCCACAATGAATAATTGACATATGTATGTGCTGCTCAGTGTTGCCAGATATACAATAGTTATCGGGCCTATACGATATACGATCAGTAGTTTTAAAAAAGGCCAAATATATGATAGTTTTGGCATTTCCGTGCACCCCCCTAAAAACGTCATTTTGATTTACGTGAACAACCACGCATCACCAGAAACTGATGCTCATACCAGGCTGCAATCACATCAGCTAAGCAGCACTTAGCTCACGTTTGTTAACACAGTAACACATTTTTAAAAAATCAGTGAACATGAGTTCAGACTCGGAGGAAAAAAGTACTAAAAGAGTCCAGCAGCAGCGAGTCACAGCAGCTTTATCACCCTGCCTGGAGTTAGACTCTACATTTAAGGATGAAATCAGTGGTTGTGCGAAAAGGTGCAGTTCACTGTGGGTGGGTGTGTGTGACAATGCATACAGCGGTTCTTTAATTCAAATGGCTGAGCCTCTGCATTTATTCTTTAGGTTACTGCACTTCCATACATATAGAATAGCTTTGTTTTTAAATGCACTGTCCTAACCTGTGATTTTTCAAGCTATTTTAGTACATACGATGTTAAGTTAATTCCCTTCCATAGCATGTGGGACACCATGTGGTGTATGGGGCGGCGCCTATCTCCGTTGCTCTGACCCTAGGCCCCACACAGCTACTGTAAGTAGTGAAAGCTACGGGGAGGTCAGTCCTCTGGTAGCTCTGTGCATTAACCGGAGTGGTGGTCTAGCTGGTAGAGCATCTGCCCCACAACTGGAAAGTTGTGGGTTCAAATCCCGGCCAGATCATACCAAAGACCATATAAAAATGGTACTTGCTGCCTTCTAGCTTGGTGCTTAGCATAATAGAATGGGGAAAGTTAACGCACAGTACATACAATACTTTGGGTCACAATATGACAATTCTAAAGCGACAGTACGATATTTCCCATCTGGCAACGCTGGTGCTGCTTGGCTATTTTTCCCACATGCACGGAGGTTGAAAAAAGTGCCAGCACAACCTTTCCACTCTGGAGACTGGTTTCAAACCTTTACACTTTCACAACTCCAAAATCCCGCCGTCGTGCGCACAGGCAGCCAAACTGTAAAAGAACTTTGCCAGTTTGGGGTAAAAATGTAGCCGTGTGCACCAGGTCTCAGTGGGTATGGGACATACTTATGATTGCATTGAGCAGCCTGATCAGTCCAGTATTTCTCCAGTCAGCCTCCATTCTCTCTGCTGTCTCCCTTTCTTTTTCAATTCTTCATCCCTCTTCCTGTCTCTAGCTGGCTTGAGCCCCGCAGAACTCCAACAGTTGTGGAAGGACGTGACTGGAGGGGGCAGCCACGGCATGGAGGACAACGGCATCAAACACAGCGGCGGTGGCGGTACCGGCACCGTAGTGGGCTGTGGCGGCGGTTTGGACCTCTCCACCAACAACTCTTCTTCAACTACCTCCTCCTCCTCCAATCCCGCCAAAGCATCGCCGCCCATCTCGCACCATTCCATCGCCAACGGACAGTCCCCCGCCCTCAACCACAGAAGAGAGAGGGAAAGAGAAAGGGAACGGGAGCGAGAGAGGTAAAATAATTGAAATGCCGCTGCTAGAAGAGAGAAAACAGGAGAAGATGAAAAGTTAACACAGGCTTGTTGTTGTTGTTGTCGTGCCACGAGTCAAAGCAGCTGAACAACAGTCTGCCACATCGTTACTTCAGGGAAGGCAGACTGTTTTGTTTATTTATTCAACAGTTTATTAGTGTCTTGGCGTTATTAGAAAAAATAAGAGCCTTGTTCTCCCAGGAGACCACGCATGCCATTGAACACACTTAGCTTGCTCGCAGATATCAAAAGCCAGGAGACGAAAACCGCACTTACAACAAGCCTCTCTGTCAGGCAAGACAAGGTAACCCCCTTGTACATTAAGTATTTAGTGCTTCCTCTCTCTTTTTTCCTCTTTTGAAAATTACCTTCCTTGCTTGCTTGTCATGTAAACAGAATACGTGATGCCTTGAGTGGCGTTTCCAGGATGTTTATCCTTGTGATGGCGTCTTTTATAAATGCACCCAGCGCCGAAACACTGACTGTTCACATATCTGCCTATCTGGCCTATGCATTATTCAGAGGCTTTTCTTGGGCGATATTATAATAAGGACTTAGGGTGTAGCGGTGTCTATGTCTACGCTGGGGTAGAGACTCACACTGGAGGTGGAAGTGCTGTGTAATTGGTTTAAAGTAGATGCTATCTCTCCACTGCCACTAAAAGGAGGCTTGAAAAAGATATCTTTAGAAGGAAGACAGAGGGAAGAGGAGAAGGATGAATGAGAAGAAGGAAGGAAGAAAGAAAGGGGGAAAAATACTTTATCTGCCTGTGTCCCGAGGCGTTTGTGGTGTCTCATAATGATCGAACAAGCAGTATTGTCAGGAGCGCTGCTTACTAACATGCCACGAATCGATGAGGGGGAAGCCCCTCTGTAAAACACAGGGTGAGCGCTGCCAGCATGCACAGCCACTCACACACATCCTATATATATTCACTGCCTCTGCACACCGCGCTGCATGCACATAGCCATCGACCACACACATACTACTAGCACAGGCATAACCTATAGGCAGACAAACACACACTGAGACATCCTCTGTACACAACAAGAGTCTCATTTTCACACACAGACAGACACAGGCACACACAACGGTGCCAAGCCTAAAAGGTTAAACTGTCATCTTTAATAGGATGTGCTGTCTAGGAAGGGTCGTAACTTATTTGGGTGCCATTTGAAAAACGCCAGAACACCCCTGCTCCCCTTGTCCTCAAAGAACATAAGTTACACAGAGTATTAATCTCCTGATGAAAATTATATGGCTGTCTGGATTTTTAATGTTTACTTGAAAGCCTCCACCCCTCTCCTCCCCTATAATGGCTTTACAAGATGTGATGGTGGCTTTGGTGCAGACAAAGCTACAGCGCACTCCAGATCTCCTCTGGGAATGTTACTGTATGAGTTCTGTAGCTGAACCCGTATTTCTCACTCATTAGTATGTAGACTCTTTATGATAAAGTTGCTATTTAGTATATTTACGGTTTAATGGACAACAGTGATTACCGCTGACATTTCCCCAGTGCTTCACTTTTGACACATTTCACATCTGTAGCCAGCTTCTGTACGTCTGATGTCCCACCTTGGTCTCTGAGCAGTTTATTTCCCACCATTGAACTAATATCATCTGACCTCTTTCACTCTCACTTTAAACTTTCATTTCCTGTTTCTTATTCCTGTTCATTTTCCTTTTTTAAATCTGTCTTTTTTTCTGTGATGACTTACTCTAGTTCGCTACATGAAGAAAGTGGAGGTACCCACCCCCTGTATGGTCATGGAGTATGCAAGTGGCCCGGCTGTGAAAACATCTGTGAAGACTTTGGACAGTTTCTGAAGTAAGGATGTATTCTTAAAAATTCTTTAAAAAAATGTAAAACTGAGAAATGTTATTGCTCTAATTTAATGTGATGCTACAAATATGGGGTTTTGGGGGTTTTTTTTCAACAAGGTAATAATCCACTGGGAAAGTTTGTCATATGTTAGTGGAATATTTGTACAAATACTGTACATACATTTGTGTTTATAGATGTTATGATTCCCCATGCGCCATTACGCAGCGCACGGAGGAAGGAATCAAAACCCACATGCAGAAGTAGTAACATGCACTTTATTGAACAAAAACCAAACTTAGTCCAGCAAATAGTCACGGTATTAAACAGAGGGTTGATATAACTAATAGAGGCCACCAGGAAAACAGGGACGCCACACAGACGCTCTACAGCTCGAGGGAGGGGAATGCCTAGTGCTACAGAACAGCTGTCGTCACAGGGAGAAAGGCAAACATGAACTCACGGGCTGGAGCATTCCAAGGCAGTCTGTGCTGTCCAGTGGAGGAGGGCGAGGCAGGAACAGACGCTAACGCCAGATAACCAACAACAGTCAAGAAGCATTAGAGAAGACTTAACTAGTCAGGCTGCAAGTTGAATGTAGGGAGTGAAGGCTTACATACACAGAGGAAAACACTACTGTGTATATTGCGCAATGATCCGGCGATCTCTTCCCACTCAAACAGAGCTTAAGTAATGATAATACTAATGAGGGAAGAGACTGCCGATGTGAAAGCGCATGGGCTGGACCAAATAGAAACCAGGTATGCATGAGTGAGTGTCTGAGCATGTGAATGGAAATGAATGAGGCGTGTGTGTATGTGTGCATGTGTAAGGGAGACACCAATAATGAAAAACAGCTGATGACACTGACAGGAGGAGGGGGCGTGGCCGAGCTGTCAGGAAGCGGAGAACCCAAAGGGCTCCCTGAAGTGCCTGATGGAAAATAGACAATGAAAAGAGACAAAATAGCCAGTGTCAGAACTGGATTTGGGACCACCAACTAGGTTCATGACAATAGAGAGCACTTCTGAGAGTGTTTTAGACTGGAGATGGAGAGATGTTCACCACACTGATTGATGTTTTCCCCAAAATAGCCTATATTTAAGCAATATTACATGAGAGGGATGGCGGTGGCAGTAGGACGTAGTTGCCCAGAGCTGCGGCCGCAAGGTGGTCGGTGCATCTCGTGGTGGCAACCCCCGAACCAAGTGGTGGACGCCAGTGGTGAGGGGGGCCATTAAGCTGAAGGAGTCCTATCAAGCTTGGCTGACTTGTGGGACTCCCGAAGCAGCTGAAGTGTACCGGCAGGCCAAGCGGAGTGCAGCTCGGGTGGTTTTTTTTTTTTTTTTTTTTTTTTTTTTTTTTTTGTTACTTATTTGTACCCGTAGGTAGATTTGGTTTGCAGTCTGGTGACATGCCACCGGCTGCTGGTCGCTGCGTGCGCGAGCGCCCTAAACCTACATGTTTTTGGTTTGCGGGAGGAAACCGGAGAAATCCCGGAGTAAACCCACGCAACACGGGGAGAACATGCAAACTCCACACAGCTCACTGTTGGTCGGGGGCTGGGATCGAACCCATGATCTCATGATCCCCGCGATCCCCCGGCCGAGGGTAAAACTGTGCTGCCACAGTGCTAAACCACTGCGCCACCGTGCAGCCCGGTTGCTGAAGCAAAAACCCGGGTATGGGAGGAGTTCGGTGAGGCCATGGAACAAGACTTTCGGTCGGCCTCGAAGAGATTCTGGCAAACTGTCCGGCGGCTCAGGAGGGGAAAGCAGCTCCCTGTCCACACTGTGTATGGTGCGGATGGGACACTGTTGACTTTGACTGGGGATATCGTCGGGCGGTGGAAGGAATACTTCGAGGATCTGCTCAATCCCACTGATATGCCTTCCACAGAGGAAGCAGGGTGTGGGGACGAGGGGGATGACTCGCCTATCACAGGGGCTGAGGTCGCCAAGGTGGTTAAAAATCTCGTTGGTGGCCGGGCCCCGGGGGTGGACGAGATTCGCCCTGAGTACCTCAACGCCCTGGATGTTGTTGGGCTGTCATGGTTGACACGCCTCTGCAACATTGCGTGGAGGTCGGGGGCAGTGCCCTTGGCATGGCAAACCGGGGTGGTGGTTCCTCTTTTCAAAAAAGGGGACCGGAGGGTGTGCTCCAACTTTAGAGGGATCACACTCCTCAGCCTCCCTGGGAAGGTCTATGCCAAGGTACTGGAGAGGAGAGTCCGGCCGTTGGTCGAACCTCGGATTCAGGAGGAGCAATGTGGTTTTTGTCCTGGCCGTGGCACATCGGACCAGCTCTTTACCCTCTCAAGAATTCTTGAGGGTTCATGGGAGTTTGCCCAACCAGTTTATATGTGTTTTGTGGACTTGGAGAAGGCATTTGACCGCGTCCCTCGTGGTTTGTTGTGGGGGGTGCTTCGGGAGTATGGGGTATCGGGCTTGTTGTTATGAGCTATTCGGTCTCTGTATGACCGTTGTGAGAGTTTGGTTCATATTGCCAACACTCGGTCGGACTCATTCCCAGTGAGAGTTGGACTCCACCAGGGCTGCCCTTTGTCACCAATCCTGTTCATAATTTTTATGGACGGGATTTCTAGGCGCAGCCAGGGAATGGAGGGTGTCATGCTTGGTGACCACAGGATCTCATCTCTGTTGTTTGCAGATGATGTTGTCTTGTTGGCTTCATCCAGCAATGACCTACAGCTCTTGCTGGGACGGTTTGCCACTGAGTGTGAAGCGGCTGGGATGAGAATCAGCACCTCTAAGTCCGAGTCCATGGTCCTCAGCCGGAAAAAGGTGGATTGTCCTCTCTGGGTTGGGGACAGGCTCCTGCCCCAAGTGGAGGAGTTTAAGTATCTTGGGGTCTTGTTCACGAGTGAGGGGAAAATGGAGCGAGAGATTGACAGACAGATTGCAGCAGCATCTGCAGTGATGTGGACGTTGTACCGGTCTGTTGTGGTGAAGAGGGAGCTTAGTTCTAAGGCAAAGCTGTCGATTTACCAGTCAATCTATGTTCCTACTCTCACCTATGGTCACGAGCTTTGGGTAATGACTGAAAGAACAAGATCGCGGATACAAGCAGCTGAAATGAGCTTTCTCCGTAGGATTGCTGGACTCACCCTCAGAGATAGGGTGAGGAGCTCAGTGATCCAGGAGAGGCTCAGAGTAGAACCGCTGCTCCTCCACATTGAAAGGAGTCAGTTGAGGTGGTATGGGCGTCTGATTAGGATGCCTCCTGGACGCCTCCCACTTCAGGTGTTTCGGGCACGTCCCACTGGGAGGAGACCCTGGGGCACACCCAGGTCTCGGTGGAGAGACTATGTCTCCCAGCTGGTCTGGGAACGCCTTGGTATCCTCTCTGAAGAGCTGGAGCAGGTAGCTGGGGAGAGGGAAGTCTGGGCTTCTCTGCTTGAACTGCTGCCTCCGTGACCCAGACCTCCGGAAAAGCGGTAGGAGATGGATGGATAAAGATTTGTTCAGAACTCCTTATAAGAACTCCTTATACAAAGACATAGAGTGATGATAATCAAGTCAGTGGCGGTAATGCACCTGTAAGCTGGCTGCCAACCGCTAATCAAATCTTAAAGAAGAAGAAGATTACAGGAGAGGGAGTACAGTATCAATAAATATTGTAACTGCGGGTGTGATACGTCTAATGCCGGACACGTAGCGGAGGCACAGTTTATTAAATGGCAGCAATACTGGACCAAATATTATGATTTTTTTTGTTTAACCAGTTATTTTGTGCAGCTGAGAAAAAAATAGTCCCTTCTAAATGTAGACAGTAATTGTTGCTAATCATCTCAATCAGCATGAAGATGTCTATTGTATTTTCACACACATGTAAGCAAATTAAATATTGGCAAGTGTAAAAGTCAGTGTTTGTAAAACGTACTGGTGATCATCTGTTGAGCCGGTACCGCAGAAGGGATCAAAACGTGGCCAATGCCGGTGGCTAGTTAGCATACTAGCAATTTGGCTTCGGCACACTTCGCTCACTTTTTCTTGGCATTTTCAGATGAAACAAAGAGTCCATCAAGACAAAGGTATTGTGGATTGTTAATCGAGACAATAAATCCAACTCTAGCACTACCTATTTTTTTAAACAGAGATGAAATAGCTTAATGTTTATACAAGGGCAGACTTTGTAAACTGAATAAAGTTTTTTCAAAAGGGTGGGACTTTTCGGGTCAAGTAAGATTCCTTTTTAAACAGCGCGTCACTGTGGAAATTAAGGTATCCAACACAGTATTACAATTCTCACTGCGAGTTGACAGTAAATTACTGTTCGTAATTAACGGTTACTAGAACACCTTTGAAGTGGAGTGATACATATCCAGTGAAACGTTGGAGTGCAGTTATTGTAGAATATAGTATCTCCTGTAATTCCTATTGTCCAATCAAATTGCTCGGTCAGAGCTAACTGTTGCATAATACATAAAAATAACATTTTAAACTAGAAAACTCAAACATACCCCTTCTTGGATCACCACCTTATTATGGTGGAGGTGTTTGAGTGCCCCAATGATCCCAGGAGCTATGTTGTAGGGGCCAGCTTTCCCCTGGTAGGGTCTTCCAAGATAGGTTGGCCCTGGGTGAAGGACCAGACCAAGAGTGGTCCAGTAGATCCCCATGAAAAAGTCACATCAAGGACCCAGTGTACCCAAAGGAGCCACACTGGTCAACCCTCCAGTGGGCTCACCACCTGCAGGAGGGATCATGGTGCTACAGTATGTGAACCGGGTGGCAGTCTGGGCTACTCTGGTACGACTTCTGCCCTGGTGATGATGGATGGATGGATGGATGGAAAAACAAATATAGCCCTCAGGCGGCACTGCATTAAAAGCAAACATGATTCTGTTTTTGGAAGTACTGCATAGGCTCAGGATCACTTGTAGGAATCATTCATAAATAAAGAATCTTTATCACATCATTCTGAAATATTTGTTAAAGTGCTGGGTGCTATTTTGGGGTGGGGTGGGGTAGCATTGGTCAAGGTCAAGGTATCTTTATTATTGCAACAGGGTAATTTACAGCCAGCAGAAACTAGAACATATTCCACATCATTTAATGTATTTCTGTAGGCAATGTCACAAAATTGATATCATTTGTGAAGCTGACCACCTTTCTGTGTACACGTCTCTGTCATAGTTGAGATGACCAGTGATCTTCTCTACGTGTTATTACTGCTGTTGTATTGTGATACACATACAGCCGTACACTGAAGATCATCTCCTCAGTGTCACCTCTCCATCTGACGGTTCAGGGGTCAAACCAAGGAAATATCACTGCCTTTTAATTGTCACTTTCTGACCTTAATAGACAGCTAGTCGACAGTCTCCTGCTGTAGTCATACAGGATTCAAACCAGCCTTGACCCATATCAAATTTTCCTTCCTGGAGTGGAGGGGGGGCTGATGGGTTTGTGGAAAAGAAAAAAGCGTCAAAAAGCTAATGGCAACTCGCACGGCCACACACTTACCTCCACAACAAAGGCCCCCATTCACTGTTGTCATGGTGCAGGCGTCAGAGCGAATGAACTCTTCATGCTCCATCAACAATTTAGTTAATTAGCTCATTTGTAATTGGCCGGCTTTGTTGCCAGGATGTTAGTGGGGGGACATCAAAGGAAGAAGGTGTTTGCAGCACTGCCGATTACAGGTTATCACATTGCCACTCACTCAGTCTCTCCCGCTTGCTCTCTCTCTCTTTCTCTTTCCCTGGCTGCCTGCTCTCACACGCAGAAGAAAAGAAAGGGGAAAGCTTTAATTTGAATATTCTAATTAGATTTGTAATTAACTGTGAAATAACGATCTGGCGACTGTTTTTCATGGGCTGTAAATGTCCATGTGAATTCGCATAAACGCTTGAAATCAGGACATTGTCTGTGCTTATTTTCCAAATTATATTTTTTACTGTAGTGACTGTGAAAGTGCTGGGGGTGGTGGGAGGATACCAATAGGAGCTGCCGTAGGATTTAGGTCAGGCTTTGGTAATATCTCCTGTTTCCTCAAAATTAAAGCTAAAAGGTCAAGATGGCTCCTTGCCAAACAACACCGAGATTTGGGCGAAGCATTAAAACATTTAACAGAGTTATCTATTTTTGCTTAGCAGAATGTGATTGGACCAAGAACAGAGTAAGCAGTGTTTGATTTTCATTTACGTCTTTAGGGATAAATAAAAGCTTTCACTGGCGGGCCAAATTTAGCCCAGAAAATAACACCCATGAAGGTTAATAAACTTCATATTTATCACCCAGGCAAGTATATTTGACTGCTTTTTCACACACTGCCAAGGCATTAAAATAGCCATTATCGACAATGATGAAGGCAAATAAATCAGGCAAATATCTCATAACTACACCCCGGCAAGTGTGTTTGCCTATCTCACCCTGTGGAAAATGTTACAGCGGTATACGTGTTGAAGCCACTGCTGCTGTTCTTTTTCAGACATGACACATCCACAAGCATCATCTGTTGTCCCACCTGGACTACGTGCGCTCTAGTCCAGGTAGAACCGTTTGTCTTGCAGCTCTGAAACAGACACAGGCGTGATATGGCAAGCCTGTGTCAGATTAGCAGGTTTTCTGAGATCTTGTCCTATCACCTTAGTACACTTACTTAAAGAAGACATCGGTCTCTTTTCCACGAGCCTTGCGATCCGTTCACACGCAAACACACGCAAGTCTGTGTGCTCTAAGGATACTGTGTCTGGGTAGCTTTGCTGGTTATTTAAGTGAGGGGTAGAAATGCACTGTATAAAGTTAAACCCATGAGCCTGTGAAGCCGGTAAAGCTGGTAAGCCAGTGCAAAAGGATGCATGCATGCTTGTAAGGACAAAGCCAGACAGACAGACAGACAGAGAGGAAAATCGGTGCGTTTCAAACTTGAAAGCAAGTGCACAGGTTGGCAGATGGTTTTTGTAGGAACACTTGCCAGAACACAGGCTTCCACAAAACAGAACAGTGTCGTGGTTCAGTCTCTCTCTCACACTCACACACACACACACACACAGCCCTGTAAGTCAGAGGCTGGCTCTATACTGTAACCCAGCCAGAACATGAAAACAGACACCAACAAAGAAGCCACGCTCGTCATCAGAACAAAGATGGCTGCTCGGTGGCGTGCCTCCGAGCGGTGATTGTAGGTGTCAGAGGGAGCCCTTTTATGTTTCCGGAGATGCCGAGTCGACTACACACACAACGATGCACACACGCACGCACGCAAGCACCGCGCGCAGTTTAAACGGGGTTACATAAAGTGGGTGTCAGATTTAGATGACAGTTTAGATGCTGTTACTTGGGTGTGGGTTATGTATGTGTGGCGGAGGAGGAGGAGGGAGTGGTGGTGGTGATGATGGTGTGTGTGGGGGGGGGGGGGGACCCAAGTCAAGCCGGCGTCTCTTAGTTCGCTGTAGGAGCTCAGCTCAGCGGCGGTGACACGTTTAGTCATCTATTGTTTTGTTCCATGAAAAAACTTGTCAAGATCAGCATTTAATAGCTCTTCAACGCGCTTTTAAGTGTTTTCACCTGGAGAAGGTAGCCGCGAGGTGGCTGGCACCCCGAATTAGCTCTGTGAAGTTCAAAATGAAACAATATCGCCGGGAATGTTTCTCCGAGTGGTGGGTGTTGCAGTTTGTGGGTGTATTTTGTTAGCTACACAGAAACAACAGAGGGAGAAAACACTGGTGCCTTTAAGGTTGTGTGATGGAGCTATTTTTGGTGAGCAGGAGACAGAAAATGCAATTAATGCTCATAAATAGTGCTACTTTATATGCAGTATTTGCACAGCTGCATGGAGCAGTATTTGTCAATACAGTTGCTTCCAAAGCTTGACATTTTTTTGCACTTCCCAGAATATTATTGTTTTGCCGCCCTACTCAGCTCGATAAAAGACACACACACTCACACACACACACACACACACACACAGATGCTTAACTCTTCCACTTTGTTACCTTTTCCTCCCTCCTTATTACTGACAGTAAGAGACTTCTGTGCTAAAATGGCAAGCCCAGCCGCTAACCTGGTGTCTGCAACCCACTGCTAATTAAACCCACAAGGCAGCGTGTGAGTCTTTGTCTCTATATAATGTAAACATACACACAGTGGAGCCAGGCGCCGTAGTCAGCCAGGGGCCAGCTCACTATATCTTCCTGTACCACCCCACGTGTCTGCTGCACTGTGACAAGGCCTTTAAAACGGAGGGCACAGCACCGAGCAGGCAGGGGTGGGGGGGGTGAGACTGTGTGTTTATGCCAGTGTTTGTATAGGCAGCTAAGGGCCTAACCCACTCCGCTGTAGCCCCTGATAATACACACGGACAATTAGTGTTTCATCCACATACTGTATGCTGGCTTGAGCAGATTTATGATGGGGCCCTTAGTGGACAGCGATGGCCTTTACATATTCATGCACAGCTATGGGGGGAAAAAAACCTTTGGGATGTTTTGTTCCCTAATGCAGGATCCACTGAAAACATAAGAAATCTTGAAGTTGGGGATGAGAAACATCTGTGTCTCACAATGAGTTCATGAGTTTATAGTTCTGTGAAGAAATATTTGCCCCCTTCCTGATTTCTTATACTTTTGCACGTTTGTCACACCACTGGAGTGGTGGCCTAGTTGATAAAGAATCCGCTCCTCAACCGGGAGGTTGGGGGTTCAAGTCCTGGCCAGGTCAAACCAAAGACCATATAAAAATGGTACTTCCCACCTTCTAGCTTAGTGCTCAGCATAATAGAATGGGGTAAAGAGAAGTTGTTTGTCACAGCACCTTGCATGTCAGTGACCCCTCTGATTCTACATGTGATTAACATTGTAGAAAGGAGAAATGTAATTTTGTTCTACTGTACATGATTGGCTGTATGGACTGAGTGACAAGAGATGGCTTCTTCTTCTGAAATGTTTCATGTCAAACAAATTTCAATATTAGACCAAAATAACCCAAGTAAATGCAAAATGCCATTTTCAGATGATGATTTCATTGATTAAGGGAAAATGCTATCCAAACCTACCTGGTCCTGTCTGAAAAAGTAACTGCCCCCCTTGTCACAACATTAATTAATTGTGATTTGCCTGATGAATCAAGAAATCACTTAAAATAGAACCTGTCTGCCAAAGTGAAGTAGGCTAGAATATCTCAAAAAGCAACACATCATGCAGTGATCTAAAGAAATTCAAGACCAGATGAGAAACAAAAACCCAGAACAACATCTAAAGATCTGCAGGCCTCACTTGTCTCAGTGTGGACACTAGTCCATGATTCAACAATAAGAAAGAGATTGGGCAGAAATGGCAACCATGGGAGAGTTCCAAGGTGAAAACAAAGAACACAAAGGCTTTTCTCACTATGCCAAAAAACATCTTGATGATCCAAAGACTTAGAGGAAAATTTTACTGTGGACGGAGAGACAAAAGTTGAACTTTTTGGAAGGCATGTGTCCCCTTACATCTGGTGTAAAACTAACACAGCATTTCATAAAAAGAGCATCACACCAGCAGTTAAGCATGGTGGTGGTAGTGTGATGGTCTGGGGCTGCTTTGCCCCTTCAGGACCTGGACAATTTGCCATCATTGATGGAACCGTGAATTCTGCTCTCTACCAGAAAATCCTAAAGGAGAATGCCCGACCATCAGTTCGTGACCTCATGCTCAAGCCCTCCAATGTGGCTGAATTAAAACAATTCTGCAAAGAACAGTGGGCCAAAATTTCTCAAGAGCAATGAAAAGGCTCATTGCCAGTTACTACAAACGCTTTATTGCAGTTATTGAGGGTATGCGTATGATGCCGCCGTACAGAACTCATGGCAGTTAAAAAACACTGAGTGGCAAAAATGAATGGCAGCATGAGGGGGTATGCATTAAAACACAAAAAATACACATGATATTAAGTCACAGCAGTACAAAGTACCTGCTTGCATTGTGGAGAGCTAATCTTATCATTCCATCTTGTACTAATTGGCAAATAAATACATAAAGGATCTGAATCAGTTCTTCACTTACCCTGTGCTCCTTGGTCTTTACTCACACATCATTACAGTCAAGTAAATGGTGTAGTATTGACATCTAAATTAAGAAAAGGTACTTTGTGCACTGCTGTGACTAAATATTTTGTGTGATTTTTATGTTTTGCTGCATATAAAATAAAGCTGTCACATGTGATTGCCACGCAGTGCTGTGTTGCTATGGTAACTGTCCTGTAACTGCCAAGAATTCTGTTCCATTGCATCCCCTCTATTAGGTTCAGGGGGTACTTACTTTTTCATATGGGACCAGGGAGGTTGGGGTAGCTTTTCCCTTAATAAATCATCATTTAAAAACTGCATTTTGTATTTACTCTGGTTATCTTTGTCTAACATTAAAATTTGTTTGATGACCTGAAACATTTTAAATGTTACAAATATGCAAAAACATAAGAAATTAAGAAGGGGGTAAATACTTTTTTCTCAGCACCGTATCTCTTTAATTTCTTGATTTCTTTGATTTGTGTGCCTTTGCTACTTGTACACAAATTTCATCTTCAGTCTTTCTTTGCTGTTCTTTATTCAACTCAAAGGCTAAAATCAGTGATTCTCTCAAATAACCCCTGGATAGTAAACACAAACAGTAGGGGTGGGAATCACAAGGGATACTTGGGTCATGATACGATCCTATCACGATTCACAGATAATCACGATATTTAGTATCGCGATCCCATATATTTCACATTTTTTCACCTTATTCAACCTCAAATCATGTTCCAAAGTAAAACTGTTGACATCTCTTTCATATAATAAAGTATTCTTGGGGCTTCATTTTCCACTAAGATGCGTCTCTGCACACAGGGAGGGTGGTGGACAGTGTTGTTTGGAATAGATTCCCACTCCAGCTATGTTTATCTGACTCTGTGGACCCTTAAAAAGCAGCTGAAAACTTTTTTAAGGACACTTTCCATTGACTTTTCAATTCAGCTGCTTTTTAATGGTAAGTCTGATATTTTCCTTTTATTCTATTTTACTTTTTTTTTTTTAGATTTTTAGATTTAGTATACTTTATTGATCCCCAGAGGGGAAATTGAGGGTCATCCACCACCTGGATGGATGAAGCAGCCACGATACGGCGCTATCCCTTAACCATTCACACACACATTCACACCTAGGGCCACTTTAGAGTCTCCATTTAACCTAACCTGCATGTTTTTGGCATGTGGGAGGAAACCGGAGAAATCCCGGGGTAAACCCACGCAGACACGGGGAGAACATGCAAACTCCACACAGATCACTGTTGGTCGGGGGCTGGGATCGAACCCACGATCCCACGATCCCCCGGCCAAGGGTAAACTGTGCTGCCGCAGTGCTAACCAGTGCGCCACCGTGCAGCCCTGTGCTGCACGGTGTACAATACAACACAACACGCTGTACAATAACAACACAAAGTGCTGTTATTGTACAACACTTTGTGACTATGTGTCTTTGAAAAGCACTTCATAAATAAATATTACTTACTTTTTCTCCAGTGTTGCTCAGAAGCTCCATGCTGATGTGTTTTTAGCGTAGCCATTGCTAACGCTGCTCCAAGATGTGTGTGGGCCCACATGTTGTTTTTTTTTCCCGTGCAACGCTTCTTGCAGGTTGTGTGTCATGTAAAGGTCTCTCCTTCCATCTTTTAACGCTGGCTGCAAATCTCTCAAGACAAAATACGACTTCCACCGGCAATGGACGCTTTTACGCCATCTGGCTGCAAATCTCACCAGACAAGCTATGACTTCACTTGACTGGGTGCTTGCTTTGCACCATCTAGTGGACTTAAAATGCAGTTGGTTGAATACACAAGAGAGCATGCAACATTTACATGAATATATATAATTAATAGAAGATCGATCCATGAGTTTAGGGATCGGTGCATCGTCGTTAAGGTATGTGTCCACCTAGTCGTGCTCTTTCATGCTTCCCATTCATTGTGTATGGAGCACGCCCTGCATGCACTCTGGTAGCATGTCGTCAACAATCGCAAGCCGTCGCTTGGAGGTGCCCGCTTCTGCTCCTCCTGAATCCCCGCGCAGATGCATAATACGCAAATGAGTTGCAGGAGCGTGGAGCCAGTCACTTCCCGGAGCTTTTAAAATAGTGGTTGTTACATGGTATTCACTTATATAGCGCTTTTATTCTCATCTCTTGATGACCAAAGTGCTTTACAGATCCTGCTATCCACCCATTCACACACTGATGGCGGCATGCTACCTAACATGGTGCTTCCAGACCCACCAGGAGCAGTTGGGGGTGAAGTGTCTTGCCCAGGGACACAACGGCAGGATATCCGGGGAGCGCGGGATTTGAACCGCCAACCATGCGGTTATTGGACGACCTGCTCTACCTCCTGAGCCACTTAGTAAGAAGTAAACACATATTTGGCAACTACACATTTATTTCTCGCCTCGACCGTTTTCAGAAAAATGTTTCGCTTTTTACTTTTGAAGATATGGGCAAAACTTCAACGTCCGGGAGCGTTGTGAACAGACTAGAGCAGCCCACCCACCAGGAGTCGCGGCGACCAATCACGTGCAAGCCCTGCAGGTCTGGGAGGGCAGAGCAGGTTGCGGTAGACAGAAAAAGCTCATCAAACTGCACTTTTGTAGCTGAAAATACTGCTTGAAAACTAGTTGAAGTTCTTTGACCAGACAGTGATACTCTCCGTGCAGTTTGTGGCTACAGAGTATTGGGCTTGTGACTCTCAACTGGTTACACCTCCTCCACGCTCCTGATGGATCCCGGGGCAGAGGAGGCGTGGGGAACAGACACCTAGGTGGCAATCCATCACTGAATCGATCTTTTGTCCCACCCCTAATAAACAGTGATGTCATTCCTGGGAGTAAACATCCTTCACCTTTAAGATTTTTTCTATTCTTTTTTTTTGTCCCAGAGTGCATTATTACATTAAATTATTTATATTTCATTATAAATTGGGGCAAAAAAGAAAGTGTAGTTGGCATTATTGTGTAATGACAATTTTATGTAGATGAAATAAATAATTAAATAAAATAAGAGATAAGAATTAACCCCCTCCCTCACATAGGCACACTTCAGTAAATAAGGTGTTCTTTCATTTGCTGTTTTCAGTCTGCCCATCTGCGTCCATGCCCCCCACCCACTGTTCCTCCATTTCTTTCTTTGTGTGGCATTATTAATGCTCAGTAGGACATGCTGCCATTTGAATATTTCATAAATGCATGTAGTAATCTTCCTGTAATCACCTTGCTAACTGGCCAGCAGAGTGGAGGAGAAGAAAAAAAGGGCGCGCGGGATGCTCCGAATTTTCTGGAGGGGAGTGTGCGCCGAGCCCCCGGCACGCAAACACAAACAGTTTGGCCAAAATAATATATATATTAAGCTGCCTGTCGAGGAGAGGTGAGCTTAATAAAGATTTCATTCGAGGGGATCTTCGGGGACGGCGAGCAACCCGCTCCGCGCTTTTGAAGCAGCTGTAATTCATGACACACGCCATACATCAAGTGCATAAGATAGCATTATGGGCAGTGAAATGAAAAGGGTATTTGCAACATTAGTTCCCTCATCCTGCAAGGGACGTGATTAAATGATTAATGAAATGCCCCCCTTTTTGCATGTGCATTCTGAAACAGCAATTAGGCACAGGGCTGAAGAAATCCATGAGTGTGTCCCTCCCCTTTCTGCTGCCCTCCCTCCCCGTCAACCCAACTTTTTTTTTTTTTTTTTTCAATTTTACCTATTTCTATTCCTTTTTTATAATGAAAATATCTATCTGATAGATGGTTGCAAAAGTGTAAGCAGGGACATCGAGGAAGGGTTTTAAATGTGCACAGGCTAATTGAAAGGTGTTGTGATTACAGCTGTTCCTTTCAGCTCATGATTGGCAGGCCAAGAGGAATGAGCTCAGTGAGTTGGCTTGTTTTGCACCTTGGAGATAAACCAAAAAGTGAGACAGAATGGAAGAGGATGTCACGGGCTGTGTGTGTTCCCGTGTTTTCGTGCATCCGATAAGTGTGTCTGCGCAAGCTGGTGATAATGTAAGCAAGTGTGCGCATTCTTAGATAAAGTGAAAGCCACAGAGAGAGATTTTGTACTCCCTCTAATGCACTGGAGGCTGCGCTGTAAATGATCATTGAAGGGTCTGCAAGCTAACCTATAATTACTGCAGATAAAGTGGCAGCTCTGGCATTTCATAAGCCTCCTCAAAGCTTGCTTTGTGAGTTTGTCACCAATGATCATTTAGATAGAGGCTCATTACCCAGCATCACAACACCCCATTTTGCCCCATATTGGTGTTTTTTCCTCTGTGTGTCTGCGTATGTGTGCTTTAGCGGGAAGAAAGGTCCGTCCTAATGGCGGCGCTTTTGTGTCCTACAGACGAAATCCAATCAGACAAAAAAAAAACCCTCATTGACTGTTATGGCTGTCTGGCTGCCTTTTCTTTCTAATGAGGCGAACACACCAGATACACTTAATATGTCTTCTGCCGGATAATGCACCTTTAAGTAAAGAGCCGCTTTTTTGTGTCAAATGTTGCTGGTGTTAAATTGTGAGTATTGTTTTCGGTAAACGAAGGAGACAAAAGGCATTCTGCTGGGCCAGCATCTTTTATTCTCTGTAGAAAGCGACTCTCGGGTGGCACTGAAGTTAGCCATCTAAGCTGGCGCAGGGCCTATTGTCATGTTAAACATGGCACCACACACTGGCATGTTACTTCTAATTAGCTCATTTCAGAGTGGAGCAATTGTTTCTTAGGGATCCTATAGATAATTGCCCCAGTATAGAAATATTATCATTAAGACAAAACAGTTGTGAAGTTGATACTGTAATTATCATCCTCAACAATTTTGATCATGGTGGAAATGGATTCTACTTGCTGTCTTCGTCTAGTTCTGGCATATTGGAAGGATTTTAAAATTGGTGTGTAATTAGCCTCGTCTTTCTCTCTTCTTCTTCCCGCCGCCAGGCACCTGAACAGTGAACACGCCCTCGACGACAGGAGCACAGCTCAGTGTCGAGTCCAGATGCAAGTCGTACAGCAGCTGGAAATCCAGGTAAGTTCTCTTTCAGATAACAGAAAAGCCACATGCATTGTTATGCTCTGCCATTGTCACATTTTACAATACTCACCTTCATGTTTAACCTGCCAATCATCCTGCCAAAACTTTATTTTTTAAAAGTTGCATGGGCAAGGAAAAGGGCCATATTGTGGTCTGCTTAATACTCCCAGGCAAAGCAGGACCTGCTGAATTCAACAAAGCCACTAAACAAAGGAATCTTCAGGCCTTACAACGAAAGTCATTATGGCTGTTTTAATTGAATTAAGCGTATGCTTTATTTTCTCTCCTTTCTTTTTTCCTCCTCTTTTTCTTTCCAATTAATAGCGAGCGCATCTCTCCCAGTCTGCTGTGTTAATTAACTGCACTTTGCACCTGAAGAAAGCTCAAAAGGAGGGAACTATTTTCAGTAGGTGGAGCGTGACCTTATTAAGAAGTCATGCTGGCTAGATAATGAGCGCGCTGATTGAGCGACATTATTACTCAGCACTGCCGTCAAGCGCTGCTTTTTCCTTTTAGAAACAAATAGATATGTGTGCTTTTTTAAATGGGCTTCAGCTCAGAGACAGCTGGAAATATTCAGACTGACACGTGAAATCAGGTCTGAGTGTCTTGTAGTGTTTGGCTAAGAACTGAATAGTTTTTTTTTTGATAAACATTTTTTCATTATTTAGTTTAATTATCTTCAAAATATCACAGATCACAGAAAAAATATAGCACCTACAAGCACTTCCACCTAGGTGATTTCCTATGGCATGACATACGTATAGTCTGTATTTATTTGTCTTACATCTGTGATGTCTTAAATGTAAATAATTTGCGCAAAGAAATCCCTGCCTTTTATTTTTTTTTCTTCTCCATTTTGTGTGCTTTGTCTTTCATTGACACAAAACCAACTGAAGCTGCACTCTGTACAGCGTGACCAATTACAGCCGTCCACTTGTGCTGCCCATCCTGCCTCTTTTCTCCTCACCACTTTCTTTTCATTTTTTTTCCTCCCACCATCCCTCCCTTCTCTCTTCTTTCCACGAGAGCCGTCACTAGTAATGAGGCCTAGCTTGAGTGTGTTCATGCACACCTACTTGCTTGCTTGTCTGCTCCTCTGCGTGTTTGATCCTTGCCTGTGAATTAAGGGCGTGAGGGGGGTGCTCAGCCTTTCACACGGTCCGGTCCCTGTCAGTCCTTGTGAATTAGATTGATGATAGGCAGTGGCTGAGGCCACTAACTGGACCGGGGAGGCGGGGCCGCCTGGCACCCTGTTTGGAAGACCCCTTCACCTCTCGGCAGCTGCTGGCTGCACTCCATCCCCCTAACAGTGTCCACAGGACTTTGAGCAGACACTCAGGACCTCCTAATTTATGGCCCCACTAGCTTGTTACTGTCAGAGCTTCTCTGACCTAAATTCTGCTATTGACAAAAAGATGAAATGCTATTTGTTTTGCCTGACCTGCCTGCACCTTTTCCCCGTCTCGTCCCGCCGCTCATGTTCTTGTTACATTACCAGCAGAACAGTTGTTTCTATTTGTTTCTTTTGATGTCCTCTTTCTAACTACCTTCACCAAGGAGGGAAGGTTTTGAGATCTGTTCGTTGGTTTAGTTGTGCTTGCATGTGCGTTGTTAACAGAATAACTCAAAAAAGTTATGGACAGATTTTGATGACATTTTCGGGAAATGTTGGAAATGGACCAAGGACCAATTAGATTGATTCAATTTTTTTAAGAGGATTTTATATTTTTATTGGTGCAAAAAGAGTAACTCTGTTATCATTAAAAAATAGATGGAAATGAAAAAAATGTAGCACAGTGTTTCTCACATACCAAAAGGACAAAAAAGTACATAACCTTACTTTATAATAACCTTATCCTAAAGCATGTGTTTGACGGAGCAGTGAATGCTGACAAACGTTGCAGAATGTTGAGATTTTGGGGGTTTTGTCAGGTTTGGTAAAGGTTGTGCAACAGTTTGTCAACAGGTTTTACAGTCGCAAACAGTTTACGAACCCTGATGAAACCCCATTCTGCAACGTACATCAGCATTCGCCGCTCCTTGAGATACGTACTTAAGCTTTGAAGCGATCACTGATGCACACACAGTGTCTTTTTTGTTAGGGGAGGAAAACAGACTCCAGCATAACAGTGCACAGCAGTCCCTGCTCAGTCTGATATATAAAGCAACTAAAAACGTCTCACCATTAAGGTCAAGATTTTCTGTTTTGGCTTCAGAAAGAGTGACTAACTTCCTGTTTTAGACTTCACAATAAAAGTAGTTTTGCTAAGAAATTGTCTTTGTTTTTGCGACTTGTATTTTATTTTGTCTCCCCCTCTTTATATTGAACTTAAAAGATGTACATTACAAATTGTGCTGGATCGTCATTTTGAATTTTCTTTGTTTTCATAAACTGCATCATAATTTGCTTGAATAACTCTTGGCTATCATATGTTTTTATGTGCACAGCATTGACTTAAAATTAGGTCAGGGTACTGTGGGGGGTAAGCTTAACCAATCAGGTATAGCTTTAATCATTTGTGGCTCCTCATTCATTCAGACCAGTAACACAAAAATGCTCCTGACTTGAGCCAGTTATCGGAAGATGTGGCCATGTCATAGTGTCTCTAGGAATAGTTATGCAATTAAACAGTTAGTTATGGATAGATTGTTTTAAAGGGCCCCTCATGGATCGTCATCTTATCGTGGTGGGGGGTTTGCATGCCCCAGTGATCCCAGGAGCGATGTTGTCCGGGGCAGTTTGCCTCTGATAGGGTCACCCAAGACAAACTGGTCCTGGGTGAAGGGCCAGACTAAGAACGACCCAACAGACTCTCATGATAAATACTAGAACAAGGATTCAGTGTACCCCGCCCGGTATGGGGTTACCGGGGCCCCACCCTGGAGCCAGGCCTGGGGGAGGGGCTAGATGGCTAGCGTCTGGTGGCCGGGTTTCCACCCATGGGACCCAGCCAGGCTCAGCCCAAAGGAGTTACATGGGTCCGCCCTCCAATGGGCTCACCACCTGCAGGAGGGATCATGGGGGTCCAGTGCTATGTGGATTAGGTGGCGGTCAAAGGCGGAGACCTTGGCGGACTGATCCCAAGCTTTCTAAACTGGCTTTTGGTATGTGGAATGTCATTTCTCTGGTGGGGAAGGAGCCTGAGCTGGTGCATGAGGTAGAGAGACACCGGCTAGATATAGTCGGCCTCACCTCAGCACACAGCTCCGGTTCCGGAACCAGTCTCCTGGAGAGGGGCTGGAGCTTGGCCTTCTCTGGAGTTTTCCCGGGCGAGAGGCGACAAGCAGGGGTGGGTATTCTTGTTTCCCCCCACCTTGCTGCCTCTATATTGGAGTTTTCCCCGGTGGACGAAAGGGTTGCTTCCCTGCACCTTCGGGTTGGGAAATGGGTCCTGACCATCATTTGTGCCTATTCACCAAATGATGTTTCAGAGTACCCACCCTTTTTGGAGTCTCTGACTGGGGTGCTGGAGGGTGCTCCTCTTGGAGACTCCATTGTCCTACTGGGGGACTTCAATGCGCACGTAGGCAACAACAGTGAAAACTGGAAGGGGATGATTGGGAGGAACGGCCTGCCCGATCCGAACCCGAGTGGTGTTCAGTTATTGGACTTCTGTGCTAACCACAGTTTGTCCATAACAAACACCATGTTCAAGCATAAGGGTGTCCATATGTGCACCCGGCACCAGGACACCCTAGGTCACAGGTTGATGATCGATTTTGTTATCGTGTCATCAGATCTGCTACCGTTTGTCTTGGACACTCGGGTAAAGAGAGGTGCAGAGCTGTCAACTGATCACCACCTGGTGGTGAGTTGGATTCGATGGCAGGGGAGGATGCCATTCAGACCTGGTAGACCCAAACGTATAGTGAGGGTGTGCTGGGAACATCTGGCTGAAGCCCCTGTCCGGGAGGTCTTCAATTCCCACCTCCGGAAGATCTTGAGCCACATTCCGAGGGAGTCTGGAAACATGGAGTCTGAATGGGCCATGTTCTCCACCTCTATTGTTAAAGCAGCGGCCCAGAGCTGCGGCCGCAAGGTCGTCGGGGCATCTCGTGGTGGCAGCCCACGAACCAAGTGGTGGACACCAGTGGTGGACACCAGTGGGGAGGGGGGCCATTAAGCTGAAGAAGGAGTCCTATCAGGCTTGGTTGGCTTGTGGGACTCCCGAAGCAGCTGAGGTGTACCGGCAGGCCAAGCGGAGTGCGGCTCGGGTGGTTGCTGAAGCAAAAACTCGGGTATGGGAGGAGTTCGGTGAGGCCATGGAACAAGACTTTCGGTCGGCCTCGGAGAGATTCTGGCAAACTGTCCGGCGGCTTAGGAGGGGGAAGCAGCTCCCTGTCCACACTGTGTATGGTGGAGATGGGGTGCTGTTGATTTCAACTGGGGATATCGTCGGGCGGTGGAAGGAATACTTTGAGGATCTGCTCAATCCCACTGATATGCCTTCCACAGAGGAAGCAGGGCTTGGGGACGACTCGCCTATCACAGGGGCTGAGGTCGCCAAGGTGGTTAAAAATCTCTTTGGTGGCCGGGCCCCGGAGGTGGACGAGATTCGCCATGAGTACCTCAAGCCCCTGGATGTTGTAGGGCTGTCATGGTTGACACGCCTCTGCAACATTGCATGGAGGTTGGGGGCAGTGCCTTTGGCATGGCAAACCGGGGTGGTGGTTCCTCTCTTCAAAAAAAGGGGACCGGAGGGTGTGCTCCAACTTTAGAGGGATCACACTCCTCAGTCTCCCTGGGAAGGTCTATTCCAAGGTACTGGAGAGGAGAGTCCGGCCGTTGGTCGAACCTCGGATTCAGGAGGGGCAATGTGGTTTTCATCCTGGCCGTGGCACATCGGACCAGCTCTTTACCCTCTCGAAAATTCTCAAGGGTTCGTGGGAGTTTGCCCAACCAGTTTACATGTGTTTTGTGGACTTGGAGAAGGCATTCGACTGCGTCCCTCGTGGTTTTTTGTCGGGGGTGCTTCGGGAGTATGGGGTATTGGGCTTATTGTTACGAGCTATTCGGTCTCTGTACGACCGTTGTGAGAGTTTGGTTCATATTGCCAACACTCGATCGGACTCATTCCCAGTCAAAGTTGGACTCCACCAGGGCTGCCCTTTGTCACCGATCCTGTTTATAATTTTTATGGACAGGATTTCTAGGCGCAGCCAGGGAACGGAGGGTGTCATGCTTGGTGACCACAGGATCTCATCTCTGTTGTATGAAGATGATGACCTACAGTCCTTGTTGAGACGGTTTGCTGCTGAGTGTGAAGCGGCTGGGATGAGAATCAGCACCTCCAAGTCTGAGTCCATGATCCTCAGCTGGAAAAAGGCGGATTGTCCTCTCCGGGTTGGGGACAGCCTCCTGCCCCAAGTGGAGGTCTTATTCATGAGTGAGGGGAGAATGGAGCGAGAGATTGACAAACGAATCAGAGCAGCATCTGCAGTGATGCAGACGTTGTACCAGTCTGTTTTGGTGAAGAGGGAGCTGAGTTCTAAGGCAAAGCTGTCGATTTACCAGTCAATCTACGTTCCTACTCTCACCTATAGTCATGAGCTTTGGGTAAAGACCAAAAGAACGAGATCGCGGATACAAGCGGCTGAAATGAGCTTTCTCCGTAGGATTGCTGGACTCACCCCCAGAGATAGGGTGAGGAGCTCAGTCATCCGGGAGAGGCTCAGAGTAGAACCGCTGCTCCTCCACATTGAAAGGAGCCAGTTAAGGTGGTATGGGCATCTGATCAGGATGCCTCCTGGACGCCTCCCACTTGAGGTGTTTCGGGCACGTCCCACTGGGAGGAGACTCCGGGGCACACCCAGGACTCGCTAGAGAGACTGTCTCCCAGCTGGTCTGGGAACGCCTTGGTATCCTCTCTGAAGAGCTGGAGCAGATGGCTGGGGAGAGGGAAGTCTGGTATTCTCTGCTTGAACTGCTGCCTCCGCAACCCGGACCTTCGCAAAAGTGGTAGAAGATGGATGGATGTTTTAAAGGGGCCATTGATTACACTTTTTTAATAGCTCACACATCTTAATGAAATGTTTGTGACATATTTTGATCAGATTTTCTTTAATTATTTAATTATTGCAGCAAATTAGTTTTTTATTATTATTATTGCAGCCCTTCTGAGAACGCCTGGTTTCAGTGCATTTCTCTTAAAATCTCTTAAGATGCCTTCACACCAAACGCAAACGGGCAGCGCAAATGCATAAAAAGTCAATGGAAAGAGGCGAGCACACGCAAAATCGCGCATTCACACATTCACATCTGAGGGATAGCGCTAGCTTTGAGATTCTGCAGTCATCAGAGTAAAAGTATCAACAATGGAGAGTAGACTAGTTTGAAAATGAGACTGACACTCACCTGGAGACAGAAGGACCAGGAGCTCTTCAGCTGAACCGGGATGTTGGAGTTATTTACCCACGGACTCCTGCCACGGACGTGCTAACAAGGCTAGCAAGCTAGCAACATAAACATCCATCATCTTGTTAAGTTATGGAGACAGGGATAACTTTTTCAGGTGAGCCCCCTGTCGGTTAATGTAAACCTAAGCATGACATTATTTTGGGGATTTCCACAGCAGGTTGAACACTGCTGCATAAGTTATAAAGGCAACTTCGCCTGTCTGCATCTCACTCAGATGGTGAATTCATGTCTATCCATGTACTTACACTGAGTTATAATGTAATTGTGCCGCATGAAAAATTCACCCGTTCGCGTTTGGTGTGAAGGCATCTTTAGACCGCCTTCAACTCCGCCCTCCCTCTTATGTCACTATTGCTAGTAATAGCTGCCTAGCTCAGAGCCAACTAATGTAAATTTGTCTCAATGAATGAATGAAATAATGCATCACTGGTAGGCATGGATTTGTGGTTTAAGTAGTCAATCGAGTATGGCCAGTCCCTGGAGTACAATAAGCACAGAAACATTTGTGAATGAGCCAAGTCTAGTGGCTAAACTGCTAGCTTCAGCTAGTCGCCTTGCATATCTGCAACCGCCTTGGTGGTGCCAACAGTGGTAATGATGTAGAACCATAGATAGATAGATAGATGTACTTTATTGATCCCAAACTGGGAAATTACAGTGTAAAGGTATGTTCACACCAAACGCGAACAGGCAAATTTTTTGCGTGGCACGATTACATTATAACTCAATGTAAACATGCGAACAGACATGAATAGTGAGATGCGGACAAGCGAAGTTGTCTTTAAAACTTCTGCAGCTGTGTTGAACCTGCTGTGGAGATTCCCAAAATAACGTCATGCTTAGGTTTACATTATCCGACAAGGGGCTCACCTGAAAATGTTGTCTCAAGCCTCCAAAACTTCACAGATGATGGGTGTTTACGTTGCTAGCTTGCTAGGACGTCCGTGGCCGGAAACCATGGGTAAATAACTCCAAAATCCCGATTCAGCTGAAGAGTTCCTGGTCCTCCTGTCTCCCGGTGAGTAAGTTTCATTTTCAAACTAGTTTACTCTGCAATGGTGATACTTTTACTCCAGTGACTCAAAGCTAGCAGCTAGCTAACGCGCAGATGCGAACATGCAACTGCACAAATTTGTGCGTATTCGCATCTTCCCATTCCCTTTATATGGATTCGCGCCACCTGTTCATGTTTGGTCTGAACGCACCTTAAGAGCAGCATGACAGTAGACAACCAAAACGACAGATACACACACAGCATGAAAGAAAAAGGATTACCCACGGAAAGTAAAACTGCCTTAATAACTTCTATACATTGCAGATGAATAAATGATGACCCATATACCGTGACCCATATACAGTGAAAAAATTAGGACACCCTGTATAAGCCTTTGCATTTTTTTTTAACATATTTGGACATATGGATATTTATTATCAATGTTAAAAATACTGGGAGATTCATGTAATACAACTAAACAATTAAAAATGAATTAAAGGCTTTTTTCCAATTTTCTGTAAAATGTAATTCTAAACAAATAGTGAAGAATAAATTAGGACACCCCCCATCTTTTTTAGGACACTCCCACATTCATTTACACTTAAAATGGCAAAAATAAATGTTAAAAAATGCAAATAAAAACAAAAACAAGGTTAGATATAAATATGTGAACAATTCTTAATAAAAAACTGAATATTTAGTGGGGTGTCCTAATTTTTTCATGACTGTAGATACATGGATCATGATGGAAATATAATAAAATAAGCCAGAATGATGCAAGATATGTTATCAACTATGTATTAGTGAACCAGTGAAACAGTGGTGTGTATTAGGGTGACTCAAATCTAGAAAGAAAACAAGACTATGAGCACGAGCTTCCAAGTACCACTGGTAGCTCTTAAGCGATAGCATTTGGCTCTCCGTCCAGCTACATGACAGACAGCTAGGCTGGCCAGCAATAGAGCAGCGGGCAAGTATGAAAGGCTAGTGACATTTACCTTTTAGTGACATACAGGAAAATACACAGAAGAGTCAAAACAGCTTCTTGGAGAGAAAAACGAGATGTGTTTTTAAGAGGAGTGTTTTGATATTTTTTCAGTAATCACGTGATCAATAGATGCATTTCAGAACCTACAAAAACACAATTTTTCAGTCAATGACCCCATGTTTTTTTTTGTGACCATAAACAACCACTGAGAATCCCAGATTTTAATGACTAGAATTACTAGACCAATAGTCCATCTACTGCTAATGGTGAAGTGCACATAAAAGAAAATAAGCTAGTGGATATTGCAGTTTCTTGAGTGCTTTCTTTTTTGCCTTTTCCCCTATGCTTTATTTCTTACTTTGTTTTTCTTTCTTTCTTTGGTTTTTATTGTTTATTCCCCTTCTTTAGTGTATTTTCCTCCTCCTCCTCCATCCTGGTGTCTGCTCTAATGCACTCTCATCTCCTTCTCCCCTTTTCTCCTTTTAACAGCTTTCTAAAGAACGTGAGCGTCTTCAGGCAATGATGACCCACTTGCACATGCGGCCCTCAGAACCCAAGTCATCTCCCAAACCAGTGAGTGCATATTGGTCCGAAATGCTGTAAACAGGCTGTGGACAGAAAATGAGCAGTTTAACCGTGCGACTGAGTGACAGAAGATGAAAGGCGTGCATGTGTGTGTGTGTGTGTGGTACATCTGCTTCTTATCGGTTACTGTGTGCTGCGGAGAGGACAATAGAGTTTGGAAGTGTATTAGATGGCCGATCAGTGGAGTCCTTGGATAAAATGTGGGGGTCATTTCTTTGTGATGGATATAATGGGCAAAACAACCTGTTGGCTGCTGATGACTGTTTGGTGCAGTGGCTGCAAAGGCACTCAGAAGTGGAATGAGCGAGGAGAAGATTGTGTCATTTTAACAACAAACACCTGAAAATTACAGCCGAGGACCGAAGATGATGTGACGCTAACATAAATACCCACAGCGAGGCTGAAAATGGTTGCAGAATCCAAAAACTGTGAAAGTGGTCAGTGAAGAAGGAAAACGATGTCATTTCTAGATATTTTTTTTTCTTTTTTTTTAATCTCAGCTTTTGGTTTTCGTAAATGCATTTCTCCCCAACCAGTGGTTGAATGTGATATTGGGAAGATACACTTCTGCAAACACCATTTCCTTCCAATTTCAAACATTTTGAAGTATTTGAGAGCCAAACATTGTTAGCTTGTTTCTGCTGCCTAGTAAGTGCCTACTTTCAATAGAATAATTTTCCTCATCACCTCTCATCATAGAATGTAGATAATCACAAGATGGCATAATTATCCCATAATTCCATCAGGAATCAAACTCGCTTTTTTATTGTTCAATCTCTCTCTTTTCCTCTCTCTCTCCCCCTCTCTCTCTCTGTAGCTGGTTTTTTTTTTTTATATATTTAAAATTCCAGCAGCTTGGTTCCATCCCGTCCAATAAAGAATGTGCAGTCTATAATCCATGCCTGAATATGAATGAATGATGCTAATGAAGTATTGCATTACATAAAGCACACATGAAAGAGCAGCTAATTGCATGTGATGGTGGGGGCATTTCAGACAGAATTCTTAAATGAACATTTAAGTCCTCAGTTTTAAGCTTTCCTGATATTTTTTTTTAAATAAAACACATCTAGGTACAAATGGGACTACATAAATACAAATAAGAGACAGTGGATTTGAGGTGGCGGTATTAAATCTCCAACTACTAAATAAAATTAGGCTGGACCATGATAGCTCATCAGTGCTGTAATTGAGCTCCACTATACTGTTTCTAATAATAATAATGGTAATAATAAAAATAATGACACATTGCAGGGAGTGACAACAAAAATTGTCCCCAAAATTCCAACAAGAAGAACATTTCCTTGAAGTTTCCTGAGTTTTCTTCATATTCCTTGTTTGAAAGTGATGTGCACAGACATTTTGAGGGGCTGTCACTGTAACCCAGGGTACTGCAACCTCTACTATGCAAAGAGCCATTTTGAGAGATTTTTGTCCAGCAGCATCCGCGTGGAGCCACAAAAATATCTGAGCCAGAAAACTAGGGTGAAACAGCAACATTACCAGTACAAACTGGCCTGACACCATTAATATTAACCTCTTGCGCTCCGTTGTCCCACGGGTGGACAAGTCTCTGCGTCCTAGAGCGCACGAGAGCACACGAGGGCGCTCTCGTGCGCTCTAGGACGCATCATGGAGATTGTGATGTAGGTGGTGTATGGCGTCCAAGCACGCACTGAAAATAAAAGCTGCAGATACAGCCGCGAACAGATTAGTTCATCTGATTAACCTCTCATTCGACTAATAAGAGCCTTGAATTGGGTTTCTGAAACCTTGAAGAACCAATGAATGAAAACCTAGCCAGAAGGACCCGCCTCCCAACGGCTGCGAGCCAATTGAAGCACAGAAGTTCGCTGAGCTGTTTTGTCTAAAGCTGGGTGAAGAGAGACTGCTTCAGCAGCCACAGGCAGTGGTTTATTTTTTATTTTTTTAATTCCAGCAGAGTGATTAGGATTCTCTTATATGGTCATCATAGACCGACGGAGGCCGACGACGAAGGTCGTAAATCGTTCGCCAAAACCGCAATCATGGAATTATGTTTTGACCGGGTTGCGAGACCAGAACGAGCGGACCAGCGTCGGTTCGTCTGACAATGAGGAAGAGAAGTTGGCCAGGACAATGTGGCTGTGAAGAGGTAAGGTGTTATAAACTAAATTATTTTTTTATCCCTGAAAATTGTAATCAAAAATGACTTTTGACCAATCGGTAAATTACAACTGTGCGGCGCATGATGTCCGAAGTGCGTGCGCCGCGTTCCACGGTTCGTTCGCCGCCTCCGGACCGTGAACACTCCCCCCGCCGCTACGATTCTGTAGCGGGGGGGTGGGGGGAGCCGCAGTGACAGCGGTGCTGTGGAAACATGCCTTATCCGAGTGTAATCCGTCATGTAGCGAGGGCGGATCTCCGTCCTCTGTAGCGGGGGGGGGGGGCGGACAACCCCCCACACACACACACAGACACAGCCCTGAATGTGACCTTTCATTAGAGCCCTAAATGAAGCTTCTACATTGAATCATTCAAAAGTTACAGACGTTTTTCCAAACTGTGCCATTTGGCACAATTTGGCACAGTTCCAAAACGCCTGGGAACAGCCTGAGAACAAAGCTGTGTAATATATTCATTTTTTGTGGTATTGTTACAAAATTTGGACCTCAGCTGGATAACACTTGGTTCTACATTTCTGTTGCATTTTCCAGCCCGGATCTGAAGCTGTGTGTTATTTGCAAGCATTTGTATCCAAAAAAACACCCAGGCCAAATTTATTTTCTTCAAGTTCACTATGTTTAGATGACTCTAACTCAGTGGCCGGAGCACTTAGAGAGATCATGTTTTTTTTTTGCCAAAAAATTCAAAGTGTAAAGCTTTCGATTTACTTTGGGCACATTTTTTTTTTGGCGTTTTTAGGAAAATTGACCGGAGTGCAAGGGGTTAAGCGTTTTTTCCTCATAAAATTATATTTTGTTTCCAAAATTTGTGAGATTTTTGTCATAAATGGTCTAGTATTCTAATAAATTTGTCATATTTCTATCCATCCATCCATCTTCTACTGCTTGTCTGGGGATCCGGGTCGCGGGGGCATCACTCCAGACAGAGAAGCCCAGACTTCCGCCCAGTTCACATAGCACCATGATGCCCCATGATCCCTCCTGCAGGTGGTGAGCCCACTGGAGGGCGGACCCATGTGCTTTCTTTGGGCACGCTGGGTCCTTGATGTAATGTTTTTCTTGGAGATCCACTTCACCACTCTTAGTCTGGCCCTTCACCCAGGACCAGTTTGCCTTGGGAGACCCTACCAGGTGCAAGTTTCCCCTGACAGCAGAGCTCCTGGAGTCATTCAGGCACTCAAACCCTCCACCACAATAAAGTGGCGATCCACGGAGGGGGAATTTGTTATATTTTTGTTTGAAAATTTGTTGCTTTTGCAGGTGAAATTGCAGCCCGTTTCCACATACATTTGTGACATTTTTTCCTCATAAAAATGCATTTTCAGTAAGTACTTTTTCCTTAAATGTGTAATATTTCTGGCATAAATCATCTGCTTTTCTAGATTTGTTCTATCCTCCCTTGTAAATGTGTTATCTTTTTCACATAAATTTGTAGCATTATTTTCAGAAAATTGCAATTTTCCAGTAAATTTGTGTGTGTGGGGGGGGTTTGCAGAAATTTTGTGACTATTTCTTGCAAATTTGTCGTTGTAAGAATATGCGGCATAAATTTTCAGCTTCTCTGATAAATTTATTTTTCTAGTCAGTTGTTTGCCTCACAAATCTGTCCATTTTTTACTGAAAGTTTTGAAATTTTTGTCAAGGCCTTAAGGAGCCACTGGCTATGGGCAAAAGAACCACCACGTGTCGCTCCAGAGCCGCAGGTTGCAGACCCCCTCTCTAGCCTGAAACAGAAGTCACAAATTTAAGAGGAAACAGTCGCATGTACAATAAGTGAAGCTCTATAAGAAAACAGGAAGTTTATATGTGAGATCAGCAATTACAGGCTACTATAACAAGGCACAGGAACAGCTATTGTTTTGATTTTTTTTTCAGAGAAAGGCAGCTAATGGGTTGTTGCCCAGGCAACAATAGCCGCTACCTGTGTACTGTTCAACTGCTATAAATTTAATCAATCTTTGATATTATTTTGTCAGCTATTTCTCCTTATTTGTTTCTGACCACCTGTGTTTTCTGCTTGTCTAAAAAAAAAAAAAAAAATCAAAAAAAAATCTATAGCAAACTGTAAATAAAGGAAATGTGGAAAATGTTGAGTAAATTTATATTTCTGCTCTGGATAGTTAAGTTGGAAAAAAGTGGCAAGTACACAGCTTTAGCAGATTTACACAGATGTAGAAATAGATGGAAATTCTTTGAATAACCTCTAACTCTCTTCTCAGTCTCTGTACTCAGCCCTTGTCAGTGCCCATCACTGCAGGACCTCATTACAGCTAAGTGGGCATATAATTATCATCTGAAAATCCCGACATCTACCGGTGTCTCTCCAGTTTGACATTTTATTGTATTTATCAACACACGCCACAAATGACCGCCAATACCTTCTCCTCAGCCTCCATCTCTCAGTGCCTTCGCCCTCCCCCACCCCATTTCCTTCCATCTTTCAAGTCGCTTTTAATTCAAACTCTCACGACGGGTGCATTCCACTTGTAGACTCACAATTAAGGCAATTTAGTTTGAATATGTAACAATGTCATTATCATTCCAAGCAAATTAGCACGGGGGACTAAAAGGTCAGTTAGGAATTTTCCAGTCGGTTAGAGCCTCTCACATGAGATTTGGAATGGAAACACCAAAGAGATGGTAAAGTGGACGCTTGGCGAGTAGAGTTGGCAAATGAGTTGGAGGTAAGTAACATGGTCGCTGAGATGATGAATCCACGTGTCTGGAGTGACCGTCATTGTCGAGGCAAATTCTTGTAAGTGTCTTCTGAAGCGTGTCCTCAGAAAGAGCACCAGTTCTGACTTTCTATGCTTGTGACGAATTGGGGACAGTAAATCTTGATTGTAGAGTTTTAATGGCCTCCAGCTCTGTTATTAGCTTGAGCTGTATGATCAAAAGTGTTCATCCACAAAGTAGTTTAGACTCTTGTCTAACTCGATGTATCAAGTTAGGCTGTGAGTAAGACATAAAAAATCTACAGCTAACCTTTCTGTATTAATACAGTGACCTGGCTCTCCTAATCACAAAGGTTATATATATATATGTAATATACAATTTCTTAATAATAATATTTAATTACATATACGTTGTTAAACTGAAATAAATCATTAATTACTGGGAATCATGAAATGGAAACTTACACCGGCGGAAAATAAGTATTGAACATGTCAACATTTTTTTTATTAAGCATATTTCTAATGGAGCCATTGGTGTGAGATTTTCACCAGATATCAGAAACCCAAGTAATCCATACATACAAAGAAATCAAGGTAACTGTGTTCACAAAACAAGTTATATTTAAAAAAGTGGAATGACACAGGGAATAAGTATTGAACACGCTTGGTGAAATTTTAATATTTAGTAGAAAAGCCTTTGTTGGTAATAACAGCTTCCAGACACCTCCTGTATGAAGAAACTAGGCACAGACATTGCTCAGGAGTGATTTTAGCCCATTCTTCCACACAAACTGTCTTCAAATCTTGAAGGCTCCGTGGGTGTCTTCTATGAACTCCGATCTTCAGTTCGTTCCATAGATTTTAAATTGGATTCAGGTCAGATGACTGACTGGGCCATTCAAGCAGCTTTATTTTCCTTCTCTGGAGCCAGTTGAGTCTCCATGGCTGTGTGTTTGGGATCATTGTCTTGCTGAAATGTCCACCCTCGTTTCATCTTCAGCATCTTGGCAGATGGCAACAGGTTCTTATCAAGGATGTGTCTGTACATTTGCCCATTCATCTTTCCTTCAGTTATATGAAGTCTGCCTGTACCATGTGGTGAAAAACACCCCCACACCATGATGCTCCCACCTCCAAACTTCACTGTTGGTATGGTGTTTTGGGGCTGATGTGCAGTACCATTTCTCCTCCAAACATGCTATGTGTTGTAGCATCCAAAAAGTTCCATTTTGGTCTCATCTGACCAGACTATATTCTCCCAGTATTTTACTGGCTTGCCCAAATGTTGTGCAGCAAACTTTTAACAGCATTCAACATGCTTTTTCTTCAGCAATGGAGTCTTGCGAGGTGAGCGGGCACAGAGCTCATGTTGATTGAGTGCATAACTTATTGTTTTCTTTGAAACAGCAGTACCTGGCTAACTCCAGGTCTTTCTGGAGCACTCCACGAGTGGCCTTTGGCTCTTGGATAACTCTTCTGATAATTCTTTTGACTCCTCTGTCAGAAATCTTGTGAGGAGCTCCTCGTCGTAACCAGTTTATGGTAAAATAATGTTCTTTCCACTTCCGAATGATGGTTACAACAGTGCTCACTGGAACATTCAGCAGTTTAGAAATGCGCCTGGAACCAATGCCATCATTATGATTTGCAACAACAAGGTTGCGAAGGTCTAGTGAGAGCTGTTTGTTTTTACCCATCATGAGTTCTTTGTGTTGTCGTCGTCGGCCTCCGTCGGTCTATGATGACCATGGAAGAGAATCCTAAACGTCTACTCTGCTGGAACAGCACCGCCTGTGGCTGAACAGGCTGATGCGCACCGGTGTTCTACCTTCCAGCGTTGGGCGTTGGTAGGATTCAAGCCTGGGCAGGAAGATATGGAGGACAAGATGTTACCCATGCAGCATGTCCCCCCTCTCCACGTCACTGATGAATCCAAAGGAACAGCAGGGCTGCTATAGTTTGGCACCAGCGCCGTCGCAGGAGCTGCCAGAACAATGTTGAGCACAACAGAGGACTGCCTTAGGGGCTCCGACTCTGGATTTTTCCTCAGGGTTGACTCCCGAAGCCTTTCCTGTGACCGGGTGTGCCGCAAGGCAGCGGAGGTTTGAAATCAGGGTTTACCTTCCCCTAGATGGGCTACCTTTCCAGGTTGACGAGCCACCATCTACCCGAAGCATCTGGTTTTAAGGCGCCAGAGATCCACCCTCACCCCTTCTCCTATTAGTAAAAGCAGTTCCGCCGGGCTTAGAGACTAAACCACACGTGCAGGCTAGGAGTTGGACTTAGTTGTCAGAGGCTTTTCGAGACGCACGCCGTAAGGAGCATTTTATGAGCACTGGGAGCTTAACTCCAGTACCGCTCCTGGCTATGACAACCTTGGAACCTTTGTGTTGTGTCAATCCAATATTCACAGACCTTTTTAAAGGCCATCAGTCAGAACCTAACCAGCTGAAATTAATTTGCACTGATGGGGGATGGGATGGCTTCCTAAATTCTGATGGATTTCAGCTGGTTTCTTGGCTTTCTTTGTCTTTTTGCACCTCTTTTTCTTCATGTGTTCAGTACTTATTCCCTGTGTAATTCCACTTTAATAACTATAACTTGTTTTGTGAACACAGTTGTCTTAATTTCTTCATATGTATGGATTACTTGGGTTGTTATTGACAGCTGATGAAAATCTCAGGTCAATGGCTCCATCAGAAATATCTTTAATGAGAAAAATCTTTGTGTTCAGTACTTATTTTCCCCGCTCTATCTCTGATGGAGCCACTGACCAGAGATTTTCACCAGATATCAGTAACAACCCAAGTAATTCATACATACGAAGAAATCAAGGCAACTGTGTTCACAAAACAAGTTATATTTAATAAAGTGGAATGACACAGAGAATAAGTATTGAACGCACTTGGTGAAATTCATTTATGTAGTAGAAAAGCCTTTGTTGGTAATAACAGCTTCCAGATGCCTCCTGTATGAAGAAACTTGGCGCAGGCATTGCTCAGGAGTGATTTTAGCCCATTCTTCCACACAAACTGTGTTCCAATCTTGAAGGTTCCGTGGGTGTCTTCTATGAACTCTTATCTTCAGTTTGTGCCATAGATTTTCAATTGGATTCAGGTCAGGTGACTGACTGGGCCATTCTAGCAGCTTTATTTTCCTTCTCTGGAGCCAGTTGAGAGTTTCCTTAGCTGTGAGTTTTGTGATCATTGTCTTGCTAAAATGTCCACCCTCATTTCATCTTCAGCATCTTGGCAGATGGCAACAGGTTCCTGTCAAGGATGCCTCTGTTCATTTTCCCATTCATCTTTCCTTCAGTTATATGAAGTCTGCCTGTACCATTTGCTGAAAGACACCCTCACACCATGATGCTCCCACCTCCAAACTTCACTGTTGGTATGGTGTTTTGGGGCTTATGTGCAGTACCATTTCTCCCCCAAACATGCTATGTGTTGTGGCATCCAAAAAGCTCAATTTTGGTGTCCTCTGACCAGACTATTCTCCCAGTATTTTACTGGCTTGCCCAAATGTTGTGCAGCAAACTTTGAATGAGTTTCAACATGTTTTTTCTTCAGCAACAGTTTTGCAAGGTGAGTGGGCATAGAGTCCATGTTGGTTAAGTGCATTACTTATTGTTTTCTTTGAAACAACAGTACCTGCTAACTCCAGATCTTTCTGGAGCTCTTCACAAGTGGTCTTTGGCTCTTGGATAACTCTTCTGATAGTTCTTTTGATTCCTTTACCAGAAATCTTGTGAGGAGCTCCTGGTCATGGCTGGTTCATAGTATAATGATGTTCTTTCCACTTCCGAATGATGGCTCCAACAGTGCTCACTGGAACATTCAGCAGTTTAGAAATGTGCCTGTAACTAATGTCATCATTATGTTTTGCAACAATAAGGTTGCGAAGGTCTAGAAAGAGCTGTTTGCTTCTACCTATCATGAGTTCTTTGTGATGTGACAATCTGAGAGTCACAGACCTTTTTAAAGGCTATCAGTCAGGACTTAACCAGATGAAATTAATTTGCACTGATGGGGGATGGGATGGCTTCCTAAATTCTGATGGATTTCAGCTGGTTTCTTGGCTTTCTATGCCTTTTTGCACCTCTTTTTCTTCATGTGTTCAATACTTATTCCCTTTGTCATTCCACTTTATTAAATATAACTTGTTTTGTGAACACAGTTGCCTTTCTTTGTATGTATGGATTACTTGGGTTGTTACTGATAGCTGGTGAAAATCTCAGGTCAATGGCTCCATCAGAAAAATGTTGGCATGTTCAATACTTATTTTCCCCACTGTAGTTTATTAGCCTCCTATGCTGAGCATTGTAAAGTTGCTCCTGATCTTCAAAAACAAGAGAGAAAATGAATGAAAACATGAAAATTGTGTGAAGAATTTTTAAATATTAAAAAAATTTCAAGTAGACAGGTGAAGCAGTGGTGGAATAAATTACTGTCATAGTTAATACAACTTTAAACTTTATTTCAACTTTCACTTTCATCAGATTTGATAACATTTAACCAGTGTCACTCACTACAAGATTAGTACCTGGAAACAGATTGGTGCCCCACATGAAAGACATAGACCCCATGAACAGTTTTTACCCCAGCTGGCAAACTTCTTTTACAGTTTTTCTGTCTGTGCACAAGATACCGGGATTTCAGAGGTGTGAAAGTGTAAAGGTTTGAAACCAGTCTCCAGAATGGATAGGTTACCAGCACTTTTTTCCGCTTTCATGTGTATGAAGTAAAACAGTAACAGTAGTGTGACTGCCAAAATTTACAATAGATTTCATCCAGTCCACGCATTTCTGTGAGGAATACAAGCTCCTTGGTTAAACTTTAAGCTTGATGTGTTTATAGGATTAGGTTAAAAAAAAAAAGGTCTTTTAATGGTGTCTGTAACACTTTTTTACAATAGATGCAGTCTTATAGATAAAAATAATTATCAAATTTATAACCAAGGGCAATTTACAGACTGAAATATAGTCTGTAAATCTGTCTGTGTACATGATCAAGCAGTTAATAAAGATCTTCAGGTTATTCAATACCATATGCATTGCTTTGTAAATGAAATTAATTTGTCATGATGTAGATGCGTTGCGCATGTGTGTACATCGAGTACCAGGGTGTGACGTAGTTTTGCTCATGTGGGTTACCCATCTTGTAGCGACACTATCTTTATACTCATTTTAAAAATGCTGCGGACGAAATATAAGATCAAGGTGTCTTGTTCAAATATCCGTACCGGTGTTTTAACTACTTATGCATATCAGTAACTTGTGTTTAACACTGTTACTTGACTCTCTTGGAGTGAGAATGAAATGGAAAGCTTTATTGTTATTAATTAATTAATTAATTTTAATTATTTATTAATTTATTGTTATTAAGGCTGTTAATTATTTTGTTGTGATTGACCATTGAAATATTTGGATATGTGCTGCTGTTTTTTGTTAACTTTGATATTTCCTTTACACTAATTCCCTACTTCCTCAAGAGACTGTCCATTTTGTTGGGCTACTACTGTAAATAAGAATGTTTTCCTAATGACTTGCTTGGTTAAATAAAGGTAAAATAAAAAAAAAAATGTTGACATCCTTTACATTCTGTATTCTGGGTTTTTGGTAACTTTATGCTTTCTGGTTGTGGTTTGTTGAGCAGCCATGTTTGAGTAATCTTTAGCTGCATGTAGGCACACACAGCCTGTGCAAATCGCAGGAATCCAGTCTCTAAAGCAGGTGGTGCAATCTGACAAGGATTCAGTTTTTCAGCTTTTTTAAGGAAAACACTGAACACTGAACAGGGTGTCTTGGTCTGGATATCCTTTGGCTACACCAGAGGCAATGAAATATGGGCAATTGTCCCCATAGGCTACGTTAGTAGATAATAGCTGAAGGCTTCCCAGTAGCTTCATAAAGATTCACCTTTTTGTTACTCAGTGGAAATGGTAAGTAGGATTATATTTCTAGACCTGCTTCAGATACAGTAACCCCTGTTGTTTAAAATCACTCATTTAAGTTTTTGAGGCTCTTTTCTTTACTGTGTAGGAATTATGGGTGGTTGGAGCTGGGTGGATGGAGAGGGAGGATAAGAGTGAGAGAGGGGAGGGTGTGATAAATCGAGATAAAGAGAGATGGGGCCGGGATAACACGGAGGCTGATCGTTGGATAATCTTGAACAGCGTGCCCTAATTAGAATTCTTATGATACAATTTGGTGGTTGTAATTAGTGGAGATGGGCTGGCTCCTCTCCACGAGCCTTGTTAGTGGAAACACAGCTGTGTTAGAGTGGAGGAGAGCAGACACTCCGCTCTGTCAGACAAGCCACAAAATAATGTCGTCCTCCTCCCCCTCCCACCCCACACTTCTGTCTCGCTCCCACTCTCCACCAATCACTCTCTCGTCTTCTTCCTCCCCAGCTAAACTTGGTGTCCAGCGTCACCATGTCTAAGAACCTGCCCTCAGCATCGCCCCCTACCTTACCTCAGACGCCGACCACGCCCACAGCGCCGATCACACCCATGGCCGCTGTGCCCCAGGTGCCGTCAGTGCTCGGGGGAGCAAACGTGCCCAGCATGGGAGCAATGCGCAGACGCCACTCGGACAAATACTCCATGCCTTTGTCGTCAGGTAGGACCAACTACTCAGCGCTGCATGTTACACGCATGCACAGATACATGCTCAGGTGCTTCGCTTGCAGACAAACTCAATGAAAGATCTTTTAAAAAAAGATGTTCACAGTTTATCTCTTGGTGTCTCAAAACAAAAAAGAAAAACACACATATGCACATTTAAACGTTGGGGTGATAACTGATAGTTCCAAGTTCATTCTATGTCCTCCTTATTTGACTAAAAGTTGGCTAATAGGCTCATTTCCGAGCCATTTTACTTCTTATTCTTGAAGTAATGTGTCTTGTAATCCTTCATCTTTTACACCTTGGCCACGTTGCGCCCTGCTAGTTGTTCCCTGTTTGAAACTGGCACTTTAATTTGTTTACCTTTAACTAGGATAAATATACTAAGTCCCTCCTCTCTATGATGTTGCGAATATCCAAAAATTAAAAAAAAAAAAAAATCCCAGTCCTTCCAAAGCCTGAGCCTTTTGCTTATAGTTACATGAAACCCATTGGTTGAAAAATGTCCCCCTATATGAGTACACACCATTGGTCTATTAAAATTAGGAATGCACCGACATATTGGCTGACCACACAGTGAAGTGTAGTAAACCTGTTTTCTAGTTGGTAGTCATAATAATAATGTAATAATGATGGATTAGAGTTATATGGTGCTTTACATGTCAAGTGACATCTCAAAGCGCTTACAGTGAGTCCATTATTCACTCACTCCAGACAGACACTGATAGTGGTAAGCTACTACTGTAGCCACAGCTGCTCTGGGCCATATATCTTTTGAAAGTTTACAGCTTCATCTACTTAAAACAGAGCTGAGTTACAATTGCAATAGCCAAAGTAAACAGCGCATCAATTGAGCTAGCACAATAGCATAGGCTAATAGCAGTGATTCATCAATGACACTTCCCTTGCATTCCCAGAACTCATGAAAATCCAACAAATCCAGTCCTGTTTCATTGTCACAGGTCCAATAGAGCTATTTCACTAAGACTTATTCGCCATCCATGTGATTACGGGGATTTTTTTTTTCCTTCTTCTTTTGGCTGCTGCTTTTGGGGTCATTACAGCGTATCATCGCCTGATACCGGGATGATCCACATGTTGATTTGGCAAGGATTTTTATGCCAGATGCCCTACCTGCTGCAACCCTCCCCATTTATCCGAGCTTGGGACTGGCACAGGGAGTACACTGGCTTGTGCCCCCCCCCCCCCCCCGGCTGCGTAACTACCTTTCCTTGCCCCAGTCTATTATGCTCAGCACCAAGCTAGAAGGCAGGAAGTACCATTTTTATATGGTCTTTGGTCTGATCCGGCCGGGGCTTGAACCCACAGTCTCCCAGTTGTTGAGATGCTCTACCACTAGTCCACCACTCTAGTCGTCTACATGATTACGGGATATTTATCCATAAATCTGGTGCATTGTTAGAAACTAGCCATTTGAACTTCTGGTATGCTGCATGTTTATGCACATAAAAACTACATTTCCCATGAAGCTAGTGGCAAAAACTAAGCCAAAAAGATGCACATGACTCAGGTTTTCATTGAGAAACAGTTATTTTTCACAGAAATGGTATTTGTCATGTGAAAGGTTATAAATAATAAACGTTTTATGAGACATTATGATTGAATTTGCTCTACTAAATATGGTGTGATAAAGGGAACTATCATATTTGTCTAGGCCCAAAATTTTACAATTGTGCATCCATAATTAAAATGTAATTTGTATCAGAGGTTGCGTTAACTGAAAATTCTCTTTCATTGGCAGATTTTTTTCCGCAATGACAGAAAATTCTGAAAGCTGTCATTTGACAGATTACACTGCGGGTGATCTAATTAACGTCAAATAAAATGACATAATAGATTATGACAGAATTTTTACAACCCTGTCAAAATGACAGAAAGTCTAGCACAACCTCTGATTTATAGTTTTTTTTTTTTAATGAAATCAATAGAAACAGTGGATTGAAATGTTAAATTGCATATAAAAACCAAACTCTCTTTGCATACATACACTGACAAAGGCAGAGACACTCAAACCACTGAAGTATGTTGGTCTCAGTATGTGAGATATGTGGTGGGTTTTTAAAAAAGCAAGCCTGTGTTTAATCGCTCTATATGTAAATAGACAAGAACTTCCTATGTGCATAAATATTACATGAATGTTAATTAAGTTCAAATAATGGTGGAAAAATACAATATTTATTACATTAAGCCATGGCATGTATTAGGCTTTGCATTTTAAACGGTCCATCTTTTGATGTTTATATTTACTCTCCGTGTTTAGTGCTGAAGCAGCATAAATTATTCAACTTCAGCCTAACTAACTACACGGATCTCATTTTGTGGATGTATTAGTGTTTAAGATCTCTCACGAGAGAGATTAATTAAAAATGCATTTTGTTAGACATGGAAAATGCTGATCTGATGTGCCCCCACCCCACCCACCTTCTTTTCCTCCCCCCCCCCTCCTACCCCCCCACCCCCTCCCATTTTAATTTGATGTAACCTTGAGTAAATTCAATACCTAAAGGAATAAATTTTACCAATTATTTCAGGTGGTGACACAGTATTTATTTTTCCAGAGATTGCCCCAAACTACGAGTTTTATAAGAACGCAGATGTCAGACCGCCATTTACTTATGCAACCCTCATAAGACAGGTGAGTGGGAAATAAATTAACTTTGCCTGATTAGATTAAAATTAATTGCTGCATGAATCGTGGCTGCTCTCTCTCTCTTTCTCCCTCCACTCTGTCTGGTGTGTGTGTGTGCGTGTGTGTGAGAGAAAGCGAGAGAGTGTGGGTGTGTGTGTGTGTGTGTGTGTCCATTTCCCGGTGTCGTTAGTAAACCGTTATTTGATGTCATCTCATTTCCAGGCTATCTTGGACTCTCCCGACATGCAGTTAACGCTTAATGAAATCTACACCTGGTTCACGCGCACGTTCGCCTACTTCAGACGCAATGCTGCAACCTGGAAGGTAACCTCCTCCTGCTCCCTGCCCCCCCCCCCCGCCACAGTAAAGACTACCCTGTCCAAGTCAAACACAAAACCTTAAGGAAGCATATATTTATTCAGCACAGAGCGATTAGCAGTTCTCCTGAATGCAGCCCATTCTTCTTCTTCCTCTTCTTGTTATTTATTTTTCCACCGCACTGCCTTTTCTGTTTAGAAATGACAGCGGAAAGAATTATTCTCCCCCCCCCCACTCAGATATCATTTTCTAATTCGTCGCAATTAATAGCGGAGGCTTGGCTGTGGAGAGGAGAGGGCCCTGACGTACTAATTATACGGCAGCCACTCCATCATCAGCACCTTTTGTTGAGAGATCCGCCCCTCCTCCTGTTCCCGAAACCGCCTTCCCTCGCGTATCATTGGTTAATTAGGAAGAAAGATGGCTGTTTGCCTGTTAACCAGTTTTCAGTGCACAGGAACTCCGACAAACACGTAAACTGTACCGGAGAACGGGGGGTTAAGGGTATGCTCGTGCTGGGAGGCTAAGCGAGAATTGGCCTGTCATGGAGAGAGAGGACTCTTTTATTTACCCGCACAAAGGGGCCCATTTGTACATCCGTCCTCGCAACTTTATTGTCCTGTCTGCCCCGACAATGATGGTAAAAAATGTTTTTCCCCGAGGCACATACTTTAACCCAAAGTGTGCCTGTCTGCTGATAAAGGAAGACTCGCCGAGCTTCTCCAGTGTTTTATTTTTGTGTCCCACACGACATTTGTTAGCTGCGTTTAGCCTTTGTGACTGCAGAGACGACCGGTGGGGGGGGGGGGGGGGACTCCAGCAGCCTCTAATCAGCATGCAAGGCGTGTCGCAGCACTAGATTTAGCAAAGTGAATTAATTTGGATTTGGGATGCAAATGAGCACATGGGTGTGTGATCACCGTTACAGGAGGTCACGGAGAAGGATCGGTGTCCTTTTCCAGTCTGTACAGTAGGCTCTGCGTGACAGTGTTATGACAAGACATGGATAAAATATCACAACCTCCCGCATATATATATATATATATATATATATATATATATATATAATATACACACACATTTCCTCTGGAAAAAAGTTCCTGATGACACTGTCATTGTTCAGAAATATCTCCTGCAGTATAGCCAAGGTGATCTATTTACATCCCCCAGCTCCACTATTCCCTTTGTAAGCATTAGCGAGATGATCAGCAACGGGGTTGTCGTTTGATTAACGAAGAGGATTTGTTTTTTTTTAAAGAAGAATAAGGAAGGGGGGAGAAATGAAAGGTAGTTTAATATCTCAGCTTGGTCTCATAAGCTCAAAAGAGGGATCTGCCACCCCCCCCCCCTCCACACCCCACTTTTCCTTTCTCTCTCTTTTCTCTCACCCAGAAGCTTATTAGTTCTAACTATATAGCATGCATAATAAAACTGCTCATTTGCTCATTAATATTAAAATTATCATATTCAGAGCCATGGGCATTAAGATCAATCAAATCCTGGGATTTTCAGGTCAGATGCAAGATCTGCTTATGAGTTTTTTTTTTCTTTCTTTCTTTCCCGAATCCCTTTTTCTTGGAGAAAGAGCTGTACACACCGAGCAGAGGGAGATGATGAATATGAGAGGTGGAGATATTAACGTCAAGGTTATTATTTGTAGACTCTGATGCATGTTTTAATTATGGACATATTGGCATATTAATATAAGCGGTTTTTTTTTTCTTTAGGTTTTCCTTATTCGGTAATTACAGAAAACACTGTGGCGGTTTATGTGAAGATGGGTTTTAATTATCAACTCAGACTTTGTTCTAGATTTGAAACCATTATTTTTTCACCTATGGGCCACATATACGATGGTGCGTAAATGTCAGATGCAGTTTATTCCATCTCCTGTCTTCTTTCTTGAGACAGGGCCTCCTCTCTCACTCTTTTTTTCCTAATTCCAATACTGTCATCTTTTAAGCGATGTGTCCATTAAGAGCAATGCTTTTCCGTAGCACGAAGGGTTACTGACATCACATTATCAAGGCCGGCATTACCACTTCTGTCACCACCATAAGCCATTCGCTATGCTGATTACCTCCTTTTAGCCTACTTACTCTGATTGATACCTACTGTGTGCAGGAGTTGTAAGAGCATTCACTCTCACTCAATTTTTACTAATTGAATCAATGCTGCATGAATGTTAAGAATTTCTTCAAAATGTAGGAGAAAAAAAATCAATTTCTGAGCCGCTGTCTTTTTTTTTTTCTTTGATGGATAGTGAATGAATATGACTCGTTTTACCTCGTCCCTCTGACCTGTGTGTCGTGTCTCTCCCGCTCTCTCTCCCTCCGCAGAACGCCGTCCGCCACAATCTCAGCCTGCACAAGTGCTTTGTGCGCGTGGAGAACGTGAAGGGGGCGGTGTGGACAGTGGATGAGGTGGAGTACCAGAAACGCAGGTCGCAGAAGATCACAGGGTAAGAATTCCCGCCACGTCTTAGATCTGCGGTTCTCTGTACGTCTGCCAGTAAGATGAGCTCTTGTGCTACGGTGCCATTCGCTAGAGTTCAGCCCTCAGTAGTCTTAATGACTGATACAGTTAGGGGGGCGTAAATGTGTTCTCCTTCTTACACTTTATCTGTGGTGTGAATGAAATATGGAATATCTAAGAAGGCCTTTTTATTTGTGCCCTGTTTGTCTACATGGTTTCCAGAAGCCCATCACTTGTGAAGAACCTGCCCTCCAGTCTCGGCTATGGAACTGCACTAAATGCCAGCCTACAGGTACGGCCCAGAACTTCACAGAGCCACCGGTTGCTGTGTTGTTTGACTGCCAGACAGAGCCGGCGCCCGAGTGACTGAATGATTGTGATTATGCTGCACAATAGAAGTTCACACGAGTGCTTGACTTGTGTCCCTGCTTCCTCCTCTGCTGGTGCTGCTCTCTGTCTTCATGTCCACCGTCGGACTCACGCGGCCACCCTGTGGTTACATCAAGGAGCGACTCTCCTTTCCTTCCCCTTCTTTTTCCCCCTCTTTCAGCAGTGGCAGCCACCCTAGATTGATAGCGACATGTGCAAATGCAAGGGCATGTGCATTAATATTTATCTAAGCTGTCATAAATGATTTGCCTTCATAGTGTACGCCGGCGAGGTGCTCATGGCAAAAACTTTAAAAATTTAATCACTGTATATAACTTTAATGCGCAGCAGGCGAAAGTGTCAAGAGTTTTTATTATTTGGAGCTAAAGTTTTTGGGGGACTTTTTTTTAATAGCCACACCACAGAAGGGTAAAGAAAATGGCAGATGCTGGGAGAGGAAGTTGTCAGCAATGTGTCACGCGAGGGGGGAAAATAGCTTACAACAGAATAAGGGTAAAATGATACATTTTAAAATCTACAGTGTTAAATAGTATTTTTCACTCAGCTGCCTCTTTTTCACTTCTCATACAGCTTCCAGACTTCCACACAGCTCACCTGCTTTGCTCCATTTTGCGGTTCCACCTTTTCAAGTGATTATGCTCTCATATGAGCCCCTGTCACCAGTCCTCAGTGTTCCTTAATTGTCCCATTTTTCCTCACTCTCTGCGTCTCTCTCACCGCCCTTCAAACTCAAATTCCCACTCTGCTTCCTCCTTCCTCCTGCAGGCGGCCTTGGCAGAGACCTCGCTGCCTTTGCTGGGGACCCCCGGGCTCATGAACAGCGGCGTCACGATGGAAGGCAGCTGCCACGGCCTCCGTGGGGGGGACCTTTCCGGACTGACCGGCGGAAGCCCCCCCGGGCTGCTGGGCGGGAGTCCACCGGGCCTGCTGGGTGGCAGCCCACCGGTTACCTTGAGCGGCAGCCCCCCCACCCTGCTGCAGTCTGCCCATGAGGACCTTAACGGGTCACTCGACCACTTGGACACCAACGGACACAGCAGCCCCGGATACTCCCCCCCAGTACACATGTGAGTTCTTGGAAATAGTGTCAGTGTATCAATGAATTTTTTTAATCTTTATTCGTCAAGCATTGTTCCAACTCATTGAATCAGTGTGCTCAAGAAGCAGAGTAAAATGATTTTTTTTAAACATACATTGTTAGGAATAATTAAAGACCATAAAGATTAATTAATTGTCTTGGTATTTATGGCCTTTTGTCCACCATTATAAATGATGTCAGTTATACATAAAAATTTAAGTGAAAACTGTACACTCATTAAGAAGTAGCTAGCCTCTGCCCTTCTAACCAGGTTATTAGCTAACCAGCAGACTCTCAGCTTTCAAAATGGAGTATGTATATGCAGTACCTTTTTATTACATGTATTCTACTTATAAATCACAAAACAGCTGATGAATTGAGATGCTTCTACCATACCTTAACTATGGGATTAAGTGGAAATAAATGAATGAGCATGTTCCATTTTTGGAGGATGCCAGCACACGTTAACCTCTCCCTCTCCTACACATGCCCTCAGGTCACTTCCGTTCTTTATGTCCTTTGTTAGTTTGTTTGACCCTCACTATACAGCGCTGTGAAGAAAGTATTTGCCCCTTCTTGTTTTCTTATATTTTTACATATTTGTTACACTTAAATGTTTCAGAGCATCAAACAGATTGTAATGTTAGACAAAGATAACCTGAGTAAATGCAAAATGCAGTTTTCAGATGATGATTGATTTCACTTATTAAAGGGGAAAAAGCCGTCTAAACCGACCTGGCCCTATATGAAAAAGTAAATGCCCCTTAAACTTAATAACTGGTTATGCCAACAACTGCAATCAAGCGTTTGTGGCACATGGCAATGAGTCGTTTTTCTTCGCTGTTGAGAAATTTTGGCCCACTCTTCTTTGCAGAATTGTTTTAATTCAGCCACATTGGAGGGCTTGAGCTTCAGGTCATGAACTAACGGCAGTGGTTCTCACCTTGAAACTCTCCCAGAGATGCGATTTTTGGCCAGTGTCTTTCTTATTGTTGAATCATGGACCAGTGTCCAAAATGAGACAAGTGAGGCCTGCAGTTCTTTAGATGTTGTTGTGGGTTTTTGTTTCTCACCTGTTCTTAAATTTCTTTAGATCATGGCATGATGTGTAGCTTTTTGAGATCTTCTAGCCTAGTTCACTTTGTCAGACAGGTTCTATTTAAGTGATTTATTGATTCAACAGGTCTGGCAGTAATCAGGCCTGGGTGTGGATAGTGAAATTGAACTCGGCTTTCAAAAAAGTGTTGTTAACCACAGTTAATCTGTGATGATAGGGCATTGTGGGGGAGGGGGGACAGTTGCTTTTTCACATAGGGCCAGGTAGGTTTGGATAGCTTTTTCCCCTTAATAAATTAAATCATCATTTAAAAACTGCAATTTGTATTTACGTGGGTTATTTTTGTCTGATATTAAAATTTGTTTCATGATCTGAAACATTTAAGTGTGACAAATATGCAAAAATATAAGAAATCAGAACAGGGGCAAATACTTTATCACAGCACTATAAGTATTTATTTGACCTGAGACCACAGCTCTATTTACAGCATTTTTATTAGTTATTTTAAAAAGCCTGCTTTAAAAAAAAAAAAAAATCTCTACTGTATCTTCTGTTACCGTTTCATTGTCTGTGTGCTCATACTTGTGGTCAATGTGACATTATGGCTCACAGTCTATAAACAGGATCCATTACACATCTGTCTTTAATTACATCTGCATTGTAGGTGTTAATCTGCTATATTTTATGCAAATGATATTTAACATCTGTAGCATTAATTACTTTAGAAAGTTCTCTTTTAATCATTGGATTTAATGTTGCCAGGAATAAGGGGTTTTAAAAATTTGATCTTAATTAATTTATGGTCAGCCTGATGTCACTCTGAACTGTCAACTTGCAGGCAAATGCACAATTTAAAAAAAACACTTTATCCACTCATGTTGCAAAGTCAGCAAGCATTACTTAAATTATTTTCTGGATAAAGGACGCATTTCAACATATTAGCACAGTGTGACCAGACTTCTACACATTAATGTGTTTGGACGTGTTTACCACTCTCTGTGAAGGGTTGTGAAGTGGAGCAAATCTGCCCAGCTCCAGACAGAGTCTTAGTGTTACCACTCCCTCAGGTCATTTAATTTTTAGCAACAGGACAGAACTAGCTTTTTCTTAGAGTCTTGCTGCCTTGACACTGATATGAGCAGCTGTAGAGGATGGGGTGCATCCCGGCTCCATCCCCACCTCAGTGCCACCCACCTTCACACAACTAACAACAACCTCAAAATGGAAGAAATGTGTTTTTTCATGAATGGCTTTTCCAGCATGAGTTTAAATAATAGAGTGGATTGCAGCACTAAACTACATAGTACATCACCTTGAAGGCCTTCCTCAGGAGGAGACTTTGTTGTACCGAGGAGTCTCCTAAAATGGTTAATCATTTCTGCTTAACCACAAACAAGGTTTGCCACGGTTATGCTGGGTTTGTGTGTGCTAGTTCTACAATTACACTGACCATAAAAAAGTTTTCATGCCACTGGCTAAATACAGTGCTGTGCATTTGCCCCCTTCCTGATTTCTTATATTTTTGTATATTTGTCACAGAGTTAACCCGAGTAAATATAAAATGCAGTTTTCAAATGACTTCATTTATTAAGGGGAAAAAGCTATCCAAACCTACCTGGCCCCCAGTTACATCATGAATGAACTGTAATTAACCAAATTTTTTGGAAAGATGAGTTCAATTTCACTAACCATGGCCAGGCCTGATTACTGCCAGGCCTGTTGAATCAAGAAATCACTTAAATAGAGCCTGTCTGACAAAGTTAAGTAAGCTAAAAGATCTCAAAAAGCAACACATCATACTGTGATTTAAAGAAATTCAAGAACAGATGAGAAACAAAGTCACATATCTATCAGTCTGGAAAGGGTTACAAAGCCATTTCTAAAGCTTTGGGACACCAGCAAACCACGGTGAGGGCCATTATCCCCAAATGGCGAAAACTTGGAACAGTAGTGAACCCAGAAGTGACCAGCCTACTAAAATTACTCCAAGAGCATGTCAACGACTCATTCAATTCAATTCAATTCAACTTTATTTATATAGCGCCATTTCACAACAACAATCATCTCATAGCACTATCAACTGTAGGGGGGACCCCCACAGTTGCAGAAAGACCCCAGCAATCGGGCGATCCCCTGTGAGCAAGCACTTGGCGACGGTGGAGAGGAAAAACTCCCTTTTAACAGGAAGAAACCTCCAGCAGAACCAGGCTCAGGGAGGGGCAGTCATCTGCTGCGACTGGCTGGGGGGTGAGGGGATAGAGAAGAAGAAAAGAACAGACATGTAGAGAGCAAACAGCACGATGGGGACTCAATCTATGGGAGAGAACAAACAAATGTTAATGACCAGCAAAAAAAAAAATATTTCATAGAGAGTGAGGAAAGGAGTGAGGCCCAGTGCATTACTGGAGGTCCCCCGGCTGACTAAACCTATTAGCAGCATAACTAAGGGAGGGTTCAGAAACACATGATCCCTCCCTAATTGTAGGCTATATCAAAAAGGTAGGTTTTAGCCCTATTCTTAAAAACAGAGATCGAGTCTGACTCCCGAATCCAGATTGGCAGCTGATTCCACAGGAGAGGAGCTTGATAACTGAAGGCTCTGCCTCCCATTGTACTTTTGGAGATTCTAGGTATTACAAGTAATCCTGCATTTTGGGAGCGTAGTGCTCTGTTAGGATAATACGGTAGTATCAGATCTTTTAAATAAAAAGGAGCCTGATTGTTTAGAGCTTTGTAAGTGAGAAGAAGGATTTTAAACTTAATTCTAAACTCTATGGGAAGCCAATGAAGGGAGGCCAGAACCGGAGAGATATGATCTCTCTTTCTAGTACCTGTTAAAACTCTTGCTGCAGCATTTTGGATCAGCTGAAGACTTTTTAAAGATGTTTTAGGACAGCCTGATAATAAAGAATTACAATAATCTAATCTCGAGCTAACAAAAGCGTGGATCAGCTTCTCAGCATCACTCTGAGACAAGATGCTCCTAATCTTGGCAATATTACGCAAATGATAGAAGGCAGTCTTAGAAACAAATTTAATATGTGAATTGAAGGACAAATCCTGATCAAAAATAACTCCAAGGTTCCTCACAGAGCTATTAAGAGAAAGAGTAACTGCGTCCAAACTGAAAGTTTGATTTGGAAAGGAATTTCTAAGGTTTTTTGGACCAACAAGAATGACTTCAGTCTTATCTGAATTTAATAGCAGGAAATTACAAGTCATCCAAGCTTTGATTTCCTTAAGACAGGCTTCTAACTTGGCTAATTGATTAGTAACATCTGGCTTCATTGACAGGTATAATTGTGTGTCATCTGCATAACAATGAAAATGTATACAGTGCTTTCTAATAATGTTGCCTAACGGAAGCATATATAAACTAAAAAGAGTAGGGCCTAGCACAGATCCCTGTGGAACTCCATGACTAAGCTTTGAGCTGAAAGAAAACTCATCATTTACATGAACAAACTGGAACCTATCAGATAAATAAGATCTAAACCACTGCAACGAAGTTCCATTAAGTCCAACATAGTGTTCTAATCTATCAAGTAGAATATTATGATCAATAGTATCAAAAGCTGCACTAAGATCTAAAAGGACAAGTACAGAAACTAGTCCATTATCAGATGCAATGAGGAGGTCGTTAGTGACCTTCGCTAAGGCTGTTTCAGTACTATGATGGATTCTAAACCCAGATTGAAACTCTTCAAGTAAACCATTTCCCTGCAGGTGGTCAAATAATTGCGTAGCAACAACTCTTTCTAAGATTTTTGAAATGAAAGGGAGATTAGAGATTGGTCTATAGTTAGCTAAAGCTCCTGGATCTAGCGTTGGCTTTTTGAGTAAGGGTTTAATTACAGCCGTTTTAAAAGCCCGCGGTACATGGCCTAAAGTTAATGAAGAATTGATTATATGAAGAATAAAGCTACCAATAAGTGGGAAGACTTCTTTAAATAACCTGGTAGGAATAGGATCTAAAAGACAAGTTGAAGGTTTGGATGAGGAAACTACTTTGTCTAACTCACAAAGGTCGATTGGAGTAAACTCATCAAGACAGACATCAAAAGAAGGAGTTGTAGTAGTTACAGTATTTAAGTTAACTGTGGGAAAAATCTGATTGATTTTATCTCTGATGGATGAAATTTTATTATTGAAAAAGTTCATAAAGTCCTGACTAGTAAGCTCTAAGGGGATGCTAGGATTGACAGAGTCCTGACTCTTTGTCAACCTGGCTACAGTACTGAAAAGAAACCTGGGATTATTCTTGTTCTCTTCTATTAATGCAGAGTAATAACTCGTTCTAGCTTTTCTAAGAGATTTTTTATAAATTAAAAGATGATTTCTCCAAGCTAAATAGATTTCATCTAAATTAGTAGAGCGCCATTTTCTTTCTAATTGACGAGTCGTCTGTTTTAAGCTACGAGTTTCTGTGTTGAACCAAGGAGTTAAAAATCTCTGATTAGACTTTTTCTTTTTTAAGGGGGCCACCAAGTCTAGAGCCTGATGCAGAGAAGCTGAAACACTATCCACCATGTTATCAATTACAGAAGGAGCAAGCTGTCTATAGCTTATTTCCGTTGTGTTGACACATGGCATAGAGGAAACAATCTGCATAAATTTGGAAACAGCATCATCTGAGAGGCATCTACTGTGATAATATTTTTCTTTAGGAGCCAAATAGTCAGAAATAGTAAAATCAAAGGTTAACAGACAATGGTCTGACAGTACAGGGTTATGAGGAGACACTACAAGATTTTCTATTTCTATGCCATATGTCAGAACAAGGTCCAATGTATGGTGGAGGTAATGAGTAGAATTTCCTACTTTCTGAGAAAACCCAATCGAGTCTAATATTGAATTAAAAGCCACATTAAGGCAGTCACTATCTACATCCACATGTATATTAAAGTCCCCTACTATAATTATTCTATCAGATTTCAACACTAAATCAGCTAAGAAATCAGCAAATTCTGAATAGGTTGATGGGTGACGATAAACAATGGCAAATAAAATTGGGTTTAACCTGAAATTGCTAAAGTGCCCAATACTGAGGACCAGGCCCTCAAAGGAATTATAACATGTTTTTTGCTTTACATTAACTAGTAATTTGGAATGGTAAATTGTTGCTACTCCTCCTCCACGACCAGAACTTCTGGGATTTTGACAGTTTAAATAACCAGAGGGAGTTGATTCATTTAAACCAACATAATCCTCTTGCCCTAACCAAGTCTCTGTAAGGGAAATTAAATCAATCTGATGATCAATTAACAGATCATGGACTAACAGAGACTTGGGAGTTAGAGACCTAATATTTAACAAACCACATTTAATTTTTAAATTATGAGGAGGAACAGAGGCCAAATCATTCAATTTAGAGGCTTTATGTTTAATTTGAGTTTTACCAATATTTTGCTTTATCACTTTGGGATGCTTATACATTATATTTTTATTCACTTTGGAGGGAGCAGACAACGATTCTCTGATGGGGAAGACAGGGGCTAAGCTGAGGGGTGGCGGATGAAGAGGAGCTGCAGAGAGGCGTGTAAGACTGCGACTCTGCTTCCTGGTCCCAACTCTGAGTAGTCACGGTTTTGGAAATTTGGATAAAAAAGATGCCAGATTGTTAGATAAATGAGAAGCACCATCCAAAGTGGGATGAATGCTGTCTCGTCTCATAAGACCAGGTTTTCCCCAAAAAGAGCTCCAATTGTCAATGTAGCCCACGTCATTTTTAGGACACCACACAGACAGCCAGCGGTTCAAGGATGACGAGCGACTAAACATGTCATCACTGGTCAGATTGGGGAGGGGCCCAGAGAATACTACAGTGGCAGACATCGTTTTGGCAAACTCACACACCGATTCTACATTAAGTTTCGTGACTTCCGACTGCCGGAGACGGATGTCATTAATGCCGGCGTGAATAACAATTGTGGAATATTTACAGTTACTTTTAGCCAGCATTTTCAAATTTGACTCGATGTCGCCTGCTCTGGCCCCAGGAATACATTGGACTATGACCGCTGGAGTCTCTAGGTTCACGTTTCTGACTACTGAGTCGCCAATGATCAGAGTTTTTTCCTCAGCGGGTGTGTCGCTGAGCGGGGAAAAACGATTAGAAACGTGAACAGGTTGGTGGTGTACCGGGGCTTTGCGACTAGGCTTCCTTCTCACCGTCACCCACCCAGTCTCCTCGCTGCTGAGGAGAGCCGGGGAACCGCTGACAGGGGGGCCTAAGCTAGCTAGCTCCGCTGCAGCTAATGGGCGTCCGTCGAGATTAACTGGCGCAGACGGTGTTTCAATGCAGCGGAGCCGGGATTCCAAATCAGACAACCTCGCCTCGAGCGCCTCAAAAAGACAACATTTATTACATTTACCGTTATCACTAAAAGAGGCAGAGGTGTAGCTAAACATCTGACAGAGAGAGCACACCAGAGGAGAGGAAAGAGAGGTAGTAGCCATAGCTAGTGGCTAGAGAGCTGGAGAGCAAACCACACAGGCAGACAGCAAAACAGGAAGTGACGATACGTTACCACAAGGAAGTGACGATCCCTCTTCCAGGAAGTGACAAAAGAACCCAGAACGACATCTAAAAAACTGCAGGCCTCACTTGCCTCAGTGTGGACACTGGTTCATGATTCAATAATAAGAGAGAAACTGGGCAAAAATGGCATCCATGGGAAAGTTCCAAGGCAAAAACCACTGCTGGCCAAAAAGAACACAAAGGCTTGTCTCACATTTGCCAAAAACATTTTGATGATACCCAAGGAAAATATTCTGAGGAATGACAAGACAAAAGTTGAACTTTCTGGAAGGGGTGCATCCCATTACATCTGGCATAAAACTAACACAGCATTCCATAAAAAGAACATCCTACCAACAGTCAAGCATGGTGGTGGTAGTGTGATGGTCTGAGGCTGCTTTGCTGCTTCAGGACCTGGACAACTTGCTGTAATTGATGGAACCATGAATTCTGCTCCTTACCAGAAAATCCTGAAGGAGAATGTCCGGCCATCAGATTGTGACCTTGAGCTCAAACCAATGTGGCTGAATTAAAACACTTCTGCAAAGAAGAGTGGGCCAAAATTCCTCAGCAGTAGTTTCAGGGCACAAACACTTTTTCACTTAGGGCCAGGTAGGTTTGGATAGTTTTTTTCCCTTAATAAATGAAATCATCATTTAAAAACTGATGATCTGAAACACTGACAAATATGCAAAAATATAAGAAATCAGGTAGGGGGCAAATACTTTTTCAGGGCACTGTAGGTGCTGTTTTTGCTTTTTGAGCCTAGTAGATAATTGGCAGAGAGAGCTAACACCTGCAAACTACTGTAGACTACACAATAAAGTTACCAACTGTGCATTTGTGGGTTTTGTTTTTTTTTCAAATAATATGAACAGCTAGAAAGCATGTCGCATTAAGATAAATATTCAGTTTATGGTACAAATCTTTTGCCTAACATGCATTTTTTTAATTGTTTAATATCAGAATCAGAATCATCAGAATCAGAATCAGCTTTATTGGCCAAGTATGCACAACACATACAAGGAATTTGACTTTGGCTAAAAACTAAAATATGGCTAAAAACTAAAATATCAGGCTTTAACTTTGAGTTGCTGTACATAGAGTGGCTTAAATTGCTAATAATGTATAAGTAGTTATTCTGAAAATGAATCAGATAAAGCAGTTATATACTTGAAACAGATTTTTTTGTGTGTGTTTAAACAGCCCTAGATATAAAGTCAGTACATTGTCAGCAGCAACACAACAGAGTCAGGCGAACAAGTTCTCCACAAAACGGGGGAACGTCAAGAACAGCATGTTATGGCTCAATTAGCAACAGTTAGCTGGTGCACAAAGATCCATTTATTTCTGCCATTTTAAAAGAAAGTGAAACTATCAACAGTTCAGTGTAGAAGTAGCTCACACATGGAGGGAATAATAAATTGTTTTTTTCCCCAAAAAAAGTTATATATTTATCAGGTATTTTCAAATATTTTTCAGTGGAAGCAAATAAAAACCATTTAGCATCATTTATAATTATGCATTCAGTTGTTTTGTGTTGGATAATAAAACCACAGTGAGATGTTCTGCAGGACTTTGTCCTCCTGCTGCCCTCAGCCCCTTCACTGATGACTCTTACTCTCCCTCCTTACCACCCCTCCTCTGACTCCTCCCCACCAGCTCTTCCTCCTCCTCCAACTCTCCTGTCCCCAGACCCATCCTAATGACGGCATTTGTCCTGGCATACCGCCGCATGATTGCCAGTGCTAATCTCCGATTCATGTGAGAGCCAGGCAACTTCAGAGGACACACACACACACACACACACACACACACACACATTCTGCACCACCATATTTATTACACCGCAAAAATCCGACGTTTACTCCTGAGTGACTCAATAATGGCAGCTAGTCATTAAGTACTAAATGGCTCATCCACATAAATGATAAACTGTAACAAAGCTCAGGCCTGTGAATGTCATCCTAGAGTCTTGTTGTGTTTTGTTTTGTTGTTAAAGCCACACAAACAAACAAGAGCTGCATATTATCGCTGTTTGGTACAAACCTTGTATCTCTAAAATAGCCATTTTTCAGGAAATGAGAAAAACACTGTAATTTTAAAAATAATTTAACAATTACAAGACGTATTCACGTTTTTTTAGAATGCTTGTCATTGGTTTGATATTAGTAAAAAAGCATCCACAGATGGTAACACTATTCAATACGCCTCGTTATAAAGGAGTTACAAAAGGTTTATAAGTCAGTTATTAATACGCCTATAAATGCTTTTAAATCTTAAACAGGCATTTATAAATGAGTTATAAGCCCTTAAACACATAAATGTATTCTCATTATTTGGCGAGATCAAGCATTGCAGTTTATAACATACTTTGCAGTAAGGCTCCCAGTTTAGATAGTTGATTTCACCAAATGGTGAGCCGACATCAATGTGTGACATATGGCTTTTAACTCACTTATAGTTGCTTATTTATATGTTATAAAGCATTTATAACCTAATAACCAACATATAAACCATTAGTGAATCCTTCATAATTGGACGTATTGTGAAGTGATGCCCAAAAAACTAATATAGAACAAATGTGGAGATACAAGGTTGTCACCAGACAGCGACGATTAAAAAAGAGGACTTCATTTTGGTTAGCCAGGGTGATCTCTGTGACACATTCAAGTCCAGAGTCACTGTCAGTTTAAGAGAGAAAACAAGAAAGCTGCGGTCATTATTAAGCTTGTCTGCTTAATGTGTGCACTATAAAATATTTAATCTACAAAAATATCATGTAACTGTCAGTAGCAGCTACTGTGCAGTTGAATACTCGAGTACAGACAGATAAAAATCACAATTTGATGTAGTATTTAGTCACAATGAAAACATGCCTCTATATACAGACACTATAATTGTTAGCATTATCAACCCCTTAGAATATTTATGGCTGTATGTCACTGATGATCTATAGAAGTCAATGTTTTGTGAGCCAGTTGATTATTTTGCCATATAAGTATGTGATTATTTCTATTTTTGTTTGTTTTTCCCAGCTAAAAATCAGTGAATCAATTTTAGTTCAGTTGCATATTTTATGGGTGCAAATTTCAGATGGCAGAACATCAATGTACCCCTCAATAAATAAACAAGTAAATGAAATGGGAAAAATACTTTAATACTTTTTTTCAGTGATGCAAGATTTTTCTAACGGTATCCTCGCTCCATCAGACTGGTTTTCAGTAACCTCTGGCAGAGCTGCGTTTCTTCTGCCTCTCCACACCTGCTGTAAATCTGAGGCACAGAAACGGAAATATTCATCGTTGCTGCTAAGATCAGCCTCCTCCTCTCATCCCACCACATCAGAATATTAATTTACAGTATTTGGCTCTGAATATTAAAGTCATCTGTACCTTTTAAAATTCTTTTCAAATTCAAAGCCCTCCCCACCCCCCACCCGCCCCTCTCCCACTGATGAAGGCAGCCCGGGAGAGATGCGTCCTAACATACTATCACTTGATAAGTCCTCCCTCTCTCTCGCTCGTCGCGCTCCTCTTTCAAAGTCTACGGGGATTTTCTGATGCATCCGATATGTCAGAAATAATTAGGTTTTGTCAGATTTATCATCGTGGCACAAACCCTTCTCCCCGGCTAGGGCCCCGGATCATGTTATGCCTTGTTTGTGTGTGACAGTATTATTATTCTTGTTAGTCGCCCAACACTTTTTTTCCACCCACTCTTCTGTTGTTCATCCTGTGAGCTGCTCTGCTGCTGCTTCCTGCCCAGCTCTTATTGACACTGGCTAAAGATATTCATCCATTTAGAGTTAAAAACATGTATCATGGTGTCCGAGCGAACTGCCGGGGCTGAAGTTGATTAATGGCAGAACCTAGCTGCCGGTTTTTCCTCTTGAGGAGCGACATGCACAGCCCCTGCATATTAACGAGTGGCTGCGCTTTCTATTAACTAGATAAAAAAGCCTCTCCTCTGCCTTTGCTCCAGGGGGCTCAGGGATGAGAAATTCTCCATTATTTATTATGTGGCCTGTTTTTTCCCCCTTTTTCCTTTTTCATGTATTTCAACCTGGTGTCATCAGTAAACTTTTAAATGCCAAACATGTCTGGAACATCACAGCTTATCGGCCTTATAGGGGCCATGTTTTTCATGCAATTTTCATGCGCTTACTTACAGTAGACGTGAGGCATCATGTCGAATTAGTGTCTCGCAAACAACATGGTTGTTACTTTCCAGAAAATGCATGTCATACCTGTTTTTGATACAACTGAATATTTATCCGTTAAATGAACAACACTATGCAGTAAAGGCGATGTGCGACTCCACACACTTGGCCTCTTCTACATATTATCTTATGACAGTAATAATTGGCATTGTTCTATTTTGCTTTTGCAGCTACAGATTTCTAGTTTCTTTTAACATTCACATGTTTCATGCCAGATATTTACGTATGTAACATCTGACTTTTTTGTGTAGGGGTTGTCCAGTTATGGGGATGGTTGGAAAGATGTCCGCCTAGTCTCAGAGGCCTGATCTCAGTTCTGTTTCTCAGAATTGCTCGTTTCAGTGCATGTCTCTAACTGATCATGAACCACCCTCCCTCTTATGTCATGATTGCTAATCTTAGCTGGCAACTAATGGAAATTTGTCTCAAAGAATGGATGAAATAATGCATCACTGGTTGACAGGGATGCGTGGTTTCAGTGGTTGATAGAATATGACCAGTCCTTAGAGTACAGTAAGCACAGAAACATTCATGAATGAGTGGTAAACTGCTAGCTTCAGCTAGCCGCCTTTGAGTTTGATATTAGCAAAGACAATTTTAACTAAGCTAAAATGATGTCTAAGAACAAAACATATGGTTATGTTGTTAGATGAACAGGGATTCCAGTGTGGGTGAATACAATTTATGGAAAATAGCGATCAAAACTGGCCAGATTGACAGTTAAGCTAATGCCGTTTGGCCAGCCTCTGCTAATACTAACAGTTCAATCATAGATGGTTCAATGTAGAGTCACAACAAAAATATAACAGAATAAACCTTAATGATGCAAGATACACTACTCACAAAAAGTTAGGGATATTTGGCTTTTGGGTGAAATTTCAGGATGCACGTAAAATGCATTATAACCTTTACAGGTGAAATTAATTTGACCATTTCTAACCTTTTGAATGCATATGTCCAGCTGCTCAATGTTTCAGTACTTTTTGCATAACTTGCTGTTCTCTAACAAGGTGCTTAATGGCAAAATTCACAACAGGTGTTTGATCCATGAATGAACCAATACATTTTCTGGATCAATTAGAATTGGTATTTAAACAGTCCTCTTTATCATGCTGTTCACATTTTGACATCATGAGACCAAAATGACACCTAACAATTGATCAACAGTACCTCATCATTGCGAGGCTTCAAACAGGATGTTCTCAGAGGGAAGTGGCCACTAAGCTCAGTGTCACAGACTGTCATCAGCAGGTTGCAACAGAGATACAGAAAGACTGGAAGAGTCACAGGAAGGTGAAGAAGTGGATGTCCTTTGGCCATATCCCACGCTGATGACCGCTTCATTGTGAACAGTGCCCTGTGGAATCGGATGATGAATGTCACTCAACTCCAGGCACATTTAAGGGAGGTGAGAGGCACCCAAGTGTCACGTCAGATCATTCAAAACTATTTATATCAGTGCGATTTGCGTGCTAGACGACCTACAAGAGTACCTGACCACACCACCAGGCACAGGCATCATCATTTGCATGGGCCAGGAAGCATTTACATTGGACAAAGGACCAGTGGGCCTCAGTGCTGTTCTCTGATGAAAGTTGATTCACGTTGAGCAGAAATGATGGCCACCAACGATGTTGGAAACGTCAAGGAGAACCATTGTTGTCACCAGATGAGCCTTTGGTGGTGTTACAGTCTGGACAGGTGTGTCTAGTCAATACAGAACTGCCCTACACTTTGTGAATGGTACAGTAATAAACCGATGTCGTCGGCCTCCATCGGTCTATGATGACCATGGAAGAGAATCCTAAACGTCTACTCTGCTGGAACAGCACCGCCTGTGGCTGAACAGGCCGATGCGCGAATGGCAGTCCCTGTCACACAGGTCACACTTGTGGATGGTCTCCGTGCTGCTGGGTCTGTGGCGGTTCTTCCTGCGGGTCCTTTTTTCATCTGCTGCAGCAGTCAGTTTCTCTTCATAAACCGATACTACCTGAATAACATCATTAATCCAGTCATTGTGCCCCTGCATGAACAACACAGGCCTAATTTGATCTTCATGGACAATGCTCAAGCTCATCAAGGTCGCATCATTAGGGAATGGCTGCTGGAGGCTGGGGTACCTCAGATGGAGTGGCCTGCACTTTCTCCAGACCTGAATCCCATAGAAAACCTATGGGATCAGCTGAGTCACCGTGTAGAGGCTCGTAGCCCTGCACCCCACAGCCTCAATGACCTGAGGGCCGCCCTTCAAGAAGAGTAAATGCCATGCCTCAGCAGACACTAAGTTGACTTGTGAACAGCATGAGACGTCGTTGTCAAGCTGTAATTGATGCTCAAGGGCACATGACAAGTGATTGAGACATTGACATTTTTTGTTGTGGTATACTCACCACTGTTGTTGGCTTTTGTTTCGATAAATTGTTTGAGATGAGGAAATCACCATTGCATGCTTCTACTTAAATGCCCTACTGTCATGATATAATATCACTGTAGCGTTCACTTTTTACATTTTCCATAAATTTCACCCGAAAGCCAAATATCCCTAACTTTTTGTGAGTAGTGTATATTATCAACTGTGGATTAGTGATCCAGATGGAAAGAGGAATGTTTAGTTTAGATTCCAGTTACCCTATTAGGATAACTGAAATCCAAAGAAAATAACAAGATAAACTTAGTACCACTGCTACCTCGGAAACTAACACATTTGCCTCTCCGCCCATCTACATAGGGTAGCCAATAGTAGGGCAGAGATAAAACAGCTTCTTAGAGAAAAACAATATAAAGGCTGTGTGGTTTTTAAGAGAAGTGAGTGTTTTGAATGTTTTTTTTTTTTGATAATCACATGACCAATAGATGCATTTCAGAAGGTTAAAACCTACAAAAACACCATTTTTATGTCAATGACTCTTTTAATCTTGTTTTGAAAGATTTTGTTTTCTTTTTCTAGTTTGAGCACAACACTGATCTCACAGTAATTTCAGAATGGTTGGTCACCAAAAAATAAATAGCTCTACAGGCCAGAGGAAAAAGGCCATTTTGAATTGATGGTGCATTATGCCTCTAAGTGTAATGCTTTACTAATGCGTCATGAAACACATAATGTCCTAACATTTATTAACATTGTGATCATGTTGCAGGCCACCCATTCACGTAAAGGAGGAGCCACTTAACATGGACGAAGACGACTGTCCTATGTCACTTGTGACGACAGCAAATCACAGTCCGGAGTTAGAGGAGGACCGGGAGTTGGAGGAAGGGAACTTGTCGGAAGACCTGGAGTGACTAGGATACAGCTTTTGGTCGACGTATCCTTTCACCCCAGCATACTGTTTCTCTCACACAGACCTCCTGCAAAACTAGATACCACTCCACAGTCCAAAAAACCACAGCTGACTCTTTGTCTCTCTCTCACCACTGGGACTATTTATTGAGCATGTATCCAGATAGAGACTGGTCCAAAGGAACTCTTTGTTGCAGCCCTTTGGGATTCCCCAAGCATAACAGGCATGTGATGTCTGGTTTAATAATAATAATAAAAAAGAAGGAACTCTTTGAGACCTGCTTCATTAGGGATGGCATGGCCACATACCGTATAAGGACGATGGACTCATGGATGAGGAAAACATGTTCCAGTGAAAGCTAGCGGCCTCATATACTGCCAAAAAGGAAGATGTTTTATGTTTGTGAATAATCCAACCCACAGTAGTTGTTAATGTCTAGAGACAATTGCTGGTTCAATTCAAGTTGTTGCTCTGTTATCATTTGCACAGGAGTAGTCCCAGAAATTTGTGTCACTGCCTGTATGTTGCAATTATTAAAAAAAACAGTATATTATTTCCAGCTTTTTTTTTTTGATAAACAACATTTCCAAATATAATTTTTTTGACGCCACCAACTGTAAATGCCATCCCCTTAATCGCAAGAGTAATGGAACTGCGAGAATCAAGACTGTTTCTGCAGTTGTCCAGGAAAAAAGGAGAAAAAAAAGAGGAAAAAATGGCTTCCAGCCTGTTACATGTTTGTGATTAAAACTTAAAAACAAGGAAATGTCTGAGAAAAATAGCGGTTTGTTTAAAGCAACATTTACAAAACAGATGCATTTCTGCATAATTTTTTTCGTCTCACTGTTCTCCTTACCTCCTCGTATGAAAGCTTTGTCTACCTTCATACAGTCACAGGCAACAGCTAGAAACCAAAGCCAACACTAGCAATGGCCAATAGCTTATAGACAGAAGTCGCCAAACTCCTCTTGGTTCGCCTTCTGTGACTTTAAACAAGTACAAAGAGAAGCTTTTGTTCCACAAACTACCTTGGAATAACCTCTGGGATTGTTTCATTTAGCCCTATACAAAGATGACATGAAGAAAAAAAGATAGAAGGGAAATAAAAGCTGGTTCGATCTGTAATTTGGTGCAAAAAAAATAAGAAGAAACAATGAAAAACAAAAAGTCCACTTTGGATATTTTCTGCCAGGCGTACTGTAGGTAGAAGGTGATGTGATGTTTGAACTGCAGGCATTATTAACTGGTAGCGAGCAGCTAACTGAAAAAAGTGGATCATGACCAAAACAAAACATTTGTTTGTTCAGTGGAAGTGCAGAAGCTTTGTGTTGTTGTGAGTCTTATTTCTTTTTTATTATTTTTGTTACACGTTACACATCAAAAGTCACTGTTTTTATTCTTGTTATTTTTCTACCATGGTGAATATGTCTTGTTCTAGGTGGGACTGTCAAAAAAAAACAATGTCATACCTTGTTTCCATGGAGGTTTCTGTCCTGAGCCGCATCAAAACTGAAAACATCGCTAACCAAACATGAAGAATATCTAGTGAAGCCAAATAAGTCATACTTTCAAGTTAATATGAAAATGATGTGGCTCAGTCACCATGTCAAGGCAAATAGAAATAGCCATCACAGAAGAGGATATCAAAGGTGAAAGGTAGCCTTTTCTAGGTGAGATTTGCTTTAAATTTCTGTCTGAGACTCACTGTATGGGTGTTAACCAACGTTTTCATCCCAGGGCGTAGAATACGGCTTTTCTATCCAGTTTACGCACAAGCGATCCTGATGGCACCTGAGAAATGATGGCCTTGCTGCTAAATCTCCCAAGATGATCATCCTTAACCCCCGATTTCCACTGACTCCAGTTGAGGTTCATTACGGCTGTGATGCGGTCGCTGCAGCAAATAGTTCTCATTCTAGTCAGTGTTTTACTCTCTATCAGATACGATACGTTGCTGAACAGTTCCGGCTCACCGCAACGGATCACTAAAAATAGGCAACGAGTCTATTTTTGATGGATGCCATATCCAGTATGCAAAGAAATGCCACAGTATCTACTCTATGTTCGTTAATTAAAAAACTATTTATTTGTTTAGGTCTACTCCTCCACCACTGTGTCAAAGAAGATAAAACTTTGACATGACATACAAACACTTCACAGAATTAACATTTAAAGGCGCATTATTAAATCACATGAATCCAAATGAAGGGACAGCTGGCACTTTTTCTTCCTTGTTGTCATCACGTGATTGCTGTCTAACTGTCTTGCCCTGTCTCGAGTTCTAGCGTTGTATTAGAGAATTTTCGCCCGATCTTGACAGGTGAACCTTGTCCTGATTTGTGCTACTTCAAAAACAAATGCAGCCGGTGGGGAGGGCTGCAAGACTCAAATCGCATAGCAGCCGTAATGGACCACAACTGTAGTCAGTGGAAATTGGGGGTAAGACTGGTTTGGACGCTCTTCAAAGCAACTGCTTTGTTTTTGCTTGTTTAGTTGTTTCCTGTTCTCTCATTTATGAGTTTGAACCTTTACTAATTGTAGGCAAGATTGTGGTTTGGTATAAGGTTGCAGGGTGTTTCAAATGGAGAGATTTTGTGAAGGGCTTCACTGACGTAGAGCGTTACCAACTGTGTTTAAATATAACACCAAAGGGTCCTTTACAAGCATCTAAATTCCACAAGCTGGGAGTGGCAGACCTGTCTCATGATTGCCATAACCTGGTGCGTTATGCACTAGTGCCAAAGAACACCTTGTGCGTAAATGTCACACGGGAGACGCTTTGAAGAATCGCCACAATTTGACGTCCCCGGGTATGACAACGGGCCACTTTAATGCTGATGTACTCCATATACGTAGCCAGCTTTTTTATACCACACTTTATAGTGACTTGAAAAGAAGTAGTTTTTGAGGAAACTACATCCCGTTATTTTTCCCTCACAGCCAATGTCATCTAGAAAAGTGTTGTTTGCTTTAATGGTCATTTCTGTTTTCAGTAAACCAAAGTTACACAAAATTCTGCCTCCTCTTGTATGGGATAAGGAAATCCTAACACACACACACATGCACGCGCACACACACACATACATACATAGCTGTCACTACTGATACTAACACAGACTCCAGGCTTGTGGTCTGCCAGCTTCGTTGCTTTGGTTAACTCTTCAGCTGCAGTAAACCTTCGCTGTCAAAGACCTGACGTGGCTCCGTGTTGTGCTGCGATGAGTAACGCAACTGCCTGTTTTGACCAAAATGGAAACACACTGTGCATGTGTATGTTTTCAAGTGTTGTGCCAAGCCAAGGAATTACGGGGGCTGTAAGAGCTGCGCACACAGACACGTGCGGTACTGTACAAACATGCAGCGTGTGAAGTGCACACACACACACACACACACACTCACACACATTTGCCAGTTCCACATCAAGAGGGTACTGGGCCCAGGAACAAAGCTTTTCCCATCAATACTTAGCTGGAGTCAGCAAAACGACTTGAAGACAACGTTCTTAATAATCTTATCACACCAAATAATGAGGACGCTGCATCTTTCCAAAAAAAGAAAAAAAAAGGAAAAAAGGGGGTTCTCTCACTTACCCAAAAAGGCTTTCAGAAAGCTCCTACCTCTGCACAACAACAAATTCAGAACAATTCCGACAGATTGCACGAGTTACAAGAATGCCACCTGAGCTGTAAACACTTTACTGCGCTTGTCTCATAGGACGTGGCTCAAACCCAACGTTTACATTCCCTGCGTCAAGATGTGGAAGATTTGCATCGAAACAGGTCGTCCTCAAACATTTGTAGAATGATAATGTATAGATTATCTGTAAGGGAATATTGTGTTTTTTAATGCATGTCTGAAAAATCATTTGGTGGACTGGAAACAAGAACTAATGAAAAAGAATATAACAATAAAAACCACAGGGATGATGGCCTAACTGTACGTACAATGCATAGGAGTGCGTTACCTCAGATATACCGTTTTGGGAGGGATAAAAACCTGTCAGCCACAGAATGCATATTACCTGTAGATTTGCATGGGTTTTGTATAAATTAAGTAAAAAAAAAAATGTCTAAAATAGTTGCTTGCACATGATACCAGAAAGACCTCCAGAACTGCGATCTGTTCCTCCACTAGATTTTAGGATTGTCTGGATTTTCTGGGTTGATTTTGTCTGTATTTTGATAACTGTGCATATTATGTAAAAAAAAAAATGTTGGTGGACCCATAAATTTACCAGACTTTTTTCTAAGAGGAAAAAAAAATCTCAGTGTTTCTTTTCTGACTTACCTGAATTTTTACTGTTTCTCTCTCATTGCTCGCTAAGAATAGCAAAACTTGCTTTTTCTGCATCTGCTTTGCGTAGCTGTAAGGCTTATCCTAATGTGTGTATTTATTGCTTGTACCTCTGTACATACTTTATGAAGCATTATGTCTGGCAGTTGAGTCATGTATCCTTTCTACTGCTATCCTTCTCTAATAATTGAGAATATGATCCCCCTATGTATACAGTAAATTGGGACTGTAGCAAACATATGTTTATGTAATTGGTGAGAGCTTTTTCTTTGTTTTATTTCCTTTTTGTTCCTCTTCTTTTGGATCAAGATTCAACTACTTTTTTTTATACTTTTCATTACGGTGTACTGTGTCCATATGTTAAAGGTTCTCTGACATTAGAAGGTCATGGTTGAGAATTGTAACAGACATTATTTTCTGTATTCATGGCATTTCACTGCTGAATAAAATAAAGGACCAAAACTTGGAATTTGAAAAAAAACAACTGTCTACCTCCAGCATCAGAGTGTAAATTATCCCCCCCCCTCGCTGTTACACACACACCCACATACCGTATCTTTTATTCTACAAAGGCACAGCCATGAAAATCTAGCTGGCATTACACTTTTAACGTTTCAGGAGCTGCTACTTCAGAGATGTGAAGGAGAGGGGGAAAAAACAATTAAACATTAATGTATATGTTACAAGACTTTTTTTCCACCCTCCAGCACCTAGAGTCTTGTTTAGAGAAATGGGACAAGGCGCCGTATCGCCCACCCCTCTGGACCTGTAATGAGTTTTAGCCTTAGTATGATTCAAGTCCACTGCTTTCATGTACCACAAGCATGTCCCAGTCTACACGGAAGTACTGCTGTGTACCTTTGAATGTCTTTTGCAACTAGGCTTCATTTCTGGGTTACGTACTGCAAAAGTGGTTTTGGCACAAACTACATTATTAAGTCTGCTGCCATGTGAAAGAAACATATCAGCCTTATTACTATCAGTTCTGTGTCAGGGAGAAAACAAAGATGTGACATTTTCACCAGCTGTTTCCCCCTATTACAGCCGCTACGACTTGAGAGAGAATTTTGAAAACATGCTTTTTTTTGCCTTTGGACTGATGGATGTTGACTGGTCTCACGCAATGACAGGCAATGTGGCTAAATCAACTCCAGCAGGCCTACCACACCTTGTCGGTCATGGAGCAGCCGCGCACTGACACCCTCATTGAGATTCAAACTGAATCTACCATGACCAATAGGTTGCCCATTAGCTCGTCTGTATGCCGAGAGCCTTCTACACGTTCCAAAGGGTGCTCAGGGACATCGTGGGACCCTTTGAATCATATCCGCTGGTCATTTAATCGTAACGCTGATGCATGTTCTTTTTTTCCCCTTACCATATGATGTCCCGTGAGAGGTCAGAAAACGACAGCATTTTTCATAAAAGGCGCACAGACACACTTGTCTTTCCCTTCACCCCCCCCCTCCCCAACTCCCAATGACAGTCCCAGGCATCAGCCATGGCAGGCTCCTGTTATCTCCTCAGCAATGGCGTTCCAGAGCATTAGCTAGCTCGCAAGGCACTTGTCTTCCATGCTATTTATGCACTTGGAAGTGTTTGTGAATTCAAGTGAGGGATTGCATACGGAGTGCAACAAGGGCCGCTGTGTACTACACAACATCAGAGGGAGCGCCGGCATTAAAGTGTGAGAGTGCCTGCTATAGACCCTTCCTTCAAAGGCCATGAAATAATAATGGGTTGTGGTTAGAGAGGTATCCGTGAGTCACACTGGCTGCTTTTCATAAAGTGGAGTTATTTACAGTGCGATGAATAAAAGAAAGGGTAGCTGGTGGTGCAAGCCTTTTCCACATGAATGGTGGTGGTAGTGTGGGTGGGTGGGTGGGTGGGTGGGGGGAGTTCCTCCTTATTCAGTACAGTGGCAGTGAAGTATACTACTTGGCATGATGGGAATCGGAGAATAGTCTCAGAAAGGAGTTAAGAGATAAACATGGGCTTGCATCTCATCTTTATCAAACTTCTGGATGCTAGCACACACCATCATGTAAGAAAACTTTTAATTGTGTTTAATGATTATAGGTGCATCTCAATAAATTAGAACGTCAACAAAAAGTTGATTTATTTAGGTAATTCAATTAAAAAAAATTAAACTTCTATATTATATAGAGTCACTAGACAGAGAGTGATATATTTCAAGTGTTTATTTTAATTTTGATGATTATGGCTTACAGTCCATGAAAACCCCAAATTCAGTTTCTCAAAAAATTAATTACGCAAAATTCATTTTAAAAATATATTTTTTAATAGAAATGTTGGCCGACTGAAAAGTATGTCCATGTACACACTCAATACTTGGTTGGGGCTCCTTTTGGATTAATTATTGTATCAATGTGGCGTGGCATGGAGGTGATCAGCCTGTGGCACTGCTGAGGTGTTATGAAGGTCCAGGTTGCTTTGATAGTGACCTTCAGCTCGTCTGCATTGTTGGGTCTGGTGTCTCTCATCTTCCTTTTGACAATACTCCATAGATTCTCTATGGGGTTTAGGTCAGGAGAGTTTGCTGGCCAATCAAACACAGTGATGCCATGGTCATTAAACCAGATTTTGATACTTTTGGCAGTGTGTGTATGTGGGGGAGGGGGGGGAAGTCCTGCTGGAAAATGAAACCAGCTTCAGCACATGACATGGTTCCTCAAATCATCACTGACTGTGGAAACCACACTAAACCTCAAGCAACTTACATTCTGTGCCTCTCCACTCTTTCTCCAAACTCTGACACTTTGACTTCCAAATAAAATGCAAAATTTACTTTTATCCAAACAGAGGTCATCTGCTGGTGTTGGTCCACTGTGTTTTATCAAGACCAAAGTCAGCGCAGTCGTCTAACAGGAAATTTTAGAGCACTTCATGCTTCCCTCTACTGACGAGCTTTATGGAGAAGCTAATTTCATTTTCCAGCAGGACTTGGGACCCTTCCACACTGCCAACAGTCAACAATTCTATTAAAAAACTATTTTTTAAAATTAATTTTACGTAATATACTAATTTTTTTGAGAAACTGAATTTGGGGTTTTCATGGGCTGTAAGCCATAATCATCAAAATTAAAATAAATAAACACTTGAAATATTTCACTCTCTGTCTAATGACTCTATATAATATGGAAGTTTAATTTTTTGGAGTTGAATTACCTAAATAAATCAACTTTTTGTTGACATTCTAATTTATTGAGATGCACCTGTATACTCAGACTGTATACGGACAAGGTACCTCCACTTACTGCCTTTGTAGAAAGCTTTCTGAATTTAGTGACCTGCCATCTTGCACTTTTGGATCCAGAGTCTATGCACTATCAACCATGAAGTGAAGCTGCAATGCTGAGTTCCCACCAATATAGCCACCCATTACATTCTATGCAGCAGCTTCCTCAGTCCTGACCAATCATAATCACCTAGCATCAAATAACTAATATAAACAAATGGATCTGAAAAAATTAACACTTGAAAATGTATCAGCATAAGATGCGTTTTTACTTCAACATACCAGAACTACACCCCACTTGGCCTACCAATATATCTCAGCTGCTTCAGGACTCCTACAAGTTAACTAAGGTCACAACATTCTTTCCTTAGTCTGGTGCCCCCATCACCACTAGGGGCTGCCACTGTGAGAAGCAGTGAGAACCTCATGGCTCTGAGCAGCTGCTTCAGTCATGGATGGGGAGAGCATGGCTTTCCACTTTACCAGTCAGAGACTCCAAAAAGGGTTATCATTCTGTACCATCATTCAGTGTATAAACACAAATGATGATCAAGACCAATTTCCCTACCCTAAGGCACAGGGAAACTCACCTTTCCTCTGAGGAGAACATGAACATACAGCCATCAAGGTGAGAGGGTACAAGAACACCCACCCTGCTTTCCACCTCTCACCTTGGACAACTCCAGAATAGGCCAAGTTGCAGCCCCTCTCAAGGAGACTGGTTCTGGAACCCAAACTGTGCGTTGAGGTGACCCTAACTATTTCTAACTGATAACACTCAACTTTGAGCACAAGCTCGAGCTCCTTCCCCACCATAGGTGACATTCCACATCCCAAAACCCAGTTTAGGAAGCCAGGGATCAGACAGGGGCAACGCAGTGGCGGAGTGGTTAGCACTGTGGCAGCACAGCAACTCACCCCTGGCCAGGGGATCCTGGGTTCAATCCCAGCCCCCAACCAACAGTGAACTGTGTGGAGTTTGCATGTTCTCCCCATGTCTGCGTGGGTTTACGCCAGGATTTCTCCGGTTTCCTCCCACATGCCAAAAACATGCAAGTTAGGTTAATTGGCATCAAACTGGAGATTCTAAATTGTCCTTAGGTATGAATGTGAGAGTGAATGGTTGTCTGTTTCTCTGTGATGGCCCTGCGATGGACTGGCGATCTGTCCAGGATGTACCCTGCCGCTCGCCCAAAGATGCTGGGATAGGCTCCAGCCCCCCCGCGACCTGAAAAGGATTAAGCGGAAGAACATGGATGGATGGATGGATGGGATCAGACGGCCAAAGTTTTCACCTTTAACTACCGCCCAGGCCAAATGGCACCAGATCCTCCCCCCTCACCCCATGATTCTTCCAGCAGGTGGTGAGCCCAATGGAGGGTGGACCCGTAGGCTTTGTGTAGAACCACTGCTCCTCCACATTAAAAGGAGCCAGCTGAGGTGGTTTGGGCATCTGATTAGGATGCCTCTTGATGCCTCCCACTTGAGGTGTTTCAGGCACGTCCCACTGGGAGGAGACCCCGGGAAAGACCCAGAATGTGCTGGACAGACTGTCTCCCAGCTGGCCTGGGAACGCCTTGGTATCCTTTTTGAAAAGCTGGAGCAGGTGGCTGGGGAGAGGGAAGTCTGGGCTTCTCTGCTTGAACTGCTGCCTCTGCAACCCGGACCTCCAGAAAAGTGGATGGATGGATGGATGGATGGATGGACTGAAAATAGAGCATATGAGAAAAGAGACAAAGGGTATACATTCAGCTTATATTGTTATTTTTTATTTATTTCAATACTGCTTTGACATTTGCACAGGGTTCACAAGATTTTTCATGTTAACTGAGGACTTCAGCCCACTGATAAGTTAGCTTACATCCTCCACTTCTGAATCACAGGCTGCATCCTGGCATCATTCATTTCATCTCCAACACTGACCAATTAGGTCAATTTATGAAGCGTGCCCTTGTGGAAATGGGTGGTAAATATCTCTGGTCTCAGTTTATTGATTAAGAGTGCAGGCTCTGTCTCCATCTCTCTCCACCCCTTCTGACCTGACGATGCGTTTCAGCTCCCGAGAAGACCCTCACCCCCAGGCTGCAAAATTGCCTGCTAAATAGTCCGAGGCAATGGCAACGCTAATTGAGATCATCATTATTATAATTGCGAGTCTTGAAAAGCGCGTCTTAAATAATTTGCATTGCTCTCAAGTTGATATTGGATGCAGTGCAAAAATAATTGCACTGCTCAGAGGCATGACTCACAGTTCGGTGGTGGGCGAGGGGACGCTTGTACCCATTCCCTGTGCCAGCCACCCAGCCAGCACTGAGTTGGGGCCGCTCCGTATCCGATGCCATCACATAACTGTCTCACGAGAGGCAGTGGAGTCGGGGATAATTTGTTTTTGTCCCATTTCAGTCCACTTTATCAAAACTCACTCGAGGCCTGAAGATGAAACAGCATTGCCCATGAAATTCAACTCCTTGTGCACTCAGCCTACTGTGGTGTTTCCCATGGGCCAACAAGCACCAAACTCACCTGCCGCCACCCCCCCACCTCCACCCCTCCGCCGCCACATGTCTCAGTTTCCACTCCATCTATGGAGCTGCTGAGATAGACAAAACCCATGTGACCTCACCTCAGTGCACAAAACTTTCACTCATCATCACTTCATCACAGGACCCTGACATAAAGGTACGTTTGTGTGAATGTGGTGTGCAGGCACCGGTGTAATATATGCAAGAGAAATGCCTATTTCTCCAACTGAAACAAGGGATTAACCCAACAAAATGGTGAGAAACTGCTGATATTCATGAAATCTTGCCTTTGGCATTATCTGCTATGTACCCATACACACACATCCCCCCCCACCCGTCTCGCTCTCTCTCATACACACAGACAGCACACACACACACACACACTGACAGCCACATGCTCACAGAACTTGACAACAGTCCTAATGAATATGATATGATGACATGATAGAGCTCATTATTTGTTTGCTTTATGCTTTACCAACAACAACAACAACCTTCCCAATGCTGCTGGCAAATGTCTTTGCCCGTGAAAATAAGCACATCAAACAAGAGCAAAGGGGTAGAATCAGATTATCTAAATCCTCTTAGAAACAACACTCCGCTCAAACACCCTCTTCGCCTTCATCGTGCCCCCCCCAACCTCGCTTCTTTTACACATAATATCTCTTTCGCTCTCTTATTATACATTCATGTGTTTTTGTATTGTTTATTTTTGCAGGGACATGACTCAATTAAAGGTGCACAAAGGTGGCCGGCTGGCAATTTGCATCTGAGTGGGTAGAACAACAATAACATGTGGTGCACATTATTTGTCCCTTTTATTTGTGATAAATACCCACTCTGATGTGAGGTGGGCATCACGCAGGTGCGAGCAGGTTATGTCGGCGGGAGAAAAATAGCAACCATCATCTTTAATCCATAGTAGTCATATCTGGCCTTAATCACCAATTCATAATGGAATTTGTAATGGAATGATTTCAATTATCTACCACCACTGGCACCACAGAGCACTGGAATTAAATTAGGACAATGCACATGTACTGTATGTCTTTGTTTCCATTGTCAACATATTTATGTTTATGGGATTACTGTCTCTTTTTTTCTTTGTAGAACTTCTCAGAGACCTTTTTTGTCATTGTATAAGAGGAGGGTTTTTTTCCTCAAAACAGGATTCTTGGGAATTGATCGAGTGAAGGTTTGGAGGGGGGTAGGTTTAAAAAAAAAAGGAATATCTAGCATTAGTAAGGAATGGTGGGTTAAATCACTTACTGAAGATTTTTAATGACATTTCAGTGTTCCTCGTATAATTACTCTTCATCCGAGATGGGTCGTAATGCTGTTGGACAGTCGCGGTTCAGGCTCGCTAGCTCGCTTCATTAGCGTGTCATTCCTATTTCACATCAGAGCCTTTAATTGTAATGCTGAATATGCACAGCTCTCCACAGAAGCCTAATCAAAGTGGATCCACTTGTATTATTAATATCAGAAATCAGCCCGCTTGCTATTTTTTTTATAAATAAAAGAATACAGACGCATAAATCAGCTGTCATTTATTAGCATGGCCCTGGCATATCCGCCAGACATGCAAGGAGAGCAGCCCCACCCCATCTCCATTCCTCCCTGCATCACTCATCAAGATTTAAAAAGAATAAAAGACAGAGAAGAGAAAAGGGGGGAAATGCATTAAATATACATACTAATTCCGCTGTGAAGAAATCAGATTACAAAGCAGGTGACACTGGGTAAAAAAGAAATAGAAGATAGAAATGAAGAGGGGATGGCGAGGTTAAAAGGATGAAAAAATGAAAAGGTGGATGGACAGAGAGAGGGAATAGGAGCAGATGGAAAATAGAAAAAAAAAATATGAGGATTAAGGATTTACATTCAAAAGCAAATACCCTGAAAGAAGAAACGGTGTGTTTGAGGAGTGCTGGGTGAGCGCTGGGAAGACGGTGACCCTCTACAGGTTGTGCTGACCAGCCAGAAAAAGACTAGCTGTGTTCTGAATCCTGCTGCAGTCGGAGTCAAAGTGCCGTGAACCGCTAATCCACATCAGTCGAGGACTTTTGATGTTGATGTATATGACACCCTAAGGACCTTACGTGAATACCTGCTCTTTTTCTGGAAAGTTATACTGAAGCAGGGGGAAATCTTTTTTTTTTTTTTTAATTGTAGTACTCTTATTTGAAAAATGCAGAATTCAGTGGTCCTCTTGAAACTGCACTTCTTCTCACTCCTCTCGGGGTAATTTAATTTAACTGTAATTCTGTAAATACTCTTTAACTGCAATGCTCTTGCACTGTCTATATATAAGATAAGATAAGATAAGATAAGCCTTTATTAGTCCCACAACGGGGAAATTCCAGGATTGCAACAGCACAGGGATAGCAACACTCAGAGCAACAATCAGAAGGCAAGAAAAAAAAAACAAAAAAAAAAACAAAAAAAAAAAAACAAGCAAGCAAGAGCAGCTAATATACATATGTACGTATTACTATAAAATATATATATATACACACACACACAGACACACAGTGCAGAGCATTGTAGCTGGATGGAATAAATATATGAATATATGAACACACAGTGCAGAGCATTGTAGCTAGATGGAATAAATATGTAAATATATAAACACCCACAGTACGGAGCATTGCAGCTAGGTGGAATAAATATGCAAGTATATAAACACACACAGTGCGGAGCAATGTAGCTAGATGGAATAATATGTAGATATATAAATATATAAACACACCCAGTGCTGAGCATTGTAGCTAGATGGAATAAATATGTAAATATATAAACACACACAGTGCAGAGCATTGTTGCTAGATGGAATAAATATGTAAATATATAAACACACCCAGTGCTGAGCATTGTAGCTAGATGGAATAAATATGTAAATATATAAACACACACAGTGCAGAGCATTGTTGCTAGATGGAATGAAACAGCATAACCGTCTACTTAGTTATCCTACATGGTATGATTATGTGCCCATACATATTCTCACCCTCCATAGCGACCGGTAAGTTCCTAGTTGTATGCCGGAGGGGACCATTGTGTAAGTCTATTGCATCTTTTGCATTCAAAAAACTATTAGTTTGTTACGTCTTTTTGCTATCTCTGCGAGCAGCCCTGCTTAGGTTGTACAGTCTGACAGCCGTTGGTAGGAAGGACCTACGAAACCTCTCGGTTGTGCACCTGGGATGATGTAGTCTGCTGCTAAATGAGCTCCTCAGTGCATTCAGTATGTCCTGCATAGGGTGGAACTCGGACTCCAGCAGAGATGACAGTTTAGCCACCGTCCTTCTCTCTCCTATCTCCTCCATCGGATCAAGGCGCTGCCCCAGGACAGAGCTAGCTTTCTTAATCAGTTTGTTCAGTCTCTTCCTATCGGCTGCAGTAATGCCACTGCCCCAGCAGACCACTCCAAAAGTGATGGCTGATGCCACCACCGTGTCATAGAATGACTTCAGCAGCGCCCCTTGTACACCAAAAGACCTGAGTCTCCTCAGCAGGAACAGCCTGCGCTGTCCCTTCTTGTAGAGTGCATCAGTATTGTGTGACCTGTCTAGTTTATTGTTCAGATGAATACCCAGGTACTTATAGGATGTCACCATCTCGATGTCTGTTCCCTGTATATTTACTGGTACTGTGAGGGGCTGCCCATGCCTGCGGCAGTCCACCACCAGCTCCTTAGTTTTCCTCGCGTTGATCTGGAGGCAGTTCCGATAGCACCAGTCCACGAAGTCCTGGATAAGCCCTCTGTACTCAGCTTCATCTCCATTGGAGATGAGGCCAACGATCGCAGAGTCATCAGAGAACTTCTGTAGATGGCAGTGTGTTGTGTTGTGTGAGAAGTCCGCAGTATAAAGAGTGAACAGGAAGGGAGCCAGCACCGTTCCCTGGGGGGCCCCCGTGCTACTGATGATCGTGTCGGACACACAGTCCCGGGTTCTCACAACTGCTATACTGCTTTTTATCTTTTTATTATTGCTCTGAGTGCTGCTATTCTGTTGCTGCTGCAATACTGTAATTTCCCCATTGTGGGACTAATAAAGGATTATCTTATATTATCTTATCTTCACATCTTATCTTAAGCGGAACTACTGTACATTACTTCCATTTAAACCAGCTTTGTTTTGATTGGCTGTCCCTAAAGAACAGAAGAATTTAACATCAGGTGGGCAGGGCTCACATTAAAGACTACAGGCTTTCCTCTCTCTATGACATCACACACATCCAGAGGAGAAAAAAATAACAGAAACAGAGTTCAGGGCAGTCAAAGCCTGACAGTATTCTATATAGAGTTTGCTTGTATAGTGTGACCTCACTATTTCAAGCCTTGATCACGTCTGATATGAGAATCAATTATTGTAAAAGTATTTAAATAAGATAAAGGATTAAAAAAAAAGAGGGACACTTCAATTTTTTTCTACTTCAGCTACAGTATACTTGGGAGCTACATGAGGAGTGCCACAAGGACAATGTATTTCTGTATATTAACCTTGAAATGAACATCACCACACCTCCCTTAGTGGAAATACAGTGAAGAAATGTAAAGCTCAAACATTAGAGCATAAACAAACTATACAACAGTGGTTCCAAACCAGGGGTGCCTGGAATGTTTAGGTTTCTGTGGGAAATTTTCTAATTTCACTTCTTAATTGGCCCGAAAAATTGCAAATAATTTGCCATTGTTGTGCATGTGGTCTGTCGGCACCCATCCACCCATGCACAACAACAGCACATTATTTGCAATTTTTTGGACCAATTAAGAAGTGAAATTACAAAATTCAGCACAGAAACCTGAATGTTCCAGGGACCCCAGGTTGGGAACCACTGCTATACAACCCAATCGCATCCCTGTGAATGAGAATTTGACAGAATTAAAGATCAGTAATTTTCAACGGATTAGTAATATTCACTGCTGTAAAGGTGGGGAACATGACGGATAACTGTCAGAATACTTAAATCTAATACTAGCATCTGTTTTGTGAATAATCAAGAGAATCTTAGGGTGCTTTCAATCCTAACTCATTTGTGTTAAGTCTGAAAAATGGGTGGACAATGACCATGTACTAAGTTTAGCTTTATTCAGCTTGAACGCTTAACATAACTGAACAGTGGCACTCCACTGCACCAAAAACCCAACGACAACGTGCTGATGTCACTTGCATGAGCGTGCACACATCCATACACCACATTTACTCCCCCCTTGAAAAGTTTAGAACATTACCTACATCTGCAGGTTAGCTCAGCAGGACTGGCTATCAAAACACATATATTAGTGTATTGGCTAATGCGAAATGAAACACACATGCATTACTGGGCCAAACAGGCCGGTATAAAGAACCACTTAAAGCACTTTTCAACCATAACACTCCTAACTGAGCTACCGGATAGACTGCCGGTGTGCCTGCATGGCCATGTGGACTATTTTGCCACTTAACAGGCCATGCTCTAGCTACCAAAGTATATTCAAAAGTCTGTCACAAAGTCCTCAAGATACCGGGGCTTCTGCCAGGCCCGAGCTGAGCAGCGCTCGGACTGCACTAGCTCCAGTTAGCACCCTGCAATAGTTGCGGGCCATGCATTGGCGAAGTCCCAGTCCGAACTAGTCAAATCGGCCACAGCCCCCTGATCTTAAGTGGGGGCTGTGGCCGATTTGACTAGTTCGGTTTGACCGAACTAGTCAAATCGGTTCTAGTACCAAATCGGTACTAGTCAAACTAGTTCCACTAGTGACTGTGGCCGGTCACGTTGGCACTCCAGCCATCTGAGATGGCTGGAGTGCCAACGTGACTCATCGGTCAGACAGAAGGTGGCTGGTCCTAGCTGAGCGTTGATCTGCATCGGTGCTGTCCAGAACGACTGCAGTTTGTGTGAGTGATTGGGTCGGCGAATCCGGACCCAGTCAAGCACCATGAGTGAGGGGCACTTCGTGCGACGCTTCCTATCGAACCTCTGCTTCATGCAGCGTTGATTCTCGGCCACCCTGTCGTTAGGGGAGGGCGCCACCACAGGAGCATCATCTGGTGGAGGGCGTAGGCAGTCTAGGGGAAGGCGTATCTCACGTCCCAGCGTAAGGCGAGCTGGAGAGCTGCCCGTTGTGGTGTGCGGCGTTGCTCTGTAGTGCAGCAGGGTGCTTTGAAGTGAGGCGGAGAATGGGAGCCCATCCACTAGGTGTTCCCTGAGTCTGTTTTTTAGGGTTTGGTTGAACCTCTCCACACCCCCATTGGCCTGAGGGTGGTAAAAAGTGGTTCGGATGTGCTTAATCCCATTCCCTTCCAAGGACTGCTTCGAAGTCCAGTGAGATGAATTGTGGCTACTTATCCTTTACAGTAGCGTTAGGCATGCCCCAGCAGGCAAACAGGGAAGAAAGGAAGTTGATGACCACTTCGGTAGTAACCAAGCCAGTGGATAGCACCTCGGGCCATTTAGAATGGAGGTCGTAGGCCACTAGGAGGAACTGTTGGTGCTGAGAGGTGCTGTGGAGCTCACCACAGATGTCCAGCTGAATATGTCTCTACCGAGTAGGTGGCCACGGCAGAGGCTGTAGGGGTGGGTGTGGTGGTGGGCCAGTCTTGCTGCTGGTGAGGCAGACCATTTTTTTTTTTTTGTTACTTTCTTTGTACCCGTAGGTAGATTTGTTTTGCAGTCTGGTGACTTCCGTATTTACAAGCCACCAGCTGCCGGTCGCTGTGTGCGCGAGCGCCCCGTGTCCCTAACCTGCATGTTTTTGGCATGCGGGAGGAAACCGGACAAATCCCGGAGTAAACCCGCCAACATGGGGAGAACATGCAAACTCCACACAGATCACTATTGGTCGTGGGCTGGGATCAAACCCACGATCTCATGATCCCCCGGCCAAGGGTAAACTGTGCTGCCGCAGTGCTAACCACTGTGCCACCGTGCAGCCCACGCAATCCTTCACCACATTCTCCACGCCACCAGACCGAGCTTCTGCAGCGTTGTTTGACCCTTAAGACGCCCAGGTGATCTTCGTGTACCATCGTCAGAATGCACCCCCTCAAAGCTTCAGGAACCACCGTGCAGAGCCCCCTTGCCATGCAGACGTCGTTCCAGCACATGAGGTCACCCTTGACTCTGTGGAAAGGTGCTAGCTCCTCTGGCACCCTTGATGGCCAGCCCTCCCAATAAAGGTGCAGAGTTGGGCCGTGTGGGGTCTTGTTCAGATGCAGTTTGGAGCTCTTGTAGTGAGATGGTGGCTTGGAGAGGCCCGTGCAGCATGAGGATCAGCTCCGGTTCTAAGGGGTCTCAATCGGCGTCCAGTACGGGGCTGGGAGTAGCTCAGAAAAGCAAGTCCACTACCATGTTCTCTCTGCCAGATGTGAACTGGGTGGTTTTACACCTGCAGCCTTTCTGTCCACCTGTAGATACATAGTGGTTTGTATCCTGACCCCGACATAGCTAGCAGGGCTGTGAGAGCCCGGTGGTCTGTTCGGAGTGTGAAATGCCACCCGTACAAGTACATGTGCCACTGTTTGCATGCCCAAACACAAGTCAGTGCTCCCCTCTCCCCCACCGAGTACTTCTGTTCAGTTGGTGTAATTGACCTTGAAGCAAATGCCACTGGGCGTTCAGCCCCTTCTTGGAGTTGGGACAGCATGGCCCCTACGATGGTGTTAGAGGCATCACAGGTTACAAATGTGGTGCTCTGCAGGTCAAAGTGAGCTGTGTCTTGAGCCGGTGGATGGCAGCGGAGCATGCAGGGGTCCATAAAAAGGGCACATCCTGTTTCAGGAGGGCACACAGTGGCTCTGTTGTCACCAAGTAGTGGGGAAGGAAGTGCCTGTAGAAGGTCATCATTCACAGGAAAGAGGAGAGCTGGGTGGGGCAGGATGGTTCAGGTAGGCATAATACTGCCTCAACTGCAGTGGGCTCAGACCCTCGGTGGTCAAACAGAACCCCACAAACTCAATGGTGGGTGCCGGAAAGATGCACTTTTCCCCATTCAACGTGAGGTCATGGCTGGTGGGCACCTCCATCACTTTGGAGAGACGAGCAACATGTGAGGATGTTGTATACTACCATGTCCGGAAGACGAGCAAAGATGGTGGCCATGATCTTCTGAAAGCAGCTAGGGGTGGAGCTGAGGCCAAAAGGCATGTTGGTGTAGTGAAAGACCCCCATGTGGGTCACAAAGGCCGTGAGGTTGCAGCTGTCCAGGTGTAGGGGAACCTGCAGGTATCCCTGGCAAAGGTCCAGTTTGGAGAAGATCTTTGAGCCATGAAACATAGTGGCTAGCTCCTTCATAGTGGGCAGGGGGTATTTTGGGGGGATTACTGCTTTATTTACCATTCGGAGGTCTATGCAGGGCCGCAGACCACCCATTTTTTTTTCACCACTACCAGGTTGGAGATTTAGGGGGATGCGTTGACCCGTTTGATGATGCCCGCATCCAGGAGTTTTTGCAGTTCTGCTGTGACCTCATCCCATAGAGTGAGGGGCAGCCGGAGAAGGGGGTGGATAACAGAAGACACCACCAGGTTGGTGAGCGGCAGCCCAGGCCTGCAAAGAGTGGCAGCCAATGGTGTTGCCAAGTTGAGGTGACAGTCAATACGGCAGAACCCATGGGGTCTGTAATGGAGAAGCCCAGTTCACTGATCAGGTCAATACCCAGGAGATTGGTGTCTTGATGGGCCACTTGGAATGTGAACACAGGGAGGACTCTGGAGCCACAGCACACTAAGAAGGTAACCGTTTCCACCATGCCGATTTTAACATGCCCACAGCCAAGCAGGCGCCTCCACATCTGCCTTAATTGTTTTCCGGGGAAACAGCTTCCTAACCATGGACTCATTTAGCAGAGACCTCAAGGTAGCTGTGTCCAGCAGTAGTGGCAGACTGATGCCCTCCAGCTCCACTGTGTACCACTTGAATGGCCAGTTGCTGGTGCCCACTGAGTGGATGGTAGTCAGGTCGACTGGGTGGGTGAGGCGGTGAGCCTGCAGGAGTGGCATACCTAGAGAGATGGTTGAACTTACCGCAGCGGTGGCACCTCCGTCCTGTGGCTGCGCAGGCAGGTGCGTGTGCATGGTGGGAGGAAGAGCCACAGTTACCACAGGATCAATGTGTTGTGGTGTCTCGCCATCCCTTGAGGTCATTGTGAGGAGATATGGAGTCAGCGGGCTGAGTAGCTGGAGTGACAGCTTGTGCCTGTGGGGCTGAATGTGGAGGGTGCGGGTCAGGGGCCCCTAACTGTGATGCTAACTGCGCAGCCTCTTGATGGGACACCGTTTCCACTGCCTTGGCTAACAGCAGGTCATCTGGCGCCATCAGCAGCTTCTCCCGCAGTTCGGAATTTGTGATGTGCTCCGCTATCTGGTCTCATACCATCTCCTCCTCCAGGTATCCAAATCTACATGTGCTAGCCAAACAGCGGAGGTCAGAGAACGTACTGTTGTACCGACTTACCCATACGCTGTTGGCACTGGCGAAACTCAATTCTTCAGACCATTACACTCTGTGGAGTAGTGAAATGTCCGGTCAACAAAGCCACACAGTCGTTGCATGTGTCTGCGGGTCCAAGAGTTCAAAAAATACACTGTCCTTCACTGCCAAGGCTATGAACTAGCATGCTCTTTTACCTTGCCTCGCTAGCTTTGGCTAGGTCGACAGCAGCCATACAAGTCTCAAAAGATTCATACCAATGGGGTCATGGAATCGATGGTTCCCCAGGCAGAGCGACGAATGGTGGTGGAGTTTCTATTATCCATATCTATTTCTATTGCCAGTGTTACATCTGAAAATGGGCGGACAATGACCATGTACTGAGTTTAGCTTTATTCAGCTTGAATGCTGTCACCACGGGTTGAGATGCTGTCTCGGCACTCAGCCCAGGTTTTCCCTTTTCCCATTGAGCAGCGTCTCAGCAGGCTCCCAGCTGGCAGCATTACGGACGGCTGGGGCCAATTAGTCCTCATCAGCTGGGGCGCTGCCAATGAGGATAAATAGGAGCAGCCTCGATGACTCGGGGCTGCGACATAAACACATTGCTAAGCTGAAGCCCCTTCGTCTGGTGTCAGCTTATACTCCTCTTGCAGCATTCCTGTGTTTGTATCCCGCTGTGAGTATGTACGTCTTGTTACCCCCACGTCCGGTACGAGCTGCTTACCTCTGCGCTGTGCAACCTGTGAGTGTACCTCTGCATGAGTATCTGTGCTCTCCTCATCCCTTATCCCTTACCCAAAATACACCATCACGACTCACTGGCTTGTCCCTGGCTCTGATTGCCCGGCTCCCTAGAGCCGGGTATGACAAATGCTTAACATAACTGAACAGTGGCGCTGCACTGCACCAAAAACCCAACGACAATGTGCTGACGTCACTTGCATGAGCGTGCACACATCCATACACCACAATTTGGTCCATAGTTTCAGACTTCCCAGTTTGATCTGGACCAGAATTTTAGGTGTGAAACCTCCCCAAACCATGGTCTGGACCAAAGAGTCTAAATTTGTTCTGGTAAAAAGAGGTGTTCTCGGTCTGGATCAAGTTGAAACTTGGTCTGGTGTGAAAGCTACTTTTTGGAAGATTCTGAATTTTGCACCAAATACAGGAAGTTAAGGCAGCTGATAAGAGGGAAAATAAGCTATGGTTGTGTAGCAGCTGTGTACTCTCTCTTGTGTAGTGTTTAAAATTAAAAATTATTAAATTAAATCACCCTTTATTGTCATTCAACTGTACATCCAATCACGTACAGTAGAATGAGATTGTGTTACTACTACTGTGTAGTACTACTACTACTACTGTGTTACTACTGTGTTAATCACACACACCCCAAGTGTAGAATTAGAGGGCTGCTGCCATGCAAGGCGTCGCCACAAATTTCCCTCCTCCATTCCATTATTGCTGAGCACCAAGCTGGATGGCAGGAAGTTCCACTTTTATATGGTCTTCGGCATGACCCGGCAGGGATTTGAACCCCTGCCTCCCGGGTGTGGGGCGGATGCTCTACCAACTGAGCCACCACTCCGGTAGCCACCACTCCTTAAGAATCAGACTCAGATGACTTCTCTCGTTGGTAGTACCAAGCCATTTATTATGGACCGTCGTGACAGAAATATATGGTCTCTCACAGCCTGGTCTGCAGTAATAAGCTCCAGCAAATGCACAGTGACAACACTCAGCAGACTGGCCTTTAAAGGAAACCTGTACTGGTCATTATAATATTAATCCTGCTTTAGGTATTACTTATAAACCAGAAATGTGTTTATTCAGTAAAAATAACCCCCTAGAGTCGGTATACTGAATACTTTTTTCCCATGAAAACTGCTCGGTCAAAACCAAAGGGGAGCAGCCATCGCTGAACGGAAGTGATGTGCACTAGTTTCTGGCTTTACCACATAAGAGTAGCATGTTTACTGCGGACGAGTAGCATGTTTACTGCGGACGAGTAAACGCGTTCAGCATATGCTCAGTGGATCGAGATCCGAGTTGAAAATGGTACAAAATCTGCACGGATGTATGTGACCCGTGCTGGCAAAACGCGTCACTTTGAGGAAATTATAAGATAAGCCTTTATTAGTCCCACAATGGGGAAATTCCAGGATTGCAGCAGCACAGGGATAGCAACACTCAGAGCAACAATCAGAAGGCAAGAAAAAAAAAAACAAGAGCAGCTAGTATACATATGTACATATTAATATAAATATATATAGACACACAGTGCGGAGCATTGTGGTTGGTGGATGTGCAGCAGAAAGTCTAAGCTCTCTCTCCGCGGATGCAGCGGGCCAGCTGGATGTCTTTGGGCATGATGGTGACCCTCTTGGCATGGATGGCGCACAGGTTGGTGTCCTCAAAGAGACCCACCAGGTAGGCCTCGCTGGCCTCCTGCAGAGCCATGACGGCGGAGCTCTGGAAGCGCAGGTCGGTCTTGAAGTCCTGAGCGATCTCCCTCACCAGGCGCTGGAAGGGCAGCTTACGGATGAGCAGCTCCGTGGATTTCTGGTAGCGACGGATCTCTCTCAGAGCCACGGTACTGGGCCTGTAACGGTGAGGCTTCTTCACTCCGCCGGTGGCCGGAGCGCTTTTCCGAGCAGCCTTGGTGGCCAGCTGCTCCCTGGGGGACTTTTTCCTCCAGTAGATTTATGGGCGGTCTGCTTGGTTCTTGCCATCGCTCTTTATTATTCTGTCTTATATTTCTTGCACGCCGCCTAAACTCCAGCCCGGCACCCGTGTCGTTTTCGCTTCAGTTCCCCGGTATGTCGAGTTTCTCCGTTAGCACCGGGTGGCGGTTGAGTGCTAGCTATCTCTTCCCTACTGTATCGTCTCCTGCTGTAAACAGAGGCTCCGTCCGCCGACTCGGGAGACCTTTGGGGCGATCTGTGTGTCTTTATCAAAACTGAGGTAATGTTTTTTCCATATTCTGTATTGAAGACCTTCAAAATGATATTTAATTTGTTGGAAGTGCACAAAAACGGACCCGGAAAAAGCTGATTTGTTTAAATTTTGGCTAGGTATAAACACGCATTTGATCGGTTGGGAGTTACGTCTTGTGCCAAAACATATGCATTTTTAGAAAGTATGATTTCTAAGCTTTACAATGATACCAGGCACTCACAGGGGTTTTCCCGGGACTTGCCGCTAGCAAACAAAGAAAGGGTCATGGTTTATGACTTCTTGTGCCTGTATCTTGTAATTGTGCGGTGAGCATGTCGAACGTACTGTATTTACGCTCACTGTTGCGCAAAGCCCTGCTGAAAAAAGCGAGCAGCTGCCAAGAACCGGTGACACGTTGCTCCACGACGGCCCCTATGGCCACATCCAAGGCGTCGGTGGTGAGCGCTATCTGGGCCGCCGGGTCCGGGTGCGCCAACAGTGCGGCGTTTGCCAGGGCTGTTTTAACTTCAGAGAATGCCTGCTCCTGCTCCGGAGTCCATTCGACTCTGTCCGCCGGCTTCCGTTTCTTGAGCGCGCCGTACAATGACTGCATGAGCTGAACTGCGCGGGGGAGGAACCGGTTATAAAAGTTAACCCTCCCCAAAAACTCTTGCAGCGCCCTGACCGTCTGAGGCTGGGGCAAATTCGCCACAGCCCGCACCTTGTCCGGCAAGGGTATCGCTCCCTCCGGTGAGATGCGATGCCCCAAAAAGTCAATCCCCGTCACGCCGAACTGGCATTTCGCCGGACTGATTATTAACCCGTGCTCTTCCAACCTCCAGAAAACCGTCCTGAGGTGGGTTACGTGTTCATCCTTGGATGCTCTGGCCACCAGGATGTCATCCAGATAGACAAACACAAACGGCAGATCGCGCAACACCGCATCCATCATGCGTTGGAATGTCTGTGTCGCGCCTTTTAATCCGAAGGACATGCGTAAAAACTCAAACAAGCCAAATGGCGTTATTACCGCTGTTTTGGGTACGTCCTCCGCGTGCACCGGGACCTGGTGGTAACCGCGGACCAGGTCTATTTTAGAAAAAATGCGTGCCCCAGCGAGGTGAACGGAAAAATCCTGAATATGGGGAATCGGGTAGCGGTCATGCGCTGTGGTGTTATTCAATCTGCGGAAACCTCTGCACAGTCGCCACGATCCCTCGGCCTTAGGGACCACGTGTAGTGGGGATGCCCATGGGCTGTTTGAACGCCTGATGATGCCCAACCTTTTCAAGTTGGCAAACTCCTCGCGCGCTATGGCCAGTTTAGCTGCGTCCAGGCACCAAGGTCGTGCAAAAACGGGCGGCCCAGTGGTGGTGATAAAGTGTTCCACCCCGTGTTTAGTGATGGCCACCGAAAACGTTGGGACCGTGAGTGCTGGGAACTGAGTGAGCAATGTGTGGAACTTACCACCTGGAGCTGTGACGTTGGCTAGTGTTGTTGTCCCAGCCCCTTGAGCTATACAGGGGAGAGAATCAAAAGACATTGCATTAACCAGGCGTCTGTTAGCAACATCGACTAGCAACCCGTGTGCACACAGAAAATCAGCTCTCAAGATCGGGAAACTGCATGCCGCTATGACGAATGTCCACTCGTACATACGGCCGTGCAGGGATACAGTCAATGTCCTCTCACCAAAAGTCCTAATGTCCGAGCCATTTGCGGCTATCAGCTTGGGGCAGCTAGCTCCCGCTAGCCGGTCGGCGTAGGACGGCAGGATGAGGCTCTTTTGGGAGCCGGTGTCTACGAGGAACCGTTTCCCCGAGTGCAAATCCGTCACGTAGAGCAGCTTGTTTTCTTCAGAATCAGAATCAGAATCAGAATCAGAATGAGCTTTATTGCCAAGCATGTTTACATGTAAACATACGAGGAATCTGACTTGACATTGGGCGCGCTCGATAAGCGCTTCCCAATGACGCGGCAGCCATGCAAGGCACCTGTCATACAGTGGGGGGTAAAGAGGGGAAGGGGGAGGGGGAGGGAACACATTGGGCAGAGAGAAAAAACATAGTTATCAAAATAAAGCTCGTATGAGCAAAATTGTGATTACACAGAAAAAAAACCCTCTAATGCACAATTAGCAGACAATACAGATCACACATTAACAAAGCAGCAAAAGCAAGAGAGAGACCAGTGTGTGTATCAGTCATGTGATATCAGTATGAATGCAGTGTGAATGTATCAGTTGCTGGTACACAACAAAGGGCATCTCTTAGGCAACGGCTGGATGTTATGTTTATGTATTCTAAACATAGATAAGCATGTCCAGAGTCCATCTCTCTTCAGTGCATGCCAGATGGTAAAGTTTCATATTAGACACATGATCACGCTGTCCTTGAAGAGTTCAGGTTGCTGCATAACAGCAATTGTTTGTTAATTGTTTGGGTTAGAGAAGCCAAAAACTCACTTCTGCCTTATCTTCTCTCCTGGAGGGATGAATACCAAGGACGTCAAATCAAGGCCAGATGAGCACAGTTCACTTAGAGCATAAAAATTTCCATCTCATGCGATTCTGTGCAACACATTCACAGGCGGTCGCAGCTGCTACTGACTGCTGGCCTTGGCGTTTCCCGAACCCTTGAATTGGCACGGTGGCACACATCGGCGTGCGTTCTCTCCAAAACGGTGGTGGTAGGAGCAGAGCGTGTCTCTCTGGCGCTTCCTGGCCCCCGCTGCCTCTACCGTCACCGGCTCATCGCCTCCACTGGTCGTCTTGCTGGGTTCCGACGCCACCACGTTCACTGTGAGGGCTCTGGTGGTGAGGATGATCCGATCTGCCTCCTGGGCTAGCGCACGTGTAGTCGCGTGCGGCCAGCAACGGCAAGTTGGCAAGGACCGCTCTTGCCTCTGCTGGGAGGTTCCGGAGGAAAAGGTGGGCAAACAGAAAATGCCCGTCATCTGTGCCCATCAACGACAACATCTTCTCCATCAGTTCGACCGCTGACCCATCTCCTAACTCGGAGCGCCTCAGGAGCCTCTCTGCTCTCTCGCAGTCCGAGAGTGTGTAGCGCTGGGTCAGCGCGGCCTTGAGAGCCCCGTATTTATCGTGGGCTCGAGGCTGTTGGAGCAGACTTGCTACTTGCTGAGTTGTGCGAGCGTCCAGCGCTGTGACCACATAGTAATATCTGGTGTCATCTGCCATTATTCCCTGGAGGGCGAACTGAGCCTCGGTGTGGTGGAACCAAGACTGAGGGTTGTGCAGCCAAAAGTCCGGTAGTTTGACCGAAACAGCACACGCATTGCTGGGGCTTCCCATCCGGGCCGTCTCTGGGATGCTTGCCGCGTTGCTTGGGCTTCCCGTCCGGGCCGACTCCGGGGTTCTTGCCTCGTGTTCCATAATTCGTCAAGGGTTACCAGTGTGGAGAGTGTAAATAAAGGAACCAGACCTGCACGACAGACGAGCTTTATTTCTCTCTCTCACTTCATTCATACACAGGAAAAGACTCTTTTTAATACACCAGGGTCTCTCCTTTTATATCACTCCATTCCTTCCCACTGTTGCCTGAAATCTCGCATCGCAATACATTCACACATTACAATATGTACTGTCGTCCATTTAATCCCCCACGCTCTGCTGGCAAAGGGAATATTCCCCTCCCCTCTGCTTCCAGTCTGAGATGAATATCCCAGCGTGGGTTCCCTACATTACAACCTTATTACAAAACAGTAAAAATATTACAGCTGAAGAACATAATGACAAATTATTGGCAAGTGGAATAATTAACCCTGCTACAGTAGCACCCAGAGAGAGGACATATGACCATTAGTGGCCTAAAGAATCACTTGAAAAAAAAAATCACAAAACTGCAGAAAGTTACTAGATATTTTCGGAGAAGATGCGACAGAGTTTGTGAAAAAAAAAATGGTGCATGAATATTGTCACGGCTGATAAGAAGGACAAACATTCTTTTTAATGATGACCTGGATAATATTCTAGCCTCAGTAAACTAGTCCATATCTTAATATGAGTCTCCCCGAGTTTCAATGTAAAGTGCAGTTACCAGTGTGTCCAGAGTTAGCAAACATGCTACTCACCTGCTGGTCTGTGGTAACAACACAAACATTATCATGACAACAGGGCATCATCATGAGAAGAAGACTCATATAAAGTTGTTTAGTTCACTTGGAAGAGCAGTGTGAAAACAAACCAATAGACAACATCACAAAACTAGGAACCTTGGTCACAACTTGGTGTGGGCTTTCAGGTGTGAAAACACCCTTAATTGGTGGTGTGTTGCCATGATGACTGACAGTCCCAATGAAAGATATGAAGACTACAGCAAGTTTGGAAATTAAATAATGTCTTAATTTTGAGCTTTCCAATATATTGGACCTATGCAGGGTTGCCAACTGCCCCGGTTTAGCCGGGACATCCCATTTATTGGCCTAAATATGTTTGTCCCAAGCGGGACGTGCGTTGTCCTGTATATTGAAGGCCGCCTGAATGAACGGGCTAGGATGGACTGAAGTCCAGTAGCCTACAAAGATCAGGGCCTGTCATGAGCCAATGAAAAAGACTGCATTGTTGTAAACTGGTCAAATTCTATGCCCATCACTTGATATTCATGTGTGGCTACAAGTGCCCCACTGGGTACCAGTAACAATAGCCTATCAGAGGAATTGTTTTGATATGTGACTATGCAAGCGCTAGTGAGAGTAAGAAGTAATTAGCTCGGACAAAATGTCCTGAAAAAAGTTTGAAAGTGACGTTTATAAAATTATTGAGAGGAAAAGAGGTTCAGGAAAATGAATTGCTCAAAAAATCCTGAAGCGTAAAGGATTTTTCTAAGCTGGATCAATGAGTGGGGGTGGCTGCTAATTACGCACGGAGGAAACAGGTGGGCCATTAAAGTCCTCACCTGGAGGAGAAGGGAGAAGAAAGGCCATGATTGCTTACATCAGACAGCTGTGCGTGGGACAGTGGACTCTGAACTTAGTAAAATGTAGACTGGATCAAGCATGCATCCATTGAGTAAGATGATATTAGTGAGCTGGATGTAATGAAGGATTTTTCTTTAAAGAAGGCCAGAAGAAAACACTTCTGAAAAAGGTAAGACATGCTATTTACAGTGATTCCAGCCACCTGTGCAGGTTTTCCATTGCTGCTGTTGTGCTTGTTTGAATCAGGAATCCTTCACTGATGTAATTTTTGTCAAGGATTGCCCCTCAGGGCAAGAAGGAGACCCAGGCGCTGGACTGTGAGTTATGAGAGTTATTACAGACATAAAATACAAAGTGCACAAACCAAACTATAAGGCAAGGTAGTGGACTGCAAAAACTGAGCCTCACCACTGGGAATCAGGCAAGATGATTCGTTTTTATGTAATAAAGAATGAACAAACACTTGCCTGTATTCCTGGGGCATGATGGAATCTGCTGCAGCGGACCTTGAGTCACCCCTTTCCGTGGCTACAGTGGTTGTAGGTCACTTTGAGGAACAAGGAGGAGTCGCCCCTGCAGACACGATGACAGGTGGAACCAGGGAAGAGACGACCAGACTCTCAGCAGCGGGAGGAGATGTTGAGGAGATGAGGGAGCAGCAGCAACGCAGGAGGAGGACACTGACGGGACAGCTGGCGAGGAAAAAACAAGAAGAGGGAACTGCTGCATGAATTTTCTGACTCGGCGAAGGGGAGGCTGCTGGCTGAGAGGTGGACAAGTTGTTCCGGCCGCCTGTAGCTGGATAATGCCGGGAGGCTTGTCGCATCTGCACCCGGTGACTCTCCTCCGTCCGATCCGGTATGGCTGTGTCTCGGTGAGGAGAGGAGGTTGGCGCAGGAAGGCGGTGTCTAGGAGCTGGTGAAGCAGAAGCTGGGGATGGAGCTGGAGAAGGGCGAGGAGGAGGAAGTATCGAAGCCCGGGAACGCTTACCCGTCGGCGCCAACCTAGGCTTCTTCATGGAACTTCTCACCATCCCACTGTTCTCCTGTTGTAAGTCTGCAACCACTGTAGTCCGCTCCACCTCCTCTGCATGCTCCGTGAGCTGAGGACACCGGTGTACAGCCGCCTCTCCAAGACCCAGGTACCAGAGGGCATCTTTTGGGGTAGGAGCCCTGCGAGCAGTGGAGATTAGCCCATCCATTTCCATTAATGTTTTGCAAATCTCCCGCCCCAGGCTCATCGGGTACCAGCGCCTGCAGAGTCTGTGTGAGCTGGGGACATGCTGATACTCTAGCACCAGTGAACACCAAAACAGGTGAGTGGAAAAAAAAAAAAGAAAAAAAAAACCAACTCACAGCAGCTGGATCACTTACTGGCTGCGGTCTTCTGTCAAGGATTGCCCCTCGGGGCAAGAAGGAGACCCAAGTGCTGGACTGTGAGTTGTGAGAGTTATTGCAGACATAAAATACAAAGTGCACAAACCAAACTATAAGGCAAGGTAGACTGACATGGTAACAAAGAGCGTGAACAGAGAACAGGACGTCAAACTTACGTCTGGAAACTGAAGACCGCAGCGAAGAATGAACAGAGCAGCGGTCTTAAATAGGGCAAGATACCAATGCTAACAAATGATTACAGGTGTGGATCACCAGGGCGAGGAGGAATGGAACTAGATGACAGGTGTGCAAGACTGTGAACCACGTTAACACAGGATGACAACAAAGCACACTGTCAAAATAAAAGCTCAGTCAAGAAATGACAAACGGTAACTAAGGAACAGGTGAGGGCGCATGTCAACAGGCAGATCTTAACAAAGATGAAAACAGAATTACAACAGACACACTCAAAACACATAACCAACCACACAGTCAAATAATAATCCAGAACTGAGAAAATATAGGAAATAATCAGAAATAAACTGATAGCATGAGTACGGTGGACAAACCATGCTCAGCCTCATGACAATTTTATGCCAAAGGCAGTATTTGTCACACTGTAAAGGGACATCTCGCTAAGAATAAAAGATCCTAAATCAAGGCTTTATGCTTGTTTTTTTCTTACAAGATAATTTTGACGACAAGAATTTCTTTTTGTTGTGCAGTTTTCTGTAAGATTTTACTTGCTTTAAGCAATTTAATCTTACTTTGTTGGCAGATATATTTTTTTTAATTTTAACTAGAATCTATTTCTGGATTTTTTTTGTTGTTGTTTATTTTAAGTAAAATTATCTGCCAACAGAGCAAGAAAATTTGACTTATCAACTTGCGTAAAACAAGTTAAAACTATTGGAAAGTGTTATGTCTGGAAACAGGACAGTGGAGGCTGGAGTTATATTGAATGATGACTTTATTAATAACAGACGCAGGTGGTACACGTGTCAGGGGGGTAATAGCTATAAGCTAATACTAAAGTAATACAGGCTGTGCTTGGCTTGGAGGTGAGGTGCCAAAGAGGGCAACTCCCACCATCAGACTCATAATATAGCACGGCGTGATGACGTCATGTCATGCATACGTCCCCACGTCTGTGCTGCCTATCATTAACATGTGTCACGCCGCGCCGCTCATCAACGGCGCCACCTGCTCACACACCTGTCAGTCATCAGCGGCGAGGAATATAGGCTGCCTCGCCCTGAGCTTCGGTCTGAAGCCGTAGACTTCATTTCCCTTTCATGGGCTTCTACCACATTCTCTTCAGCATCCTCGTCACCGGTAAGAAGATCACTTACCTCATCTCTCCAGTTTGCTCCCCTGTGCACAGGTGGATTCCTCGGCGGCGGACAACCCCGTCCCTCGTCTCTCCTCGCTGCTGCACCGAGCCCCGCAGGTGGCTGTCTCCCGGGCTTCCATCCTTGAAGCGCCAGTCATCTGTCCAAACAAGTAAGCTTCTCTCCCTCGCCTATTCTCCTCCTGTGTTGGTGTGCGCTCATCACCCTGTGTCTGATTTCTCCCATAGGGTTGCCGGCTGAACGGTCTCCTGCCTCTGGGTCCGAAGCAGACACCACCACCAACACATTAACATTCCGCAGACACGCACCCAAACATCCCTGCTGTTAATAAACAGTTTGAACTACTCTGAGCCTGTGTGTGTGCGTCTCCTGAGCCGAACGTTATGTCAGTACGGCTTCAGCAGAGCGGCTCGGCAGACGGCGGGCTCGCACACCGGTTTACCATCCTCGAGGCTCGGGTGGATCAGATTGTTTATCAGCAACAGGTGGTTTTCAATCAATTATTAGAATTAACCAACCGATTGAACCGCTTGGACCCCCAACAGCCGTTCCTCCCGACTCGCCAGGGTGGCGCGGCTCCTGCTGTTCCAGCGGCCGTCCAGCCGGCTCCAGTGGCACCGGTTCGGCTCACACCGATTCCGACCCCCGCCCGCTTTAGCGGTAAGCTCGGCGGAGTGCGGGGGTTCATTATGCAGTGTGAGTCCGTGTTCCACCGTGTGCCCGGAGATTTTCCCTCGGATCACAGTCGAATTGGTTACATAGGGAATCTTCTGGAGGGGCGTGCGTTAACTTGGACCTACGCCGTAATGGCGAGGCCCAGTTATGCCACCCTCACCTATGACCAATTCGTGAGGCGCTTTCTGGAGGTCTTTGACCATTCTCAAACCGAGACGGTCCAGGTCGATCGGCTTCTCGCTCTCCAGCAGGGAAGCCGGTCGGCAGCGGACCACTCGGTCGACTTCCGGGTAGCGGCGGAGGAACTGGGCTGGGAGGAACGCTCCCTCTGTGGCCTGTTCCTCCGCAGCCTCAATAGTGATCTGAGGGATGAACTGGCTGGTCAGGATATCCCTGGGACGCTAGCGGAGCTGACGTCCTTAGCGGTAAGTTTGGATAACAGGCTGCGCGAGCGCTCCTCGGGGCGGAGGTCTTCTTCTTCTCGCCCTCGTGGAGCCTCGCCGTACCTGTTCCAAGCTCGCCCCCTGGCGGCGCCGCCAGCATCGCGCCCCGAGGAGTCGGAGCCGATGGTGACGGGCTGGACTAAACTTTCCCCTGTGGAGAAACAACGCCGTCGTGAGTTGGGCCTCTGCATGTATTGCGGAGGCGACCAACACACCGTGGAGCGTTGTCCACGGAAGGCCAGTCGGTGGGGTCCGCGAGTCACTGTTGGAAGTCTCGCGGACATCAATCGGTTAGGATCACTTACTCAATTGAAGCTGCCCATCCGTTTCTGCCATAACCCCACTGGGCACCTCACCCACGCACTGGTGGATTCGGGCGCAGAAGGCAGCTTCATTTCACAAAGCCTGGCAACCCGATTGGGCATCCGCTGCCAGGCACTCAACACTCCCATCTCCCTAGTCCATCTCTCCCGTGCCACCCTTGGGAGAGTGACACATCAAACTGTCCCCCTACCGGTCATCATCTCGGGAAACCACCGGGAGGAGATGACCTTTTATGTCCTTCCCAACTCTGTGTCGCCCGTCATCCTGGGGTATCCCTGGCTCCGCCTTCACAATCCGGTCCTGGATTGGAGATCAGCTGGGGTATCGGCTTGGAGTACATTTTGCCTGGGCACCTGCCTCCAGTCCGCTGCCTGCTCGCCATCCGCTCCTCCTCCAGCAACGGACGCTGCACCCCCGGACCTGTCCCTGGTGCCTCCGGAGTTTCACGACCTGGGTATGGTGTTCAGTAAAGCGAAAGCTATGTCTCTTCCCCCTCATCGGCCCTACGACTGTGCCATCAACCTCCGCCAGGGGGCGCCGTTACCTTCTGGTCGGCTCTACAGCCTGTCTGCGCCGGAGAAGGAGACGATGAACACATATCTGAAGGAGTCATTAAACGCCGGGATAATCCGCCCATCATCGTCACCCGTGGGGGCGGGGTTCTTCTTCGTGGGAAAAAAGGATGGGTCCCTCCGCCCTTGTATCGACTACCGGGCCCTCAATAATATCACGGAGAAGGACCGTTACACCCTGCCTCTCATGGACACTGCTTTCCACTCCCTCCAGGGGGCAACCTGGTTCACCAAGCTGGACCTACGCAGCGCTTACCACCTCGTCCGGATCCGGGAGGGAGATGAGTGGAAAACGGCCTTCCGTACCCCGAACGGCCACTTTGAATACCTGGTGATGCCGTTCGGGTTGACCAACGCTCCTGCAGTCTTCCAGCGCCTCATTAATGACGTCCTCCGGGATTTCATTGGCCTTTTCGTGTTCGTCTACCTGGACGATATCCTCATCTTCTCCAAGTCCAGGGATGAGCACCAGGTCCACGTGAGGCGGGTCCTCCAAAGGCTGCTGGAGAATCGTCTGTACGTAAAGGCAGAAAAGTGTGAATTTTACGCCAGGAGTACGTCCTTCCTGGGGTTCATCATCGCCCACGATAAGGTGCTCCCTGACCCAGAGAAGGTAAAGGCGGTGGTGGAATGGCCTACACCTGCATCCCGGAAGCAGGTGCAGCAATTTGTTGGCTTCTCCAATTTCTACCGCCGCTTTGTCCCCAACTTCAGTACCATCGTTGGACCACTGACCCGCCTCACGTCCCTGAAGGTCCCGTTCCGGTGGACCGAAGAGGTCGCTGCCGCCTTTGAGGCGCTGAAGGCGGAATTCTCCTCCTCCCGGGTCCTTCGCCAGGTCGACCCCGCGCTGCAGTGCATCGTCGAGGTAGACGCTTCGGACACGGGAGTGGGGGCAGTGCTGTCCCAGCGGTCACCGGACGATGGCGCCAAACGACCGTGCGGCTTCTTCTCCCGGCGCTTGTCCCCGGCGGAGAGGAACTACGATGTGGGGGACAGAGAGCTCTTGGCCATCAAGCTCGCCCTGCAGGAGTGGCGCCACTGGCTAGAGGGGGCGAACCTGCCGTTTGTGGTCCTTACGGACCACAAGAACTTGGAGTATTTACGGTCTGCCAAGCGCCTGAATGCCCGCCAGGCGCGCTGGTCTCTGTTCTTCGCCAGGTTCCAATTTTCTATCACCTTCAGGCCTGGCTCTAAGAACGGCCTGCCTGACGCCCTCTCTAGGCAGTTCACTCCCGTGGAATCGGAGGAGACGCCTCACTCCATCCTGCCCAGGTCGTGCGTCGTGGGAGCCATCTCGTGGGATATCGAGGCAAAGATCCGGAAGGCACAGGAGGTGGAACCTGATCCTGGCGGCGGACCGGAGGGAAGACTGTTCGTCCCATCTGCGGTCCGAGGAGAGGTCATCCACTGGCTCCACACCTCCCGGCTCACCTGTCATCCCAGCACCTCCCGGATGATCAGCCTCCTCCAGCGGTCTTTTTGGTGGCCGGGCCTGCGGAGGGATGCAGCCCGCTACGCCCGGGCTTGCCCAGTCTGCGCCACCAGCAAGTCAGGAAATGCCCCTCCAGCGGGTCTGCTCCAGCCTCTGCCCGTCCCCGGCAGGCCCTGGTCGCATATCGCACTGGATTTCGTCACCGGACTCCCCGTTTCCAGCTCCTTTAACACCATCCTGACCATCGTGGACCGTTTCTCCAAGGCGGCACACTTCGTCCCCCTGCGAGGTCTCCCTACCGCCCTGGAGACGGCGGGCCTCCTCATCCAACACGTGGTCAGGCTGCACGGGATTCCGGTGGACGTGGTCTCGGACCGGGGTCCCCAATTTTCATCCGAGGTTTGGAGGTCCTTTTGCAACGCCATCGGAGCCAAGGTGAGCCTCTCCTCCGGCCATCACCCCCAGTCTAACGGGCAGTGTGAGAGGACCAATCAGGAGCTGGAGGCTGCGCTCCGCTGTGTTGCAAGATCCAAGCCGACGTCATGGAGCAACCATCTCGCCTGGGTGGAGTACGCCCACAATACCGCCCGCTCTTCTGCAACGGGGATGTCCCCCTTCAAGGTGTCCCTGGGTTACGACCCCCCGCTGCTTCCAGCGCAGGAGAGCGAGGTAACTGTCCCGTCAGTTAGGGCGCATGTGAGGCAGTTCCGCTCCACCTGGGCCACCGCGCGTCATGCGCTTTTACGCACAGCGGAGCGCAACAGGACCGTGGCGGACCGGCGTAGAAGACCTGCCCCGGCGTACAGAGTTGGGCAACTTGTCTACGTTTCCACCCAGGACGTCACCCTAAAGGGCGAGAGGAGAAAGCTGGCACAGCGCTTCATGGGTCCCTTTCCCATCACCCGGATCATCAACCCGGTGGCTGTGCGCGTGGCTATTCCCCCCTCCCTCCGCATCCATTCCACTTTCCACGTGTCGAAGGTGAAGCTGGCAGTTACCGACCCCCTTTGCCCTCCTCCTGCAGCGCAACCCGCACCCCGGATGGTTGGTGGCCACCCGGCCTGGTCCGTCTCCTCCATCCTGGACTCCCGGCGCCGGGGTCGTGGGTTGCAATACTTGGTGGACTGGGAGGGCTATGGGCCCGAGCATCGACAGTGGGTGCCCCCGTCGTTTGTGTTGGACCCATCGCTCATCGCGGACTTCCACCGAGCGCACCCGGATAAGCCATCGCCAGGAGGTGCTGCTAGAGGGGGGAGTACTGTCACGCCGCGCCGCTCATCAACGGCGCCACCTGCTCACACACCTGTCAGTCATCAGCGGCGAGGAATATAGGCTGCCTCGCCCTGAGCTTCGGTCTGAAGCCGTAGACTTCATTTCCCTTTCATGGGCTTCTACCACATTCTCTTCAGCATCCTCGTCACCGGTAAGAAGATCACTTACCTCATCTCTCCAGTTTGCTCCCCTGTGCACAGGTGGATTCCTCGGCGGCGGACAACCCCGTCCCTCGTCTCTCCTCGCTGCTGCACCGAGCCCCGCAGGTGGCTGTCTCCCGGGCTTCCATCCTTGAAGCGCCAGTCATCTGTCCAAACAAGTAAGCTTCTCTCCCTCGCCTATTCTCCTCCTGTGTTGGTGTGCGCTCATCACCCTGTGTCTGATTTCTCCCATAGGGTTGCCGGCTGAACGGTCTCCTGCCTCTGGGTCCGAAGCAGACACCACCACCAACACATTAACATTCCGCAGACACGCACCCAAACATCCCTGCTGTTAATAAACAGTTTGAACTACTCTGAGCCTGTGTGTGTGCGTCTCCTGAGCCGAACGTTATGTCAACATGTCAATATCCAACACTTACCTCCCCCTTGAAAAAGCCAAACATCACAGCAGCTTTCTCTTTTTTTTTGTTTTCAAACCTGAACCGCCACGTAGACCGCCGGTTGGCCCAGCATGACTGGGTGGATTATTATGCCACTGTGAACCAGACGTGCCTCTAGTAAACACATTTTAAAAACAGTCATTTACAGTTCAACCTCAGGGCTTCAGGCAAGCCTGCGGTGGGCGCAGCCCTGGAGGCGCCGGTTGTAGCAGACCTGGGCGCCATCTCAAACCATCAGTCATGGAAGATGGTTGGTCCCAATTGCACGGGACCTATATATCAATCTATCCTGCAGCACTGCGGTGGCTCCTTGCTGCTGACGCCTGATGCGGATAACAAATGAGTCCGGATTCTGCCCTTTTTTCTCTGTGTCCTCTCCTTGCAGTGTCAAGTTTAGAGCGGCTGTATCCCCCCGGGTGTGTTGCGCTCCCAACATCAGAGTTCCCCCAGAGCCCCTGGAAAACGAACACCGGGAGGACTCTTGACCCGTAGCGCCAGCAATACGGTCTCTACTATGCTGATGTGTGTGTGCTCATAGCCATGCAGCCCCACTGGATTCTTCTCAACAGAATGGTTGGGACAGAATTTATTTACTGTAACCCAGTTCATCACTGACCTCACAGCGGCGGTGTTCTGCAGCAACGGTAAGCCGACGTTATCTAACCTCACTGTGCACCACTTGTACACCGTCCCTCTGGAGTCCACTGTGTGGATGGTGGTTGTTGGTGGTTCTTTTGGACTGGGTGGTGGGCTTGATGTCAGTTGTGTTGATGGGCACACCTTGGTGAAGTGATTGAGCTTACCACAGTGTCTGGATCGCTGCCCCCCCGGCCAAGCAGGATTGCCCCTGCTCTTGGTGCCTTGGGGAGCCACAGTTACCACACGAATAGTGTCCCATGATGTTCCGTTGCCCCGTAAGGTTCATCTCGGCATCCTCTAAACGAGTCGCGGTGTTAACAGGCACTTCAGCTGGGGTAACTGCATCAGCTAGCAAGATTTGTTGTTGTGGCTCACCCAGTGTTGGGCAAGTTACTAAAAAATAGTAATTAGGTACAGTTACTAGTTACTTCTCTTCAAAAGTAACTGAGTTACTTTTGAGTTACTGCATGATTAAAGTAACTAGTTACTTGGAAAAGTAACTTTCACGTTACTTTTAAATGCATACTTAAATCATCTTGTACACATAGCAAGATCAAGGGCCCCTTGTTCTCATCAGAAAAAAGAAGAAAAAAAATTGATGAGAAAAAAAAGTCTCATCTTACAGAGAAAAAATGTCTCAGATTTACATAAACTATTGTAATCAGTAGAAAGTCAGAAATTTACTAGAAATAAAGCTGTAAATTCACAGAGAAAATTTTGGACCCCCTGGTGGGCCGTTTTTAGCCCACAAGCTATATGTTTGACACCCCTGGACCAACCCTTTAAAAACACATATTTAGAGTATTAAAGCCTGCTTCATGCTACATTTCCCCTCTAGTCCGCTTTGGTCGGCGTACGTTTTGGATGAGCCCGGCACGCACACAGTGCTGTTCATGCTCACTTTTTTCATCTACCCAGCCCAAGCAGTTGACGCATGCGCACAACCATCATTTGTAGCTTCAGTCCTACCCGATAGGTAGCGCCAATGTGCTGATGCGCCAGGATTTTCACCAACAAAGAAGCGCAAGAGCAACGCACATCAACAACAATTTCTCTTCAAGTATAGAGTCCATTTCTGCTGTTTGACTTCCAGGTTTTCACTCCTTTTCCACGAAGATGCTGCTGCCACTGTAAAAGAATGTATGTACAATTCATGTATGTTTTTATTCTCATTTTCCGCCTCCTCATTGTCTTCTTCGTCTCTTTGTCTTGGTATGCTGTGTCGATATCGCCACCTCGTGAATGAGATGTTCAGTCTTGCGCATGTGCTTTTCAGCGTGTTCAGGTCGTGGGCAGGCGGCGCAGTCACAAAATTTGGGCTGCATGCGATCGTCCGCGGTCGAGCACTCCAGACACTAGCATGGAGACGATGACGTAAATGTCGTCACACGAGGTTTCCGGTTACACGTACGTGGACAGCAGAGGTGTAGCATGAAGCAGGCTTTACTTCCATGAAATAGTTGCATATCACAACAGCATGTAAATGAATAAGATAAAATAAAATAGAAAGCACAGATAAATGAAAGTTCACCGCTTAGAAGAAGCTGTACTTTACTGCAACAAATAACAGTCACTTTTTCTCTGTGCGTTAGTGGTGTGTGATACTGCAAGATTTGGTATTGATCCAATACTAAGTAAATACAGGGCCAGTATCGCCAATACCGATCCGATCTGATACTTTTAATAATTAAGGTGGATGCTTCATCAAATTACTAAATCTGAATGAATTTTCATGACCTTTAAGCGTTTTGTGATTTTTCCTTTGGATTATTAATTAGTTAAAACCCAGGACAGAATTTGGCCAAAGTTTACAGGTAAATGGAAAACACTTTATTATAATAAAGCTTTTTGTTCAGAAACAATAAAACAGTAACATTTTTTTCTTAAATAAACAAAGTCTAAAAAATGATCACTCCACAACAAATGATATAAAATATTTAAAACAAATTCTTTTTTCCCAGTAGAATGCGTGTTCAGGAAATGCAATACAAAAATAAAACTAAACTTCTCCCCTTTATTGCACTTCTTTTCTGACTTGAAAAGTAATGAAAAATTAAAAAAAACAAGTAGTGAAAATACAATGAATAAAGTGTAAATAACTAAACAACCCCCAAAGCCTTAAGTTCTGGTCGGGGTATTATGTATTTGTTCACTGTTCTTATACTGTTGATATGGGAGCTCTTATTTGTGTGGTGCAGGGTGGTGGCTCCGGCTTCCAGTTCCGCCAGCCCTGGTTGTATAAGAGGGGCTGCAGGTAGGGGGGTGGCCTCTTCCACCTTACCTCTGCCAGCGGCTGCATGCACGGTTGCTGCACTGAGAATCAGTATTATAATAAAGAAGTGTTCAGCTCCACTCCTGGCGTCATCCTTGTCTACAAGTTACAACATAACATTTGGCAACGAGAGGTAAACTCATGGAGGGGTGTGGAACACCTATTTGTCCATTCCTGGAGCTCCCAGGGAGCCGCCTGTTCCGTGGCCTCGTAGGTACAAGGCTTTCCAGACATGCATGGTGGCGTTGGACCTGGGACGAATGGAGAAGCTGAGGGCTCGTGCATTGTTGGTACACAACTTAGGAATGGAGGGACAGAGAATTTGGGCACGCTTGGAGATGCGGACAATTACAAACAAGTGGTTGAGTTAATGGCCCGCCATTTTAGGGCGCTGGTCAATGTCATCGTCAGACGGTGCCGCCAACAGGTAGGTGAACCGACCCAACGGTTCGTGTCAGACTTAAGGCAGTTGGCTGCTGAGTGCCGGTTCGGGCTGTTGGAAGAAGAAATAGTTTGTGACCAGTTGGCGGAACACACCAACTGTGCTGTGGTCCGCTCCAAGCTGCTCTCATTCCCGGATGAGTTGACACTGACTCGGGGTGTCGAGTTGGTGCTACAGCTGGAAGCAGTGGACAAGCTAACTTGGGAGCAAAGCAAGCGCCTTTCACCGGAAAATTCAAGATTCTCAATGGCCGCTCAGGTAGTGGACCTGGACAGCGATGGGAGCGTTGAGGATGATGTGGAGGAGGCCAACGCTGCACGGATGAGGTCTGCCCCAGGGAAGCCCAGGTGTATGGGTTGTGGGTCCACAAAGCACCACTATAAGGCTAGAGGGTGTGCGGCAAGAGGGAAGCACTGCAGAAAATGTGGCCGTCTACACCACTTTGCGAGAGTATGCAGTCAGCAGACCAGAAGAGCCCGCACAGGAATTCAACTCCTCCCGCTCCATCGGTGATACACACGGTATCCCCAAGTATCTGTGGGTGCACATGCTGCACGGTGGTTCTGGATGGAGTTCCAGTACCGATGCTGGTCGACACTGGAGCGGAGAGTTTGGTGCTGAATTGGGCTACGGTTAGAGAATGTTTTCCCCACTACAGGATTGGATGTGTCTCAGCGCCACTTTGCGGCTATGGATGAGGACAGTTGGCCACGGTGGGTACGTCACACTGAAGGCTCAGTACAAATTGACGGAGATGACCAATGTGGAGTTCGTCGTGACGGCCTACGATTCTAACATCATGGGCTGCAACCTGTTTTATGGCCTCAGATTTTCCATCAAGAGTGCTGCTGGGGAAGAGTGGTCGGGCTGCGGATTGTGGGACCGACCGGTTCCGAGAGTTAGGGATGATGCTGTGTGGGATGAACAGTTGATGGGCACTGTGGAAAGTGGACAGGCTGTGTTGCGCTCAGGGTTGCCGCGGGAGGGCCCCGGTGCCAGTGTTCGAGCTGCCCTGGATGCGGGCGCCGGGCAGCATGGGGGAGGATCTGCTGTGGCGAGCGATGTCCAAACGATGGTCTCAGGCGTTCCCGGAGCATGGCCGTGGAGGACTGGTGAACACAGGACCACAGGGGTGGGGTTAGCAGCGGATCTACAAGCGGTTGGGGCAGGACTGAGTGGCACTGGAGGAGCGAGTGTCAGGCAGAAACACCGCAGGCCGTGCAAGGCCCCGCTTGGAGTCGCGGACTGGGTTCGGGTTCGGGTTCGGGCTCGGGCGGAGGCAAGGTCCAGGCTGGTGAGGGAAAAGTGGAAGATGGAGTGGTACCAGGGTAGGCTGCAGGTGACGGATGTGCGGCATGATGGTTATCTTTTGCTGTCGGATGGCTCGTGGCGCCATCCTAATGAGCTACGGCATGCCCCAAGGAAGGCGGAAAGGAATGGCCCCAGACAGATGGCACGTTTGGAGGTGTGGAAGAGAAGACGCTTCGAGACTGAAGCGACCAGCTGTGATCCAGGAAGCCTCCAGGGGCGGGCTGATGGTGAAGGGTCTGGGGGGGGGGGGGCACACGGGTCATCCTCACCGAGTCATGGACGTGTTCCAACTGTTAAATTTTGTTCTGTGTTAATAGTTTTGGGGATTGTTTTAATATTTTACATTATATAGGAGACACGGCAGTAGTTTTTTTTTTTTACTGGACTTCTATAGCATAGGCGGCAGAATAACCCACCTCGCCTTGTGGGGGGTATAGGACGGCAGTCTAACCATGCCCCCTAATTTTAGTTGTTTTGTGTGAATGTCATAGGCCCCTTTTTGGTTATTTTGGTTTGATTATGTTTAACGGATGATTCGGGTTCCAAATTGGGGTGGGTTGATTGTGTGTGTGTGTGTGTGTGTGTGTGTTTTGGATTTTTCTGTGGGGGGGGGTATTATGTATTTGTTCACTGTTCTTATACTGTTGATATGGGAGCTCTTATTTGTGTGGTGCGGGGTGGTGGCTCCAGCTTCCAGTTCTGCCAGCCCTGGTTGTATAAGAGGGGCTGCAGCTAGGGGGGGCGGCCTCTTCCGCCTTACCTCTGCCAGCGGCTGCATGCACGGCTGTTGCACTGAGATTCAGTATTATAATAAAGAAGTATTCAGCTCCACTCCTGGCGTCATCCTTGTCTACGAGTTAAGACATAACACGGGGATCTGGGTCTGTCGGTGTCGGGGCCAGGGAGTGGGGGGTTTTCTTTCCTCCTCTCTCCATTTCTGTAGCTTAGCGTTTTCTTTTGGGTGATTTTTCATATGTTTGTATAAATTGGTTGTGTTACCACTGTATTTCACAGCATTTTTACATATTGTACAGCTTGCCGTTGTCTCATTTTCAGCCTGAAAATAGACCCACAAGGAGTTCTGCTTCCTCTCTGCCATTCTTCTGCTCTGTGTGCAGCTGCTCATGTGTGTGTGTGTGCAGACTGTGCACGGCATGCTGCTGGCTGCTGCTTGCTAGCTTAACTTGCTGCTGAGTTACGTGATGGTAAAACAAGAGGGAGGAGGAAGAAGTAAGGAGTAGGTAAGTGGCGGTGATGCACATAAATGCTGGTTGCCAACTGCTGTAAAACCACAAGAAGAAGGGGAGCAAAGTGTGCCAGCTCCATGCTGTGATGGGATAGACACAGAATATCGATCCCATTACTTGAGTATTGATCAATATCAATACCCACGTTGATATCGATACTACTGATATTTGGATCGATCCGCCCACCACTACTGTGCGCAACAAAACTTTAAATGCATTTAATGCAAACATTAAATGCGAGCTTCTTGCTCAAAAAATACTCATGTTTAACCACAGATGTAGGAGCTGTTGGGGGCTACTCACCGCTCAGACAACAGGCAATCAGGGCTTGATATAAGAAGTCGCCACCACCACGGCATTTCTTCCTACGGGGCTGCAGCGTGAACTGGGACAGGACCGGAAACCGACCCGGGGAGACTGACAGCTGCGCCAGCTATGGTAGGGTCATTTTATTTGTGCTAAAAATATCTATCCATATTAATAAAATGAGTAACGCGAGTAACACATCTGATCAAATTTCAGTAACTGTAATGCATTACTGAATTTTTAAACAGCAATTTCGTTACACAGCACATTACTGCAAAAGTAGTGGCGTTACAGTAATGCGTTACCACAATGTAAAAGCTGCCAGAGAACTAAACATCCACCTGAGCGGACTCAAGCTTAAGCATGCCCCAAATCCAACCTATCTTGGAGTCACCCTTGATAGGACCTTATCCTTCAAGGAACATCTAAAGGGGATGGCTGCTAAGGTGAAGGTACGAAACAACCTGCTCTGCAAGCTTGCTGGTGCAAAATGGGGAGCGGCAGTCTCCACCCTGCGCACCTCAGCACTGGCCCTTTCATACTCTGTAGCAGAATATTGTGCCCCTGTCTGGTCCAGGTCATCTTACACACACCATGTAGACACCCAGCTCAATACAACCATGAGAACTATAACTGGAACAATCCGCTCAACACCACTCCCCTGGCTCCCTGTACTGTCAAACATAGCCCCTCCACACATCCGGCGAGCAGCATTAACTCAAAGGATGCTCCAAAAAGTTAAAGATTCTCCTCACTTACCTATCCATGCAGATATCTACACCCCACCTACTGCCCAACTTTCATCCAGACGGCCGATTTGGAAAAACCCTCCCCCAGCTGACTTTACCATCCAGACAGCTTGTCAAGAGGAATGGGAGACCAAGGAGGTCCCAAAGAAACACCTGGTGACAAACCCCAACCAACAGGTCCCAGGCACCAACCTCCCAAGGAGACAGTGGTCTACACTCAATCGCTTCAGGACTGGACATGGCCCCTGCTTGGCCAGCCTTCACAGACGGGGCAGTAGCCCTAGCCCACTGTGCGCATGTGAAGAAGAGCAAACAATGGAACACATCATAGAGGCTTGCCCACTCCAAAGACTGGAAGGAGGATTACACACCCTCCATACAGCAAACCAGGAGGCAACTGCTTGGCTTAAGGACTTTGCATTCGCTAAATAATAATAGCGCGTTACCAATACTGGGCTCAACCAGTTGTGATGTTAGCTTGTCGGTGACCTCCAACTGGAATGCCAGCTCCACCGCCTTCGCCAGCGGTAGGTCGTCGGCTGCCCTGATTAGCTTCTCCCGCAGTCGCTGGTTGCTGGTGTGCTCTGCTAGTTGGTCCCGCACCATTTTGTCCTCCAGTTGCCCAAACCTGCATCTGCTCGCCAGACAGCGGAGTCGGGCTTGTCCAGCCACATCACTCTCCGACTGGGTTGCCAGACACACGTCCGTCTTCAGGAAAAACGTCGAGTTTTCCTCCAGAAGATCCATATTTCTCCTCGTCGTCATTTGTTATGTCTGGAAATAGGACAGCGGAGGCTGGAGTTATACTGAATGATAACAGACAGAGGTGGTACACGTGTTGGGGGAGGAGGGGGGGGGGAATAGCTATAAGCTAATACTAAAGTAATACAGGCTGTGCTTGGCTTGGAGGCAAGGCGCCAGAGGGAGACTCCTGCCATCAGACTCATAATATAAGCACGGCATGATGGACGTCATGTTGTGCATATGATCCCACATCCGTGCTGCCGATCATTAACATGTCAATATCCAACAGAAAGTATGTAAAATTTTCTTACACTTAAACTGCACAGCAAGAATAAATAGATTGTCAGACAAAAAGACAAGCATAAACAGCCTTAATTTATTTCATCTTACTTATATTTGACTTTTTGTAGTGTAGTTGTGTTTTCTAGCTCAAAATTACATTATTTCTCAAAGAGAAACAAAAATGAGGCTGTAGTGGCTCAGGAGGTAGAGCAGGTTGCCCAATAACCAGAGGGTTGGTGGTTTGAATCCCACTCCCCCCACCTTACTGTTGTGTCCTTGGGCAAGACACTTTACCCACCTTGCCTCCAGTGTGTTCATGGTTCATGACACTGATGTATGAATGTGAATAAATGTTCGGTGGTGGTTGAAGAGGCTGTTGGCGTGGATTGGTAGCCATGTTTTCCATCAGTCTGCCCCAGGGCAGCAGTGGCTACAGAGGTAGCTTACTACTATCATTGTCTGTGGAGTAGATGAATAATGGACTTGTAAAGTGCCTGGGTGTCATGAAAAGTGCTATATAAATGCAGTCCATTATTAAAAATATAGCTATTACACATTTAAACCAAGATTCTGTATTCTGTAAAATCTGAAATTTCTAGGTATACAGTGTGGTATTTTTTTTCCTTGTAGTATTAAACATGACATTGAATATCAATATTTTTTAAGGTATTATCAAGGTAAAAAATCCCAGTATTATGGCAATATTATTGTCCACAACATCATGACACCGAGCAGTAGTTAATTTGGCTGTGAGAAAGCTGGCAACCCGAGACCTATGTAAATAAATAATAATTATTATTAAAAGTAGTAGTAGTAGCAGCAGTAGTATTAATTTTACACATGAAGTTACACGCTAAGTGGTAGCTTTTGACTGTTTAATGCCATTTGTTTTATTTTTGTTGCCATTTACATAATCAAAAATTAAAAGTATGTGATCCTGAGAACAAGATGAACCTTTATTGCATAACTTGTTTTTTAACGTCAATCATGGTCACTACAATTTAAAACATTACTGTGGTGATCCCGAGCACGGGTCTGCTCCGTGCCCGAGTCACTTATTATTTTCTCCTTTTTGTCTCTTTATTTGGGCGTATTATGATGGTGTTTATTTGTGCTTTTATTTTGACAGCGTCGCAGCAGCCTGTCAGTCTGCTCTTGCGGGCTGTCACAGCTGCTGGCACTTAATTATGATTATCTTTGCACACCTGTTTGTTGTTTGGTTTGTTCTCTATTTAAGATTGCAGTCGAGGCTTAGTCCTCGCTGCGACCTCGCCCTATCCAGACTGGAATCCCCAACCCTGATTCCAGTCCTCTGTCAGCTTAAGGTTTCGCCCTCGCTACATATTTGTAAGTGACAGTCTTTTAGTCTTTAGTTCTCTTCTGTTATTTACCCTTCGGGGTTGCATGTATTGTTGTTTGTGTTTTGTTCCTTGTGGCACATTCTTTTATTACTTTTCTTTAATAAATAAGCAAACTCACTGCTGGCATTTGGTGCTTCATTTATGCCCTGAAAGGGGCAAACATAACAATTACAAGTTTTCTCTGAGGTAATCTCTGTGTCTGCGTCTGACACAGGTAGTCTCTGTGTCTGAGGTAAGCTCTGTGTCTGGGAATTAGGACAGCAGAGGCAGGAGCTGTACTGAACGATGGCTTTATTATTATTTATTTATTTATTACCTCCGCCAGGCCGAAAAGGCCAGGAGGAGGTAATGTTTTTGCTGGGGTTTGTCTGTGTGTTTGTCTGTTTGTCTGTCTGTCTGTCTGTCTGTTTGTCTGTTGGTTAGCAAGATAACTCAAAAAGTCTTGGACGGATTTCCATGAAACTTTCAGGCGTTGTTGGAAATGGTACAAGGAAGAACTGATTAAATTTTGGGGATGATCCGGATCACCGTCTGGATACAGGAATTTTTTAAAGCATTCTTTAACACTGTGACATACGGCTATTTTCAACATGTGCGCAGGCGCAATGGAGGGCGCTGGTCATCGTGTCTGACCAACATAAACTCCGCGTTCTTCAACGTTTTAGGCACAAAAGCACGCGGAAAACACTGGTGGGCTGGGCCCGCCACCGTGCCTGTGTTTGCGCGACGCTGCAAAAGCTGAGACGGGCAGCTGTCCGCCGCCGGATTATTTGGCAGAAATTCCCCGGGCAGCCATAGGCGCTGCGCAAAAACGAGCTGCTCGGCAGCATGCTGTGTGCCTGTGTTTGTGCAACGCTACAAAAGCTCAGACGGCCAGCTGTCCGCCGCTGGATTATTTGGCAGAAATTCCCCGGTCAGCCATAGTAGCTCCGCAAAAAGAAGCTCTCTGCCGGAGAAGTTTCCAAATCATCTTTTGCCGCAGAGCGCAACCCCAATAAAGATAAAGATTAGATGTACCACGAAGGTCGAGTGCAAGCAAGATGTTTGTGTCTGTGAACATTCCGTCTTTTGGCGAGTTGATACGTAACAATGTTTACAGTTTGATGAGAACGTTGCTGCCATGTAACAATCATCTTATATCAGCAATTGTCAACTCGTCACTCACACTTCACTCCAGCATTTGGAAGTGGTGGCGTTCCATTTTATACTGAGTCCAATATTGTATGTTATTGTTGTTACAAGACCACCGACTGTCTGCTGATCTGTATATACTTTTATTTATTTATTTATTTATTTTCTACTCCTTTTAGTTCTGCATTTAATATGAACCCTGAGTTTGAAATAAACGTTTGAATTTTGAATACAACCCACGCCAACCCGTCTACCTAATTGGCATCCGTCAGTGAAGCCCTCAGTGCTGCTTTCAGTGATCTAAAACGCTCGCATAACCCATTGGCCTGTGGGTTGTACGCAGTTGTGTCATGACTTCATTTGTTTTTTCTTTTGAATTCTTGAATGGAACATGGGTGGGCAATACCCAGGCTGTTTTGAAGCCACCGCCTGGAAGCAGCTCTGCGATCCACATGGTGAGGACATCGATGGCCTCATTCACACCTTCACGGGCTACCTCAGCTTCTGTGTGGACAAATCCGTTCCCACCAAGACCATACGGCGTCACTCAAACAACAAACCCTGGATCAACCCTGAGATAAAAACACTTCTGAGAGAGAAGAAGAGGATCTTCAGGTCAGGGAACAGGGAGATGCTGAAGTCCGTACAGAGGGAGCTGAGGAGAAAAATCAGAGAAGGCAAGGACAGCTTCAGGAAGAAGATGGAGGACAAGCTGCAACAGAGCGACATCAGCGGGGTCTGGAGAAACCTCAAAACCATCTCGGGGCTCCAGAATACCTCCCCCCAGGCCACAGGGGGCAGGGAGTGGGCGAACAACCTGAATCTGTTTTTCAATAGATTTGACCAACCGCCCTCCCCCCTGACTGCACAACAACCACTGCTGCCTCTAAAGAAATCAAGTCCTGTTGCCCACTCCCCACTCCACCAACACCCCCCCACTCCCAACACACAGCCCCCCATCCTGACCCTGACCAGGACCCAGGTGAGGACGGAGCTGAGGAAGATCAAGGCGAGGAAGGCGCCGGGACCGGACGGCATCAGCGCAAAGCTCCTCAAGTCCTGTGCAGACCAGCTGTGTGGGATTGTGACGTATATCTTCAACATGAGCCTGAAACTGGGGAGGGTACCACAGCTGTGGAAAACATCTTGTGTGGTACCTGTACCAAAAACTTCCCACCCCAAAGACCTGAACAGCTACAGACCGGTGGCCTTGACGTCCCACTTGATGAAGACCCTGGAGAGACTGCTCCTTGCTCACCTCCGCCCCCTGGTGGAACCAGCGATGGATCCACTCCAGTTCGCCTACCAGCATGGCATTGGGGTGGAGGATGCGGTGATCTTCCTCCTTCACCGTTCTCTGTCCCACCTGGAGAAGCCCGGGAATATGGTGAGGATCATGTTCTTTGACTTCTCCAGTGCTTTCAACACCATCCAACCGATGATCCTGAAGGACAAGCTGCTGCGCGCAGGGGTGGACCAGCACCTGTCATCATGGATCCTGGACTACCTCACGAACCGGCCTCAGTTTGTGAGAACCCGGGACTGTGTGTCCGACACGATCATCAGTAGCACGGGGGCCCCCCAGGGAACGGTGCTGGCTCCCTTCCTGTTCACTCTTTATACTGCGGACTTCTCACACAACACAACACACTGCCATCTACAGAAGTTCTCTGATGACTCTGCGATCGTTGGCCTCATCTCCAATGGAGATGAAGCTGAGTACAGAGGGCTTATCCAGGACTTCGTGGACTGGTGCCATCGGAACTGCCTCCAGATCAACGCGAGGAAAACTAAGGAGCTGGTGGTGGACTGCCGCAGGCATGGGCAGCCCCTCACAGTACCAGTAAATATACAGGGAACAGACATCGAGATGGTGACATCCTATAAGTACCTGGGTATTCATCTGAACAATAAACTAGACTGGTCACACAATACTGATGCACTCTACAAGAAGGGACAGCGCAGGCTGTTCCTGCTGAGGAGACTCAGGTCTTTTGGTGTACAAGGGGCGCTGCTGAAGTCATTCTATGACACGGTGGTGGCATCAGCCATCACTTTTGGAGTGGTCTGCTGGGGCAGTGGCATTACTGCAGCCGATAGGAAGAGACTGAACAAACTGATTAAGAAAGCTAGCTCTGTCCTGGGGCAGCGCCTTGATCCGATGGAGGAGATAGGAGAGAGAAGGACGGTGGCTAAACTGTCATCTCTGCTGGAGTCCGAGTTCCACCCTATGCAGGACATACTGAATGCACTGAGGAGCTCATTTAGCAGCAGACTACATCATCCCAGGTGCACAACCGAGAGGTTTCGTAGGTCCTTCCTATCAACGGCTGTCAGACTGTACAACCTAAGCAGGGCTGCTCGCAGAGATAGCAAAAAGACGTAACAAACTAATAGTTTTTTGAATGCAAAAGATGCAATAGACTTACACAATGGTCCCCTCCGGCATACAACTAGGAACATACCGGTCGCTATGGAGGGTGAGAATATGTATGGGCACATAATCATACCATGTAGGATAACTAAGTAGACGGTTATGCTGTTTCATTCCATCTAGCAACAATGCTCTGCACTGTGTGTGTTTATATATTTGCATATTTATTCCATCTAGCTACAATGCTCAGCACTGGGTGTGTTTATATATTTATATATCTACATATTATTCCATCTAGCTACATTGCTCCGCACTGTGTGTGTTTATATACTTGCATATTTATTCCACCTAGCTACAATGCTCTGCACTGTGTGTTCATATATTCATATATTTATTCCATCCAGCTACAATGCTCTGCACTGTGTGTCTGTGTGTGTGTGTATATATATATATTTTATAGTAATACGTACATATGTTTATTAGCTGCTCTTGCTTGCTTGTTTTTTTTCTTGCCTTCTGATTGTTGCTCTGAGTGTTGCTATCCCTGTGCTGTTGCAATCCTGGAATTTCCCCGTTGTGGGACTAATAAAGGCTTATCTTATCTTATCTTATCTTAATATAAGCTGCGGATTCAGCCATCACATATTTCGGATAACTTATGTTTAATTGTATAATCAGAGGAGCTATTGTCTAATTTCACCTTGTTGGATTTTATTACCCCCTTTGTTATATTATTCACTTTCTTTTAACCTGTACTCTTAATCTATTCGAAATAAAGATTAATTAATTCATTCATTCAATTGCAACGCCCCCAGCCTGGGAGTTTGCAAATGCAGGACATGGACACAACACCAACACTTCAGTTTATTACCTCTGCCAAGGAGGTAATGCTTTTACTACTGAACCACTAATCCTATCATTGTGAATCCAATTGCTACTCAGATGTTTTCATGGTCAAGGAATCTGACAACGTACACACAAACACTGTATGGGGGGAACTGTGGCGCTTGGCGGAGGTCTGCGCTCTCCGAGTGCTTTTCTAGTTTATTATTTGATTGGCTTTATTATTATTATATGGAATTTCCCCATTGTGGGACTAATAAAGGCTTTATCTTATCTTATTACTCTACACTGTGTGTCTGCGTGTATATATATATATTTATAGTAATATGTACATATGTATATTAGCTGCTCTTGCTTGCTTGCTTTTTTTTTTCTTGCCTTCTGATTGTTGCTCTGAGTGTTGCTATCCCTGTGCTGTTGCAATCCTGGAATTTCCCCGTTGTGGGACTAATAAAGGCTTATCTTATCTTATCTTATCTTATCTTATCTTATCTTATTAACAAACAGTGTTAACAACACGTGTTGCAACACGCTAGCCACTAAGCTAACCCTGAACAGGTACAGGCTGGTGTTGGCAAAGAGGTGGAGTGCCAAAGAGGCCATCTCCCACCGTCAGTTCCCTAATATAGGCAAGGCATGATGACGTCATCCGTGTGTGCACCCTCACATCCTTGCTGCCTGTTGTTAATATGGGGAATATCTAACATTCACTTCCCCCCTGAGAAAACCAAAAAACATTATGAACATTTCAGTATTATTCAATAGTTGTCACAATAAAGTAAATGGAACCTGGGCAACCGGGTAGACTGCTGGTGAAACCCTGTATGGTTGAGTCATTTTACAGTTCAACCTCTGGGGCCTCAGGCGAGCCCGCGGTGGGTGCAGCCCTGGAGGTGCTGGTTGCGGCAGACCTTGGTGCCATCTCGAACCATTGGTCATCTGGAAGGTGGCTGGCCCCATCTGCGCGGTGATCTGCATCAGCAGGGACAGAAACATCTGCAGGTTATCTGGGCATTCGGATCGGCGGACCCAAACCCAATCGAGCACTGTGAAACCGGACAAAGTTGGCTTCATGCGGCACTGCTGCTGCTCTCTTGTCCCTGATGTTGGTTGTTGCTGTGGTGGCGTGACTTTCACGGAGGCGGTGAGACATGCCCCTGGTTGGCCTTGTCCCACTGGGTCCTGCTGAGCCATGAACTCTATATCTTGCAGCACTGCGGCAGCTCCTTGCTGCTATCGCCAGGTGCAGATACGAGATGAATCCGGTTTCTGCCCTTTCTCCTTGCTACCTTCTCCCTGCGGTGTCAGGCACGAAGTGGTTGCACCCATGTTTGCACCCCCATCATCAGTGGCCAAAGAGAGCCCAAGGTTATCACGGATGGTAAAACCCAGTTCATAAAAGAGGTCACACCCCAGAATATTATCCCCGTGTGTGGCTACCTGGAAGATGAACACCAGAAGTACTATTGACCCACCAGCGATACGGTCCCTACTAAGCTGATGCGTGTGTGCCCATAACCATATAGCTCCACTGGACTCTTCCCAATAAGGTTGTTGAGAAAGAATTTCTTTACTGTAACCCAGTTCATCACTGATCTCACAGCAGAAGTGTCCAGCAGCAACGGCTAGTCGATGTTGTCTAGCCTCACTGTGCACCACATGTACGCCGTCCCTCTGGAGCCCACAGCATGGATGATGGTTGTTGGTGGTTCTTGTGGACTGGGTGGCGGGCTTGATGTCAGTCGTGAGGATCGGCACACCTTGGCGAAGTGATTGAGTTTGCTGCAGCGGTTGCTTTGCTGCCCCTTGGTTGGGCAGGATCGCACTCTCTCTTGGTGCATCGGGGAGCCACAGTTATGGCATGAATGATGTTTCACAGTGGTCAACTCAGCATCCTCCGAGAAGGTTGCGGCGTGACCAGTTTCTTTTGCTGGCCTAACTGCATGCATTAACGGGGCTCATTTTCGTGGCTCACCTACTTGTGATGTTAGCTTGTCGGCAGCCTCCAGCTGCAACGCCAACTCCATCACCTTCGCCAACAGTAGGACGTTGGGCACTGTGGGCTATATTAATCATATATTCCATAACCTACATATGTTGAAGCATGTGGGAATGTTTGGTGATTACATATGTAAGGCGACTTCACACCTCAGAAAGGACAAAGACTCTCAACCGCCAGTGAAGAACAAAGACGTTCCCAGACACTGCGGTGGAGACCGGAGGAGCTGCCCTCACCCCCCAGGGCCATGAGGAGGAGTACGAAGACAATGGGGGAGATTAAGATAATGAGGGATGTCAGCTTTTGATATGCATGTCTTTTGTTATGTGCAAGTATAAGTTCATAGAGCAGAAAGTGTTCGCTCTCTTTTTCCTTCTTCTGCTGCTGCACTAGGATGAGACTTGTTAGAGGAGCTGATAATAAACTTTGGTTTATATATCGCATCGCCTCGTTCTTCCAAGCTCTTCTACAGGCACCATGATTAGCTTTGCCCGCAGCGTGGGTTGCTGGTGTACTCCACTAGCTGGTCTCGCACCATTTCACCCTCTAAACGGCCACACCTGCATACACTCAGCAGACAGCGGAGGTCCGCGATGTACTGCTGGGTTGTCTCACCTACGTGCTGTTGGCACTGGCAGAATCGAATCCTCTTTGCGAGCACACTTTCCGGTACCATGAACTGTCCAGCCAGCAGCATGACGCACTCCTCATACACTACTCAGAAAAAGTTAGGAATATTTGGCTTTCGGGTGAAATTTATGGAAAATGTAAAAAGTTCACACTACAATGATATTATATCATGAAAGTAGGGCATTTAAATAGAAGCATGCAATGGTGATTTCCTCATCTCAAACAATTTATTGAAAGAAAAGCCAACGACAGTGGTGGGTATACCACAGCAAAAAAATTCAATGTCTCAGTCACTTGTCATGCACCCTTGAGCATTAATTACAGCTTGACAACAACGTCTCATGCTGTTCACAAGTTGACATATTGTCTGCTGAGGCATGGTATTCCACTTTTCTTGAAGGGCGGCCCTCAGGTCACTGAGGTTGTGGGATGCAGGGTTCCGAGCCTCAACATGACGACTCAGCTGATCCCATAGGTTTTCTATGAGATTCAGGTCTGAAGCAAGTGCAGGCCACTTCATTTGAGGTACCCCAGCCTCCAGCATTCATTCCCTAATGATGTGACCTCGATGAGCTGGAGCATTGTTGTCCATGAAGATGAAATTGGGCCTGTGTCATTCATGCAGGGGCAAACTGACTGGATTAATGATGTTATTCAGGTAGTATTGGCTTGTCACTGTACCATTTACAAGGTGTAGGACAGTGGGGTATTGACGAGACACACCTGCCCAGACTGGAACATGGTGAGAACAGTGAATGATGCATAGTGCTCTCCTTGACGTCTCCAACATCGTTGGCGGCCATCATTTCTGCTCAACTTGAATCGACTTTCATCAGAGAACAGCACTGAGGCCCACTGGCCCCTTGTCCAGCATAAATTCTCCCTGGCCCATGCAAATGATGATGCCTGTGCCTGGTGGTGTGGTCAGGTACCCTTGCAGGTCATCTAGCATGCAGACAACGCTAATGTAAACGGTTTATAGCTAGCTAGCTAGCTAGCTAGATAGATCGATAGATGTACTTTATTGATCCCAAACTGGGAAATTACAGTGTAACAGCAGCATGACAGTAGACAACCAAACAACAGAAACACACACATAACAGACAAAGGGATTACCCATGGAAAGTAAAAACTAACACAACTATAAAACAATATACATCATAGCTTAGCATATGATGACCCGTATAAACACATGAATTATCCCATAGTACAAAGAAGGACTATCAGGAGCAGAGTGAAATGTGAGGTACCAGTTAGTCTGTAAGGTGCAGTGTGGCAGCATTGTTATGACCAGAATACAACATCATAATGAGTTATTGTACAGTGAAATTGCATGTGGCAGGAAAGATTCCTGTACCTAGCCGTTCAACAGCGAAGCTGTAGTAGTCTACTGGAGAAAGTGCTTCGCTGTCTGTCTAGTGTGTGGTGGAGGGGGTGATCAGGATTGTCCATGATGGATTGCAGTTTATTTAGTGTTCTCCTCTCCACTACTGTCTCAGAGGTCTCCGGTCTGAGACCATTTACAGAGCCAGCCCTCTTGATAATCTTGTCAAGTCTGTTGGTGTCTCTGGCCCTGATACTGCTACCCCAACAGACAGCAGCAAAGAAGATGGCGCTGGCGACAACAGTCTGGTAGAAAAGCTCCAGCATCCTGCTGCACATGTTGAAGGATCTCAGCTTCCTCAGGAAGTAGAGTCTGCTCATCCCCTTCTTGTGCGCAGCATTGGCGTTGGATCTCCAGTCCAACCCGCTGCTGATCCTAACATCCAGATATTTGTAGTCCTCAACCACTCCCACATCCTCCCCCCTAATCTGTAGTGGCTAAGAAGGCGTCTTCCTCTTCCTGAAGTCAAACACCATCTCTCTGGTCTTGCTGACATTCAACCTCAGGTGATTCTGCTCCGTCCACTCCACAAATCTGTCTACCATTTTCCTGTACTCCCCCTCCTCTTATACAGCCCACAACAGCTGAGTCGTCAGAGAATTTCTGCAGGTGGCATGACTCTGTGTTGTACTGAAAATCAGTGGTGTATAAGGTAAAGAGAAAAGGAGAGAGCACAGTCCCCTGTGGAGCTCCCGTATCACAAGCCACCACCCCAGACAAGACATTGCCCAGCTGGACAAACTGTGGTCTGCCTGTCAGGTAGTCAGTAATCCAGGAGATCACAGAGCTGTCAACCCCCATCACCTGCAGCTTCTCACCCAGCAGCAGTGGTTGGATGGTGTTAAAGGCACTGGAGAAATCAAAAAAAGTGATTCTCACAGTATCTCCTCCACCATCCAGGTGCAGATGTGCTCGTTGCAGCAGGTAGATGACAGCATCTTCAACTCCTAAATGGGGCTGATATGCAAACTGCAGAGGGTCCAGCCACGTCTTCACCTGTGGCCTCAGGTGGGCTCAGGCCAGTCTCTCCAGGACCTTCATCACATGAGATGTGATGGCAACTGGTCGATAGTCACTTAGGTCCGATGGAGATGACTTCTTGGGCACAGGAACCAGGCAGGATGTCTTCCACAGCACCGGTACTCTCTCCAGACTCAGGCTCAGGTTGTACAGGTGTTTCAGTACCGGAGCTAGTTGGTTGGCACAAGTCCTCAGGGTCCTGGCAGAGATGCCATCAAAGCCCGCTGCCTTCCGCTGATGGAGTCTCTCCAGCTGTTTCTCCACCTTGTCTGTAGTCACTGTGAAGTGAGGGAGGGTCCTGGTGTCCCCTGAGGAGGAGGGGGGGGAGATGGAGAGAGGCTCTGCACAGGAGGGTGGGTGGGGAGGGGTGTGTGGGGGTCTGGTTGTGTTGCTGGGGTGACAGACTGTGAGTTGAACCTATTAAAAAACAGATTCAGTTCCTCAGCTCTCTCCTGGCTCCCAGATGGCTGCCTGACTCTCCCCTTGCACCCAGTTATTTGCTTCATTCCCTCCCACACATCTTTAGTGTTGTTTTGCCTGAGTTTCTCTTCCAACTTCCTCCTATAATTGTCCTTGCACCTCCTCAGCATCTCTCTCAGCTCATGCTGCAGTCCCCTCAGCTTCTCCTTGTCTCCAGCCCTAAAAGCTCTCTTCTTTTTGTTCCAAAATGCTTTCAGGTCACTGGTGACCCATGGTTTGTTGTTGGAGAAGCAATGTACAGTCTGAGCTGGCATAGTCATGTCTTCACAGAATCTAATGTATTCTGTGATGCAGTCAGTCATATTGTCTATGTCCACCCCATGTGGTTCACAGAGTATGCTCCAGTCTGTCATCTCGAAGCAGTCCTGAAGTACATCAGCAGCCTCCTGTGTCCACCTCCTCACAGTCTGTCTATAAGCAGGCTGCCTTTGCACAAGGGGAACATACTTGGGTGTTAACATGACCATGCAGTGATCTGATTTGCCAATGGAGGGTAGAGCTGTGGCACTATATGCACCATTGACATTGGCATACAGTAAATCCAGTGTTTTATTTTCTCTGGTGGGACAGTCAACTAACTGGTGAAAGTTTGGCAGTGTTTTTCCCACTGATACATGATTAAAGTCACCTGTGATGGCCATGAATGCATCTGGGTGCTTCTCCAGTAATGTGGCTGCAGTGGAGCTGATGACGTCACAGGCCACCGCTGCGTCAGCTGACAGAGGGACGTAGATGATAATTACTAAGGCACACTTCATTTCTCGCTGCATATAGTAAGGTCTCATACTCACAGCCAGCAGTTCAATGTCCGGGCTGCAGCACTTTTCCTTCACATAAATATGTCCAGGATGACACCACCGCTCATTAACAAGAAGTGCCACTCCTCCTCCTCTCTTTTTTCCTGCTGCTTTTCACGTCTCTGTCCCCCCGTATAGTCTTGAAGCCAGGTATCGCTAAGTTTACATCCGGGGTCTGAGTGTAGCCACGCCTCCATAAAACACATGATGCTACACTCATGATACTCCTTTTGCGTCCTGACCAGCGCTGTAAGCTCATCTGTTTTATTTCCCAGCAATCGCACGTTCCCAGTGATGACCATCAGTACAGCCGACTTATGCTTCCTCCTCCTCCTCCTCACCTTCGCTCCAGCCCTTTGCCTGCAGCGTTTCCTCTTCAGCTCAACTGGGATGAGGGGCTTCAATGCTGGCTGCAGCACTCCAGGTGCCGGCCTCCTCAGCGCAATCAGCTGTTCGTGTGTGTGAACAATGCGTCCGCCCCCACCTCTGTAGATCTTCATTGCCCGAGGAAGAGAAAAGAAAAGAAAACTAGAAGAAGACCGGGCTAAAATAGAGAAAAAAGTTGGTCCAGTCTTAGTCCGAGTATTCCTACAGAGCCCTGGTTAATAAGAGACACACTATATACAGGAATAAACAGATAGAAACACAAAGACACGAGAGAGTTGCTGCTGGTACGGCCGCCCTGCCTCCGGCGCCATTTAAAAAAAAAAAAAAAGATTTCTCACCTCTTTTAGACATTTAAGCCTGGAGTTGAATGATATTCATCATCCGTTTCCGCAGGGCACTGTTTACAATGAAGCGGTCATTAGCGTGGGATGTGGCCAAAGGATGTCCACTTTTATGCCTTTCTGTGACTCTTCCAGTGTCTCTGTATCTCTATTGCAACCTGCTGATGACACTCTGTGACACTCTAAGCTCAGTGGCCACTTCCCTCTGAGAACATCCTGTTTGAAGCCTCGCAATGATGAGGTACTGTTGATCAGATGTTAGGTGTCGTCTTGGTCTCACGATGTCAAAATGTGAACAGTATGATGAAGAGGGCTGTTTAAATACTAATTCTAATTGAACCAGAAAATTTATTGGTTGATTCATGGATCAAACACCTGTTGTGAATTTTGCCATTAAGCACCTTGTTAGAGAACAGCAAGTTATGCAAAAAGTACTGAAACATTGAACAGTTGAACATGTGCATTCAAAAGGTTAGAGAAGGTCAAATTAAGTTCATCTGTAAAGGTTATAGTGCATTTTAGGAGCATCCTGAAATTTCACCCGGAAGTCGAATATCCCTAACTTTTTGTGAGTAGTGTATGTGTGCGCCTGTCCACCCAGGCTATGGATTAGAATTGCTCACAGCCTCCACTTGCCATGTCTCTCCAGGTCCATCGCCAACACGTAAGTGCAGAACAACTCAAACCAACAAAGCCATGGGGTGGGTGGCTCACCTGGGGTCGCGAGGAATGGCGGTGGTGGTGCTAGACATGCTTCCATCTTCAGGAAAATAGTTTTCCTCCAGAAGACCAGTTTACCTCATCGCCAATGTTGTGTCTGGGAATTAGGACAGTGGAGGAAGAAGCTGTACTGAACAATGGCTTCATTAGCAAACAGTGTTAACAACACGTGTTACAACACGCCAGCCACTAAGCTAACCCCGAACAGGTACAGGCTGGTGTTGTTATAGAGGCAGACCGCCAAAGAGGCCGTCTCCCACCGTCAGTGCCCTAATATAGGCACAGCGTGTTGACGTCATGCGTGCCTGCTCCCTCACGTCCGTGTTGCCTGTTGTTAATATGAGGAATATCTAACACACTCCAGATCATTGTAAAGCTGTGAAAATGTAAATTTCTCTCATAAAACTGTCACGCTGATCAAAGTGGGGCACAGCCACACTTTGAGTGCTTTCTATCTTGTCCTGAGAAATGCTCCAACTTAAATATTTTCATGTACCAGTACACTCATGATAAATCTTAATTTCCCCACTGTGGGATGAATAAAGTCTTACATTGTCTTATCTTTTCTTATCTTATCTTATCTTAAATCTAATGTAATCATATATTATAAATCCAAACCAGATATGAGGAAGTTCCATAATTCTGAACCGGATGTATGTCACCAGGGCTTGACATTAACGTTTTTGCTCACCAGCCACTGTGGCTAGTGATTTTCCAAAGTTACTAACCGCTCAGCCTTTTCACTACCCACAATTTTATCATTGGAAAATTATGTTTAATATGATCAAATTTGACTATTATATGCTAAAATGTACTTGAATTAAATTTCCAACCCTTTAAAATGTAAATGACCCTTATACGTACATAAACATAACTGCTTATTTATGAACAGCCATAAATACAGTAAAACAGTAGAGAAAAATGTTTGTAATGTGAGAGTGAAGTACAGGTAGATCTGGGGTGTGTCCCAATTCTCATTTGTACCTTTACCCCTTCCACTACCACTTTGCCTACTCCATGAACTGGGACATCCCTTCATGACAGCACTACGTCATTAGTAGTTGCCAGTTACTAAAAAAGTTGCTTTAGTTTAAGTTACTAAAAAACAGTAACTAATTACAGTTACTAGTTACTTCTTTTCAAAAGCAACTGAGTTACTTTACCAATTACTACATAATTAAAGTAACTAGTTACTTGGAAAAGTAACTTTCACGTTACTTTTAAATGCATAGTTAAATCATATTGCACACATAGCAGGATAATTTAATTAATGGATTACATTGTGGGCTTATTAAAGTCAGTCTGAAAACAGACTGTTTCAGACAGAGCTTTTAGAACATATTCAGTCTGCTTTACCCTGCCTTGAGAGCTCTAATTGTGGGAAAAATCTGAAGAAAATCAACATATTGCCAGTAATTTCCTCATTTTGGAGTGAGGATTTGCAAGACTGCATAAAGCTATCCATGTTTATCTGCCCTTTGTGATATGGATTTAATCTGATGTGCAATGCAATCCATCCATCCATCTTCTACTGCTTTTCCGGAGGTCCGGGTCGCGGAGGCAGCAGTTCAAGCAGAGAAGCCCAGACTTCCCTCTCCCCAGCCACCTGCTCCAGCTCTTCAGAGAGGATACCAGGGCGTTCCCAGACCAGCTAGGAGACATAGTCTCTTCACCGAGTCCTGGGTCTGCCCCGGGGTCTCCTCCCAGTGGGACGTGCCTGAAACACCTCAAGTGGGAGGCATCCAGGAGGCATCCTAATCAGGTGTGCATACCACCTCAACTGACTGCTGTCAATGTGGAGGAGCAGCGGTTCTACTCTGAGCCTCTCCCTGATGACTGAGCTCCTCACCCTATCTCTGAGGGTGAGTCCAGTAATCCTACGGAGAAAGCTCATTTCAGCCGCTTGTGTCCGCGATCTTGTTCTTTCAGTCATTACCCAAAGCTCGTGACCATAGGTGAGAGTAGGAACGTAGATTGACTGGTAAATCGACAGCTTTACCTTAGAACTAAGCTCCCTCTTCACCACAACAGACCGGTACAATGTCCGCATCACTGCAGATGCTGCTCCAATCCATCTGTCAATCTCTCGCTTCATTTTCCCCTCACTAGTAAACAAGACCGAGTGAGGGGACCGAGTGATGTGCAGTGATCCAAAGAAAATGTCCATTATCCACAGACCAAATGTCTGCTGTGACAGAGGCATGATCCAGTCTCTCAAATTCCTTTTGGAGATCAAAATCCATTTTTAAATAATCTTTATCCAGGTAGTAAGTAAATGTGTTTTAACTTCAGTGGATCATGTGGTGTCGTGAGTGTAGTGTGTGTGTGATGCCGTACCCGCCCACAGGGTGACATCAGGCGGGCACGGCCACTGCAGTGACAGTTGAAACATGTAAAGAAGGTAAAAGCATCTCCTGTTTATTTTTGTCTTTAATAAGAACAAAAGGTAAATAATTAAAAGCAGACAAAATGAACCTACTTGAGCTATTCATTTATTTCCATCCATCCATCCATCCATCCATCTTCTACTGCTTTTCCGGAGGTCCGGGTCACGGAGGCAGCAGTTCAAGCAGAGAAGCCCAGACTTCCCTCTCCCCAGCCATCTGCTCCAGCTCTTCAGAGAGGATACCAAGGCGTTCCCAGACCAGCAGGGACACATAGTCTCTCCACTGAGTCCTGGGTCTGCCCCGGGGTCTCCTCCCAGTGGGACATGCCTGAAACACCTCAAGTGGGAGGCGTCCAGGAGGCATCCTAATCAGATGCCCATACCACCTCAACTGACACCTTTCAATGTGGAGGAACAGCGGTTCTACTCTGAGCCTCTCCCGGATGACTGAGCTCCTCACCCTATCTCTGAGGGTGAGTCCAGAAATCCTACGGAGAAAGCTCATTTCAGCCGCTTGTATCCGCGATCTTGTTCTTTCAGTCATTACCCAAAGCTCGTGACCATAGGTGAGAGTAGGAACGTAGATTGACTGGTAAATCGACAGCTTTGCCTTAGAACTAAGCCCCCTCTTTACCACAACATACCGGTACAACGTCCGCATCACTGCAGATGTTGCTCCAATCCGTCTGTCAATCTCTCGCTCCATTTTCCCCTCACTCGTGAACAAGACCCCAAGATACTTAAACTCCTCCATTTGGGGCAGGAGCCTGTCCCCAACCCAGAGAGGACAATCCACTTTTTTCCGGCTGAGGACCATGGACTCGGACTTGGAGGTGCTGATTCTCATCCCAGCCGCTTCTCACTCAGCGGCAAACCGTCCCAGCAAGAGCTGTAGGTCATTGCTGGATGAAGCCAACAGGACTACATCATCTGCAAACAACAGAGATGAGATCCTGTGGTCACCAAGCATGACACCCTCCATTCCCTGGCTGCGCCTAGAAATCCTGTTCATAATTTTTATGGACAGGATTTCTAAGCTATTCATTTATTTGCGCTAAAAATATTCAAAGGATTCATAGATTTTATTTGTCAATACTACTATACAGACGTGGACAAAATTGTTGGTACCTCTCTGTTAATGAAAGAAAAACCCACAATGGTCACAGAAATAACTTGAATCTGACAAAAGTGGTAATAAATAAAAATTCTATGAAAATTAACCAATGAAAATCAGACAGTGCTTTTGAATTGTGGTTCAACAGAATTATTTAAAAAAACAAACTCATGAAACAGGCCTGGACAAAAATGATGGTACCCTTAACTTAATATTTTGTTGCACAACCTTTTGAGGCAATCACTGCAATCAAACGATTTCTGTAACTGTCAATGAGACTTCTGTACCTCTCAGCAGGTATTTTGGCCCACTCCTCATGAGCAAACTGCTCCAGTTGTCTCAGGTTTGAAGGGTGCCTTCTCCAGATGGCATGTTTTAGCTTCTTCCACAGATGTTCAATAGGATTTAGATCAGGGCTTATAGAAGGCCGCTTTAGAATACTCCAATGTTTCGCTCTTAGCCATTCTTGGGTGTTTTTAGCTGTGTGTTTTGGGTCATTATCCTGTTGCAAGACCCATGACCTGCGACTGAGACCAAGCTGTCTGACACTGGGCAGCACATTTCTGTCTAGAATACCTTGATAGTCTTGAGATTTCATTGTACCCTGCACAGATTCAAGACACCCTGTGCCAGATGCAGCAAAGCAGCCCCAGAACATAACAGACCCTCCTCCATGTTTCACAGTAGGGACAGTGTTCTTTTCTTGGTATGTGCGGCGGCATGAAATAAAGCAGCGTAGTGAAGGTTTTAAGTAGAGTTTATTAAATCATACCGCCGTCACGAGCTCCGCTCCCGGCGCCGTGCATGCGCACTGGGAGCGAGCCCAGCGGCTCTCGGCAGAGGGACACAAAGTGTGTGTGTCCAGCAGCAGCAGTTGCAGAAGTGAGAATGAGAGAGGGAACATGGATTTCAGTGCAGTACTTATACCCAACTCAGACAATACATCAAAGGGTATTCACAGCAGTTGAGACATTTGCATTTAAGAGACATACATAACAATAGGCAGATTGCTGGCCTCTGCTCCAGCTTGCAGGACAAAGAGGTTACAAGGCACATCTACATATTGATCTCAGTCTCTAGGTCACAGTAAGGACAGGACGCATGAACACTATACATGAATGGCACATTAACATCTCAAAGCATGAATGGCACATTACATCTCAGTAGTGCAGCGGAAAAAAACCAAGAGAAGCGAGCTGACTGTCCTTAGTCTGTTGTGGGGGTTAACCGAACCGCCACAGTATGCTTCATTTTTGCATCTGTGAACATAGAGCTGATGTGCCTTGCCAAAAAGTTCCAGTTTTGTCTCGTCTGTCCATAGGACATTCTCCCAGAAGCTTTGTGGCTTCAACATGCAGTTTGGCAAATTCCAGTCTGGCTTTTTTATCATTTGTTTTCAACAGTGGTGTCCTCCTTGGTCGTCTCCCATGAAGTCCACTTTGGCTCAAACAATGATGGATGGTGCGATCTCACACTGATGTACCTTTACCTTGGAGTTCACAATGAATGTGTTTAGAGGTTGTTCTGGGCTCTTTTGTTATCATTCATATTATCCGTCTCCTCCTGCGGCCATGTCCAGGGAGGTTGGCTACAGTCCCGTGGATCATAAATTTCTGAATAATATGTGCAACTGTAGTCACAGGAACATCAAGCTGCTTGGAGATGGTCTTATAGCCTTTACCTTTAACATGCTTGTCTATAATTTTCTTTCTAATCTCCTGAGACAACTCTCTCCTTTGCTTCCTCTGGTCCATGTTTAGTGTGGTACACACCATGTCAACAAACAGCACAGTGACTACTTGTCACCCTTTAAATAGGCCGACTGACTGATTACAAGTTTGTAGACACCGGTGATGTTAATTAGAGGACACATCTTGGTTGAACATGTCCTTATGGTCACATTATTTTCAGTCTTTTCTAGGGGTGCCATCATTTTCGTCCAGGCCTGTTTCATGAGTTTGTTTTTTCAAGTAATTCTGTTGAACCACAATTCAAAAGCATTGTCTGATTTTCATTGGTTAATTTTCATAGAATTTTTATTTATTACCACTTTTGTCAGATTGAAGTTATTTCTAAGATAAGATAAGATAAGTCTTTATTAGTCCCACAATGGGGAAATTTCTAAGATAAGATAAGCCTTTATTAGTCCCACAATGGGGAAATTCCAGGATTGCAACAGCACAGGGATAGCAACACTCAGAGCAATAATTAAGAAGATACGGAAAATATAAATAAGAGCAGTGGCTATACATACGTACACATAAATATATAAATAAATATACAAAGTGCGGAGCATTGTAGCAAGATGGAATAAACAGCATAACCGTCTACTTAGTTATCCTACGTAGTATGAATATGTACCCATACATATTGTCACCCTCCGTAGCGAGTGATATTGTCCTAGTTGTATACTGGAGGGGACCATTTGTATAAGTCTGTTGCGTCTTTTGCATTCAATACTATTAGATCATCACGTTTTTTTGCTATCTCTGCGAGCAACCCTGCTTAGGTTATACACTCTGACAGCTGTAGGTAGGAAGGACCTGCGAAACCTCTCAGTTGCACTGCGGATGATGTAGTCTACTGCTAAATGAGCTCCTCAGTGCGTTCAATATGTCCTGCATAGGGTGGGACTCGGACTCCAGCAGAGATGACAGTTTAGCTACCATCCTTCTCTCTCCTATCTCCTCCACTGGGTCAAGGCGTTGCCCCAGGACAGATCTAGCTTTCTTGATCAGTTTGTTCAGTCTCTTCCTATCGGCTGCTGTAATTGCCGTTGCCCCAGCAGACCACTCCAAAAGTGATGGCTGATGCCACCACCGTGTCATAGAATGTCTTCAGCAGCACCCCTTGTACACCAGAAGACCTGAGCCTCCTCAGTAGGAACAGCCTGCGCTGTCCCTTCTTGTAGAGTGCGTCAGTATTGTGTGACCAGTCTAGTTTATTGTTCAGATGAACACCAAGGTACTTGTAGGATGTCACCATCTCAATGTCTGTTCCCTGTATGTTTACTGGTGCTGTGAGGGGCTGTCCTTGCCTGCGGCAGTCCACCACCAGCTCCTTAGTTTTCCTCGCGTTGATCTGGAGGCAGTTTCGATGGCACCAGTCCACAAAGTCCTTGATACTCTGTACTCAGCTTCATCTCCGTTGGAGATGAGGCCGGCAATCGCAGAGTCGTCAGAGAACTTCTGTAGATGGCAGTGTGTTGTGTTGTAGTATTTGCATAAAATAAGTCCAGCGTTTTATTGTCTCTCGTGTGGCATGTATTCCCTTGTATTGAGTATTCCCTTGGGAGATATGTAGGCCGCATGCTAACAGCTAGCAACTCGATGGCTTTGCTACAGTGCTGTTCCTTAACTGTGATATGTCCCGGTCTGCACCAGTTGTTATTGACATACATTATTACTCCTCCGCCCCTTGTCTTCCCACTGTCTGGTGTCCGGTCTGCCCGTATTGCGTGGAAACCCTCCAGTTCGATGTTAGCATCTGTTGCTAGTTCTGTTAGCCACGTCTCGGTATACAACATCAAACTACTCTCTCTGAGGACGCTCTTGTAGCGGGAGATAGCCGCTAGCTCATCAGTCTTATTGAGTAGCAATCAAACATTCCCCATAATAACGGATGGGAGGACGAGTCTGTACCTTATATTCCTCGCCCGCTGTCTTACTCCAGCTTGACATCCACGCCATTTCTGTCTTATTTCTCCCGGTATGTCGAGTTTTTGCGTTAGCATCGTGGGCCGGTTAAGTGTAACAGCTGGTCTCTATTGTACTGCCTCCTGCAAGAAACAGTGGCTCCATCCGCTGACTCAGGAGACATTTGGGCGATCTATGTGTTTGGATGGAATAAAGGTGACGCTGGATCAGAAAGATTGGCAGGAGAGCCAGATAGTAAATAGAAATAGGCAGAAATTGATCCACTGTTGCAAAAAGGCAGTCTACTCGTGTGGCGCCGGAAGTGACCATTGTGGATTTTTCTTTCATTAACAGAGGGGTACCAACAATTTTGTCCACGTCTGTACGTACAGGACATACAGGAGAATTGAAATGGTGTTTCTCTCTCTCTTCAGTGGTGTGCACAATATAAAAAAAGGAATAAGGCTGGAAAAACAACAGCAGTCTATGTACAGTAATGCTACCTGTAGTGCAAGTAGCGGCAAAAGATAGACCCAGACCTCCCATCGTGCAAATAAAGATAAACAATGAAACCCAGCAATCCTATATACAGAAAAGTAGAGCAGTAATACTCATAGCTGCAAGTTCAATGCAGTAGTGTAGTTGGGGACAGTGACAGATAGGACTCCACATGATCAGTATTGCAATAACAGACACAGACAGCAGCAGATTATGGCATTTGTGCAAATGGTGCATTAAAGTGTAGAGGCATACAGCAGCAGGCGTATTGCTGTTGGTGTGCTAGTCTTCCTGTGCCAACAGCTGAGGTGGTTATTGTGCAGGTGAGTGTGTTGTGATCCGGGGGGTGGGGGGTGGTGGACAGAGTTCAGGGTTCTGACGGCCTGATGAACAAAGCTGTTTAGCAGTTTTGTGGAGCGGCCCCGGAGGCTATGGTACCCTTTCCCTGAGGGCAGGGAGCTGAAGAGGGAGTGTGAGGGGTGGGAGGTATCACCTGCAATGTGGATGGTTTTGCAGGTGAGGTAAATGTCTGAGGGGGGTGCAGAGGGGCACCGATGATCTTCACTGTGCGTTGTAGTGTCTTCCGGCAGGAAGCAGTGCAGCTTTCATAGCACACCATGATGCAGCTGGTGAGAATGCTCTCAACGGTGCCCCAGTAGAATTAATATCTATCCATATTAATGAAAGGAGTAACGAGTAACGCATTTGATCAAATTTCAGCAACTGTAATACATTACTGAATTTTTAAATAGTAATTTCGCTACACAACACTTTACTGCCAAAGTAGTGGTGTTACTTTGTAACGCGTTACTCCCAACACTGGTAGTTGCTGATGGATTTAATCTAACCTGTTTTCACCAGAGAAAAGAAGAGAAACAAAAATAAAACTAATTAGAAAAAAGTTTCATCTTACTACTGTAATTGGTAAAAAAAAAATAAAAAATAAAAAAAAAAGGTCAGAAACTTACTAGAAAGAAAGTTGTAAATTCACAGAGAAAAATTTGGACTCCCTGGTGGCCGGTTTTGGCCTGTGGGCCATAGGTTTGACACCCCTGGCCAACCTATTACAAATACATGTTTAAAGGGTAAACAACAACTTCTTACTCTAAAAAAATAATCATGTTTAACCACAGATATAGGAGCTGACGTGTGTGTGTGTGTGGGGGGGGCAGAGGGATTAGCTACTCAGCGCTGGGACACTGGGATCAGAGACAGTTCTCCTGGTAGTTTGATCACTGAGAGCGGGAACAGGTGTGTTCTGCTGGCTGCTGTCTGTTCGTCGCTGTTTCTCCAGGCTGGTTGCAAAATGAGCTCACCCTGGGCAGAGTCTGGCTTCACTCAGTACTCAGTTCAGGAGAAGCCGCCACCCACCACAGCATTTCTTGCCACTGGGCTGAACAGGGGTAGGACGGGAGACCGACCTGTGGAGTAGACCGTCCACGACTTCTCCAGACTCCGTCCATGATGACATTGGACCAATGATCACACACTCTCTGCAGATAGTGTTTATGGGAGATGTAGTTTCGTAGTCTCACATTGCATTAGATTTATTATTTTAGATGGTGTTTGAGAAAACTGCAACCTGCCAAAGTGGCTAGTGGGAGTGGCTGTCTTACCGGCCATTGATGAAATCCACCAGCCATTGGCTGGTTGGCCGGTGTTAATCTCAAGCCCTGTATGTTAAATGCAAGTAATCCATTACAGGGTGCAGTAGTTTATACATAACTAGTACATACCTGTGCATGCCCGTGCATGCCCATAGAAAGCAAGTGTAAGCAAACATTTCTGCATGGCCGTTGAACGTTACTGTTACCATGGTAACAGCAACCATGGTGAAACCTGCCTTGGACTTTTGACATCACCACTTGTTCGTTGATGCCTGGCTTTGATCTGTGATGCCTGCCTTTGATCTTTGATAATGTCATAACGAGTCCTATGATCGTGAGTGCAGCCCGCCTTTGACGTCATGGCAAGTGCTATGATGTTTCTGCGAGTCCTATGATCATGACATCATGACATCGTGGCCGACAGAGATTTCTTGAATTATATATAGAGTAATATTCCTTGTCTCCAGGGCATGGGTCCCAACCCACATCCTCGCTTTAAGTTTGGATTTTCTGTATTTCACCTTATTATTATCATCCTGGGATGCTATTATTGTTATTATTATTATTCTGTCTTGCATATTTATTTCTTCATTGGTCTTCCTCTTAGTTTAATTTTATCAGCATTATTATTATTATTGTGAATGATGGCTGCCTTTGATCTTTGACATGGTTCCCATGGCAACACAAAGTGCTATGCTTGTGACACACAGACATCGGCGGTCCTATGATCCTTGGCGTCATAGGAACATCATAGGACATAATGTAGTCATAGACATCATATATGACGGCATTGCAAGTCCTATGATGCCTGAGATCATAGGATCATATAGATTTCATATCTATATGACGGTATCGGGAGTCCTATGATGCCTGAGTTCATAGGATCATCATAGAACATCATGCAGACATCATAGGCCGTTCTCTGAATGCCTGAGATCATAGGATCATCATAGGTCATAGCAAGTGCTATGATCGTGAATGATGCCTGCCGTTGATCACATAGTCAAAGACACCTGTCTATATGTCTATATAACATCATGTAGACATCATATCTATGACGGAATTGCAAGTCCTATGATGCCTGAGATCATAGGATCATCGTGAATGATGGCTGACATTGATCACTGTCAGGAGCCAAGCCGGCTTGGTTACCCCGGCTCGGCTCTGATCTCTCGGTGAGCTTAGATACTACTGTGTATGTGTATATTATGTATTCAGTGCTGTTCCTTACCCATAGCCACTGTCTTCTGGCTGGCAGCGGTGAGGCAGCCCTTTTGGCTCACCCTGGTGTGAGCGCTGTCTGACTGTCTGCCGGTCCGACCACGCCCCCTCTCTAATCACTGTCAGCTGTTCCCACTCCCATATGCCATCTTCCCACACTGCGCCCAGGTGTTCCTAATTGTGTATCCAGCAACGCTTGTACCGTACTTAAGCGGGGCTTTGCCAGTCAAGCATTGCTGGATTATTGTTGGTGTCTGGTGAAGGTGTTTCATGCCACATCATCGTTACTCCCTTCGATGTGTGTTATGCTCTCTGGACTTACTTGGACTTCTAGGACTGCTCCAGTTCTGTGAATACTAACTGTCAGCATTTCCCCCGTGTCTGCCACGCTTTGGAACTTTGCCCAGTTTCTTCCCATGACTGTAGAGCGTCCTGGAGGATGTCATTGTAACCTTGAGCACTAATGATGTTTTGAACTGTGTGTGAGTGTTCCACCTGTTCAATAAATGTGTGTGGTGTAACCTGCGCGTAAATCCTCATCCTTTCACTCCTCGCCGTGCATAATGGAGAGCCGCATGGGAGGATTCATGACAGATCATCTAGTCAAAGACACCTGTCTATATGTCTATATGATATATAGACATCATATCTTTATGATGGCATCGCAAGTCCTATGATGCCTGAGATCATAGGATCATCATAGGACACATGCAGACATCATAGGCCGTCCTATGATGTCCTATGATCGTGACACACAGACACAGAGATTTCTTGAAGAAGATGGATGGATTGATAATAGCAACAAGCAACTAACAGACCTCTACATTAAACTGACAAGAGAGGAGAGAATTTGAGTGAAGGGTTAAATGTTTTCAGGCTCTGGTGAAATATTTAGCTTAATCCTTTAATTTCATACATCTGTTAATTTTCTTGACCACTTATCCCAAGATTTAAGGGGGACTGGAGGTTATTCCACAGCTATATTTAGACAAGAGCACTCTGAGGTGAGTGCATTATCCCCCGCCTCTTTTTTCTTTGAAGAGCCCAATACTTACTGATGGAGAGCAGTTTTCAACTTTTCAATATAATTACTGTGGCAGAACCAAATTATGGGCACCGCGGTGGCAGAGTGGTTAGCACTGTGGCTGCACAGCAACTCATCCTTTGCCGGGGGATCCCAGGTTCGATCCCAGCCTCCGACCAACAGTGACTGTGTGGAGTTTGCATGTTCTCACTGTGTCTGCGTGGGTTTACTCCGGGATTTCTCCGGTTTTCTCCCACATGCCAAAAACATGTAAGTTAGGTCAATTGGCATCAACTGGGGATTCTAAAAATTGTCCTTAGGTATGGATGTGAGAGTGAATGGTTGTCTGTCCCTCTGTGTTGGCCCTGCGATGGACTGGCGATCTGTCCAGGGTGTACCCTGCCTCTCGCCCAAAGATGCTGGGATAGGCTCCATGCCTCCCCACGACCCGTAAAGGATTAAGCAGAAGAAGATGGATGGATAGAACCAAATTATGATAAGCCCATCATCCACAAATGTACAACAAAGTATACAACCCATAATTGTAGGTCAGGATCCCAAGGTGAACCCATGTACTCTTCTTCTTGAGGACACTGAAGAAGAACCATCTGTCAACTGACATCCTGGGCAACTTCTACCGCTGCGTGATAGAGAGCACCCTGACCAACTGTATCACAGTCTGGTATGGGAGCTGCTCTGTAGCTGACCGCAAGGTGCTGCAGCGGGTGGTGAAAACCGCCCAACGCATCACAGGGACTCCACTTCCAGCTATAGAGGACGTCTACAGGAAAAGATGTCTGCGCCGGGCACGCAGCATTCTTAGGGACTCCAACCATCCTGCTCATGGACTGTTCCAGCTTCTCCCCTCCAGAAGACGTTTCAGAAGCCTTCGGACTAGAACCAGCAGGTTTAGGAACAGTTTCTTTCCAACAGCTGTCACGTTATTGAACTTAGTTCCCCGCTGACTCTCTTACCATCATCTTTTACCATCCTCACCTGTACATAACTGCATAACTACATAACTACATCTAACTTATTGCACATTATTTGCACATAACAGTACTCTTAACTTTCTGCACTGCTGCATATATTTGCATATATTTGCTTAAATTGCACATACTGTTAATTACCGTATATACTGCACTGCTGTCCTTTGCACTTCTGATTGGATGCTAAACTGTGTTTCGTTACCTTGTATTCATACATGTGTAATGACAATAAAGTTGAATCTAATCTAATCTAATCTAATGTAGTAACCCTAGAGAGTTTTACACATTCTATAGTAAGAGATCATCGGGAGTGCCAACCTTGGCACTCCCAATGATCTTACTAGTTGTCCCGATGATCTTACTAGTTGTACAGCAATAAGGCATAAGAAATGTTAACCTTGACCTTTGACTTTTTGACCCAAAAACCCATAATCTGAGGTCAGGATCCCGAGGTGAACCTGTGTACGAGGTTTGGTGGCCCTAGCTTTACTTGTTTTATAGTAATAGTGCAAATGGAATGCTAACCTTGGCTTTTGACCTAATGACCCCAAACCCATAGTTGTCGTCTTCTTCTTTTAGATTTGATTGGCGGTTGGCAACCAGCTCCTAGCTTCCTAGGCACTACCATCACCAGGGACCTCAAATGGGAGCCGACCATCAGCTCACTCATCAAAAAAGCCCAGCAGAGGATGTTCTTCCTGCGGCAGCTGAGGAAGCTCAAGCTACCCACCAAGATGTTAGTGCAGTTCTACACAGCCATCATCGAGTCCATCCTCACCACCTCCATAACCGTGTGGTACGCAGGAGCCACTGCCAGGGACAGACTAAGGCTGCAGCGCGTCGTGCGCACTGCTGAGAAGGTGATTGGCTGCAAGGCTCCCATCTCTCCAGGATCTGTACATCTCCAGGACCCGGAGGCGTGCTGGCCGGATCATAGCCGATCCCTCACACCCTGGTCACGTACTGTTTGCCCCCCTCCCCTCTGGTAGAAGACTTCGGTCCATCCAGACTAAAACCTCCCGTCACATGAACAGCTTCTTCCCCTCTGCCATCAGACTGCTGAACACTAAGTGACTTATTGACTCTCGTGCACTATGTACAGCAGCTCAACCAGACTCATGTCAATCATCACTGTTTTCTTCCTGCATCACCGACTGCACTATATAGTTCTCCACAGTATCTGCTGCTCGCTAATATATTTTAACTGCTGACCAGTACCACTTACTCTTATTCTACACTTTATTGCATGTATAGTTTATTTCTTTTATCTTATCATGTTTAATGTTGCAGCATTGCACCGAGACAAATTCCTAGTTTGTGTACTACATGAACAATGGCAATAAACCTGATTCTGATTCTGATTCTGATTCTCACAGGTGCATTACCGCCACCGACCAGACGTGTTCTTGACAACGTTACTTCTTCCTCTCTTCACTCTATCCAAACTCATAGTCAGAGGTCAGGATTTCAAGGTGAACCTATGTACCAGGTTTAGTGGCCCTAGCTTTATGCGCTGCACAGTAATAAGGCTTAAGGTAGGTTAACCTGGGGCAGCGCGGTGGCGGAGTGGTTAGCACTGCGGCAGCTCAGCAACTCACCCTTGGCCGGGGGATCCTGGGTTCAATCCCAGCCCCTGAGCAACAGTGATCTGTGTGGAGTTTGCATGTTCTCCCCGTGCCTGCATGGGTTTACTCCGGGATTTCTCCAGTTTCCTCCCACATGCCAAAAACATGCAAGTTAGGTTAATTAGCATCAACTGGGGATTCTAAATTGTCCTTAGGTATGACTGTGAGAGTGAATGGTTGTCTGTCTCTCTGTATTGCCCCTGCAATGCACTGGCGGTCTGTCCAGGGTGTACCCTGCCTCTTGCCCGAAAGATGCTGGGATAGGCACCAGCCCCCCCCCGCAACCTGAAAAGGATTAAGCGGAAGAAGATGGCTGGATGGTATGTTGACCTTTGACCTTTTGACCCCAAACCCATAGTCAGAGGTCAGGATCCCAAGGTGAACCCTTATACCAGGTTTGGTGGCCCGAGCTTTACTCTTTTTATAGTAATAGTAAATGTAGCATTTACCATTGTGCAACTGCAATGTTAACTTTGAACTTTGACATCTGACCCCTTGACCCTTTGACTGTTGACCCTTAGACCCACAGTTAGGTGAGGGTGTAAGTCATCCAAGATGTGTATCAAATACCACTACTGTATCAATTTGAAAAGCCTACATCATTTTTTTCTTTCAGTAGTTATTGTGTTTAAAAGATTTAGGGAAAAATCTGACCTCTGGCCTTGGACCGCAAGGTCATCCGACGAGAGTAAAACTGCAATATGTGCATCATCAGAGTATATCAAACCATGGTACCAAGTTTCAAAACAATCGAAAAAAAAAACTGTAGGAGGAGTTCATTTCACAAGACAGTTACTATCTATGAAGTGAGATGAAATAGGAGGTCATCGATCAGGGACTACAATTTCTGCAAAAATCATCCGATCGGAACCAAATTGCAATATGTGCATCCTCAGTGTATATTAAATCATGATACCAAGTTTCAAAACAATCGGACCATAACTGTAGGAGGAGTTGATATCACAGTAGTGGGACAGATGGATAGACAGACGGACGGACGGACGGACGCATAACAATCTCCCTTCGGTCTTCGCCCAAAGAGCTCTTTGACCTCTTTGGGCTTCAGCCGGCGAGGGATAGTAAGAGGTAGAGTAGACCCTTGATAGACTGCAGGCCCATCTCAGGCCCAGCACCTATATCCTTTGTGGCAAACTTAATACCACATGATTTTGATAAGATATGCCAAGAATTGGGTAGAAGTTTGAAAGATTTCAAAAAGTGTAGTAACGAGCATAGCCAGCCACGATTAAAATTTGACAACTTCTTCATGACACTTTTCATTGAGATGATGCTGGGGATGTTGATTGACTGACCTTATTTTAGACATCTAAAAAAATAATCAAAAAACCCTCTGGAAGTTAAAATAAGCAAACTTATTTTACACATAAATGCATATATACTGCAGCTTAAACCATATGCTTTCTTTTACCAGCTTAAGTCATAGACAGAAAAAACAAAAGTACGTGCCACAAGTCAACACTGTCACATTTAATTTCCAGATACAAGAAAAAGTTATGACGGCTTCAGGTGGACGAGACAGACATAAATTATTTATTAGACATTAATGGGGAGACAGACATTAATTAGGCATTAATGTGGAGGCTCCTTGTACAGTCTTCCCTCACCTTCTCCTAGTCACATCCTTCCCCTGAGTTTCTATCTATAGCTCAGACTCTCTTTCCCTCTCTCGCTCCATCTGTATGCCCACATTCCTCCACCCACTGTATGTTCTTCCATGTCTGTGTATACAGAACCAGGTGAGTGGTTTGCTATTATTTCAGTTGAACTGTAGGGTGAAATTTAACACTTCTTATATGATTGAATTTCACTCATGTATCTCATAAAACCAAATCAAACGGCTCTCAAATTTTCAAACACTTCAAACCTGCCTTTTTTTTAGCTGTATGCACACCACAATGCAGAGGGCTGTTATTGTTCTAGGACCGCAAACAGGCCATTATAGCAGCAAAAACATCATTTAGAAGGGGGTTACTGTTGCTTTACAAACACCAGGGGAAGAAAGGTACTGTAAGGAGAAAGTAAATTACTTTCCATTGTACTGTACATAGTAAAACGCAGGGAAAAGGCAGGTAGGGAAATGATAGTGGCAGCGGGGAGCAGTGTTCAAGTATAGGTCAGCTCTATTACCTGGGTCCAGCATGTCTCCCTCATATCCTCAACATGCACATATAACCCCGACTTGATGATATTCCCTCCCAATCTTGCTAGTTTCCATTCCAAACCTCTTTGATCTGTGATTTGCATTTTAATGTCCACAGGGTGAAAATTATTTGGATGAGAATTTTTTTTCTTTTCCTCATTGCCTTCTTTTCTGCATCTTCTCACTCACCCAGTCACTGTACCTGGGGCTTGTAAACTCACCACCCCACCGCCACCCCTTCCCCGTCCCTAACTCCCTCCATCCCTCCATCCCCACTGCTCAGGATCTCCTTTTAATATCAGCTATCCCCCCCAGAACGAGGCAAACAAATTAGCTGACGGCAGGAGCGGGGTCTCTGTCTTGATACCTCACCTGGATGTGATCCTCCGGGTGAGAGGTTTGCCCTGAACGTGGCCCCCGAACAGCAGCAGCATGTTAGAAACAAGTGGGAACAGCTGCAAAACTTTTCATCCATATTTTATAGCACATGATACTTTTATTTCACTATTTAAGAGGGAAGTTTTGAACCTTTTTACTGCTAAATATGTATTTAACAGGTAACGCTTAATTTTCTTAGTACATGCTCCTTGGTTTTTGTGCTGAAGAATGCCAGCATTTGTGTTGTAGTCAAGATCTTGTAAAGACCAGAGTCTCCCAAGATGAAGACAAGACCAGACAAGTCCAAGACTATAAGGGGCCAAGACTTAGTGGTCTTGGTTTTGACTTGGTATCGGCCCCTTAAAGTCTTGGTCTTTTTACATTCTGATCTCAATCTGGCCTCAAACAACACTACCGAGCATTATTTGGAAGTCACCACTTGGGCTTACTTGTACTTCACACAAATTATTGTCTGTCTGTCTTGCGCATGGTGAAGTTATGGTCTGAGGAGGCAGTGGACGTGCTAAAGGACTGTCTTGAAACCACTGCCTGGGAGCAGCTCTGCAATCCACATGGTGAGGACATCGATGGCCTCACTCACACCATCACAGACTACATCAGCTTTTGTGTGGACAACACCGTACCCTCCAAGACCATACGGTATAGCTCGAACAACAAACCCTGGATCAACCCTGAGATTAAAACACTTCTGAGAGAGAAGAAGAGGATCTTCAGGTCGAGGAACAGGGAGATGCTGAAGTCCGTACAGAGGGAGCTGAGGAGGAAGATCAGAGAAGGCAAGGACAGCTTCGGGAAGAAGATGGAGGACAAGCTGCAACAGAGCGACATTGGCGGGGTCTGGAGAAACCTTAAAACCAACTCTGGGCTCCAGAATACCTCCCCCCAGGCCACGGGGGCAGGGAGTGGGCGAACAATCTGAACCTGTTTTTTAATAGGTTTGACCAATCGCCCTCCCCCTGACTGCACAACAACCACTGCTGCCTCTGAAGTCATTGAGACCTGCTGTCCACACCCCACTCCACCAACACCCCCCCACTCCTAGCGCACAGCCCCCCAACCTGACCCTCACTAAGACCCAGGTGAGGACGGAGCTGAAGAAGATCAAGGCGAGGAAGGCCTCGGGACCGGACGGCATCAGCGCGAAGCTCCTCAAGTCCTGTGCAGACCAGCTGTGTGGGATTGAGGAGCACATCTTCAACCTGAGCCTGAAGCTGGGGAGGGTACCACAGTTGTGTAAAACATCTTGTGTGGTACCTGTACCAAAGACTTCCCACCCCAAAGATCTGAACAGCTACAGACCAGTGGCCCTGACATCTCACATGATGAAGACCCTGGAGAGACTGCTCCTTGCTCACCTCCGCCCCCTGGTGGGACCTGCGATGGATCCACTCCAGTTCGCCTACCAGCATGGCATTGGGGTGGAGGATGCAGTGATCTTCCTCCTTCACCATTCTCTGTCCCACCTGGAGAAGCCCGGGAATGCGGTGAGGATCATGTTCTTTGACTTTATTTTATTTTTTATTTTATTTATTTATTTTCGGATAGTACATTACAGGTTAGAAGAAACTGTATAATATAACAACAAGGTCAAATTAGACAAAGACTCCTTCTACTATACAATTCCACGTGAGTTATCCGAAATGGGTGATGGCTGAAGCCGCAGCTTATATTGCCCACCCATATTCCATCCAAGAATTCAAAGGAGAAAAAAGAGAAAACAAGACAAGAGCGATTACAATTTAAAACAAGGCTAAGACAAAATATGACTGAGAGAAAAAGAAAACTGAGCTAGTCTAAGTTAAGCGGTTACTATTCAAAAACAAATCTAAGACATAGTGTCACAGAGAAAAAAGAAAAACTAAGCTATAACACAACACAGGCTGGAAATGTCAATCCTTATGTGAGTTTACATGTCGTCTTGTAAATATGTTTGGAGTATTTCTTCCTTTAGTTTTTGTTTAAATTGTCCAAGCTTTGTACATGATTTTAATTCAGGTCCAAAATCGTTCCATAATCTGACACCTTGCACTGAAATACAGTGTTGCTTGGTAGTTGTTCTCACTGTAGGCTTTTGAAATATACATGTTCCTCTGAAGTGATATCGTTTCTCCCTTGTTTGGAACAACTTTTGGATATTTGCGGGCAGTGATAGATTCTTCACTTTGAACATTATTATTGCGGTTTTAAAGTCGATCAGATCTTTCAACTTGAGAGTTTTTTGTTTAAGAAAAAGTGGGTTTGTTGGTTCCCTGTAAGCTGCTTTGTTGATTATTCTAATAGCTCTCTTTTGAAGCATAAAGAGTGGATATATGTTTGTTTTATATGTATTTCCCCATACTTCATTACAATATGTCATGTATGGGAGTATTAATGAATGATACAAGGTGTATAGTGTGGGTTGATTCAGCAAATTTTTCACTCTGTGTAATATTGCAATTGATTTGGATACTTTACCTTTTATATAATTAATATGTGGCTTCCAACACAGTTTGTTATCAATTATTACTCCAAGGAATTTAGTTTCGGATACCCTTTCAATCTCTACACCATTTACACTGAGTTTGGGTACTGGGTAGTTGTGATGGTTGTTAAAGACTATAAATTTTGTCTTGCTTAAATTGAGCGTTAATTTGTTTGAATCAAACCACAGTTTCAGCTTTCCTAATTCCTTTCCGAGTGTATCCAGAAGTTGTTCCAAGTTGTTTCCACTGCATAGCAGGTTAGTGTCATCAGCAAACAATATTAAGTCCATTTTTTCTGAAACTTTACATATATCATTTATATACATATTGAATAATAATGGTCCCAAAACTGAACCCTGTGGGACTCCACAGGTGACCTTCAGTAGCTCTGAGTTTTTGTTGTTAACACATACAAACTGATATCTATTCTTTAAGTAACTTCTTAACCAGGACAGTGCTACCCCTCTGATACCACAATTTTGTAGTTTCTTTAATAATAGATTGTGATCTACTGTATCAAATGCTTTTTTAAGATCCAGGAATACTCCAACTGAATACTCTTTATTTTCAATGGCTGTTGATATTTTTTCTGTAAATTCCATGAAGGCATATGCTGTTGTCCTTTTGTGTCTGAACCCATATTGCTGCTCACACAATAAATCATTCTTCAGTATGAAGTTGTCAATTCTCTCAGAGAATATTTTTTCAAGTATCTTGGAAAATTGCGGTAATAGTGAAATTGGTCTGTAGTTTTTTTTTTTTTTCTCTCGGCGCCACACGAGTCGGCTGCCTTTTGCAACAGCGGCTCGATTCCGAGTCTTTTTCCCTTCCTCTCTCTTTTGATCCGTCTTTTTTTTTCACCCCACTTATATCACGGACACACAGATCGTCCTAAATGTCTCCTGAGCCGGTGGACGGAGCCACTGTTTATAGCAGGATACGATACAGCAGAGAACAGCTGCTAGCATTCAACCGCCACCCGGTCCCATTGGAAAAACTCGACATACCGAGAGAACTGAGGCGAAAACGCCGCGGCTGCCGGGCTGGAGTAAGGCGGAGGACAAAAAATATAAGGTACAGACCCTCCCTTCCATCTGTTGTCATGGGAAATGTACGGTCGATACTGGGAAAGTTAGATGAGCTAGCGGCTATCTCCCTTTATGATAGCACATACCGGGAGTGCTCTCTCCTTTTGTTTACTGAGACGTGGCTAACTGAACTAGCAGCAGATGCTAACATTGAGCTGGAGGGTTTTCACATGATACGAGCTGACCGAACACCAGACAGTGGCAAGGCTAGGGGCGGTGGAGTGATAATGTATGTTAACAACAACTGGTGCAGACCGGGACATATCACTGTTAAACAACGACACTGCAGCAAAGACATTGAGTTGCTAGCTGTTAGCATGAGGCCTACATATCTCCCGAGAGAACACTCACACGTGATCTGCATTGTTGTTTATGCAAATCCGACGGCGAACGCTGGGACAGCACGTGACGTCATCCATTCAGTAACCAGCAGGCTGCAGACAGAACACCCAGATGCTCTTCTCCTCATCTCAGGCGATTTCAACCATGTTTCACTGTCTCCCATTCTACCCACGTTCACCCAGTATGTCACATGCCACACTAGAGACAATAAAACACTGGATTTATTCTACGCAAACACTAAGGAGGCGTACACCTCATCACAACTCCCCCCACTCGGGAGATCGGATCACAACTTGGTTCATCTCCGGCCGGTGTACAAACCCCTAGTGCACAGACAACCTCCGCCATGCACACTGTGGAGTTATGGTCTGAGGAGACAATGGACACCCTAAAGGGCTGTTTTGAAGCCACCGCCTGGAAGCAGCTCTGCGATCCACATGGTGAGGACATCGATGGCCTCATTCACACCTTCACGGGCTACCTCAGCTTCTGTGTGGACAAATCCGTTCCCACCAAGACCATACGGCGTCACTCAAACAACAAACCCTGGATCAACCCTGAGATAAAAACACTTCTGAGAGAGAAGAAGAGGATCTTCAGGTCAGGGAACAGGGAGATGCTGAAGTCCGTACAGAGGGAGCTGAGGAGAAAGATCAGAGAAGGCAAGGACAGCTTCAGGAAGAAGATGGAGGACAAGCTGCAACAGAGCGACATCAGCGGGGTCTGGAGAAACCTCAAAACCATCTCGGGGCTCCAGAATACCTCCCCCCAGGCCACAGGGGGCAGGGAGTGGGCGAACAACCTGAATCTGTTTTTCAATAGATTTGACCAACCGCCCTCCCCCCTGACTGCACAACATCCACTGCTGCCTCTAAAGAAATCAAGTCCTGCTGCCCACTCCCCACTCCACCAACACCCCCCCACTCCCAACACACAGCCCCCCATCCTGACCCTGACCAGGACCCAGGTGAGGACGGAGCTGAGGAAGATCAAGGCGAGGAAGGCGCCGGGACCGGACGGCATCAGCGCAAAGCTCCTCAAGTCCTGTGCAGACCAGCTGTGTGGGATTGTGACGTATATCTTCAACATGAGCCTGAAACTGGGGAGGGTACCACAGCTGTGGAAAACATCTTGTGTGGTACCTGTACCAAAAACTTCCCACCCCAAAGACCTGAACAGCTACAGACCGGTGGCCTTGACGTCCCACTTGATGAAGACCCTGGAGAGACTGCTCCTTGCTCACCTCCGCCCCCTGGTGGAACCAGCGATGGATCCACTCCAGTTCGCCTACCAGCATGGCATTGGGGTGGAGGATGCGGTGATCTTCCTCCTTCACCGTTCTCTGTCCCACCTGGAGAAGCCCGGAATATGGTGAGGATCATGTTCTTTGACTTCTCCAGTGCTTTCAACACCATCCAACCGATGATCCTGAAGGACAAGCTGCTGCGCGCAGGGGTGGACCAGCACCTGTCATCATGGATCCTGGACTACCTCACGAACCGGCCTCAGTTTGTGAGAACCCGGGACTGTGTGTCCGACACGATCATCAGTAGCACGGGGGCCCCCCAGGGAACGGTGCTGGCTCCCAATCTGTTCACTCTTTATACTGCGGACCTTCTCACACAACACAACACACTGCCATCTACAGAAGTTCTCTGATGACTCTGCGATCGTTGCCTCATCTCCAATGGAGATGAAGCTGAGTACAGAGGGCTTATCCAGGACTTCGTGACTGGTGCCATCGGAACTGCCTCCAGATCAACGCGAGGAAAACTAAGGAGCTGGTGGTGGACTGCCGCAGGCATGGGCAGCCCCTCACAGTACCAGTAAATATACAGGGAACAGACATCGAGATGGTGACATCCTATAAGTACCTGGGTATTCATCTGAACATAAACTAGACTGGTCACACAATACTGATGCACTCTACAAGAAGGGACAGCGCAGGCTGTTCCTGCTGAGGAGACTCAGGTCTTTTGGTGTACAAGGGGCGCTGCTGAAGTCATTCTATGACACGGTGGTGGCATCAGCCATCACTTTTGGAGTGGTCTGCTGGGGCAGTGGCATTACTGCAGCCGATAGGAAGAGACTGAACAAACTGATTAAGAAAGCTAGCTCTGTCCTGGGGCAGCGCCTTGATCCGATGGAGGAGATAGGAGAGAGAAGGACGGTGGCTAAACTGTCATCTCTGCTGGAGTCCGAGTTCCACCCTATGCAGGACATACTGAATGCACTGAGGAGCTCATTTAGCAGCAGACTACATCATCCCAGGTGCACAACCGAGAGGTTTCGTAGGTCCTTCCTACCAACGGCTGTCAGACTGTACAACCTAAGCAGGGCTGCTCGCAGAGATAGCAAAAAGACGTAACAAACTAATAGTTTTTTGAATGCAAAAGATGCAATAGACTTACACAATGGTCCCCTCCGGCATACAACTAGGAACATACCGGTCGCTATGGAGGGTGAGAATATGTATGGGCACATAATCATACCATGTAGGATAACTAAGTAGACGGTTATGCTGTTTCATTCCATCTAGCAACAATGCTCTGCACTGTGTGTGTTTATATATTTGCATATTTATTCCATCTAGCTACAATGCTCAGCACTGGGTGTGTTTATATATTTATATATCTACATATTATTCCATCTAGCTACATTGCTCCGCACTGTGTGTGTTTATATACTTGCATATTTATTCCACCTAGCTGCAATGCTCCGTACTGTGGGTGTTTATATATTTACATATTTATTCCATCTAGCTACAATGCTCTGCACTGTGTGTTCATATATTCATATATTTATTCCATCCAGCTACAATGCTCTGCACTGTGTGTCTGTGTGTGTGTGTATATATATATTTTATAGTAATACGTACATATGTTTATTAGCTGCTCTTGCTTGCTTGTTTTTTTTTCTTGCCTTCTGATTGTTGCTCTGAGTGTTGCTATCCCTGTGCTGTTGCAATCCTGGAATTTCCCCGTTGTGGGACTAATAAAGGCTTATCTTATCTTATCTTATCTTAGTTGGAGAGTTCCCCTCTGTCGCCTGTCTTGTAAATCGGAATTACTTTAGCTATTTTCATTGCATTGGGAAATATACCTGATTGGAGAGACAGGTTACAGATATACGTCAGTGGTTTCACTATGCATTCGATAACAGTTTTGACTAGTAGCATATCAATACCATCGCAGTCAGTAGATGTTTTACTTTTGAACGATTTAACAATTTCAATGACCTCTCTTTCGTCTGTGTTCTTTATGAAGATGGTGTCTTTTACAGCAGTGTTATTGCATATGAATCACCTGTTGGCACCGTAGTGGGTATTTCTCGGGCCAGTTTAGGTCCAATGTTAACAAAAAAATTATTAAATTCATCTGCAGGTGAAGCTATATTCACATTCGGAGTCGATTTATTATTTTTTGGAGTGTTAGTTGGGTAGCTGGTATTTCTGCTTTTATTTCCAAGGATACTGTTGATTATTGTCCATGTATTTTTAATATTGTCTTTGTTTTTTTCCAGTTCTTTACTGTAATAGCCTCTTTTACTACATCTTATTATATATGTTAACTTATTTTGTATGTTTTATACCGCTGCTCTGCTTCTTTTGTCCTTTTCTTTATGAAAGCTTTATATAATAAATTTTTCTTTTTACACGCCTTTTGTAGTCCTTTGGTTAGCCATGGTTTGTCAGTAAATTTGTGTTTAAGCTTTTTTTAACTAATGGGCAGTTTTTTTCATAAAGAGTGGTTACAATGTTTGTAAATGTGTCATAGGCTTCATTTCCATCTGATACATAGACTTCTGTCCAGTCTTGCTTCAGCAAGTCCTCTTTAAAAGAACTGATTGCGTTTGGTGATTTGTGTCTGAAACGATTTTGAGATTTTTTCTGGGTTGGGCCCCGTGTGGCCATGGATAAGTGCAAAGATTTGGCAAGTGTCGCTTATATCATTTATCAATAATCCACTTTCTATTTTCTTGTCGAGAACATTGACAAACAGGTTGTCAATAAGTGTAGCAGAGTGAGCTGTGATTCTACTGGGATGTGTTATTGTGGGATATAGACTCATGCTGTACATAGAGTTCATGAACTCTGTAACTACATTTTGTTGATGTGGATTAAGTAGATCAATATTGAAATCCTCCACAAATTGCTACCATTTTCTTACTAGTAATATTATTGTACAGCTCGACTAATTTATCTCTGAATGTCTCAATGCAAGTTCCCGGCGTTCTGTATATGCAGCTTATGATTAGATTTTTTGTTTTGTCTAGGTCAATCTCAACAGTAACACATTCCAGAATCCCTGGTAGTGCTGAGGACATTTCATTTACAAGCTTACATCTATATAGGTCATCAATATACAGTGCAACACCACCACCCTTTTTTTGAGATCTGTTAATGTTAAACATCTGATATCCCTCTATTGCCATCAGGGGAGCCTGGTCTGCATTAAGCCAGGTTTCAGAGACTGCTATAGCTGTGAATTTTCTGTTTAGCTGTTTTAAATAGTCCTGAATCTGTGAGAAGTTTTTGTTAAGACTTCTGCTATTGAAGTGTATTATTGGCAGTTTACCATCTAATTGCACTTGACTTTTGAATTGCTTTTCAGTGTAATATTCACAGTGGTTATGAATATTATTGAAAAAGTGGTTATCAGGATCAATATCATTCTCCATCTCTTGTGGTTTATGTTCAGCATAGTGGCATATTTTTAGAGTTTGAGTTTCCTCACTCTGTGTTTCATAGTCAGTGTTCATTTGTATTTATCTAAGTCAGTAGCATCTCTGATCATTATACTTTTGCTTGCTCAGGTGTTCCATTTAGTTTAATCCAAATTCTACAATTTCTTGTCCAGGTTGACTGTATCTTATTATGTTTCTTTAGCATCCGTGCCTGCCGTGCTAATTCAGCGTTTTTTTTTGTCAGGTGTTCATTTAGGTAAACTTGAGTTTCCTTTAGTTTTTTGGCCTGCCTCAGTATGTCATTTTTCACCCTCCTGTTCACAAAGCGCATCACAATTGATTTCTTTGTTTTGTTATCTTTCTTCGGTAAAGCATAACAGGCTGAGATCGCATTGGCTTCTACCTTAATGTCTTTATCATTAAGGAACTGAAGCACTTGGTTTTCTAAGGACATTGATTCACTTATGGAAGCATGTTCACCACTCAGTCCTGTAGCGGCATGGGCGTACGACTGATATCTGATGTCTAGTCCCTCTTATAACTATGTCATCAATGCGAGAACCTTGTCAAGATCCTCAACGCGTTGCTCCAAAAGACGCCCGTGTTGCTCCAGTCCATAATTTTTTTGTCTTTTTCTTTTATTATTGAATGTAGGGCTTGTGCCTCCTGTATTAGGGTCTAATATTTTGTCCTGCTGGCTAGTCACTTTGGCCAGTTCATCTAACACAAAGTTCAGAGTTTTTTTAATTTCTTCCATTTCCTCTTTTTTGGGTGGCATTTTACTGACCTGTGGATAGAAATAAGCAGAGAATCCGGCTAGGCCTCAACTAGCTCGGTCACTACTGGACCCGCCGCTCCTGCGCAGCTTCTCCGCCGAGTGACGCTGCTCAGCTCCGCAGATCACCGCCGTCTATCGCCGGCGCCTGCCTCCGTCTACCTGGCCAGTTATGTCGTTGCACCGCCGGCGCAGCCGGAATCCACCGATCACAGCCACTCGTCGCCGTCTGGCTAGGCGGCTCCTCCGCTGGGCCCCGTCACCGACCGCCGTCAGTCTGGTAGTTCCTCGGCTGGGCCTCGCAATTGGGCACCGGTTCAGACCACTGTCCTGCTGGATCCAGGTGGCCCCCGTCTCTCACCAACGCCGCGCCCGAGCTCCCAATCGCCGCCTCGGTTGGTTCGTCCTCCTTTTAAATCCTTCTCTCCTCGGCTCCAGATGGCCAGATGTAAAGAATACCAGACTAATGGTATTCTAATGGAATAATAGACTTCTCCATGCTTTCAACACCATTCAACCGATGATCCTGAAGGACAAGCTGCTGTGCGCAGGGGTGGACCAGCACCTGTCTTCATGGATCCTGGACTACCTCACTAACCAGCCACAGTTTGTGAGAACCCGAGATTGTGTGTCTGACACGATCATCGGTAGCACGGGGGCCCCCCAGGGAACGGTTTTGGCTCCCTTCCTGTTCACCCTTTATACTGCGGACTTCTCACACAACACAACACACTGCCATCTACAGAAGTTTTCCGACAACTCTGCGATCGTCGGCCTCATCTCCAATGGAGATGAAGCTGAGTACAGAGGACTTATCCAGGACTTCGTGGACTGGTGCCATCGGAACTGCCTCCAGATCAACGCGAGGAAAACTAAGGAGCTGGTGGTGGACTGCCGCAGCAAGGACAACCCTCACAGCACCAGTAAACATACAGGGAACAGACATTGAGATGGCGACATCATACAAGTACCTTGGTGTTCATCTGAACAATAAACTAGACTGGTCACACAATACCGACGCACTCTACAAGAAGGAACAGCACAAGCTGTTCCTACTGAGGAGGCTCAGGTCTTTTGGTGTACAAGGGGCACTGCTGAAGACATTCTACGACACGGTGGTGGCATCAGCCATCACTTTTGGAGTGGTCTGCTGGAGCAACGGCATTACAGCAGCCGATAGGAAGAGACTGAACAAACTGATCAAGAAAGCTAAATCTGTCCTGGGGCAACACCTTGACCCAGTGGAGGAGATAGGAGAGAGAAGGATGATGGCTAAACTGTCATCTCTGCTGGAGTCCGAGTCCCACCCTATGCAGGACATATTGAACGCACTGAGGAGTTCATTTAGCAATAGACTACATCATCCTAGGTGCGCAACCGAGAGGTTTCGCAGGTCCTTCCTACCTACGGCTGTCAAGACTGTATAACCTAAGCAGGGCTGCTCACAGAGATAGCAAAAAAACGTGACGACCTAATAGTATTGAATGCAAAAGACGCAATAGACTTACACAAATGGTCCCCTCCAGTATACAACTAGGACAATATCAGTCGCTACGGAGGGTGACAATATGTATGGGTACATATTCATACTATGTAGGATAACTAAGTAGACGGTTATGCTGTTTATTCCATCTTGCTACAATGCTCCGCACTTTGTATATATATTTATATATTTATGTGTATGTATGTATATCCACTGCTCTTATTTATATTTTCCGTATCTTCTTAATTATTGCTCTGAGTGTTGCTATCCCTGTGCTGTTGCAATCCTGGAATTTCCCCATTGTGGGACTAATAAAGGCTTATCTTATCTTATCTTATCTTATTTAACCGTGTGTAGATGTGGAACAGAGATGCAGAGGTTCGCACTGTTGGTTCCTTATTCAAATCACCTGGTCAGTAGGGGCTTTGCTATCCATGCAAGACCTGAATATTAATAGCAGTGTTTGCCTCACTTAAACAGCATACAAGTGCATACAAATACAAGCATTAAAGTGCATACAATAAAGTACTGAGTGAGTGTGGGGTGGTGATATATGGACAAGTTGAGCAAGAGTCCATTTATTCTATTTATTGAGGGGGGATGTTCAGTTGGGTTATGGTGCTTTAAGATCCAAAGCGAAGCAAAAATTTGCATCCTTGGATGATAATAATAATCATAATAATGGATTGCATTCATATAGCGCCTTTCAAAATACCCAAAGCGCTTTACAATGAGTCCATTATTCATTCACTCCACAGACAATGGTAGTGGTAAGCTACTGCTGTAGCCACAGCTGCCCTGGGGCAGACTGCCGGAAATGTGGCTGCCAATCCGTGCCAACGGCCTCTCTGATCACTACCGAACATTTATATACATTCATTCCCAGTGTCATGGACACTGGAGGCAAGGTGGGCAAAGTGTCTTGCCCAGGGACACAATGGCAGGATGGCTGGGGAGAGCGATATTCAAACCGCCATCCCTCTGATTATTGGATGACCTGCTCTACCTCCTGAGCCATTGCTCAAACATTTCCATCCTCTGTTCCATTTTGGCTGAGCACCAAGCTGACGGCAGGAAGTTCCATTTTAAATGGTCTTTGGCTTGACCCGGCCGGGGACTTGAACCCCGACCTCCCGGTTGTGGGGCGGATGCTCTACCTCCAGACCACCACTCCGGTCACCACTCAGATGATGGTTGTTTTCAGCACTAAAATGAAGCTGGCCAAATTTCAGGAGCTGCTAGCTCTTGTGAGCACATTGATAGCAGGAATTCATGGGTGTATACTAACTGCAGACACTCTGTCTCAGCGTCTCCCACACCAACTCACTCCATGTCCTAATTCACTACATCCATGACTCTTCTCTGTGGTCTTCCTTTTTTCCTCCTGCCTGGCAGCTACGTCTTCAACATCCCATATATCCACTATCCCTTCTCTGCACATGTCCAAACCATTTCAGCCTTGCCTCTATTACTTTGTCTCCAAACCACTCAACTTGAGCTGTCCCTATACTCATTTCTAATCTTGTCCCTCCTCACTCCCAATGAGAATCTTCACATCTTCTTCTCTGCCACCTCCAGCTCTTCCTCCTGTCTTTTGTCATGCCACTGTCTCCCAAACCATTCATCATAGCAGGTCTCACTACCATCTTGTTAATCTTCCCTTTCACTCTAGCTGCTATCCTTCTGTCACAAATCACTCTGACATTCATCATCTATAGTACTAACAGTTAATAATATCTGATCATTTGTCCTGTAAATATACATGTGGCACAGGTTGATAAAGCTGATAATGCTATCAATCAAGTGGAATTTTAAATGTCCAGCTATAGTGTGTGAGTCCCCTCCTGTAAACTTGGGCCCCCTCACTCCTTACATGAAATCCACAGTTAAGAACCTTGGTTTTATCATGGACAGAGATTTAAATTAGACACTCAGATTCATTCTGTGGTAAAATCCAGCTTCTTTCATCTAAGGGCGTTTAGCAAAAGTAAAACCCATTCTCTCTAGACCGCACCTGGAAACAGTAATCCATGCTTTTATTTCATCTCAGCTGGATTACTGTAACACACTTTACGTCGGGTGTCAGTCATCTCTTTCGCGTCTGCAGCTGGTTCAATATGCCGCGCTCGTCTTTTAAACAGGTACACGTGGGAAGAGATCACATCATACCCATCTTAACTTCACTCCACTGGCTGCCCATGCATTTTAGAGTTCATTTTAAAATTATTTTATTTGTTTTTAAATCCTTGAACGGTCTTGCTCCGCCTTACCCCTCTGAGCTTCTGCATCCCTACGCTCCCACCCGGTCCCTCAGGTCAGCTGAACAGCTGCTTCTGGGGGTGCCAAAGCCGAGGCAGAAGCTCAGAGGGGACAGAGCCTTTTCAATCATGGCACCCAGGTTATGGGATGATTTACCCCTGGACATCAGACAAGCACCTTCACTGTCCATTTTTAAACCTTCTTAAAACACACTTTTACTCCCTGGCCTTCAACCCAGTGTGAGACGTTGATTTTATTGAATGAAATGGATTTTTATTTATTTATTTATTTTACCTTTATTTTATTGTTTCTTTTGACTGTGGTTCTATATTGTTTTGTGTTACTGCCCTGCTTCCTGCTTTTATGTTTTCATGTGTGTTTTCTTGCTGTACAGCATTTTGTGTAGCGAGTGTTTCTTTTAAAGTGCTTTATAAATAAAGTTGATTGATTGATTGATTGATAGTAATCAAAACAGAAATACAGAATTTAAAATAGTGAAATGAAACAATATGAAGACACACATCATGGAATCCATAAGATACAGTATGGAAAGTTTTGCTTTTGTCAAACATTGAACCATAATCATCTTGCTTTTATATCCTATAGCTTTAATGAAAAGCCTGCAGCGGAATATCCTCATGCTTGTGGACAAGCAACATTACCGCCCCCTAGACATCCACCACTGAAAGTCTGCATAACTCACTACCTATTTGATGTTTTTAAAAACAATTATATTTGTTATCATATCAAAGAGGAGGCGTGCGGCTATCAAACACAGGAGGTGCACACTCTAAGCCGAGGGGCCCTCTCAGCCAGCCACGCCACATTCCTTATTCTATTTTATCTCTCTTGGTTTTTGACTAATGTCAGTAACAGCTACCGGTAATAAAATGCTTGTTAGAGTTTGTGCCGTTGCCTCGGAGCACGGCTTTGATACATTGTCAGGCCATTTGCCAGTGCTTCCTGATTACCTCGCCACTGACTGCATGTTTATTGATTGAGAGTTAATAAAGCGAGGGCCCCCGCTTATTTTGCCTTCGCTTCCTTGGCAAAAGGTGAGGCTTCCTTTGATGTGGAAGCCGTGCATTTTCAGGCACCATAAATGCACGCGCGTTGTAATGTCAGTTTGCTTCTAGCCCCCCCCCACCCCCACCCTCCCACCAACCTTGTATTGTGTGTGCGGTACTATGTGCCGGCACGTTGTGTCTTCCCGCTTACTTTCATTGTTGAGAATAAATTGAAGGTGTAAGAAAAAACAAATGGTGCCAATTACTTGCATTACCTGCAGGCTGTCTGGGAGACTTCATCCTGCTGTCTGTAATGCTGACATCTAATTCTGCGATCTGTCTTTACATCTGGCTGTCTTTATGTGTTAGCGCATTTAGATCTTCATGTGTAGGATTGTCACAGTGAGCCTGTCATCTCTGGATCTGTTTATCTGCTATTCACGATATTTCCTGTGCATTTCTATGCTGTCCATCCTCCTGATAGTCAATATGATAATTAAGTTCCTTACCATCTGATTGTGTTTTGTCTTTGTAACCATCTAGCTTTTCCCTCTGCTGTTTATCCCAGCCCTTCCCCAGGCACAAGACCACTTAGGATGGTGATCCATCTCTTCTCTGACCACCTCATATCTCTCCTAATCCGAACTGCGCTGGGCCGGCAGTCATGTCAAATCAAAAATACCAGCTTTAAAAATTCAGTCAACATTGCCCCTACAAACAGCGAGATCCTTCTTGTTGGCTATTCATGTATTCAGGTGTACACTGTATCATGGTGGAGATGCATTCTGAGTGTGGGGGCACCTAACATGGCAGGTCCATCAAAATTTGATGCATTCATTCATCATCACCAGTGAACTCTGTTTGTTTGCTGATAACCGCATGTTTACCCAGACAGGAAAGCAGACCGGCACATGCAGATCGGTTTTCTTATCGGACAAGTGTGGCCGTGCATCTGCTGGCCATGTAACCCCTGCTTGGTCCCCGGTGGACAAGACAAGGTCGCCCTGTCTTTTTCTGTCACCTTTCAGATGCTTAGCTTACAACACTGCTCGTTTTCTGCCTGTCTTGATGTTTGCAGTGCTGTGACAAATGCCATATGTGCTCTGCGTAAGAATTCTCCTTTCCTTCTCCCTTGATTCATCCTATCTCTCCCTCGTTGCTCTCTCAATTTCTGCTATATTTACATCCTTGTTTAGTGTCACATTCTTGGGGTCAAACTAAAGTGGCGTACCCCCAGGCTGCCTCTAAGGCTTGTGCATCATTGTGTTTGCTGATCACTTCCACCCCCATCACAGCCCACCACTTTTCCAGGCTTATTTATTCATTATGATAAAATATCCAGTTGTACCTGTTCATGCAGCTTGATCTGTAATAATATGTAAATAGAGAGATCTAAGAGGACTTTTCATTTGCTCTCAGCCTCATGTTCCTCTTCAGCTTCTGTCACTTCCTGGGGTTTTGTCTCCCCCCCGAATTGTTCCCCAATCTCTCAAATTCCTGTGCTTTCTTTCTTGGAACTGTCTCAAAATCTCATCATGTCAAAATGCATTATGAACATCAAAACATATCTGTTTACAACACTGCAGTCATGTCAATTAAATCTGATAAATTATTCAAACATTTATCTTCCCCCACTATGCCTGGGGAATTTTTAATCAAGCTTTGTATTTGTTTTAAATTAACACCGTCAAGTGAGTATTTGTGTAAAATCCCTCATATCATTAAAAATTTATCAATTGAAAATCTGTTTGGGCTGATTTTACTGTTAATTGGCTGGGAGGTGTGCTGGGGGTTGACGCTCATATGCAACAAGTGCCTCTGCTGGGTTGGGGTCAGAATTGAAATAGATTGCTCTACAATCCAGCAATACAGCAACTTTAATGCTTTAATAAAAACAACTAGACAAGTATAATCATTCAAAATTTCACTGTTTAAATAAATTTGACAGATAATTGTTGCATTTCCCAATCAAGACTATAGTCATTTAGAGCAGATGTTCTCAAACATGAGAACAGAGGCAGAATGGTTTGTTCCAAGATGGCAGATAGTGATGTTCGATACCACTGATTTCCTTTCCGATCCGATACTGAGTAAAATTCAGGCTGGTATCGGCGATACCGATACCGATATTTTTTGCGACTACACCTAATATGTCTTTTAAATCTAAAAAAACGCATGACGGACTTACCCAGGCGGAAGAAAAAGTAGTCCCACCAACCGCGTGTCACTTAGACAACATCTCAATAGTTTAGTTACTTTTCACCATGTTTCTGTTAAGGATATACTGTATATATACGTATATGTATACTCACTGCTCTTGTTTTTCTCTTGCCTTCTGATTGTTGCTCTGAGTGTTGCTATCCCTGTGCTGTTGCAATCCTGGAATTTCCCCATTGTGGGACTAATAAAGGCTTATCTTATCTTATCTTATACCTTACCTTAAATGACTTAAGTATCAAAAGTATCGATATTTTGATTTGAGTATCGATTTAGAGCATAAAGATCAGGTATCGGAGGTATCGATATTTCAGGATCGATCCGCACATCACTAAATCTGATGAGGAAAGGGGAGAGACTCCCTGTAGACAATCAAGATAATGAAGGAAACAATTGAGAAAAACTACCAAATTCTAAAAAAAAAAAAAAAAAAGGCCTAACAATCCTGTGAGAATTTTATGGGAAAATGCTCCCAAAGATGAAGCAACAAGAAGAATGTAGGAAATAAAGAAATCCCCGAGTTTTATGTCAGAGGAATTATCTACAATTGTCAGAGTAAACTCATGGAACTAATGGAAGAAGTAAAACTCCTCAGAACAATCATCCAGGAAAAGAACAAAAAAAAAAACTGAAGCACTAGAAAAAAAGAGTTGATGATATAGAACAAGATAGATAGATAGACAGACAGACAGACAGACTTTATTGATCTCAAACTGGGAAATTACAGTGTAACAGCAGCATGACACAGTAAGATGACCAAACTAACAGAAATACACACAGGATAACAGGGTAGAAAATAAGAGTTACCCAGGGAGGTAACAATGCTTAGATAACTTTATATACTACACAGACTACTACTAAGTTAAATAGATGATGATCTGTATGAACCTATAGATAGCACTGACTGTACAGAGAAGGATTATAAGGTGCAGGATGAAATGTGAGGTACCAATTAGACGTGTAAGGTGCAGTATGGCCGCATTGTTATGACCAAGATTCAACATTAGAGTGAGTTATTGAACAAGCAGTGTTGGACAAGTTACTAAAAAATATTAACTAATTACAGTTACTAGTTCCTTCTTTTCAAAAGAAGAAGTATTGCCTAGGTATGAATTTGTGTTTTGGTGTTTTTTTGTGCTTTTTTCCCCACTGTTGAGGTTGATATGCAAGATTTTGTAGGATCTTTAATGGTAAAATGGGGAGGTTGTATAAGCTATGCTTCTGCCTACACCTTTTCGGTTTTTCTGTTGTTCTTTTTGTATCTTCTTATGTACTTTTTTATGCATTTTTAACCGAATAAACCAACTAACCACATAACAACAAAAGTAACTGAGTTACTTGACCAATTACTGAATGATTAAAGGTCTGATGACACGATTTTGACATTTTTTAGCATGTTGTGTAAACCCAAAGGTCATTGTCGATTATCAATATAATATCCCTTTGAGTGTGAGAATTTGCATGCCCCTAGTGGCAGAGCGTGGCACTGCACCTGCCTTCTCACTGACTTTGTCAAATGTAAGTGAGAAATTTCTGGGTTTTTTTAAATGTACTGATTTCTTGTTGATATACTTTGAAGATAAGATGATGAGGTACCTCTGTACAAAAAACGGTGTCAAAAGACTGAACCATTTTTGTGTAAATATGTCCAAAGTCCAGTTTTGACTGAATTATGGAATTTAAAGAGGTGCCATGACATTATGCAAATTAGATGCATAAATTTATTCCTATCTGAAATTTTGGATCATATTTTATATGTTTCTAATTGACAGTAAGCCATTATCTCTCACCACTTTCAAGTTATAGCCTTGGAAATCTGAACTATTTTATTCACCAAAAATATTTACCACTCTTGACCACTAGGGGGTATGTCGCAGTTTGGCAACATACACACTCAGAGGGATATTTACAACCACGCCTGCATAAACTAGTTATCATCAAACAACCGCAGCCGCTGACTGGACTGTGGTGCTGCCCACCAAACGAAGGGCGGCACCACCATGACGTAAGCGACAAAACGGATGCCAGTGTTGTTGACTGGAATGACAGCAGCTTTGTAGCTCACAGTTTCTCTGGTTTCTCGTTTTAATTTTACGGCTATGCCTTCGCGTTGTGTCGCAGGCTTTGATAAACAGCAGGCCGTGAAAGACCACATCACACGCTTCAGCTCCAACTGTCATAAGCCTCCTCGTGTGCTCCTCGTGCGCTTTTACACAGGAGGAGCGCATGAAGAGGGGAAGGATTAATGGATTTACGGGCAGCTTTGACCTACTTTCTGTGATTGCATGCTGACGCTTGCCGGTCCGGCCACATCCCCTCTCTCATTAGCAACAGCTGATTCAACCTCCCACTGATCATGTTTCCCGGTCCTCACCCAGGTGCTTCTCATCACACCATCACCAGCAGTGCGTGTACTTAGCGGCCGTTTGCCAGTCACGCACTGATGGTCCATAGTATTGTCATCTGTGCTGTTAGTCTGCCAGTATTTTCAGCACTCTGATGACATGTTAGTCACTCCATGTTCGCCGTGGTTGTCGTGCCTCCTTGAAGCGATGTCAGCTCTGGGGCGCAACTGTGGCTAACACGTCTCCTCTCATTCGTTCTCTGGGCGATGCCGGCCTCTGAACACCATCAGTAAGTGTGTTTGTGTTTTTTGTATGTCTTCACCTTTTTGGGAATTGTCTGTCATTCTGTATTAAATGTGCCGTGGTGAACTCTGCATGTAAATCCTTGTTTTTTCATCCTCCCTCTCCGTGCCCTGCGTAAGAGCGCATGGAGGGTCATGATGAATGGATTTACATGCAGAATTCACCACAGCAAATGTATTGAACATAAGAATGATGACAACAGTTCCCAAAAAGGTGAAGACTTACAAAAATAAACAAACACTTACAGTTGGCGTTCGGGGCTGACTTCGTCCAGCAAACATGGAGAGGAGACGTGTTAACCACGGTTGCGCCCCATGGCCAACATCGCTTCAAGGGGCGCAACAGAACCACGGCTGTGTGGAGCGGCCAACATGTCGTGATAGTGTTGCCAATATTGGCTGGCTGACAACATGGCAGATGATGCACACAAAACATAAACAGCTGACTGTCAAAGAGAGAGGGCGTGTGGTCGGACCAGCGAATCTTGGACAGTGCCCACCTGAAAGTGGGTCAAAACACACATAAAACACATGTACAAAACAAAAACAACAATAACTCAAAATATAATACATAATAAACCCGATGCCTGAGCCACAGAGAATACACTGCTATGATTTTATTGAAAAATTGGGTTTAAATAAATTATATTTATGAACAAATAATTTGTTGCAATATCTGTAACAAAAGCATAACACTCAGTGTTCCCCTGCAGTGTGTTTGTCACTGCTGCTGCGGCGGGCATGTGTGCCTCTCCACTGTCACTCTCTGAGTCAGACTCGCTAGGCACAATGCCCGCTTGGCACGGCTCAAACCTATATGGTCTGATGCCCCCAGATTCTTCATTGTCATCTCATTCTTCGGAGCTATAATCGTCTGAAGATTGGACAACACAAACCAATTCCAGACTACATGTGCTGGAACCATCATCGATGTTTTCTACCGCTTCCATCCTGTGTGTACAATGGGCACCCAAGCGCTGTGTTCTGTCGATGACGCTACAACATGGCCAGGGGGTTTTCCAGCCACTGACACAATTGGTGACATGGCTCTCATGAAAACGTCGGATATTCGCATGAAAAAAGCCTGTTTGACTTAGAACTGCACAGACCAACCTATTTTGTCATATTGCATTATGTGATGAAAAATTAGATGAAGTCAAAAACGTGTGATCAGACCTTTAAAGTAACTACTTACTTGGAAAAGTAACTTTCACATTACTTTTAAATGCATACTTAAATCATCTTGCACACATAGCAAGATGATTTAATTAACGGATTACATTATGGGCTTATTAATGTCAAGCTGAAAACAGACTGTTTCAGACAGAGCTTTCAGAACATGTTTAGTCTGCTTTATCCTGCCTTGAGAGCTTTTACTGTGGGAAAAATCTGATGAAAATCAGCACAAAATTGCCAGTAATTTCCTCATTTTGGAGTGAGAAATAGGGTTTGTGGAGTGAGAGAGAGGGAAAAAGAGTGAGAATCACTCCAAAAAGAGTCAGTTGGCAACACTGCATAAAGCTGTCCATGTACAGTGGGGAAAAAAAGTATTTAGTCAGCCACCAACTGTGCAAGTTCTCCTACTTAAAAGATGAGAGAGGTCTCCAATTTTTATCATAGGTATACCTCAACTATGAGACACAAAATGAGAAAAAAAAATTCATAAAATCACATCGAAGGATTTTTAATGAATTAATTGGTAAATTCCTCGGTAAAATAAGTATTTGGTCAATAACAAAAGTTCATCTCAGTACTTTGTTATCTTCCCTTTGTTGGCAATGACAGAGGTCAAACGTTTTCTGTAAGTCTTCACAAGGTTTTCACACCCTGTTGCTGGTATTTTGGCCCATTCCTCCATGCAGATCTCCTCTAGAGCAGTGATGTTTTGGGGCTGTTGCTGGGCAACATGGACTTTCAACTCCCTCCAAAGATTTTCTATGGGGTTGAGATCTGGAGACTAGCTAGGCCACTCCAGGACCTTGAAATGCTTCTTACGAAGCCACTCCTTTGTTGCCCGGGCAGTGTGTTTGGGATCATTGTCATGTTGAAAGACCCAGCCACGTTTCATCTTCAATGCCCTTGCTGATGGAAGGAGGTTTTCACTCAAAATCTCACGATACTTGGCCCCATTCATTCTTTCCTTTACACAGATCAGTCGTCCTGGTCCCTTTGCAGAAAAACAGCCCCAAAGTATGATGTTTTCACCCCCATGCTTCACAGTAGGTATGGCGTTCTTTCTCCTCCAAACACGACAAGTTGAGTTTTTACCAAAAAGTTATATTTTGGTTTCATCTGACCATATGACAGTCTCCCAATCCTCTTCTGGATCATCCAAATGCTCTCTAGCAAACTTCAGACGGGCCTGGACAGGTACTGGCTTAAGCAGGGGGACACGTCTGGCACTGCAGGATTTGAGTCCCTGGCGGCGTAGTGTGTTACTGATGTAGCCTTTGTTACTCTGGTCCCAGCTCTCTGCAGGTCATTCACTAGGTCCCCCCCGTGTGGTTCTGGGATATTTGCTCACCGTTCTTGTGATCATTTTGACCTCACGGGGTGAGATCTTGCGTGGAGCCCCAGATCAAGGGAGATTATCAGTGGTCTTGTATGTCTTTCATTTTCTAATAATTGCTCCCACAGTTGATTTCTTCACACCAAGCTGCTTACCTATTGCAGATTCAGTCTTCCCAGCCTGGTGCAGGTCTGCAATTTTGTTTCTGGTGTCCTTTGACAGCTCTTTGGTCTTGGCCATAGTGGAGTTTGGAGTCTGACTGTTTGAGGTTGTGGACAGGTGTCTTTTATACTGATAATGAGTTCAAACAGGTGCCATTAATACAGGTAACAAGTGGAGGACAGAGGAGCATCTTAAAGAAGAAGTTACAGGTCTGTGAGAGCCAGAAATCTTGCTTGTTTGTAGGTGACCAAATACTTATTTTACCAAGGAATTTACCAATTAATTCATTAAAAATCCTTCAATGTGATTTTCTGGATTTTTTTTTCTCATTTTGTCTCTCATAGTTGAAGTATACCTATGATGAAAATTGGAGACCTCTTTCATCTTTTAAGTGGGAGAACTTGCACAATTGGTGGCTGACTAAATACTTTTTTGCCCCACTGTATATCTTACCTTTATGATATGGAATAATCAGAAGTGCAGTGATCCAAAGAAAATGTCCATTATCCACAGTCCAAATATCTGCTGTGAGAGAGACATGATCCAGTCTCTCAAATCCCTTTTGGAGATCAAAATCCATTGTTGAATAATCTTTATCCAGGTAGCAAGTAAATGTGTTTTAACTTCAGTGGCTCACAGTCTCAGCTGTCTGATGGAAAGTCACTGTTTACATCACATCTTCAGTCTGTAATGGCTATCTGGCAATCAGTCGGTTTAATTCTTGCTGGGCCACAAACTGTCCAGATGCCTTGGCTGTTGAGAATACAGTAGATCCTCTTCACGATGTTGTTAGCATAGCTAGCCGTTACTTAGTGCTAGCTTTGTCGGAGGAGCTTGTTGCTGTTTTCAGGCGCTTCATTGGGCAGCTCGGTGGCAGAGTATTTAGCACAGGGGCAGCACTATAAGAAGGTCACAGGATCGATTCAACCCCTCACCATCGTGGGTTCAATCCCACCCCCTGACCATCAGTGACCCTTCTGTGTGGAGTTTACATGTTCTCCCCGTGTCTGCATGGATTTACCCCAGGTACTCTGGTTTCCTCCCATAGGCCAAAAACATGCAAGTTAGGTTAACTGGAAACTTGAAAGTGGCTCGAGGTGTGAATGTGTGTGTAAATGGTGAAGGGATTGGTGCCGTACCTGTTATGTGTGGGATTTGACTACTGGGGCTTGCCGTAGCCTGGTCGAGGGGGTTGGGGGTATGATGTCAAGCGGGCTACGGCTGGAGTATATACTGTATTGTGTCGTTCATATGAATAAAGAGAGTTCAGTGTTCAGTAGAGAGAGGGTCTCGTCTCACATTACTCGGACATAACATTTGGTAACAAAGACAAAAATGGGCGCGTGTATCAGGGAGCCACCTCCATTTCTACAGTCTCCGGGCACACCAGCTATACCGTGGGCCTGCTGGAGGGAGATGTTCGGCATGTATGTGGCTGCGGCCAGCCTGAGTGGCGTCAGTGAGGAGAGACGAAGGAGCCTGTTGGTCCGCTGCCTCGGTGTAGAAGGACAGTGGATATTGTTTGGGCTGTGCGGCAGCGGTTCACTGGAAGGCGGTTTGGAATTGATTGACAGTACTTTCGGAGATCATTCCACTGTCACGGAGCGGAGGTACAAATTTTTTGACCCCCAACAGCGAACAGGTGAGTACACTCAGTCTTTTATTACGGAGCTCCGCAGCCTAGCAAAGGAATACGCCTTCGGGCCTATCAAGGAAGAGCTTGTCCGGGATAAGCTAACCCACAGAACTAACAATGTGTGGCCAAAGAACAAGCTAAGGTTAACCAAAGACGCTATCTCACTAGAAGATGTATTAGACATGGTTAGAGAGATGGAGTCCACAGCACTGCAGAGTCTGCCAGCGTTGGCTAGTGAAAAGGTAGCCACCCAAGTTTTCCCACCGAGCACAGGTGTTAGCATGCTAATTAATCCTCGGGGGCAGATTTCCAAGAGGCGGCGGGACAGGGCCTATACCATCATTGCTAGCCCTTTGGTGGCGGAGTCCAGCGACACGACAAGAGTGTGTGTGGCATGTGCGGGGAAGGGGCCGTTGAAGTGGTACGTGCTTAAACTTGAAGGAGTCGACATGCCTCTTATGGTGGACTCAGGGGACGGCAGGTCCATTCTGGTTATGACTACGTTGAAGAGACTTTTCCCAAACAAAACCATCAATGCTGGGGCAGTGAAGATGTTTATTATGGCCATACAACGCGCCAGAGGGCACACCTATTGGGAATAGACCTCCTGGGTGAGCTGGGATTCTCCATCAGGGACCCGGAGGACTCAACGGTGCTGACTGTTTACCCCAATTGGCATCTCCGCTGGTCAGCGTTGTTCAGATGTTTGAGATGCATCAGCACGTTTCATCACCGCCCACTCATAGATACGAGTGTGGCACCAAAAATCCAACCACGACGGCAGCTTCCCCTAGCGCTACAGGATGATGTCACGGCGGAGTTAACCAAACTGCTGGAAGCTGCCATCATCAACAGGGTGGATGCTTCACCCTGGATATCTAACATTGTGGTGGCCAAGAAAAAAATCGGGGGGCATCAGACCATGTATAGATCTCAGGATGGTGAATAAGGCGATCATCCTGGACAAGTATCTGCTTCCAATGATGGAGGAGCTCACGGCGACATTCAGTGGTTCACAAGTGTTCACGAAGCTGGACCTTTGCCAGGGTTATCTGCAGGTGCCCCTTCACCCTGCCAGCAGGAACCTGACGGCGTCTGTGACCCACATGGGGGTCTTTAGGTACACCCAGATGCCGTTTGGCCTGAGCTCAGCACCCAGCTGCTTCCAGAAAATAATGTCCACGATTCTAGCTGGTTTCAAGGGCATGGTAGCATATCTGGATGACATCGTGGTGCATGGCACATCGCGAGAGGAGCACGATAATCGGTTGGAACGGGTCCTGACGGTACTACGAGAGCATGGAGTCACTCTGAATGGAGAGAAGTGCATCTTCGCGGCAGACTCCATAGAGTTTGTGGGGTTCCGGCTGACGGGGGTGGGGGAGCTACAACCCCTGCATTCGAATGTGGAGGCGTGCCTTCCCCGCTATTCGGAGACGATTGAACCCCTCTGGGCTCTGTTGAAACAGGATGCACCGTGGGAATGGACTCCTGCCTGCTCGGTGGCGGTTGCCAAGCTGAAGCACCAACTCAACCTCCCCTCTGGTGTTGGCCCATTTTGACCCAAATCGGCCATCTATTGTGACCTGTGATGCGTCTGGCTCTGCGGTAGAGGTGGTTATGTCCCAAGTGCACAACGGTACGGAGCGCCCAGTGGCGTTCGCATTGAGGTCCCTCTCAGCAGCCAAACAAAAGTGTGCTGTGAGTGAGAGGGAGGCGCTTGCCTGCGCCTGGGCGTGTGAATGTTGGCATATTTACCTCTATGAGTGCAATTTTACCCTGAGGACGGACCACCGAGCACCGACAACGCTACTGGAGACGTCGGGTTCAGGACACAGGCCTTTGAGGATCCACAGGTGGACAGAGCGGCTGAGGGCCTACAATTTCACCACTCAGTTCACCCCTGGCAGAGGTAACGTAGTGGCAGATCTCCTGTCCCACGCCACAGCCAACCACATACTATTGGACAACGATGATGATGATGACCCAGCAGAGGTGGCTCTGGTTAATACGCTGCACGGGGCCCTCCGGGATATGGTGTCCCTTCAGGAACTTTGGACAGAGTTGGAACAAGACCCCATACTGTTGCAACTGTGCTCGATGATTAGAGAGGGTTGGCCCACAAAAGTACAGGGTGAATTGGCACCCTTCCACCGAGTTAATGAACTGAGCTGCTGGAATGATGTGTGCATGGCGAGGGGACACTGCACATTGATCCCGATGTCCCTGAGGTCGTGCGTCCTGGCAATGCTCCATGAGGGTCACTTGGGCATGGTCAGGGTAAAACAGCACAGCAGGGATTCAGTTTGGTGGCCAGGCATTGATAAGAACACTGAAACCATGGTGAAACATTGTGTTCCTTGTTTGGAGAGCGGGAAGATCGGCAGAACACCCCTGGTGTTGTACCCAGAGGGCCCTTGGAGGCACATACAGTTGGACATCTATGGCGAACTGCATGCAGCACTCCCAACCAGCCGGTACTTGCTCATGGCCTATGACTTGTTCTCAAAGTGGCTGGAGGTGCTGCCAACCAACCCGGTTACAACGGATATGTTTACGGGTTTCCTTTCATCACTGTTTGCCAGGTGGGGCTCCCAAATGAAATTACGACAGACAACGGCCCACAATTCACCTCGGGGGCATTTGAAGAGTTCTTGGACACTAGGGGCATGAAACACATTAAGACGCCGTTCTATCATCCCCAGGCCAATGGAGGGGTTGAACGTTTTAACAAGACCCTGAAAAACGGACTGAGGGCTCACTTGGCAGATGGCTTTGCGTTTCCAGACGCTTTCCAGAGCATGTTGCTCCACTATAGGGCAACGGCCCATGCCACGACAAGCTGTTCCCCGGTGGTTCTCATGCTGGGACGTGAACTGTTTCTGCCTCTCGATCGACTGAGACCACCCACGACCTCTTCTCCAAAGGAGGTGCACTCTCCATGGGACCGAGTCACTGCACAACAACATAAGATGAAGCGAAGATTTGACAGGAGGCACAGGGCGAGGGGCCACAGACTGAAAGTGTCAGATCAGGTGTGGATCAAACATCCTAACCGCACGCACAAGTTGCAGCCGCTCTGGACGGGGCCCTTGAAGATTACAACACAACGGGGCCAGACACATTTGAGCTAGTGGATGGGTCGTGCTGACACTCCAGTAGACTCAGGAAGTCACCACCGGAACAGAGAACTGGAGCTATGGCAGAACGACCTGCTGTGAGGTGGGAGTTGTTGGACTGGGGTTGTGAGGACTCACAGACATGGTCGATGGTGCCTGGTGCAGGAGCCCCACCTTGGGGACGCCCGGCTACGGTTCGTCAGAGGCCCAGATACTTGGAGGACTATGTACTTTGGACAACAATAAGTGATACGTGTTGGGACTAAAGCAGCAGAATAATCCATTCCAACACAATGGGGCGTTCTGGCAGTCTACCCAGATGCCCGTTTGGTTGGTTGTGCTTTATTTAATTGTCACGTACATGTGAAAACTTTGACACTATGTTTAGTTCTTTTCCTTGTTCGTGGCGGGGGTGGGGGGTGGTCTCTGGCTTTGTAAAGGGGGGGAAATGTTATGTGTGGGATTTGACTCCTGGGGCTTGCCGTAGCCTGGCCGAGGGGGTTGGGGTATGACGTCAGGTGGGCTACGGCTGGAGTATATATTGTGTCGTTCATATGAATAAAGAGAGTTCAGTGTTCAGTAGAGAGAGGTTCTTGTCTCACATTATTCGGACATAACAGTGCCATGGTTTCCTCATCCATCCAGGTGGATGCCCTGAATTTCCCTCTGGAGATCAATAAAGTATACAAAATACAAAAAAAAGAAAGACTGCAATAAGTCTCAACCAACACTTTAGTTTGCAACCCACCAATATGCTTTTGTCCTTAACCATGACAAAGGAAAAAATAATTATTTCCACAAAAACAAAGTAGCTTCATCTTTTCCCAGCAGGAGCAAGCTCCATTTGTAGCTGCTGGCTGTTGACTAACAGTTGTGTTAGCTACAGTGCATAGTGTCAGTTCGTATTTGCACTAAAAATATCTATCCATATTAATAAAATGAGTAAGGAGTAACGCATCTGATCAAATTTCAGTAACTGTAACACATTACTGAATTTTTAAACAGTAATTTCGTTACACAGCACATGACTGCAAAAGTAGTGGCATTACTCCCAACACTGTTGTACAGTGAAATGGCATGTGGCAGAAAACATTTCCTGTACCTGACTGTTCGGCAGCAGAGCTGTAGCAGTCTGCTGGAGAAAGTGCTCCGCTGTCTGTCTAGTGTGTGGTGGAAGGGATGATCAGGGTTGTCCATGATGGATAGCAGTTTGTTCAGTGTCCTCCTCTCCAACACAGTCTCAAAGGTCTCCAGCCTGAGACCAATTGCAGAGCCAGCCTTCTTGATAATCTTGTCAAGTCTGTTGGTGTTGCTGGCTCTGATACTGCAACCCCAGCAAACAGCAGCAGAGAAGATGACGCTGGCAACTACGATCTGATAGGAAAGCTCCAGCATCTCACTGCACACAATGTAGGATCTGAGCTTCCTCAGAAAGAAGAATGTGCTCATCCCCTTCTTGTGTACAGCATCGATATTGGATTTCCAGTCCAGTCCACTGCTGATAACGACATCCAGGTATTTGTAGTCCTCCACTACCTCCACATTCTCCCCCCAATCCACAATGGTTGTGAAGGCGTCCTCATCTTCCTGAAGTCAATCACCATCTCTCTGGTCTTGCTGACATTCAGCCTGAGGTGATTCTGCTTGGTCCATTCCACAAATCTGTCTACCAGTGACCTGTACTCTCCCTCCTCTTTCCCTCTTATACACCCAACAACAGCCGAGTCATCAGAGAATTTCTGCAGGTGGCATGACTCGGAGTTGTATTGAAAGTTGATAGTGTATAAGGTAAAGACAAAAGGAGAACACAGTCCCCTGTGGAGCTCCTGTATCCCTCACCACCACATCAGACAAGACACTGCCCAGCCAGACAAACTATGGCCTGCCTGTCAGGTCGTCAGTAATCCAGGAGAGCACAGAGCTGTCGACCCCCATCACCCGCAGCTTCTTGCTCAGCAGCATTGGCTGAATGGTATTAAAGGCACTGGAGAAATCAAAGAACTTGATTCTCACAGTTTCTCCTCCTCCATCTCCACCCAGGTATAGATGAGTTCATTGCAACAGGCAGATGACAACATCTTCAACTCCTAAATGGGGCTGATATGCAAACTGTTGAGGACGGATGGGCAACTTTGGTGGTAGTGAGGGCCACAAAATTTTTTCCACACTTCCCGAGGGCCAGATTTACATGTAATTTTTTTTTTTTTTGGGGGGGGGGGGTATTATTTCTTGCAAAGTTAAAAGTTTCACAATTAAAACTGAAAATGCAAATCAAAATAAAAGCTACACAGTGTTTTTATCATATTAGAATTAAAATTACTGCTAAAATTATATCTGCCCTGCAATGGACTGGTGATCTGCCCAGGGTGTACCCTGCCTCTCACCCAAAGATGCTGGGATAGGCTCCAGGTCCCCAATACGCGATCTGAAAAGGATTAAGCAGTAGAAGATGGATGGATGGATAAAATTATATCGTAATGTGGAGGAAGGACGCAGGCGAGGCAACGAGCTGGACAACACATAAACTTTAGTCTTTCTCCAACATACAAGCTCCCAAATACCCCCCCCCCCAAAAAAAAAAAAAAAAAAACAAAACAACACACTTCTGGACACCAGAGAAGAAGAGTTTGTAAACAAATCTTGATGTTCACCATTGCAACACAGAAGAGGCATTTGTTCCCAAACTTGCCAACTACGATTCCAAAAAGAGATTATTTAGCTTATAAAGGTAAATATCTACATTTTTTTTTATAACAGAGGGTGGCTGAAGCTGGTTGATTTGCAACTGCCATCGTCCCCACTGCCATGTGACTGGACAAAACAATCATGCCGGTTCCTGCTCGTCATATGAGATAAACTGCGGCGGAATAAAAGCAAAATTGCAGTGGAATAATCATAACAGTGGGCTGCACGGTGGCGCAGTGGTTTAGCACTGTGGCAGCACAGTTTTACCCTCGGCCGGGGGATCGCGGGGATCATGAGATCGTGGGTTCGATCCCAGCCCCCGACCAACAGTGAGCTGTGTGGAGTTTGCATGTTCTCCCCGTGTTGCGTGGGTTTACTCCGGGATTTCTCCGGTTTCCTCCCGCATACCAAAAACATGTAGGTTTAGGGCGCTCGCGCACGCAGCGACCAGCAGCCGGTGGCTTGTCACCAGACTGCAAACCAAATCTACCTACGGGTACAAATAAGTAGCAAAAAAAAAATAAATAAAATTAAAAAAAAAATAACAGTTTCTGGATGTGGGAGAGAAAGCAAAAATGACCAAGAGAAGACAAAATAACGACCAGGATGGACGAAAATGAACAAAGCGAGCCGCCTGGCCAGCAGTAAGTGATGAATTTCTTTGTTTACATTGTAACTGATTTTCTGGTTCATAGACTTTAAAGATAAGATAACAAAATGTCCAAAACAACAAATGGTGAAAAAAAACAAAACCATCCTTTGTGTAATATGTCCAAAGTCCGCTTTTGACTGAAAGTTATGTAATTTGATATGGCTGCCATGGCATTATGCAAATTAGACGTGTAAATTTACTCCTATCTCAAACTTTGGATCAAATTCTACATCTTTCTAATTGACAGTAAGCCATTATCTCTTACCACTTTCAAGTTAAAGCTTTGGAAATCTCTGACATCTCAACTGAATATTTTCTTGAAAAAAAAATTTTGACCACCAGAGGGAGCGGAGGAAACGGAGCAATGGAGCGCCACTGGGTTAATAAACTCAAAGGCGCACCCTGTACAAAAAACAAAAGTACTGTTACGTCTACAAACTCCAAACATCAAGTGCACAAAATAACAAAAGTACACACTTGCAAAAATTGATAAACATAAAGTCCACAATCCACAAAAACACAAAACACAAAATAGCAGGAATGGTCAGAATAAGAGTCACTAGTCCAAAAATAGCCTCAGAGCTAAGGCGTAGGGAAGAAACGCCGGGAGACAAGGGAGGCTCCTCAGGACAGTTAGCAACCACACAAACCGTAGTTAGACAGGGGATACCTGTCAGAGTGAAAAGGTACTCACAAATAAAGATGCAGACCAGGAACCACGTCTGATCAGTAAGAGAAGACCGCAGTGCCGAATGATCAGCACCGCGGGCTTAAATAGGGCATGTGGTGACATTGATTACACAATTAAGAACAGCTGAGAGTCATGAGAGGAGAGGAGGTGGGACTGACAGCTTGACAGGAGTACCTCCCACAATCAAAGCAAAACCCGGAAGTGCCACTGACAGCCACATTCCTGGAGAGAGAGAGAGAAGTGCAATAAGGACAAAATAATAAACTGAAGGAAAAATACAGATAATACCAAATAAATAAATAACAAGACTGCAATGAATGTAAACAGGGGAATGAGAGGAACTAAGAAATAATACAAGATATATGAAAACCATTCAAGGATAAAATGACAGGAACTCAGAACCCAAAAATACAACAAATAAACAAATAAGGAAAAAGACAATGAAACTGAGCATGGCGGAAACCCCGTGCTCAGATCATGACAGAGCCCCTCCCCTCAAGGGGTGGATTCCAGACACCCGGGAAAACATCAAAAGAAAAGGAAAAGGACCCACCCATATAGAAGACCCAACCTAAAAAAAACAAGTAAACAAGACCCACTCCAGGCGGGAGGAGGGGGACCCGGGCACAGAGGGACCGAAACAACCCAGAGAAAAAAAAAAAGAAAAATATGAAAAACACTCATGACTCACACCCAAAACAAGAGACACAGAATACGAATGATGTAGGGAAGGCTAAATGTCCAGTTCGAGTGGTCTTCCTGAGTCACTTAGCCACCCAAGCAACCGAATGAGTTCGTCAAGTGGTCTTCCAGGCCTCCAGAGACACCCATACGGCAGGAAGGGTTCCCCAGGTGGCCTCCCAGCATCCCCGAGCCAACAGGCTGTGGAGCACAACACACCCCATCCTGGAGGTGGCAGATGGAACCAGTGCATGCTGCGGATCAGAGGAGCTAAGGGATTGGGGCCTGACGAGGGAGATGGCTGACCAGCGGGGAAGCTGGACGGGGAACCCTCCATGACCTCGGGCAGAGGAGGGAGGACCGTGACGGCCTTGGGCAGAAGAGAGAAAACCACAATGGCATCAGGCAGAGGAGAGGGGACCCAGGCGCTTTCAGACTGGGACATGGCAGCACCCGCGGCGACCCCAGGCTGGGGCAAAACAGCACCCGTGGCGGCTCTGGGCTGGAGCAAAGCAGCACCCGCAGTGGCTCCGGGCTGGAGCAAAGCAGCACCCGCAGTGGCTCCGGGCTGGAGCAAAGCTTCACCCGTGGTGGCTCTGGGCTGGAGAAAAACTGCACCCGCAGTGGATCCGGGCTGGAGCAAGGCTGCACCCACGGTGGATCCAGGGTGGAGCATACCAGCACCCATGGTGGCTCCAGACGGGAGCGTAATTGCACCCCCAGTGGGCCCAGACTAGGCCATAGCTGTACCCATGGTGATTTTTGACAGGCCTGCAGCACCCTTGCTGGCTCCAGACTGGGACCTAGCAGCACCCGCGGTGGCTCCGGGCTGAAGCAAAGCTGTACCCGTGGTGGACCCAGACTGGGCCATACGTAGCTGCACCTGGACTGGGATATAGCTGCACCCACGGTGGCCTCGGGCGGAGGATGAGGACCCGTGGCAACCTCGGATGGAGAAAGAGGATCCACAGTGACCTCGGACGGTGGTAAAGGACCCATAGTGACCTCGGACGGAGGAAGAGGACCCACAGCACCCTTGGTCGAAGAATGAGGACACACAGCACCCTCGGACGGAGGATGAGGACCCACGGCACCGTCAGATGGAGGAAGAGGACCCACAGTGACCTCGGATGGAGGGTGAAGCCTCATGGCACCCTCGGACGGAGGATGAGGTCCCACAGCGCCCTCAGATGGAGGATGAAGACCTACGGCACCCTCAGACAGAGGATGAGGACCCACGGTGACCCTAAGTCAGGGAGGAGAGCGACCATCAATGGGCTCAGATGATGACTCGAACAGGGGAGAAGAAACAAACACCGAGTTTCTACCACCGGCAGCAGTGGAGCCTGGTAGGGAGAGCTCAGAGGCAGTTGGCAGCTGCGACCAGCTCTCCCCATCATGAGCAGGACAAGAAATCTCTAGATCTGATGATGTGAACATAGAAGAGAGCACTTGCCTTGTCTCAGACTCCACCGCTGTCCAGGACTCTGGCGATCTGGGCAGGAATGTTTCGAGTCTCCCTGTCGGGGCGCCCTCTCTTGACATGGTCACCTTGGGAAAAGGACAGGAAGAAAAAAATGGAGAAGAATCACCGGCAGCGGCGGAGCCCGGCAAGGAGAGCTCAGGAGCAGAGGACATCTGCAGCTGATCCTCCCCACCATAACCAGATAAGATTTCTCTGAATCTGTGAAAGGAGAAACAGAACAGAGCACTTGCCTGGACTCAAGCTCCACCACCGTCCAGGACTCCGGCGAACCTGCTGCGACGATACTAACTGCAGGCATGATGGTGAGTACAGCTCCAGGACCTCCAGGCAAGGTGGCCGACGCAGGTGGCTCATCCGGCGTGACAGCTGGAGGTCGCCTCACTGCTGGCACTGAATCCCCGACAGCTGAAACCGGGGGACATTCCATTGTCGGCACAGGCTCCAGGTCACAGGGAGCGCTCTCCTCCCGTCTGGATTGTGGTTGCCGCACTGGAACCAGGTTCTCCAGGGCCGCAGGCTCTTCCGTCACCCAGCGGATCAATTCCGGGACCAGTGGACACTCAGAGGAGAATGGAAGAGACACAGGGGTCGCAGGTGAGGAAATAATAGCAGTAGTAGGTGGTGAGGGCTCAGTGAGCTGCAAATACTGAGCCTCACCACCGGGAATTAGGCAAGAAGATTCACTTTTAGGTAAAACATGAAAAAACACTTGCCTTTATTCCCAGGGCATGATGGATACAGCTGCTGTGGGTCCAGAGTCATCCCTCTCGGTGGCTGCAGTGATTGTCGTCCCCACTGGAGAACATGGAGGAACCACCCCTGCAGGCACGATGACAGGTGGAGACTAAGGCTTCTGGTGAAGTGGACGAGGCATCGGAGTCAGGGGACACTTGGTTGTCGGCACAGACCTCAACGTGGGAAAGCCCCCAGCCCCGAGAAGCGGAGCCAGGGATCGCCTTGCTGATGGTGCAGGATCCTGCGATGCCGAAACCAGGGGACGCTCACTTGTCGACACTGGTCTCAGGACGCAGCGGGCGCTCCTCTCCCTCACTGGACGTAGTGGTGGAGCCAAACCAAGGCCCCAGGATCCACAGACCCATCCGTCTTCCAGACACTCCCTCCCAGGACCAATGGACATTTCAGGGAGACAGGAGAAGATGGTGAGGAAAAGGGTACAGCAGCTGATGGTGAGGTGTGATGGTATCAGCTGCTGTCTCAGAGCCAGACGATGTCCTTCCGGGAACTCTGGGAGCCATCTGATGGCTGGGCAAGGGCATGGGCGCCTGGTGAGGTGGACGAGCCTTCTGCCCCTGGGAATGCTTCTTCGTTGGTCCCAGTTGCCATGAGGTTGAATCCCTCAGCCGCTCGCTGAGTTGCCGATGGGTCTTGACCACTGTGGTGAGGAAAGCGGTAAGATCCGGATAGCTCCAGAGGTTGGGACATGCCTCGAGCAGCCAGGCCACGCTGTCCACAAAACCAAAAATGACCTTGGGAGTGTGGGTGGCTCGAGCTTTTGAGGCAAAATGCACGATAGGTTCTGCCACCCGACACTCCTCCCCACTCAGTCCAAAAAATTGGAAGTCCATGGTGGAACAACACTCAAAAACCCCGAACAAAACAAAAAATGCGGGAGGGGAAAAACAAAAAGGAAACTCACAGACTGCTGGCATCTTAACTGGCTGCAGTCTTCTGTCATGAACTGTCCTGTCAAGGGCTGATTAACGACGCCACATGCAGCAACTGTGAGTTGCGTATTTAATAAACTCAAAGGCAAACCGTGTACAAAAAACAAAAGTACTGTTACGTCTACAAACTCCAGACACCAAGTGCACAAAATAACAAAAGTACACACTTGCAAAAATTGATAAACATAAAGTCCACAATCCACAAAAACACAAAACACAAAATAGCAGGAATGGCCAGAGTGAGAATCACTAGTCCAAAAATAGCCTCAGGGCTAAGGCGTAAGGAAAAAACACCGGGAGAAGAGGGAGGCTCTTCAGGACAGTTAGCAACCACACAAACCGTAGTTAGACAGGGTATACCTGTCAGAGTAAAAAGGTACTCACAAATAAAGATGCAGACTAGGAACCACGTCTGATCAGCAAGAGAAGACCGCAGTGCCAAATGATCAGCACCGTGGGCTGAAATAGGGCAGGAGGTGACACTGATTACACAATTAAGAACAGCTGTGAGTCATGAGAGGAGAGGAGACGGGACTGACAGCTTGACAGGAGCACTGTCCACTATCAGAGCAAAACCCGGAAGTGCCACTGACAGCCGCAGAGAGTGAGAGAGAGAGAAGTGCAATAAGGACAAAATAATAAACAAAGATAAATACAAATAATACCAAATAAATAAATAACAAGACTGCAATGAATGTAAACGGGAATGAGAGGAACTAAGAAATAATACAAGATATATGAAAACCATTCAAGGATAAAATGACAGGAACTCAGAACCCAAAAATACAACAAATAAGGAAAAAGACAATGAGACTGAGCATGTCGGAACCCGCCGTGCTCAGGTCATGACAGATGACGTGTAATTTCTTGCTATTAAATTCAGATAAGACTGAAGTCATTCTAGTTGGTCCAAAAAACATTAGAAATACCTTTCCAAATCAAACTCTTAGTTTGTGTGGTGGTCCACTCTGTGTGCCTGCTGCCCTAATTGTCTCCACAGCTGTGCGCACACCTGCTCCTCCAATTAGGCAGCCTTCTTAAGGAGCGCTGCCTATCATTCTGCATGGAGACATCAACACTCCACTTGGATGTACAACCTCCGAGCGAGAGTCTACTTCTCCTTTGGCTAGGGAGTTTCGCCTCCCTCATCTATCCTGCACACCTCATCGTCTGGGAGCTTCGCCTCCCCAACTCTACGTAAGCTATCTGAAGAAATTCATTCTCTCCGCTCTGTCCCTCTATCTTCCCTGTGCACAGGTGGATTCCTTTGGGCGGACTTCCTCCTCCTGGTGGTGGACCGGGACCTGCACCTTCACTCTGAGGAGACATTGGTTTCCATGAATGAACTATTCTTCTCTGAAGCACAGATATCATCTACATCAGCACGGACACACGACAGACCGAGGCACTGGCATATGGGGCTGCCTGGATGTTCTTCAGCACCTCAACTACTCACCTGCACCATAAGACTCATTAACTCCTTGTTCATTCAATCAGTTTTCAGAGAGCTCATACTCTTGTCACTCCTCTTGTCTCATTGACGTCTCCTAGGGTTGCCAGACTTGTCCTCACTCTGCTCGTTCTCCTGCACTCATTCACATTTACACTCCCACACACATTTAATAAAGATAACTGTGTTTATTCAGAGTCTGTGTCTGCATCTGGATTTGACCAAATCATGTCAGTTTGGATGCAGTTACTCTTTCTCTTAAAAGTTCTGTGAGGAACCTTGGAGTTATTTTTGTCATGACACCGAGCGTGGGTCTGTACCGTGCTCGGGTCTTTTGGTTATTTTCCTTTTTCTGTTTATGTATTGACTCTTGATTTTTGCCTTTATTGTTTGTGCTTTTATTTTGACAGCGTCGTGACAGGACTTCCGCCTGTCAAGTCTGTTCACGGCCTGTCACAGCTGTTTTGGGTCACTGATTACATTTTCACTCATGCTTCTACACCTGATTCACATTTTGGTTTTCGCTCTGTTACTATTTAAGTTCGCTGGCGAGGTTTATTCCTTGCTGCGACCCCGTCGTGTTCAGACAGGAATCCCCTCACCTGATTCCTGTTTTAAAGTATCAGCCTTTTTCTCTGCTTCACCAGTTTCATAGAAAGTTACCTTTCATGGTTTTCCTTTTTGTATTTTTCTGTAATCACCCCTTTGCAGTCTTGTTCAACAGCCTTTTGTAATTCGCCCCTCGTGGCAAGTATTTGTGTTCCTTTTTGTTTACAGTAATAAATGAGCAAACTCACTGCAGGCGAATGGTGCCTTATATCTGCCCTGAAAGGGACCCAATTATGACAAGTTTTGATCAAGATTTGTTTTTTAATTCACATATTAAAATTGTTTCTAAGACTGCCTTCTATCATTTGCGTAATATTGCCAAGATTAGGAGCATCTTGTCTCAGAGTGATGCTGAGAAACTAATCCATGTTTTTGTTTGCTCTATGTAACCCAGTGTTAAAAACGTGGATGGAATTATGAATGTCGATACCGCTAGAAGGGGGGACATTCATTTCACAATGGGAGTAGATAGTTTAACGTGAATTAAATTATAAATATTGATACCACTTTTAAAAAGAAAAACACCCATTTCACAATGGGAGTAAATGATTTAAATATGAATATTTAAATAAATATATATTCATAAATAGTTAGGAACATTTTCTAGAATATTCTGATAAAGTTCCTAGTATTGTGTGTTGATATTTATTGTAACCAATGGCTGCGCCGTTGCTGGGCCACGCCAGCCAATGGGTTAAGCGCTCTCTCCCTGGGTCTGGGATGACTTGCATTTTTGGCTCAGTCACGCCAGACACCGAAAGACACAAACCAGAGAGAGAGACTGTCCTTGGTGATATGGCGATGCTAGTGTGCTGATAGCAGCCTTTGCCTGGATAAAATCCTTGAAATTGGTAAGCCTAAACCAAAATGAGAAATGAGACATTGCGGTATTGCCAAATTCTAATGCCCTGTCTACTAAATTTTAAGATTGGGATCCAAAGGCTGCCGACGCCGTTGAGCACAGGAATCCCATTGACGCACAAGCCACTTAGCATGGTCAGGTTCTTCTTTTTTTTTCCCTTTGGACTGGTTTGACCAGAGCGTGGATCTCCAGATCTGGATGGCGAGCCGAAGCCCGAGTCCTAGAAACTGCTAGACGTGACTCCACTAGTCACCTGGAAAGGACAAACAAGAACTGTGAATATTGTAAATATAATTTGGGGTATTTTATTTTTAATTTTTTTTTCCTTTGTGACAAGCACTGTGTTTTTGTTCATATGTACATATCTGTGAAATAATATATATAGTTCCAAGTTCCATACACCGTGTGTGTGTGTGTCGTCTGTTGTTGCACCTCCCAGGCTCCTACAAACCCAGAGTCGGTCTGACCTGGCCCAATTATCCCTCTGCCTCAGATAGTAAAGTTAAGGTAAATACATTGCCATAACACACCACTACCAAAAAGGGTACTACACCTAAAGTGAGTAGGGTGAGTGGGTGTTAGTAAGGGTTACACACAAAAATCTGGCGAGCGCAGGTGTTAGTGGGTGTTACCCAATTACCTGGTGGTATTATAGTGGTACTGGTTTATAAAAATTTGGCGAGTGGAGCCAGGAGCCTGGAGTGTTGCACAACAGATGAGGATTCTGTTTTGACCCCTGACTAAACAGTTTATATACGGCCAAAATGGATTTTGTGGAAAAACATGGTGTTAAAATCCCTAATGCAGTCATTGTCAGTGGTTTTGTTGATAAAGAGAAAGACACAGACATTTTTGAGTTTCTAGAGCAACATGGCACTATCCGTAGGGTGCTCAGTATTAATGATAACTCATCTGACTTTGACAAAAGTCATATTGTAGAGTTCGAGTCTGGATTAAGCATTGAAGCATTAGCACCTACATTGCCGTGCTCTTTTCCATCCACTGACAATCCTGAGGTTAAGTACTACATTCAAGCTCTGACTGATGTTTACACTAAAACTGTAGGGGGCAGTGTTACTGAGGCTTATCTTAGCAACCTGAGGGGTTTAGCTAAGCTAAGTGAAAAAGGTTTTGAAGAGGTGTTGCGGGAGGTTATGTCCACAATAGGGAAGTCTATTGAAGCTGCTGAGACAGCTGAAACGATCTCTGCTGACATTGATCCTGCTGTCCCTACTGTAGAACCCACACAAAGTGGAGTCTCTCCTCCACTCCAAGTTGAAGTGCCTCGCTCCCCTAAAACCACTCAAGCACTCTTTCAGAGCCCTCTTAGACCAAACTTGACACCTCAAATGTTGAGCCCAGCTGATCTTAACCCACCCGAGGTTCAGAAAATCATAGTCGAGCATGTCATTAAAAATGCAGAGAAGCCCTCTAACACCCATTCCTCCTGGAGAATCAGAGCTTTCTCTGGCAAAACGCCAAGACCATATACTGAAGCTGATTATGAAACATGGCGTTCACATGTTGACCTGATGATGGAAGATACTTCTTTGTCTGACTTGGAAAAATCTCGCAAGATCTTTCAAAGTCTTCTTGCTCCTGCGTCTGATGTTATTCGCTCTCTGGGGTCTGAAGCCACCCCTGCCGACTATCTTAAGCTGTTGGACTCAGCTTTCGGGACTGTTGAAGACGGTGGGGAACTGCTTGTGCAATTCATGAACACTTTTCAAGATTATGGAGAAAAACCCTCTGCATATCTGCATCGTTTGCAGGTGGTGCTCAATCTCACAGTGCGTAGAGGCGGTCTGGAGCCCCATGAAGCGAACAAACAGCTTCTCAAGCAGTTTAACAGAGGCTGTTGGGATGACAATCTGCTAAAAGAGCTACAGCTGGAACTAAAAGATAAACACCCACCTGCGTATGCAGAGTTATTGCTTCACCTTCGCACTGTTGAAAACAGACAAGAAGTTAAAAACACACGCATGAAAAAACACTTGGGCGCCACAAAACCAAAAGCAGCCTCCTACGAACAAACAGTCACCAAAACAAGTACAAATAGTGAAGTAGAGTCTGACAGTCTGAAAGAACTGAAAAAGCAAGTCGCTGATCTAAAAAGCCAATTAGCTGCTGTCGTGAAACAAAAGACACAAGCACCACCGAAGAAAGACCCAACTAAGAAGTCTGGAAATAAAAAAACTGACCATGCCAAACCTGAAAACTTACCTTCGTTCAGCCGTCCCAATACTAGGCCCAAACCATGGTATTGCTTCCGCTGTGGCGAAGATGGGCATATTGTAGCCACTTGTGAGTCAGAGCCAAACCCTGCACTTGTAGCTGCAAAACGCAAAGAACTAAGAGTAAAAAGACAGATTTGGGACAGTCAGAACCCCCAATCTTCTTTAAAACTGAAGTCTACCCCTGTTGCGGGACAAACAGAGGCTAGTTCAGAGATGACCCGTCCCAAACCAAAAGCTCCATTCAAGACACATGCTAAACTGAAGTCACACTACAAAACAGACCCCTTTAACTTTCCTAATGGTCTAATTGGTACAAAAAGTACAGCACAAGTGAAAGTGAATGGCTGTACTGTGAGCTGTTTGTTAGATACAGGCTCCCAGGTGACGACTGTCCCTGAGTCCTGTTACAGACAGTACTTATCCAACCATGAGATTAAGCCACTTTTTGAGCTGTTAGAAGTGGAGGGAGCTAACGGTCAGAGTGTGCCTTACTTAGGCTACATTGAAATGCATGTCACTTTCCCAAAAGACTTCCTCGGTATTGAAGCCGAAGTGCCAATACTTGCCTTAGTGGTTCCCGATGTACGTGCAGCTGATCAGTCCTTAGTGTTAATAGGGACAAACACATTAGATGTACTTAACGAGCTGTACTCTGATGCATGTTCTGAACTGCAGCCAACCATGTCACTTGGTTATAAGGCAGTGTTAAGAGTCCTTGAGCTACGGCACAGACAGTCCAAAGACACTAGCCTTGGTTTAGTGACCATGCGCAACAAAGAGCCACAGTTAGTTCCTGCAGGCCAAACAGTTGTTCTAGATGGCGCTGTAGCTGTGTCAGCCGGCAACAGTGAAAACTCTGTCTTGTTAGAACACCCGTTAATGTCAGCCTTACCTGGTGGTATCCTAGTAAAACCATGTCTCATAGACTTACCTGAAAGAGCACCTTACCTTGTTCCAGTTATACTCACCAATGAATTGGAACATGATGTGACAATCCCTCAGAAGTGTGTCATTGGAGAAATTTGTGCATATCAATGAGTCCTATCACAAGAACACTCCGTGAAAGTTACAAAGTCCAAGACTGAACAAAAGTCCACTCTGAAGTTCAACTTTGACTCTTCCCCCATTAGCGCTGAATGGAAAGAGCGCCTAACAGAAAAACTCAGTCAAATGCCCGAAGTATTTGCACAAAATGATCTTGACTTTGGCAAAACAGATCAAGTGAAACACACAATCAAATTATCAGATGAAACACCGTTCAAACACAGAGCACGTCCCATACATCCAAATGACCTGGAAGCGGTCCGTAAGCATCTCAAAGAACTCCAACAAGCAGGCGTGATAAGAAAGTCCACTTCCCCATTTTCTTCGACTATTGTAGTGGTGCGAAAGAAAAATGGCGATGTCCGCCTTTGTATTGATTACAGGAAGCTTAACATGCAGACTGTAAAAGATGCTTACGCCCTCCCCAACTTGGAGGAAACGTTTTCCACCTTGACCGGTTCGCAGTGGTTCTCTGTCCTCGATTTAAAGTCAGGGTACTACCAAATTGAGGTAGAGGAGCTGGACAAACCAAAGACGGCGTTCATATGTCCCATGGGCTTTTGGGAATTCAATAGAATGCCCCAAGGCATTACAAATGCCCCCAGCACGTTCCAGCGCCTCATGGAGAAATGCATGGACGACATGAATCTGCATGAGGTGATTGTGTTCCTCGATGACATCATTGTATTCTCCAAGATGCCCGAAGAACATGAGGCTCGCTTAATGAAAGTTCTTAATCGCCTTAAAGAGTACGGGCTTAAACTCTCCCCTGAGAAATGCAGATTTTTTCAAACTTCTGTCAGATACCTCGGTCACATTGTGTCCAGTAAAGGAGTTGAGACCGACCCCGAAAAAGTGAAAGCCCTAAGTACCTGGCCTGTGCCCCGTGATCTCAAACAGCTCCACTCGTTCTTAGGCTTTTCAGGGTACTATAGGCGGTTCATTAAGAACTATTCCAGCATCGTTAAGCCCCTCACTGACTTAACAGCAGGCTACCCTCCTTTGCGAAAAAGCACAAAGCCCAAAGCTAAGCCTGCCCAGTACCATGACCTAAAGACACCGTTTGGCGAGCAATGGACTTCTTCCTGTGATCTTGCATTCAAAACCATCATTGAAAAGCTCAGTACTGCGCCTGTCCTGGGTTTTGCTGACCCTCAGTTGCCATATACCCTCCATACTGACGCCAGCACTACAGGGCTTGGTGCTGCCCTCTATCAAGAGCAGGAGGGCCAGACTAGGGTCATAGCTTATGCAAGCCGGGGGTTGTCTAGAAGTGAGTCCCGTTACCCCGCCCATAAATTGGAATTTTTGGCTCTAAAGTGGGCAGTAACGGAGAAGTTCGCAGACTGTTTGTATGGCAATCATTTTACTGTTGTGACAGACAGTAACGCCCTGACGTACATCTTAACTACTGCTAAAATGGATGCCATGAGATATAGGTGGCTAGCTGCTCTGTCGACGTTTAACGTTAAGCTCCAATACTGAGCAGGCAAGCTTAACTCAAATGCAGATGGCCTCTCTAGACGGCCACATGGCAAGTTACTTAATGACGCAGTGTCCCAAAAGGAGCTTGACCGCATACAGCAGTTCACTCAAACTCACTTGTCTCTTCCTGAAAGCAGTTTAAGTTCCGAGGTAGTGTCTGCTATATGTGAAAAACACCTTGTCTGTAGCTCTCCAGACAACACCTTCCCTTTGGTTCACTCATTAGCCCTCTCTGTAGCCGCCATTCCAGATGACTACGCCGATGAAGATGGCTGTGGTGGTCTTCCAGTTGTATCCCACATGACTCCTGAACAGATCAAAAACGAACAAAGAACTGACCCCTGTTTAAGGGAAGTGATTGCACAAATTGAAACTGGGCTAAAAGTTCCACCAACGGTACGAACTGAACTTCCTGACATCAACTTGTTACTCCGAGAGCTCAGTCAACTTGAAATGTGCAATAACATCCTCTACCGCACTCGTTAAGACGAAGGAAATGTTACTTACCAGCTCGTCTTACCTGAACAGCTCCGTGATTCAGTCTTTGAAAGCCTCCACTGTGACATGGGCCATTTAGGCACAGAACGTACTTTGGATCTCGCCAGAACAAGGTTCTATTGGCCTCGCATGGTGGCAGATATTGAAAGGAAGATCAAGACATGTAATCGCTGCGTAAAACGTAAAACCGCTCCAGAACGAGCTGCTCCACTTGTCAATATCAAGTCCACTCTACCGCTCAAACTCGTCTGTATGGATTTCCTGTCCATTGAGCCCGATCAAAGTAACACGAAGGATGTGCTCGTGTTAACTGATCATTTCACGAAATACGCTGTAGCCATCCCTACTAGCAATCAGAAAGCTCAGACCGTTGCAAAGGCACTTTGGGACAACTTCATAGTCCACTACGGGATACCCGAACGATTACATAGTGATCAGGGTCCCGATTTTGAGTCCCATATTATAAAAGAACTTTGCAAAATCATGGGCATTCGCAAAATCCGGACGACACCCTATCATCCCAGAGGTAACCCGGTAAAACGTTTCAATAGAACGTTATTGAGCATGCTGGGTACTCTGGAGGAAAAGAACAAAACTCATTGGCACAACTATGTGAAACTACTTGTACATGCGTACAATTGTACGAAGAATGACACTACTGGTTTTGCCCCGTATGAGTTAATGTTCGGTCGTCAGCCGAGATTGCCCATCAACCTTGCATTTAGACTCCCGTTTCACAGCAAAAGTTTCAAGTCACATTCCCAGTACATTGAAAAACTGAAGACAACTCTACAAGAAAGCTACAAACTAGCAACAGAAAATGCTAACAAGATGGCTGAAAGAAACAAAACAAGATTTGATATGCGAGTGAAACCCTCAAAACTAGAACCAGGCAACAGAGTTTTGGTACGTGCAGTCCGCCTAAAAGGCAAGCACAAACTAGCAGACAGGTGGGAAGCTGAAATCCACATTGTGGTGAGCCAAGCAGGTGACTTGCCTGTTTACGCTATAAGACCTGAGACAAAAGATGGTCCTGTTCGCACCGTTCACCGCGACCTCTTGCTTCCCTGTGGTTTTCTTGCCCCTGTTGAAGATGAACCTGTCCAACCAAAACGTGTCCACAAACCTAAGACAAGACAATCACCTGAACAAAGTGAGGAATGTGAGAATTCAGAACTGGAAAATGAAGATGTCTATTGGTACAGAGAAGAACCAATCCAAACACCCATAAAGCTCACTCGAGTTTATGAAATTCCCCATCCAAAGACATCCTTTAAAGGAGACATTCCTGCTGAAACTCACTTACCTGAGAATGACAGCCACATAGAAAATGTCACTTCACCTGGATGTGACAACTTACCAAATGATGGAAACCTGGAGGAAACTGAAACAAATGTGGAACCATCAAACAATGAGAATGGAACTGAAAGTGAAACCAACTCACCTGATAAAAGTACCTGTGATGAACCTGTGGAAGAAAAAGAACCTGAAAAAGAAGTCCCACAGACTGTGAGACGCTCCGAGAGGACAACCTCCCAGCCAGAAAGGCTACAGTATAGTCAGTTGGGAAACCCTCTCCTAACTGTTGCCCAGTCCCCGTTTCAAGGATTAAACCTGGCTTTTACCAGAGCCTTAACAGAGACAGATCCTAAGGTTATTCAAACCTGGCTTTTACCAGAGCCTTAACAGAGTCAGATCTTAGGATTATTCCCATGAACACTAGTTCTCCCGTCATTACTATTTAGCTAATCCCATGCAAAGGGACTTGCATGATTCTAAGGGGGGATAGTGTAACCCAGTGTTAAAAACGTGGGTGGAATTATGAATGTCGATACCGCTTTAAGAAGAAGGGGGGACATTCATTTCACAATGGGAGTAGATAGTTTAACGTGAATTAAATTATAAATATTGATACCACTTTTAAAAAGAATAACACCCATTTCACAATGGGAGTAAATGATTTAAATATGAATATTTAAATAAATATATATTCATAAATAGTTAGGAACATTTTCTAGAATATTCTGATAAAATTCCTAGTATTGTGTGTTGATATTTATTGTAACCAATGGCTGCGCCATTGCTGGGTCATGCCAGCCAATGGGTTAAGCGCTCTCTCCCTGGGTCTGGGATGACTTGCATTTTTGGCTCAGTCACGCCAGACGCCGAAAGACACAGACCAGAGAGAGAGACTGTCCTTGGTGATATGGCAACGCTAGCGTGCTGGTAGCAGCCTTTGCCTGGATAAAACCCTTGAAATTGGTAAGCCTAAACCAAAATGAGAAATGAGACATTGCGGTATTGCCAAATTCTAATGCCCCGTCTACTAAATTTTAAGATTGGGATCCAAAGGCTGCCGACGCCGTTGAGCGCGGGAACCCCATTGACGCACGAGCCATTTAGCATGGTCAAGTTCTTCTTTCCCCCCCCCCCCCCCCCCCCCCCCCCCTTTGGACTGGTTTGACCAGAGCGTGGATCTCCAGATCTGGATGGCGAGCCGAAGCCCGAGTCCTAGAAACTGCTAGACATGACTCCACTAGTCACCTGGAAAGGACAAACAAGAACTGTGAATATTGTAAATATAATTTGGGGTATTTTATTCTTAACTTTTTTTCCTTTGTGACAAGCGCTGTGTTTTTGTTCATATGTACGTATCTGTGAAATAATATATATATAGTTCCAAGTTCCATACACCGTGTGTGTGTGTGTGTGTGCCATCTGTTGTTGCACCTCCCAGGCTCCTACGAACCCAGAGTCGGTCTGACCTGGCCCAATTATCCCTCTGCCTCAGATAGTAAAGTTAAGGTAAATACATTGCCATAACACACCACTACCAAAAAGAGTACTACACCTAAAGTGAGTAGGGTGAGTGGGTGTTAGTAAGGGTTACACACAAAAATCTGGCGAGTGCAGGTGTTAGTGGGTGTCTTGTTCAACAGCCTTTTGTAATTCGCCCCTCGTGGCAAGTATTTGTGTTCCTTTTTTTTTTACAGTAATAAATGAGCAAACTCACTGCAGGTGAATGGTGCCTTATATCTGCCCTGAAAGGGACCCAATTATGACAAGTTTTGATCAAGATTTGTTTTTTAATTCACATATTAAAATTGTTTCTAAGACTGCCTTCTATCAGTTGCGTAATATTGCCAAGATTAGGAGCATCTTGTCTCAGAGTGATGCTGAGAAACTAATCCATGTTTTTGTTTGCTCTAGATTAGATTATTTTTACTCTTTACTATCAGGCTGTCCTAAAACATCTTTAAAAAGTCTTCAGCTGATCCAAAATGCTGCAGCAAGAGTTTTAACAGGTACTAGAAAGTGAGATCACATCTCTCCGGTTCTGGCCTCCCTTCATTGGCTTCCCATAGAATTTAGAATTAAGTTTAAAATCATTCTTCTCACTTACAAAGCTTTAAATAATCAGGCCTCTTTTTATTTAAAAGATCTGATGCTACCTTATTATCTTAACAGAGCACTACACTCCCAAAATGGAGGATTACTTGTAATACCTAGAATCTCCAAAAGTACAATGGGAGGAAGAGTCTTCAGTTATCAAGCTCCTCTCCTTTGGAACCAGCTGCCAATCTGGATTCGGAAGTCAGACTCGATCTCTGTTTTTAAGAATAGGGATAAAACCTTCCTTTTTGATATAGCCTATAATTAGGGTGGGATCAGGTGCTCCTGAACCCTCCCTTAGTTATGCTGCTAATAGGTTTAGACAGCTGGGGGACCTCCAACAATGCACTGGGCTTCACTCCTTTCTTCACTTTCAATGAAATATTTTGCTGGTCATTAACATCTGTTCTCTCCCATAGATTGAGTCCCCGTCGTGCTGTTTGCTCTCTACATGTGTGTTCTTTTCTTCCTCTTCTTCTTGTCTAGCCCCTCACCCCCCAGCCAGTCGCAGCAGATGACTGCCCCTCCTTGAGCCTGGTTCTGCTGGAGGTTTCTTCCTGCTAAAAGGTAATTTTTCCTCTCCACCATCACCAAGTGCTTACTCACAGGGGATCACCTGATTGCTGGGGTCTTTCTGCAATTGTGGGGGTTTCCCCTACAGTTGAAAGTGCTATGAGATGACTGTTGTTGTGAAATGGCGCTATATAACTAAAGTTGATTTGGGACATAATGCTGCAGGGTTTTTTTTTTTAAATCTTTTTTCCAACTGTAGAGTTGTATTGATTCTTAGCTGTAATGACACAGATGCCCCTATGAGTTGAATCTGGTAGACATTGTCACGTTTGCTCCTTCGGAGCAGAGAGGATGAGCCAAGGCACTGAATGGTGTTTTGTGCAGTTTATTAACAACAGAACATAAAGTGTCCAAATGTAGTGCTGTACACACAAAAAAGAAAAACAAGAAACACTTACAGACTGAGGCACTCCTGAGCTAGCTCGACTCAGGAGGAAACAGGGAGCTGATCAGCGTGATGATCAGGAGGAGACTATTACCAGAAGAAACCAGTCTTGAACATCAATTTAGCCGCACTGACACAGCGGAAAGCCAGTGCTTTAATACACAAAAGTAAATGAGCTGCAGGTGTGAATCACAGGCAAGCCGTGACCTAATTACCAAGCTGCCACAGCTGAGCGGGCAGAGAAGCAGGCAGTGGCAGCTGGAGGGGAGAGTCTGGAGAGAGAGAGGAAGGGCTCTGTCACAAACCAAACAAATATACAAAAACTTACCACATAATAATGACAACAGACAATCAAACTTAGAAATGAAAGAAATGAAAGACATGGCGGCATGCAATGTTGCAGCGGCTCACGGCTCTCATTTTCAGTGGGTTTTTTTTGGATGTTATGGTACTTTTTTTTTGTTTATTTGTGTGCTATCAGTTCGGCGAATATTCGCTACACCCGTCAGAGACTTCTCGAGATTGGAGACTCAGCATCAGACACCAGTTGCGAGTGTTTTTCACCACACGCATAACATCCCAGTCGACATAGCAAGACCACTGGGCTCTCCGTGGATTGTTGTCTGGTCGTGGAGGCGGCGAAGACGGAGACGGAGGTGGGAGAGGAAGCAGAAGCGGGGCTGCAGGTCCGGTGTTATGCTAAGGCTAAGGAGACAACCACATAAGCCACCTCTACCGAGCCTGTATCTTTCCAATGCCAGATCCTTGGTGCATAAAACGGAAGACTTGGAATTACAACTTGCTGGTAATCGCTATGTTCGTGACTGCTGTGTTCTGATTATCACTGAAACTTGGCTCCATCCGGACATATCCGACGCTAGCATGCAGCTAGCGGGCCGCACGTTGCTACGCTGTGACAGGACTAAGGACTCCGGTAAGAGTAGAGGGGGAGGGCTTTGTATGTATGTATTTGCATAATAACTGGTGTAACAATGGGACTATTACAGACAGATATTGCTCTCCCGATCTTGAGTACATGTCTGTAAGATGTTGGCCTTTTTTTCTACTGAGAGAGCTAACAGTAGTGTTTATCACGGCCGTGTATATTTCACCCAGTGCAAATGTAAATATGGCGCTCTCCCTCCTGCTTAACACCATTAACAAACATCAGCGGGCTCACCCTGATGGTGTCCACATAGTCGCAGGAGACTTTAATAAGGCCAATCTGAAGACCGTACTCCCAAAATTTTATCAACATGTTAAGTGTTCTACTAGAGGGGAGAACATTTTAGACCATGTTTACACTAACATCAAGCACGCATACAGAGCCATATCCCTCCCCCACCTCGGCCAGTCGGACCATCTTTCCCTCCTGCTCTCCCCAGCCTACACCCCCCTCAGGCGTAGAGACAGGCCTACTATAAAGACTGTCACAACTTGGCCTGACAACGCTCTCTCCAAACTGCAGGACTGCTTCACAGAGACAGACTGGGATTTATTTGGACAACAGGAGTTGGAAACATCCACTGATACAACCTTGGACTACATTAAGTTTTGTATCGGTAATGTGACTGTGGACAAAAATATTAGGGTTTTTCCCATCCAGAAACCCTGGATGACCAGCCAGGTCCGCATACTCCTCAGAGCCCGTGATGCTGCCTTCAGATCAGGTGACAGAGACTTTTATAGGTCTACTCGAGCCGATCTGAAAAGAGGAGTTAAAAAAGCTAAAGCGGACTACAAGATGAGAATAGAATCCCACTTGTCTAGTAACAACATACGGGAGGTGTGGCAGGGAATTCAAAACATCACAAATTACAGAGGCTGTGCTACAACATCAGAGAACCTGAGTGCACCACTGGCAGAGCTAAATAGCTTCTTTGCTCACTTTGAAATAACTCAACAGCAGCACTCATCAGCCTCAGCCCTGCCCCCACCCCCACCCAGCTCCTACACCACCACTTTCACTGTCAGTGAGCATGATGTCAGACGGGTGCTTCTGACAGTGAACCCCAAGAAGGCTGCCGGCCCAGATGGAGTTCCTGGTAAGGTGCTTAGAGCGTGTGCTCCCAGCTCACCTCCATCTTTACCAGGATTTTCAACCTCTCCCTGGCCCAGGCAGTCATCCCGTCCTGTCTGAAATCTGCCATAATCATTCCGGTACCAAAGAAGTCTCCCACCACCAGCCTAAATGATTACCGTCCTGTGGCCCTCACCCTGGTAATTATGAAGTGCTTCGAGAGACTGCTTCTTCAGCACATTAAGAGCCATCTTCCCCCGGACCTTGATTCTTACCAGTTTGCATATCGTGAAAACCGATCCACTGAAGATGCCATCGCCGTAGCCCTCCATCCCACTTGGAGCAGCAGCACAGCTACGTCCGAATGCTCTTCGTGGACTACAGCTTGGCCTTCAATACAATTATCCCGGACATTCTCATTACCAAACTGAACACCCTTGGTCTCCCACCTCTCACATGTGCTTGAATAAAGAACTTTCTCACTAACCGGTCCCAGACTGTGAGACTTGGCTCCTATTTCTCCTCCACACGGACGCTGAGTACTGGCTCCCCACAGGGCTGCGTGCTGAGCCCCCTCATGTACTGTCTCTACACCTATGACTGTCATCCAGCCTACAACAACAACCTCATCGTGAAGTTTGCTGACGACACCACGGTGGTTGGACTCATTTCTGGAGGGGACGAGACAGCCTATGGGGGGAGGTCCTGAAGTTGGTAACTTGGTGTTTAGAAAATAACCTGACTCTGAACACCAAGAAAACCAAGGAAATCATTGTCAACTTCAGGAGGACCAATACCAACCAAGCCCCCCTCTTCATTAACGGCAAGTGTGTGGAGAGGATCCACACATTCCGGTACCTCGGCATCCTTATCTCCTCTGACATCTCCTGGACAGACAACATCTCGGCGATTATTAAGAAGGCTCAGCAGTGGCTACACTTCCTGAGAGTCCTCAGGAAGTACGACCTCAACTCCACCCTGCTGCTGACCTTCTATCGCTCATCCATTGAGAGTCTGCTCACATACTGCATTACAGTGTGGTATGGGAATTGCACAATGGTAGACAGGGAGAGGTTGCAGAGGGTAGTAAAGGCAGCACAGAAGATCATCGGCCGCCCTCTCCCCTCCCTGACAGACATTTACACCGCCCGCTGCCTTAGGAGAGCACAATACATCATCATCAAGGACATCTACCACCCTGGAGCTGACCTGTTTGACCTGCTGCCCTCAGGGAGGCGCTACAGGTGCATCAGAGCCAGGACAAATAGACTTAAGAACAGTTTTTTTCCAAAAGCCATTATGGCTCTAAATTCTCAGTCCAACCATCCCTGACCCTCTCAGTATACCTCTAAACACATCACTGTGTAATTGACGTTTACGGTCCAGAATGCTGTGCAGTCTTTTTAATATTTTTATTTTTATATTGTATATATAACTTATTTTATCTTAGATTACGTACATTGTACACATTAATACATTATTTATTGCAGGAATTTATTGTTTTTATGCTTTTTATTTTTCTCTTTTACATATGTTGCACTGAAGGAGATGCTTAAATCTCATTGTACATTTGTTTGTATAATGACAATAAAGGCTATCTATCTATCTATCTAAAGTGAGGGTCTGAGCTCAATGAGAAAATGAGCTCAGACACATGACAGACATGGGCTACTAACTTTCTACCAAAAAGCAGGAAGGAATAAACACTGATCTGGCAGACTGATAAACTTAAAATGGCCAGTGTGATTTCAGAAGATGTATTTAGAAAAGCAAGCAGTCTTTCAGTGTGGACATGGAACAAAATTATATTTAGTAGTTTGAAAATTTAAACACGTCAGTTGTTTATGCAATATTTTGTTCTGTAGGAAAAAACAAACTATAAATATGATGCCTGATCTAAAAGCTACATTCACCATACCTTGTGTTTTTGAAAAACAACTAAATACTGAAGAAAAGTATTCTTTTTAATTTTGTGTGGCTAATACAGTTTAATACACTTACACTTGTAAATGATAATGTTTTGAAAAGAGTAAATCTTTGTTAGTGGTGTGATTAATTTAACTGGAATAATTTTGCAAGTTTGAAAAAAGTAGTGTAATGCAAAGTTGTGTTGCATCTAAGTTTTATGGCAAGTATAATGCTTCTGTGACTTGTATCAGTCACAAAAATCATTTTGTTAAACTGTAGCAGTCGTACCAAACTGTTCTCAAAATCATATGGCATAAACTGAAAAAAAAAAGAATCTAATCACCACGCAGACAAAAAATCTGACTCATGTTTGACATTATTTAATATAACCTATAAAATTTATTAAGCATTGTTAAAAGTATTAGGCATCAACATTACACCCTGGCATAGAGGCTTTTGGTGCCAGAAAACACACCACAAGAGAGTTTTTGTTGAGCTTAACACAAAGGATTAAATCATGTTGGTTGTTTCAAACTTGTGTGTTACTGTTTAACTAAACTCAAGCTTTGCCTTAAGGCTACTTCAGACCAGTTGTTGCTTTAAAGTTGTAAGCTACAAGAAAAAAAAAAATATAGGTAGAAGAAGGTGCAAAAAGAGAGGTTGCAACACTGGAACAAAGAAGAGTCAGCAGACGGTCAAAACATTTTGTCCATGACATTTCTGACCCCACCAAGGTATGGCTACACCCCATGCTGTGTGTGTAAACAAATTGTGTAGACGCCTGATCTGTTCACCCACTGAGTTTGAGCACTGAAAAAAAACTGTAGAGTGATTTAGAAAAGTTTGTTGAAATGTTGAATCCAGGGAAATGTAAAAAAATTGTAGTGATCAAAATATCCATGTTTTAAAAATGTTTTTCATTTAGCCACAATATAACCTAGTAAGACCTCAAATCAAAAAAGTCATATGGGGTGATAAAGAACACACAGATGCACAGACAGCCAAAACCTCAACAAATTCTGGTTTACAATTAAGTTTGTCATGAGTGGTTGGAAAAAAAAGGTCTAATTTAAAGTTATAAACACCAGAAGGCATAAAAAAAACCTTTTCAGCCTTTTTTTCAGATCACAGCAGATTATAAAAGCGAAATTTGATTGAATAAAATAATTTAACTGCTGCTAAATATCATGTACAATTTGTGAGATGCTTACAGAATTGTTTCATGCAGACAATAACAATGTCTGAATCAATAGAACACTGTTGTATGGTAAAAACTAAGAGTCTGGAAGAGTAAAAAAATGCCTGTGCAACACAAAATATTCTATGGAAAATATAAAATGCTTTTATATGAGGAGGAATGTTAAATTTACTACTGTCACCACAAATTAAACTCTAATCACACACAAACAATAATACAGATACGTTTTCATAAAGTTTTTAAACTCTAACATTTTTTGCTATAGTTTGTCAATACTGGCTTGTTGATTGAGGAAGGAGGGAGGTGCATGCGGATATGCATTTGAAGACTCACTTTTTTTGCTCTGTTCAATCTATTCCCAGCTCGCCTGAAGACCTCTGGATTGGCACTGCTGTTTTTGCTACTCTGGCTTCAACCCCCAGCGGACTTGGTGGTTAACTGGCTCTAGAGTGCCATTAGCTAGGCCCATCAAACTCTCTGTCTCCATTCACTGTTGGCTTGCTAGCGTCGCTTCACTATGATTACTGCTTCACCTGCTAACCCACACTCATGGTGAGTCTTTTTTCATTGTTTAATATTCTGATTTTATTTAATGATCCAATTTTCGCATGCGCCACACTGTAGTTTCATTGGTTGACTGTAGGAATGCGCCTGTAGGTCATCATTGCGCGGGCCATCAAATCCTCCCTCACTGCTCATTGGTTGAGGTCGGGTTGAAAGTTCATAGACCTCAAATATCATCATCCATCAGTTTGACGCATGGTCGCGGGTGTAGGTGTGGGTTGCAAGTTGAAAAGGTCAAAGGTCACGTGGGAACCTTCCTCACCAGCGCTTATAAGGACCATCAAGTGGAAGCTTCAGTGCTGGCTCGTTGGGTATACTGCCTATGCCTACAGCAAGTAAGTTTGAATTGTTCTCTGAGGAAGCTTACTCACATTCCTCTATTTTCTCCTCTTTTCAGGTTGCTGCCATCCGTGCAGTGCATCTCCGGGGATTGTTGTGTGCTCACCTGCTCCATCATCCTCACCCCGCCTCAGCTTTCTATCACCACCCAGTCAAACACTACCCAGCTCCAATCCCTTCCTACTCCTTGCCAGCTTCATCCCACTGGTTCGTTTGTTTCTACTGGGTTCTCTTTCTTGTTCTTTGCTCAGTTCACTTAAGTGGCAAATTTGTCTTCCCTACTTCCCAACCTCTCTTCTCTTATTGATTGCTCTCGTCTCTCCCCACAGGCTGAGTCTTCCTCTGGCGAGTGGCGTTTTCTATAGCAGTGCTCCTCTTTTTGAAATTAATGAACTGTTTAAACATTGCTTCTCTGTGTCATGAGTGCTTTCTCTGGTGTAGCACCCTGCACGTGAGCTGTTCATTCTATCAGTATGACATATACACAGTCAAAAAAAATCTAAGTGACAAAGTTCTCTTACATTAACACAAAAAAAGTTTTTAAAGCAAAAGAAAAGACAAATGTTGAGTTGTATGAGAGGCTAGATACTAAGGAAGGAGAAAAGGACTTGTATCGATTGGCTAGACAGAGAGATCAAGCTGGAAAGGATGTGCAGCAAGTTAGGCTGATTAAGAGCAGATATGGTAATGTAGTAATGGGTGAAGAGAGTGTGTTGAATAGATGGAAGGAGTACTTTGAGGAGCTGATGAGTGAAGAAAATGAGAGAGAGAGAGAGAGAGAGAGAGAGAGAGAGAGAGAGAGAGAGAGAGAGAAGGGTGGATGAAGGAAAGTTGGTGAATCAGGAACTGCAGAGGATTAACAAGGCAGAAGTGAGGGCAGCTATGAAGAGGATGAAGAGTGGAGAAGCATTTGGTCCAGATGACATACTGTACCCGTGGAGGTATGGAGGTGTTTAGGATTGATGGCAGTGGACTTTTTAACCCGGATTGTTTAACACAGTCTTGGAGAGTGAGAGGATGCCTGAGGAATGGAGAAGTGTTGTGGTACCAATCTTCAAGAACAAGGGTGATATTCAGAGCTGTAGCAACTACAGATGTATAAAATTGATCAGCCACATTATGAAGATATGGGAAAGAGTTGTTGAAGCCTGGTTAAGAAGAGAGGTGGCGATTAGTGACCAGCAGTATGGTTTCATGCCAAGAAAGAGTGCTAACAATGCAATGTTGGTTTTAAGATTGTTGATGAAGAAGTACAGAGTGTAGTGTTCTGGACTGGGCTGTGTTATGTCGGGAAAACGTGGAAGGACCAACAGAGAGTGGAGTTTGCTGAGAACACGAACTTTATTACAGAAATCTAATTATGATGGTACAGAGTATATTGGTTGGAAGGCCGAACCAAGGAGAGAGCTGTAAAAGAGGCTGTAAAATGGCCATCCTTCACATTTATATGTTCGGCGTGATGACGTCACTGAGCGGCTGCATCATCACGCCGACACTGACCAAACGTGGTTTCATAACACCACCGGCTGAATGGTTCATTGTGCCACCATTCACTGACAGCCGCACCCCTAACTAAACAGTTCTTTTTACTGAGGAAGGCAGTTCAGTTGGAGAGGCCCTGAGGCGAGCTTGTGGTGAACGCACCTCTAGAGGCGCCGGCTGCAACAAATCTGTGTGCCATCCCGCCGGAGCCACGGCTCACTCCTCAGCAGCATCCCAGTCAGGATCCCACACCACATGGGTCAGCTCCAACGCTGCATCTTGACCCATGGCAGCTGCTCTTACTTTCTGCAGACGGTTGGCTTGCCATCTTGAACCATCAGCCATCTGGACAACAGCTGGTCTCAGCTGCACAGCAATCTTCATGGGTGTCGGTAGTGGTGGAGATGGTGTTGAGGCCGACTGCGGGTCCGGTCATTTGGTTCTGCGGACCCGGACCCAACCCATAACTGCAAGTGGTGCTCTGTTTGGCTGTACTTGGCATCGTGTGATGTGATAGTGTGGCTCTCACATCTGCTGTGGGGCATCCATCAGGTTGTGGTGGTTCTGTTGTGTCCTGCTGGGTCACGGACTCTTCATCCTGCAGCTCAGCGGTGGCATCTGGAGGCTGGTGCTGGGCGTGGATTCGGAAGTAGTCCCCCTCTCCTGGGAAGTCTGGTCATGGGAATGTATTGCTGTCGCCTTTGGTAGAACCTGCGCCGAGTTGTCGTGTCCCGGGGTTCCCGATAGATGCGGGCTCCCTCTCCTGCAGCTCTGCAGCAGCTCCCTGAGGCTCATGCTGGGCGAGGATCTATGGCGAGTCCAGTCGCTGCCCTTCCTCCGGGCTGTGCTCCTCCTGTGAGCATAGGACGGTTGTACCTTCATCATCGTCGTCTGGGTGTGTTGCATCCCACTCATCATCGTCGGTCATACAGAGTCCGTTATTGTCGCGGATGGAGAAGCCCAGCTGGTAGAACAGGTCATCCTAGTATGTTGTCTCCATGTGTATGCTCTTGGAAAACAAAATCAGGAACGGCTCTCGACGTGTAGCGGACCGTTAGTGTGATGGTCCCTATATTACAGATGCGGTAGTTACCATATCCGTACAGCTCCACTAGGTTTTTCCCGATCGGGTGGTTGGGGGAGAACTTCTTCACAGTGACCCAGTTCAACATCGATCTCACTGTGGCAGTGTCGAGCAGGAGCGGTAAGCTGGTGTCACCCAGCCCCACCATGCAGAATATGTACGCTGCACCTGCGGACCTCACCGTGTGGATGGTAGTCGCGGGTGAGTGACTTGATCTGACCAGCGGGCTTTGCGGTGGTGCTGATCAGCAAACTTTGGTGAAGCAGTTGAATCTGCCACATTGCTTACATTGTAGCCCCCTTGCCGGATAGGAACATGCTCTCTTTTGGTGCATCGGGGAGCCACAGTTGCCACATGAGAAGTGCCTCGTAGCATTCTTCTGATCCATGGTGTTTACTTCGGTCTCTTCTGCCATGTCACCGGGCCCTTCTGTGGTTAACGCATGTGCTAGTGGTGTGTGGCTTGGCTGCTGTTGTTGTTACTGCTGCACACCTAGCTCCGATGCTAACCTGTCGGTGGCCTCTAGCTGGAATGCTAGCTCGATGGTCCTGGCTAGCGTCATATTGTTTGGCACTGTTGGTATCTTCACCTGAAGCCATGGGTTGCTAGTGTGCTCGACCAACCATTTTGTCCTCCAACAAACCAAATCTGCACATGCTAGCTAGGTGGCGAAGGTCCATGACGAATTGTTGTGTCATCATTCCGGCCTTCTGTTGCTGTTGGTGCAACCTAATGTGCCACGCCAACATGTTGTTGGGTGTGGTGAAGTAGATAGCAGCTTGAATTACTCGGCAAACATTTCTGTTGGTCTAGTGTGTAGAAAATACGTTGGCCTTCTATGCCCAGGTTGTGAACCAGTAGAGCTTGCTTCCGTACCTTGTCCAGCTTGCCTAGGTCCAACGCCAATATGTAGGTGTTGAAAGCATCGAACCAGCATGGCCACGGTACGAGCCACTCACCAGGAGATTCTAGAAACGGCTGTAGTGGCCTCAAACACACTTCCATGGTTTACTCTCGCTGCCAAATGTTATGTCTGGAAAGCGTGGAAGGACCAACGGAGAGTGGAGTTTGCTGAGAACACAAACTTTATTACAGAACTGAAATTATGTTGGTACAGAGTATATTGGTTGGGAGGCCAAACCAAGGAGAGAGCCGTAAAAGAGGCTGTAAAATGGCCGTCCCTCACATTTATATGATGCCACCGAGTGGCCACTTCATCACGTCAACACTGACCAAACTTGTGGTTTCATAACACCACAGGCTGAAGCCCCTGTCCACACTTGCTCCAGTTTAACCCATTTATCATGTTTGGTGTGTATCCCCTCGGTGTTTGTATAGTCCCGCCCGTCCTGTGCTGCCAGGTTTGCTTTGATGGTGCTCACCTGTCTGTGTTTTGTCTTGATTGCTCCCCCTCCATATACAGTGGGGTAAAAAAGTATTTAGTCAGCCACCAATTGTGCAAGTTCTCCCACTTAAAAGATGAGAGAGGTCTCCAATTTTCATCATAGGTATACCTCAACTATGAGAGACAAAATGAGAAAAAAAAATCCAGAAAATCACATTGAAGGATTTTTAATGAATTTATTGGTAAATTCCTCAGTAAAATAAATATTTGGTCACCTACAAACAAGCAATATTTCTGGCTTTCACAGACCTGTAACTTCTTCTTTAAGAGGCTCCTCCATCCTCCACTCGTTACCTGTATTAATGGCACCTGTTTGAACTCGTTATCAGTATAAAAGACACCTGTCCACAAGCTCAAACAGTCAGACTCCAAACTCCACTATGGCCAAAACCAAAGAGCTGTCGAAGGACACCAGAAACAAAATTGTAGACCTGCACCAGGCTGGGAAGACTGAATCTGCAATAGGTAAGCAGCTTGGTATGAGGAAATCAACTGTGGGAGCAATTATTAGAAAATGGAAGACATACAAGACCACTGATAATCTCCCTCGATCTGGGGCTCAACGCAAGATCTCACCCCGTGGGGTCAAAATTATCACGAGAACGGTGAGCAAAAATCCTACAACCACATGGGGGGACCTAGTGAATGACCTGCAGAGAGCTGGGACCAAAGTAACAAAGGCTACATCAGAAACACACTACGTCACCAGGGACTCAAATCCTGCAGTGCCAGACGTGTCCCCCTGCTTAAGCCAGTACATGTCCAGGCCCATCTGAAGTTTGCTAGAGAGCATTTGGATAATCCAGAAGAGGATTGGGAGAATGTCATATGGTCAGATGAAACCAAAATAGAACTTTTTGGTAAAAATTCAACTTGTCGTGTTTGGAGGAGAAAGAACACCATACCTACTGTGAAGCATGGGGGTGGAAACATCATACTTTGGGGCTGTTTCTCTCCAGGATGACTGATCCGTGTAAAGGAAAGAATGAATGGGGCCATGTATCGTGAGATTTTGAGTGAAAACCTCCTTCCACCAGCAAGGGCATTGAAGATGAAACGTGGCTGGGTCTTTCAGCATGACAATGATCCCAAACACACCGCCCAGGCAACGAAGGAGTGGCTTCGTAAGAAGCATTTCAAGGTCCTGGAGTGCCCTAGCCAGTCTCCAGATCTCAACCCCATAGAAAATCTTTGGAGGGAGTTGAAAGTCCATGTTGCCCAGCGACAGCCCCAAAACATCACTGCTCTAGAGGAGATCTGCATGGAGGAATGGGCCAAAATACCAGCAACATTGTGTGAAAACCTTGTGAAAACTTACAGAAAACGTTTGACCTCTGTCATTGCCAACAAAGGGTATATAACAAAGTATTGAGATAAACTTTTGTTATTGACCAAATACTTATTTTACCGAGGAATTTACCAATTAATTCATTAAAAATCCTTCAGTGTGATTTTCTGGATTTTTTTTTTCTTATTTTGTCTCTCATAGTTGAGGTATACCTATGATGAAGATTGGCGACCTCTCTCATCTTTTAAGTGGGAGAACTTGCGCAATTGGTGGCTGACTAAATACTTTTTTACCCCACTGTATGTTTTGCTGGGGTGGAGTCGCTAATCTGTTGGAGGCCAGACCAAGTGTGTGCTTCAACCCCCAGATGCTAAATCTCTGCCTTCCTCCGCTACCATCTCTGCCACCCTCCTCTTGGTCACCTGCTGAACCTGAGGATTACAATTGGACTCAACCAAGAAAGGACTCAGTAAGCAAAGGGAGGTCGGTAGCCGGCGGTCCCAATGTGGATGAGTAGTGCGCAGCCCAGTTCATCCAGGACTTTGTCTCGGAAGCCTGCAACTCCCACATGCCAGAGGCGGCTCTGGCGTGCCTAGACACCTCGGCTGGGATTATGGAGGTGCACCCCCGTCTGCAGAGATACCCCGAGCTGGCGAGACTACTGGGCACCGTTTCCAACCTCCACTAGACATATCACAGGTTGGTGAGGAAGTCATGTGGGGCACTGGACCTTGTGCCGATGCAGAAATGTCCCCTGGCTTCCACAAATTCCACATGCCTCTCCTCCACTCCAACTTCAGCTCCTCGCCACTGCGCAACAGCATCTCGCCAGACGGTCACCGTAGCCACCCGGAGAGATTCGTCTGGTTCTCCAGTGGCAGGTTCAACTGCAGCAGCAGCTTCAGCGAAAATGGAGCTGGGGACAAAGCAACTACGATTTTCTAATTTTTTTAATATCTATTAGTCAGAGGTCTTGCCTTTCCCCCAGTAAGGAGACTCAGCTGACACTTCTTATTGCTGCTGAGCCCTCAAATTTCGTTTCTGTTATTGCCCCCATTTGTACACCACCACTCACCTCTACTCCTTGTTTCCCCGAGGTCATCTCTACCTCAGTTGGGTCCATAACGGAAGAGGTGAGCTCAAGCACTGCTACTGCTCCTCTCTGCATGCACATTCCAGCAATGACTGTTCTGCCTCACATGCACACTCTAGCAGTGACTGTTTCGTCTCACGTGCACGCTCCAGCAGAGATTGAGGTGCCTCACGTGCATGCTCCTGCAGAGACCGCTGCTCTTGAGGTTGTCATTTCAACATCGGCAGCACCGGGTCCTCACCAGCGGAAGAGCAGGAGTGAAGGCAAGTCCTCTTCTTTGTTCTTCTAATATCTGTATTAAAGAGGTCTTGTCTTACTCTTGGTGAGGAAACCCAGTTGCAGCTTCCATCTGCTTCTGATCTCTCCCCGCTGAGCTCTTCTGCCGACTGTTATGGTGTGGTCCGTATTCCAATCTCTAACTCTTCTTCCCTGTTCGAGGTGGCTGCATCGGAGAGGGATTCCTGGGTATCTGGACTGGGATGCCCTGAGGTCAGCGTTCTCCAGCTGTCTCACTTGGGAATCAGAGTGCTCAAACCATCAGCACATGAGGTCGGCGCACTTCAGTCATCTGCTCCAGAGGTCAGCGCACCCCAGCCATCTCATCTGGAGGTCAACGCTCCCCAGCCGTCTCATCTAGAGGTCAGCGCTCCCCAGCCATCTCATCCAGAGGTCAGCGCTCCCCAGCCATCTCATCCAGAGGTCAGCGCTCCCCAGCCATCTCATCTAGAAGTCAGTGCTACCCAGTCATCCCATCCGGAGGCCAACGCGCACAACTCGTTGATTGCTGGGGTTGGCGCACCTCAGTCATCAGTTTTTGAGTAAAAGACTCTAATGTTATTACCCCCAGAGCTGAAGGCTCCCATGTTAGATCCTGGATTCGGAGCCTCTGTTATTATCTTCTGAGTTTAAGGGTTCTGTGTTAATTCCTGTGTTTAAGGGTTCTTTGTTATCAGTCCCTCAGTCTAAGATTTCCTCGTCATTTTCACCTCAGTTTCAAATGCCCCTGCAGTTATCTGTGGACTCGTTCTGCTCTCCATCTGGTGGTCCAGGGACTCAGGGAGACCACCCGACCGGTGATGTTTTGAGATCTGGAGGCCCATGAACTGGGTTAGGCCTTTCGACCTGCTTTGTTCTCCGGTCCAGTGGTCTAGGGACTCTGGTAGACCACCCGACATGCTCTGTGGTCTGGTCTGGGGCCCTATGGACTTGGATAGGCCCCCTGACCCACCTTGCTCTCCAGTCCGGTGGTCCTGGCACTCTGGAAGACCACCTGATCTATTTTGTGTTGGGCTTTGCTTGGGGAGGGAGTTTGTTTCAGCCCACCCTGTCAGGGTTTTTGTGTTTTCCTTTTTTTTTCTCTTGTGGGTGTTACCCTAGGGTCGTCTGGCCTCTGATCCTTAAGACGGGGGTGGGGGGACTGTAGTATTCTGGACTGAGCTGCAGCCCCTGTCCATGATTTGTGTTCCAGTCTAACCCGTTTATCATGTTTGGTGTGTAGCCGCTCTGTGTTCGTACAGCCCAGCCCGTCCTGTGCTCCCTGTTTGCCTTGATGGTGCTCACCTGCTCTGTTTTGTCTTGATTGCTCCCCTCTCTATATATGTGCATTTTCAGTCTGTGTCCTTTGCTGCATCCTTATATTAACATTTCATTATACTCACTATTTTTATCACCACACTGTTTGGAATTATTATTGTTTTTTTCACTCCACACTGTCTGGTGGAGTGTGTCTTATTGCATTTTATTTCTGTCCACGTGCAGTGTGTATTTTCTGTGTTAGAATAAATCATGGTATAAAAGATTTGCCTGGTGATGAGGTTCTATTCTTCACCCCGAAGGGGCAAATATGACACAGAGAAGGTCAGAAGGAGTTGCATTGTGTCTTTGTGCATCTAGAGAAAGCATGTGATAGGGTGCCAAGAGAGGAAGTGCACTACTGTTTGACAAGGTCATGAATGTCAGACAAGTACTGTATGTGAGGGTGGTGAAGGACATGTATGAGAACAGCAACACAGTGGTGAGGTGTGCTGTAGGAATGACAGATGGCTTCAAGGTGGGGGCAGGATTACATCAAGGTGTCTGAGCCCCTCCTTGTTTGTCAGGGTGATTGACAGGCTGACAGATGAATTCAGGCAGGAATCTCCACGAACTATGATGTGTGCAGATGACACTGTAATCCATAGTGAAAGCAGAGAGCAGGTGAAAGAAAACATGGAGAAGTGGAAGTATGCTGCATACCTACAGGAGCAGGTATGCAGCATACCTTGGATACCGTATTCAAGTTCAGAAAAAGCTACATGCTGTGCATTTTGACATACCTAGTGGGAAATTATGAGCAAATAAATACAGTGGTGTGAAAAAGTGTTTGCCCCCTTCCTAATTTCTCATTTTTTCGTGTGTTTGTCACACTTAAATGTTTCATATCAATCAAACAAATTTAAATATTAGACAAAGATAAAACAAACAAACACAAAATGCAGTTTTTAAATGAAGGTGTTTATTATTAAGGGTAAAAAAAAAAATCCAAACTTTCATGGCCCTGTATGAAAAAGTGACCCTCCCCCATCCCGTTAAAACATAAATTAACTGTGGTTTATCACATCTTTGGAAAGCTGAGTTCAATTTCTCTAGTCACACCCAGGCCTGATTACTGCCACACTTGTTCTCAATCAAGAAATCACTTAAATAGGGCCTGCCTGACAAAGTGAAGTAGACCAAAAGATCCTCAAAAGCTAGACATCATGCTGTGATCCAAAGAAATTCATGAACAAATGAGAAACAAAGTAATTGAGATCTATCAGTCTTGAAAAGGTTATAAAGCCATTTCTAAAGCTTTGGGACTCCAGTGAACCACAGTGAGAGCCATTATCCACAAATGGCGAAAACATGGAACAGTGGTGAACCTTCTCAGGAGTGGCCGACCAACCAAAATTACCCCAAAAGCGCAGCTACGACATCAGAGAGGTCACAAAAGACCCCACAACAACATCCAAAGAACTGCAGGCCTCACTTGCCTCGGTTAAGGTCAGTGCTCATGACTCTACCATAAGAAAAAGACTGGACAAAAATGGCCTGCACAGCAGAGTTCCAAGATGAAAACCACTGCTGAGCAAAAAAAAAAAAAAAAAACCCACAAAGGCTCATCACAGTTTTGCCAGAAAACATCTTGATGATCCCCAAGACTTTTGGGAAAATACTCTGTGGACTGATGAGACAAAAGTTGAACTTTTTGGAACGTGTGTGTCCCATTACATTCGGCATAAAAGTAACACAGCATTTCAGAAAAGGAACATCATACAGTACCAACAGTAAAATATGGTGGTGGTAGTGTGGTCTGGGGCTTTTTTGCTGCTTCAGGATCTGGAACACTTGCTGTGGTAAATGGAACCATGAATTCTGCTGTTTACTAACTAACTAACCTGCACTTATATAGCGCTTTTCTAGTCACAAAGACCACTCAAAGCGCTTTCATTAATACTAACCCTCTATTCTAAGGGCCTATAGGAAACAGATATCTAGGGACAATTTAGAACAGCCAATTAACCTAACATGCATGTCTTTGGCATGTGGGAGGAAACCGGAGAAATCCCGGAGTAAACCCACGCAACACGGGGAGAACATGCAAACTCCACACAGATCACTGTTGGTCAGGGGCTGGGATCGAACCCACGATCCCACGATCCCCACAATCCCCTGGCCAAGGGTAAACTGTGCTGCCGCAGTGCTAACCACTGCGTCACCGTGCAGTGGTTTTTTACCAAAAAATCCTGAAGGAGAATGTCCGGCCATCTGTTTGTGACGTCAAGCTGAAGCGCACTTGGGTTCTACAGCAGGACAATGATCCAAAACACACCAGCAAGTCCACCTCTGAATGGCTCAAGAAAAACAAAATGAAGACTTTGGAGTGGCCTAGTCAAAGTCCTGACCTGAATCTGATTGAGATGCTGTGGCATGACCTTAAAAAGGCAGTTTATGCTCGAAAACCCTCCAATGTAGCTGAATTACAATAATTCTGCAAAGATGAGTGGGCCAAAATTCCTCCACAGCGCTGTAAAAGACTCAATGCCAGTTATCGCAAATGCTTTTTTGCAGTTGCTGCTCCTAAGTGTGGCCCAACCAGTTACTCGGTTTTGGGGGCAATCACTTTTTCACACAGGGCCACGTAGGTTTGGCTTTTTTTTACCCTTAATAATAAACACCTTCATTTAAAAACTGCATTTTGTGTTTACTTGTCTTATCTTTGTCTAATATTTAAATTTGTTTGATGATCTGAAACATTTAAGTGTGACAAACATACAAAAAAATGAGAAATCAGGAAGGGGGCAAACACTTTTTCACACCACTATAGCAACAAACTGTGTTAACTGGCAATGGTTTTCTGAAGTGTTTCTGATTCCATGTGATAATATCCTTTACAAAATGTTGGTCTTTAATGTAGTACTGCGGGATCAAATGTCACAGGCATTCAGTGTTGGTTTTCGGCCTTGTCGCTTACGTGCAGAAATTTCTACAGTTTCTCAGAATCATTTGATGATATTATGGACTGTAGATGATGAAATCCATAAATTCCTTGCAATTGTACGATGAGAAACATTGTTCTTAAACTGATGGACTAGCATGTACCCATATAGTTGTTCACAAAGTGGTGAACCTCACCCCATCTTTGCTTGTGAACGACTCAGCCTTTCGAGGATGCTCCTTTTATACTCAATCATGACACTCACCTGTTTCCAGTTAGCCTGTTCACCAGTCTTTTCTTGGCCCTTCCCCAACTTTTTTGGAACGTGCTGCAGGTATCAAATTCAAAGTGAGTGAATATTTGCAACAAAACAGAGACGTTTACCAATTTGAACATTAAACAACTTGTCGTTGTAGTATATTCAATTTAATTTTTTTATTTTTTTTTTTACATTTTACACAATGTCCCAACTTCACTGGAATTGGGGTTACATAAGGCATGAACCAACTCAAACACTGAACACAACAGCACAACTGAAGTAACATTTAAAAAAAAAAATCAACTAATGTTATGAGAGCCAGGCCAGATGGTAAACACATGTCTGTCTTTGGTCTCTTTGACACTAGATAGAGGTCAAAGAGCAGACTTGCAATCCTGACCCAAACTAACTCACTCTTTCTTTCCCTGTTTAAGCATGCCATTTTCCTTTAAACACATTTTTCTTTTCTTTCCTTCTGTCTTCACATAAAAGTTATATATCCCTCAGCAACAGATTGGAGGAAACGGCAGCACAGCACTTGCTTTACATTATATTGTTCTCTTTACATTTGAGTTTCTGTGCTCTCACTCTCTTTTTTCCTCCACTGTTTTTGGGCATGTTTGAAGTATTTTGAAGCCATATCATAGATGACATGTTTTCTGAATATTTTCATGCAGCCTCCTTTTGTAATGCAAATGACCGTGACTCTGTCAATAAGTAGAAAGGCAGACGCATGCTGAATGGATAGCCCGAAACTTTGGTGGTGCGAGTTTTGACTGCTGTGAAGGATTGTAATGTTAACTGCTTGTGATGGGGGTTGTTTTAGGGCTTCACTGACTCGACTCCACCAAGCTGACACATGATTTACAAATACACGCGCACACATACACACATCTCGTGGGTTCCCACATTTGTGCTTCACTTCCTCCCCATCACAGCTCCCAGCATATACACACACATTCACAGCATGCTACTAGGCCTCCCCATGGCCCAAAGAACCTGCAGCACATCTGTCTTCTCTGCATCTCCTCCTCCTCCTGCTCTGCTCCTCTAACCATGGCCAGGTGTTTGCCCATAGCCACACAGCTCTTCATCTCCAGGCCGTTAGACCGACGCTGATGTAATTGCTCTCTCCGCTGATCCATGAAAACAGAGAGAAAAGGCGAGGGGAGTGGAAAAGGGGGGAAAAGGTAGAGAGACAGACAGACAGAAAGAGGGCTGGGATTATGTGACACACAGGGAGGTGTGGGTGGCGGGGAAGGATGTGTGGCTACTTCATAGAGGGTGGAGTGCAAAGCTGTGTGTATTTATGAGAAAGTCAGGGATAAGTTGGCTAAAACATCTGGCGAAACAGCAAGGAGCTGTGTCCTTGTGCTTGCATGGAGCATATTTCCGGGTGTACATCTGCACACTAGAGACCAATGGCTTCATCTTTGGAGTGCGTGTGCTTCTTTGTGCTTGTGTTGTGATGGCCAACATCAATTAATATATTCATGATATTTATATATTTAAATATATTTATAAGGGGTTAAATCCACGAGGGGAGGTGGTTCCATTTTCCTAATGACATGCAAATGGGGTGTAATGTTATGTTCATCTCAAGCCCATTCCACAGAGTTCTGTAGCGTCATGGGAATTATCAGCCTGAATAAGAGCCTAAAGAAAGGTTAATGTCACTGACAGGAATTAGAGAGAATTATTTGAATTATAAAGTTTATACTAATTTTAGCTTTTTATCCTTGTTTTGTTTGTTACAAAGCTGGCTGTGAGGATGCAACATAAATCAGAGACTCAAAAATGTACTATAAAAGGCTTGGGGTTTTATTTGAAAATGGTTATAACTACTGACTTCTTCAGGATGTTTTCTACAGAGTTCGTAAAAAGGAAAGGGCTATAAGCCTCATCCCGGACAAGTCCCTATTTTTTCCTTCCCACCATCCTTGTGGTAAGAAGAAGCCAAAAATCATCAACTTCAAAAATTATTCACTTCAACCAATGTGGGTATATAACCACTTCTGTGCATTATTTAAATTAGACAAAGTAGCTAATCCATCATACAAATCTTATCTGTTCCATCATGAAACAAACAACAACCTTAATTTAACAGTTGAAGATCGCAGCACTTAGCAGAGATCCCCTGGAGTTTTGAATGAATTCGTGTATTAGATTAATGCCTCCTCCTGATGTGGGTAACCTGTGGCACACCATACTGTATCAAATTAGAGAATCAGAGGGGGGAAAGCCTCCTGCTGATAAAGATCTAATTATAGCAAACACAATAAACAGCATGATTGTTTTTGATGTCTGCTGCACACACTGCAGAGCTTGAGGTCTGATAGAACATTTCTCTGTGCATAATGCACAATTTTGACGATCACCGCTTCCTTTGTGTGTTTTTTAACCTCTTATCAGTGCTGTGTTTTTACACACTAACTGAACATTAATGCTGCCATTTGGGAAATAATGCGTCTTTACATTACACAAGGATATAGAAGGATATATAGTGTACACAGTTTTTCACCAAACTATAGAACAGAACTTTCATAAAAATTCAATCTCTGTTATGTTAATAAAGTGTGATGAAAATGCATTAAAAATACATATAAAGTCAAAATACAGCACAATTGAATAATTGCTAGTCCTATAACTTTAGACCTAATCTCTTCCCTTATTTGCATTCTTATTGAGTTACATGACAAATTAATGCTGTTGGTCATACTGCCAGAACATGCGGAACTCAAGCACAGACGTTTAACCTTAACCAGCAACCAAAAAATACAATAAAACCTTGAACTTTCTGAAATTAAACTAGACCTGAAGGCCTTATAAAATTATCTGTTGTACAATCAGTCTCATTGTCTAAATAAGGTGAACACATAAAAATTCAAAACTAGGGATGCACGATATTTGATTATCTATGTATTTATTTATTTTTGCCAATAACTGATATGCTGATGTTTTTGAAAATGGCTAATTGCCATATACACTGATACATGCACATATTTTTTCACATATTTAAATCTCCTTTGTCTTCAGTGATGATTAACTGGCATATACAGTGCATCCAGAAAGTATTCACAGCGCTTCACTTTTTCCACATTTTGTAATGTTACAGCCTTATTCCAAAAGAGATTGAATTCATTTTTCCCCTCAAAATTCTACACAAAATACCCCATAATGACAATGTGAAAAAAGTTTCTTGAAATTTTTGCAAATTTATTAAAAATCAAAAACTAAGAAATCACATGTACATAAGTATTCTACTTTGCCGATGCACGTTTGGCAGCAATTACAGCCTCAAGTCTTTTTGAATATGATGCCACAAGCTTGGCACACCTATCTATGGGCAGTTTCACCCATTCCTCTTTGCAGCACCTCTCAAGCTCCATCAGGTTGGAGGGGATGCGTCAGTGCACAGCCATTTTCAGATCTCTCCAGAGATGTTCAATTGGATTTAAGTCTGGGCTTTGGCTGGGCCACTCAAGGACATTCACAGAGTTGTCCTGAAGCCACTCCTTTGATATCTTGGCTGTGTGCTTAGGGTTGTTGTCCTGCTGAAAGATGGACCGTCACCCCAGTCTGAAGTCAAGAGCGCTGTGGAGCAGGTTTTCATCCAGGATGTCTCTGTACATTGCTGCATTCATCTTTCCCTCTATCCTGACTAGTCTCCCAGATCCTGCCGCTGAAAAACATCCCCAGAGCATGATGCTGCTACCAACATTGGTGTGGTTATGAATGGTGCCTGGTTTACACCAAACATGACAACAGGCATTCAAATCAAATCAAATCAAATCAACCTTTACTGTCATGTTGCTGTACATACAACTGTACATACAACTGTATGTTGTACAGTTGTATACAACTGTACATACAACTGTAATGCAGGCAAGATGAAATTACGTTTCTCTAGGCATCCATATAAGTAAAAAGAACATAATTTAAGACACACTCACACACCCCCTCACCCCCCACCCCCAACCCCAACACAGCCATTCACACATCCCTGAGACATACTTGAAACTAACTAGAACTATATACATATAATATACATAATGTCCATAAGGTGCAGTAGTATGTATGAAAGATTCCGGATCAACTGATCAGCATCCTAACAGCTTGTGGAAGGAAGCTGTTAATCAGTCTGGTGGTTCTGCCTCTGATGCTCCAGAATCGTTTGCCAGATGGCAGCAGTTCAAAGTGTTTATGCAGAGGGTGAGAGTGGTCCTTGACAATGTTCAGTGCCCTGCTCCTACAACGGCTCTAAAGTTCTTGGACAGAGGGGAGGGAAACTCCAATTACCCTCTCAGCTCCCTTAACTATCCTCTGCAGGGCTTTTTTGTCTGACACACTGCAGCTGGAGTACCATGTTGCAATGCAGTACATCAGAAGACACTCCACCACACCTCTGTAGAAGGTCCTGAGGATGCAGATGGGGAGAGAGGCCTGTTTGAGTTTCCTCAAGAAGTGCAGTCTCTGCTGGGCCCGCTTCCTGATCCCCAAGGAATTCTTGCTCCAGGTAAGGTCCTGCGAGATCTGCACTCTGGGGAACTTGATGTTCTCCACTCTCTCCACCAAACGGCCGCTGATGCTGAGAGGGACGTATTCAGGCCGTGACCGCCAGAAGTCGATAATCATCTCCTTCATTTTGTCCACGTTGAGCACCAGATTGTTCTCCCTGCACCAGCCCTCCAGTTCTCTAACTTCTTCCCTGTACATTGATTCCTCATCCCTCTGAATAAGTCCCACCACTGTGGTGTCGTCTGCAAACTTAATAATCTGGTTCCCCTTGTGTCTGGATACACAGTCATGTGTTAGAAGTGTAAACAACAGTGGACTGAGTACGCAGCCTTGAGGGGATCTAGTGCTCAGCATGAAAGAGTTGGAGATGTTGTTTCCAACAAGGACAGACTGAGGTCTCTCGGTCAGGAAGTACAGGATCCAGAGACATGTGGCGGTGTTCAGACCGAGAAGGAGTAATTTCTCCATCAGTCTCTGGGGAATAATGGTGTTGAATGCTGATCTGAAATCAATGTACAGGAGTCTGGCGTAGGTGTCTTTCTGATACAAGTGGGTGATGACAGAGTGAAGGGTGGTAACTATAGCAACCTCCATGGAGCGATTTGAATGATACGCAAACTGGAGCAGGTCATGTGATGCAGGGAGGCAGGCTGTGATGTGTGGTTTGACAAGCCGTTCAAAACACTTCATCACAATTGGTGTCAGTGCAACAGGACGATAGTCATTCAGACAGGACACAACTGGGTTTTTTTTTTTGCCACCGGTACTATGGTAGAGGTCTTAAAGCATCTGGGAACGATGGCCTGACTCAGGGAGATGTTATAAATGTCAGTCAGGATATCCACCAACTCGCTCACGCAGACTCGGAGCACACGTCCCGGGATGTTGTCCCGACCTGCAGCTTTACGTGGGTTGACCCTACTTAGGGTCCTCCGTGTGTCCACTGCGTTGATGATGATAACTGTCCCAACAGATGGTGGAGATGGGCCAGCCCTCCCTCTGATTGTCAGGTTTGATGCTTCAAAATGTGCAAAGAAGTTGTTGAGCCTGTCTGGAAACAAAGCGTCATCATCATCGACCCCTTACCTAGACATAATTCATCAGCACCTGAACTCCCTGCCACATCCTTTTGGTGTTCCCTGTGTCACAGAAGTGTCCCTGGATTTTCTCCGCATAGGCGCGTTTCGTCGTCTTAATTCCCTTTGAGAGTGCAGACCTGGCTGAGCGGAGGGCAATCCTGTCCTTTGCTCTGAAGGCTGCATCTCTGGCTGTGAGCAGCGAGCGCACCTCTGCAGTCATCCAGGGTTTATAGTTGCGGCGTGCAGTGAAAGTCTTCACTATAGTGACATCCTCTGTGCACTTCGCGATGTAGCTGGTGACCGTTTCAGTGTACTCCTCCACATCTGTCCTGTCTCCCTGGGAGGCTGCTATTTTTGAAAACCTCTCAGTCTGTGTGCAGAAAACAGTCCTGAAGTGCCGAGGCTGCACCCTCTGGCCAAATCCTGATTTGTTTCTCTACTGGCCTGCTGTGCTTCAGTAAGGGTTTGTAGGCAGGCACTAGCATCACGGATAGGTGGTCAGAATGACCGAGGTGGGGGCAAGATGTTGCCTTATATGCATCTGGGAAGTTTGTATACACCAGGTCCAACATATTCTCTCCTCTGGTCTTAAAGTCCACACATTGTTTGAACTTGGGGAGCACAGTCTTTAAACTGGTGTGATTAAAATCCCCTGCAACCACCACAAAACTGTGTGAAGTTTGAAATTCATTGATAGTGTCGTGCAGCTCTCCAAGTGCCTCGTTATCATTAGCTTTAGCAATAGCGCTAGGAGCTATGTAAACAGCAGCTACAAACACATTGGTGAATTCCCTCGGCAGGTAGAATGGCCAGCAATTCACAATAAGGAACTCCGCCAACGGAGAACAGTGTTTAGTTGCTAACGTGGCATTAACACGGTGGCGGTGCAGTGGTGCAGTGGTTAGCGCTGTGGCAGCACAGCAACTCACCCTTGGCCATGGGATCCCTGGTTCGATCCCAGCCCCTGACCAACAGTGATCTGTGTGGAGTTTGCATGTTCTCCCCGTATCTGCGTGGGTTTACTCCGGGATTTCCCCAGTTTCCTCCCACAGGCCAAAAACATGCAGGTTAGGTTAACTGGAGACTCTAAAGTGGCCCTAGGTGTGAATGTGTGTGTGAATGGTAAAGGGATAGCGCCGTACCGTGGCTGCTTCATCCATCCAGGTGGATGCCCTCAACTTCCCCTCTGGGGATCAATAAAGTATACAAAATCAAAAAAAAAAAAAAAAAACCACACCAGTTCTTGTTAATATAGATACATAGCCCCCCCCCCCCCCCACCACCGGCTCTTACCGGAGCTAGCAGCCTCCTTGTCCACCCGGAACGATGTCATCCCTTCCAGCTGAATGGCCGCGTCAGGGATGTTGTCATGGAGTCATGTCTCCGTGAATGCCAAAGAGTTCAATCTTTGTCTCATCAGATCAGAGAATTTTGTTTCTCATGGTCTGAGAGTCCTTCAGGTGCCTTTTGGCAAATTCCAGGCGGGCTGCCATGTGTCTTTTACTAAGGAGTGGCTTCCATCTGGTCACTCTAACATACAGGCCTGATTGGTGGATTGCTGCAGAGATGGTTGTCCTTCTGGAAGGTTCTCCTTCTCCTTGCTGCAGTTCTACACAGCCATCATCGAGTCCATCCTCACCACCTCCATAACCGTGTGGTACGCAGGAGCCACTGCCAGGGACAGACTAAGGCTGCAGCACGTCGTGCGCACTGCTGAGAAGGTGATCGGCTGCAAGCTCCCTTCTCTCCAGGATCTGTACATCTCCAGGACCCGGAGGCGTGCTGGCCGGATCATAGCCGATCCCTCACACCCTGGTCACGTACTGTTTGCCCCCCTCCCCTCTGGTAGAAGACTTCGGTCCATCCAGACTAAAACCTCCCGTCACATGAACAGCTTCTTCCCCTCTGCCATTAGACTGCTGAACACTAAGTGACTCTCGTGCACCATGTACAGCAGCTCAACCAGACTCATGTCAATCATCACTGTTTTCTTCCTGCATTACCGACTGCACTATATAGTTCTCCACAGTATCTGCTGCTGGCTAATATATATTTTAACTGTTGACCAGTATCACTTAATCTTATCCTACACTTTATTACATGTATAGTTTATTTCTCTTATCTTATCATGTTTAATGTTGCAGCATTGTACCGAGACAAATTCCTAGTTTGTGTACTACATGAACAATGGCAATAAACCTGATTCTGATTCTCTCTTCACAGAGCAACACTGGAGCTCTGACAGAGTGCCCATCGGGTTCTTGGTCACCTCCCTGACTAAGGCCCTTCTCCCCCGATCGCACAGTTTAGACAGCCGGCCAGCTCGACGAAGAGTCCTGGTGGTTCCAAACTTCTTCCATTTAGGTATGATGGAGGCCACTGTGCTCACTGGGACCTTCAAAGCAGCAGAAATTTTTTCTGTACCCTTCCCCACATTTGTGCCTCGAGACAACCCTGTCTCAGAGGTCTACAGACAATTCCTTTGACTTCATGCTTGATTTGTGCTCTGACATGCACTGTCAACTGTGGGACCTTATATAGACAAGTGTGTGCCTTTCCAAATCATGTCCAATCAACTGAATTTACCACAGGTGGACTCAAGTTAAGCTGTAGAAACATCTCAAGGATGATCAGTGTAAACAGGATGCACCTGAGCTCAATTTTGAGCTTCATGGCAAAGGCTGTGAATACTTATGTATATGTGATTTCTTAGTTTTTTATTTTTAATAAATTTGCAAAAAATCTAAAAAAAACCCCCACCTTTTTCATGTTGTCATTATGGGATATTGTGTGTAGAATTTTGAGGGGAAAAAATTAATTTAATCCCTTCTGGAATAAGGCTGTAACACAAAATGTGGAAAAAGTGAAACGCTGTGAATACTTTCCGGATGCACTGTAATTACAGTATTTCCTCTGGCTTAAAGACCTTGGCGCAGTGGCAACATATTTTCAAGGGGGGGGGGGCAGAAAACACATGACACTATTATAACCATAATATGTTAATTTTATACTATTTATTTCTTTTTTTTTAATTTGCACAGTAACTTTGCATATTGAACTTATCATTTGAAGTATTGTACAACCGAGGCTTGAATGTTGGAATACTGGGCCAGTCGGGGTCCCACCCAGATGTCCTGTGTTTGGACGTTTTAGTGGTGTTATCCTTCTCTCACCTCTCCCGGACCTTCTGCCTGAACACTTTCTTCTCCTTGACTCCTCTCTTCTGTCTCATCTTTCCCTCTCTGAGCCCTGTCAAATTCAGGTTCTCTCTCTGTCTATGGTGGTATACAAGCAGGTTAGAAAATATCAAGTGTCATGTTTTGTCCTGCAGGATTTTTTTTATGGTTTACATAAATGACAAAAATATGTGTACTTTTTACCTCCGCCTCCGCCAAGGAGGTTATGTGATCATCGGCGTTGGTTTGTCTGTCTGTTTGTCTGTTTGTCTGTCTGTTTGTTTGTTTGTTAGCAAGATAACTCAAAAAGTTATGGACGGATTTTCATGAAATTTTCACAGATTGTCAGAAATGGGGTATCCTACAGAGAATTACATTTTGGTGGTGATCTGGATCACTGTCCAGAAGAAAACCGCCATTACAGAAAAAGCCATTTTCGTCAATAACTACTGAACCACTAATCCTATCATTGTGAATCCAATTGCTAGTCATATGTTTTCATGGTCAAGGAATCTGAAAACATACACACAAACACTGTATGGAGAAAACCGCCATTACGGAAAATGCCATTTTCGTCAATAACTACTGAACCACTAATCCTATCATTGTGAATCCAATTGCTAGTCGTGTTTTCATGGTCAAGGAATCTGAAAACGTACACACAAACACTGTATGGGGGGAACTGTGGCGCTTGGCGGAGGTCTGCGCTCTCCGAGTGCTTTTCTAGTTTGTATTTTTATTCTAGTGTTTCTTTTTTCCATTGAGAGCGGAGGAAAGGGAAAAAACATTCATAATAGTAATTTACTCATGCATATTTAAATTATATGATCAGAGGTGGGTATAGTAGCCAGTAATTCTGCTCATGTAAAAGCAGTGCTTTACAATTAATAATTAAAAGTAGACAGCAAAAAATTTCTAGTTGAGTTAAGGGTAAAAAGAACACCCACTTCAAAACTTGAGTAATGACTTCACTCTTGAAGGGTTGCGGTTTTCTCCAAAATTCATAACAATTTTCTTGTAGTTTTTTTCCTCTGTAAATTTATCTAAATTTGAAACCATTTTCTTCATATCTGTAATTTCCTCTTGGTGGCCTAGTTGGTGGTAGAGTATCCACTCCACAACTGGGAGGTCGTGGGTTTAAGCCCCGGCCGGGTCATACCACAGACCATATAAAAATGGTACTTCCCGCCTTCTAGCTTGGTGCTCGGCATAATAGAATGGGGAAGGAAAAGTTGTTTTTGGCAGCGCCTTGCATGGCAGCAGCCCCTCTGATTCTAGATGTGATTAACATTGTAGATAGGAGAAACATAATTTTGTTCTGCTGTACATGATTGGCTGAATGGATTGAATGACAATAAAATTGACTTCTTCTTCTTCTTAAAATTGACTTTTCTTGTACATTTGAGACTTTATTATAAATTTGTGGATTATTTTATGGTTTTTTTGTCTATTTTTTAAAATAAAATTACTGGGGTTTTTTTTGATAAATTTGAAACAGACAGTTGTAATTTTTTTTTACTTTTTCCTTATAACAATTTACATTTTTGACCATAAGTAGCTAGAACAGAACAGTAATTTAACTCTGATTTAAAAAAAAATTAATAAAATTGCATTTAATGAAATAAATTAACTTAAATGACCAAAGATGCAGTTATTTCTGTTATAATATTTCTATATATTTAGTATAGTTTTTTTTTTTTAGAACTCTCCTCACCACCCAGACAGCAGGAAAAACATCCCATATTTTGAAATCCAAATGTTGGCACATTTAGTTGGTCTAAAGGCTGCTGACGGATTAAAATCATTGACTTCGTAAATTTCGGTCGTCTTAACTTGCCAGGTACATAATAATGAACATAAATTAGTTAATTAATATTAACTTAGGTAAAGGTAAAAACATCTCCTTTTCATTCTTGTCTGAAATAAGAAAAACCAAAAAACTAATAATTAAAAAGAAGACAAAATGAACCTACTCAAGGTCCTAATCACACCTGTTGGCAAAGCAACTCTTCCATTATTGCTCCCGTTCGTCGGCGGCGGCCTTCGTCGGCGGCGGCCTCCGTCGGTCTATGATGACCATGGAAGAGAATCCTAAACGTCTACTCTGCTGGAACAGCACCGCCTGTGGCTGAACAGGCCGATGCGCGAATGGCAGTCCCTGTCACACAGGTCGCACTTGTGGGTGGTCTCCGTGCTGCTGGGTCTGTGGCGGTTCTTCCTGCGGGTCCTTTTTTCATCTGCTGCAGCAGTCAGTCTCTCTTCACCCGCCTTGAGCTGTCTGGTCAGGGTGCCTCTCCATTTGGAGCGGTCCGTTGCAAGGTCCTCCCAGCGCTCTGTGTTGATCTCCAGGGCCTTCATGTCTCTCTTGCAGGCGTCTCTAAAGCGCAGCTGTGGGCGCCCAACGTCTCTCCTGCCAGTCACCAGTTCTTTGTAGAGGACGTCTTTGGGGATTCTGCCATCCTCCATACGGTGAACGTGGCCTAGCCAGTGGAGCCTGCGCTGCCTGAGTAGAGTGAACATGGAGGGAAGGCCGGCGCGGGACAGAACTTCTGTGTTGGGCACTTTGTCCTGCCAGGATATGTCCAGGATGTGGCGAATGCAGCGCAAGTGGAAGGAGTTCAGTCTCTTTTCTTGCCGGGCGTATGTTGTCCCCATCTCACTCCCATAGAGCAGTGTGCTGATGACGCAGGCGTTGTACACTATCTTCGTCTTGACAGAGTTTGGGATTCTCCCACACTCGTGTGGTGAGGCGAGCGAGTGTGAAGGCTGATTTTCCAATCCTCTTGTCGATCTCTGTATCAAGGGAGAGGTTGTTGCTGATCGTGGATCCCAGGTACGTGAACTGATTCACGACCTCCAGCTCGTAGTCGTCGATGGTAATGGCTGGTGGTGCTTCCGTGCCTTGCGCCAAGACGTTAGTCTTCTTCAGGCTGATGATAAGCCCGAAGTCCTTGTATGCCTGGGAGAAGCGGTCCATCAGGGTCTGAAGCTCCTGCTGTGTGTGGGTTGTGACTGCAGCGTCGTCTGCGAACAGCATGTCTCGGATTAGAGTCTCGCGTACTTTGGTTCTGGCTTTCAGGCGGGCGAGGTTGAAAAGCCTGCCGTCAGATCTTGTGTGCAGGTAGATTCCCTCTGTTGCTGTGCTGAAGGCATGCCTCAGGAGCATAGCAAAGAAAATCCCAAAGAGGGTTGGCGCAAGTACACAGCCCTGTTTCACCCCGCTGCGTATGTTGAATGGCTCTGAGACGTTGCTGTCGTGCTGCACTATCCCCTGCATGTTGGTGTGAAATGATTCGATGAGGCTTTGCAACTTTGGTGGGCATCCTATCTTTGGCAGGATCTTGAAAAGGCCCTTTCTGCTGACCAGATTGAACGCTTTGGTGAGGTCGATGAAGGCGACGTACAGGGGCATGTTCTGTTCTCTGCATTTCTCCTGGAGTTGGCGGATGGAGAATATCATGTCTACCGTCGATCGCTCAGCGCAGAAGCCACACTGAGACTCAGGGTAGACACGTTCGGCAAGCTTCTGTAGACGAACGAGAACAACTCGTGCGTAGACTTTGCCAACAACGCTGAGGAGGGAGATTCCCCTGTAGTTGTTGCAGTCGCTTCTCTCCCCTTTGTTTTTGTAGATGGTGATGATCTTGGCGTCCCTCATGTCCTGTGGTACGGCACCTTCCTTCCAGCACTGGCAGAGGACGTCATGCAATGGCAGCAGTAGGGCGGTCTTGCAGTGCTTGATCAGGTCGGGGGGTATGCCGTCATTGCCTTGCCAGCGGCCAAGCTATCAATGGCCTTGCTGAGTTCGTCGATGGTTGGCTCGGCGTCAAGTTCATCCATTGATGGCAGACAGTCGATGGCATCAAGGGCTGATGGTGTCACGGTGTTCTGTCTGGAGTAGAGGTCAGAGTAGTGTTCCACCCATCTCTCCATCTGCTTGTTCTTTTCTGTGATCATCTCCCCAGTGGAGGATTTGAGGGGGGCCGTCTTGCTCTGAGCCGGACCAAGTGCTTTCTTGATGCCATCGTACATACCACGGATGTTCCCTGTTATGGCAGCGGTTTGAATGTCTTGACTGAGCTGAGTCCAGTACTCGTTGGCACAGCGCCGAGCAGTCTGCTGAACTTTGCTTCTCGCAGCCCTGAGAATCTGGAGATTCTTCTCGTTTGGGTACTTCTTGTACTCAGCAAGTGCTGAGCGCTTGGCTTCAATGACGGGGGTTATCTCAGTCAACTTGGCATCAAACCAGTCCTGTGACTTCGAGGTCTTCCTCCCAAAGGTAACCAAGGCTGTGCGGTGGATGGTGTGTCGCAGCTTTTCCCACTTATGCTTTGCAGATTTTCCTTCTTGTGGTACACCAAGTTCCTTTTCAAAGTTGGAGGCAAACTGCTCAACAAGTTCTGGTTGGGCCATCTTGCTGGTGTCAATCCGTGCCTTTACAGGCTGTCTAGCACGATGGAATTTCTTTAGCTGCAGCTTGACCTTGCAACACACCAATGAATGGTCTGTGTCGCAATCTGCACTCTGGAACGAACGGGTGATTAGCACGTTCTTCAGTGAGGTGCGCCTGGTCAGGATCAAGTCACCAGGAAACCTTGTGTTGGGGCTTGGTCTTGAAGAACGAGTTTGTGATGCACAGATCGTGATATGTGCAAAACTCGAGCAGCCGCTGTCCATTGTCGTTCATTCTGCCCACACCAAATGGTCCAAGACAGGAGGGCCAGGAGTCGTGGTCAGCACCCACTCTGGCATTGAAGTCTCCAAGGAGAATGAGTTGTTCAGAGTTGGGGATGATCCTGACAGTTGTTGCGGGATTCTCGTAGAACTCGTCTTTTGCTTCTGGTGTGGCTGTCAGTGTTGGGGCATACACACTGATGAGGGTGACTGGGCCTTGAGTGGTGTTCAGGCGGAGGGTGAGGAGTCGTGCAGAGCCATTGCTGCCCGGTTCCACCATCTTCAGCAAGGTGTTCTTCACTGCAAAGCCCACTCCGTGTTCCCTGTGTTCATCGCTGCCCTTTCCCTGCCAGTAGAACGTGTAGTCCTTCTCTCTCAGTGTGCCTGCGTCAGCCAACCGTGTTTCCTGGAGAGTGGCGATATCCACTTCCAGTCTCTTCAGCTCATTATTGATGATGGCAGTCTTCCTGGTGTCGTTGATGTCCTTGAGGTTAGCAGCGAGTCCTGTCATCATAGTGCAGACATTCCAAGTTCCCAGTTTTAGAGTTGGTCTCTTTTGTTTTTTTGTCTTGCCTGGTGCGAAGGTTCTCAGCCTGCTGTTCGGACTTCTCCTCATCCCCATGCACCCAATGAGGAAAGCAAGCTGTGGTGGGACAACACCTTATTGGCTGGGGGCTGCCCAGCTTGAGGCGGGCGGTAGCTGTCCAGTGAGATCCGATGATCCCTCCCACCGTCGGGAACAACCCCTGGCACCGCGCTCTACGCCAATTGAGTGGTGGCTTATAACTGGTAACTGTCATTCCCCGTGTTTTGTCTACGCCAAAGGCAAAGCTGGAGTGTCCTCTCCAGTGATCCGGTGTTCTACTTTCCAGCGTTGGGCGTTGGTAGGATTCAAGCCTGGGCAGGAAGATATGGAGGACAAGATGTTGCCCATGCAGCATGCCCCCCCCTCTCCACGTCACTGATGAATCCAAAGGAGCAGCAGGGCTGCTACAGTTTGGCACCAGCGCCGTCGCAGGAGCTGCCAGAACGATGTTGAGCACAACAGAGAACTGCCTTAGGGACTCCGACTCCGGATTTTTCCTCAGGGTTGACTCCCGAAGCCTTTCCCGTGACTGGGTGTGCCGCAAGGCAGCGGAGGTTTGAAATCAGGGTTTACCTTCCCCTAGATGGGCTACCTTCCCAGGTTGACGAGCCACCATCTACCCGAAGCATCTGGTTTTAAGGCGCCAGAGATCCGCCCTCGCCCCTTCTCCTATTAGTAAAAGCGGTTCCGCCGGGCTTAGAGACTATACCACACGGGCAGGCTAGGAGTTGGACTTAGTTGTCAGAGGCTTTTCGAGACGCACGCCATAAGGAGCATTTTATGAGCACTGGGAGCTTAACCCCAGTGCCGCTCCTGGCTATGACAACCTTGGAACCTTGCTCCTGCTACCAGCGGGTTAAAACCATGATAATAGCCTTCACTGCTTACATGCCTCTACTGCTTTTTTCCACATTTAAAGTACTTTAATAAGCTCATGTTTCTCTCAGACAGTGACACTAGCGAGACACTCTGCTTGCCGACTGGAGTGGTCATGCGGGCTGGGCGCTTCTGAACGCCGCACAGATGACGGTCACGCGCGTTGTTCGTGTGTGCGCTTGCGGCCCGTCATTCCTTCATATTTTTTTCTTAAATTTATATTTCCTAGAGTGGCGGCGTAGCTTCAAGCTTGGCGGGCCTCCACCTGGAAATGTTACCAGAGGAAACCCTGAAATACACATTCCCCAAGGAAAAATAAGACAACTACCTCAACTTAGTATGAAAATGAATACATTTTATATTTATTTTTATACTGGCCTAGATGTGCAAGGGGGGAGGTTCTGCATCCCTTCTTAATACTAGAGTATACACAGTCCAGTGTGTTATCTCTTCATGTTGCGGACTTAACATACTAGTTAAAACTGGATAGCACAGTCTCAAAACTGATATCCTTACCAGCCACAATGAAGACGCCTTTCAGGTAAGTACTCTACTGTTTGTCAATGGCTGTTCAAACATAGTTAAGTGCTAAATTAGCATTAATATCTGGAGGGATGTAGACTGCTGTTACCACGGCAGTAGAAAATTTCCGTAGTAACAGTAGGTCTGGTGAGCAATACTAATCAATGACCACAGAGTTCATATGTGTGCAGATTCCACCTCCATGGCTCTTACCAAAGTCCTTTGTCCTGTCGCTTCCAGGTTCATGTTCAGGTTCAGGTTACTTTATTTGTACCCATAGGTAGATTTGTTTTGCTGTCAGGTGACATCCATATTTACAAACCACAATTACATTCAACATTAACACAAACACAGGCACACATGAAGCTGACTATAAACATGATACAAGTACTCAAGGCTCCATCAATCAGGACATAAGACAAAGAGATAAGAGAAAAAAACAAAGAGATAAGAGAGAAGGGTCATATTAAAAAGTTAAAGACTAGTCAAAGAGGTTAAAAACTCAAAAGTCTAAAACCCAATAAAAGATTTAGAACCCAAATAAAAAACCTACCAAAATAAGTAAATATAAAATTAAATTAATAAATAGGTAACTAAATTATGTGCAATATATTGTTACAACTTGTTCAACTCTTTGACAGCAGCAGGAACAAAGCTGTTTTTGTAGCGCTGGGTTTTACTTTTTGGGACAGCAAACCTCCGTCTGGAGGGAAGAAGCTGAAAGTGGCAGTGCAAAGGGTGGGAGTCATCATTTAAAATGGAGGTAGCAATCCTCTGTACCTGTCTGGTGTACAGGGATGTCAGGCTCGGTTGTGACTCACCAAGCAAACGACTGGACCATCTAACTACCTGATCCAAGGATTTCCTCTGTTTCAATTTTATCTGACCAAACCATGACACTAAAGAAAAGGATAAAACAGATTCAATAAAAGCCCGATAAAACATTATCATTATGGTTCGGTCAATTTGGAAGCGTACAAGATTCCTTAAACAATGCAAATGTTGCTGACCCTTTTTGCACACCCTTTCACAGTTCTCTTCAAAGTTTAAATTACTATCAATAATCGTCCCAAGATATTTGTACGATTGTACACATTCAGTGGTCTGGCCTTTTAGTACAGTGACTTTGTGCCTGGGAGTTTTCCTCCTAAAGTCAATAATCATATCTTTAGTTTTTGTCGTATTCAGCTGCAGGTAGGAATCCTCACACCAGTGAACAAAATCATCAACTACTGGGCCGTGGCCACTCTCACCATCCTGGAGGAGACTGACAACAACTGAATCATCAGCATACTTTATAATGTGTCTGTTGTCATGTCTGCTCCGACACATGTTTGTGTACAGGATGAAGAGTAGTGGTGACAACACACACCCCTGAGGAGAGCCAGTAGAAGAGCACTTTTGGTCAGACAATGTACCATTGACCCTTACTCTCTGCGTCCTGTTGGTTAAGAAATCCAGAATCCAACCCACCAGATTATTGCTCAAATCAAATTGTTGCAGGAGCCTTTCAACTAAAATATGAGGTTGGATTGTATTAAAGGCAGAGGAAAAGAAGAAGAAAGAAGAAGAAGAAAAAAAAGAAGAGGAAAAGTCCACAAATAAAAGCCTGGCGTGTGTCCCATTAAAATCCAGATGTTTAAAAAGCATGTTAAACAGAGTGACAGTGGCGTCCTCCACTCCTCTGTGAGGCCTATAGGCAAACTGCAGAGGATCTAATGCATGTTCAGTCTGCTTTAGGACCTCAAATCTGACCAGTTTTTCAAAAATTTTCATTAAAATTGAAGTCAAAGCAACTGGTCTAAAATCATTTACCGTTTTAGGACAGCTGGATTTTGGAACGGGGACAACCACGGCATCTTTCCAGATCTTAGGCACATGTTGTGTCTGTAAGGACTTATTGAAAATGTAGTGAAATACAGGACTCAATTCATGTGCACAGGACTTTACCAATCGCCCACATATATTATCAGGGCCCTGACTTTTGTTCACTTTTACAGCACAGAACTCCCTTTTAATATCCTGCACCTCAATATTAAAGTGCTGATTGTCTTTGAGTTTCTGTTTCAAATCTTGGGTTTCTGTGCTAAAATCAAAGGAATCAAAACAACCATAAAAACAATTAAGAGCATTAGCCAGCTCTGTGTCTGAATTAAATCTCTGTGTCTGAATTAAAGCCATCTAAAAACACACAATTACTGCGCTCTGTGCTCTGAAGGCCTGCAATAGTTTTCATACTGGCCCAGGCTGAACCAAGTTTCTTTGTTGCCATCTTGCTTTCCAACTCTGATTTATAATTCTGTTTTGCTCTTAAAATTTCGGCCTTCAGCTCTTTTGTGGCAACCTGTAGCTCAGAAACAGCCCCCTGTTTAAAGGCAAGTGCTTTCCTCTGTAAGCAGGATTTAACTGATTTTGTAACCCATGGCTTGTTGTTGGGATATATTTTGACACGTGGAACGATCATATCTCTGCAGAAAGCCATGTATGAGCATGTGACGTCCACCAAAGAGTCCAAATCATCCCAGCAGGACAGTATGAATGCCTCCCAGTCCGTACAGTTAAAGCATTCCTGGAGGCAGTGCACTGAATCCTTTGTCCACACATCTATGTCTCTGGTCTTCGCCTTGCCTCTTCTGAGAGCAGTTTTATATGTGGGCAGCAAATGTACACAGTTGTGATCTGAGGATCCTAAAGGAGGAAGGGAAAGTGATTTATAGGCCCTCTCTATGGAGCCGTAGCACAGGTCCAATGTCTTTTTTCGTCTGGTTGGGCAGGAGACATACTGATAAAAGTTTTTAAGTGTCTTTAAAGAAACGTGGTTAAAATCCCCAAGAATAAAATTTGGAGCCTCTGGGGAAATCGACTGCAACCGCTGTACCACATCAAAGACGGTGCTGGAGGCGGAGTCAGCATCCGCTCTCGGGTGAATGTACACAGTTGTTATAAAAAGTTGGGGGAACTCGCGGGGCAGATAAAAGGGGCGTAGTGACACGGACAGAAGCTCCACATCTGGTGTACAGATGCGCTTTCTGACCGTGAGATGTGCAGTACTGTTTATTAATATATAAACATACGCCACCCCCCTGATGTTTCCCCGTTACCTCTTCCTGCCGATCCAAGCGAAGTGGGGCTCCAAAGCCGTCAATATTCAGGTCCGCATCATGGTCATGCACTGTAAGCCACGTCTCCGTGTAAACCATGACACAGCAGTTCTTGAAGTCCTTCTGATATCGTACATTCCCTTGAATTTCATCCACTTTATTTCTCAGGGATTGTACGTTCCCCATAATAATGGAAGGAAGAGGAATGCAGTTAAGCTGACGCCTCCTCAGGCTTAATCTTACGCCTCCATGCTTTCCGCGTTTCCACTTCTTGTCTCTCTTTTCATCGCTGTGTCCATGAAAATCTTTTAAAATAAAGTCCGGCAGTTGCGGCATAGACTCAAACACAGATGCTGCATTATCCATGTTTAAATGCAGTAACATGTCTCTGGAATACTGTATTCTTCCCGGCATGATTGCGATTGTGCTTACCTCCAAGATAAAGAGCCGGTAAGAAAGAAACGATGTATTTCATGTAGTGAGTGTCCGTTAGTACAACCGCGGCATCTGGAATCCTGGGGTGTATCCAGCTTTCAGTGATGATTATCATAGAGCTGTTTCGTGTGGTTGGTCTGGTTGATATATCCAGTTATAGTTCATCAGTCTTGTGTCCAAGGGACTGGGCATTTGTGACAAAAAGACTAGGCAATGGTGGTCTGTTCAGAGCTCTCTTTAGCCAAGCCAGACTGGTGACATCACTTCTGTTTATGTTCTTGCCTCTGTCTCTGGGGTTTACCACTCAGTGTGGCAGTCCACAGAGGCGACAATGCTCTGGCTATTCTGTGCAAGTATTGGAAGGTACTTGTTATGGGAACTTAGCATATTCTCTCGATGTGCAGTAATTGGCTGTAGAAGATGCTTGGTATCCTGGATTACAACAGCCCTTAACCACAAAAAATAGTACAAATGACAACCACATGCAGCATTGTTTGAGGGAGCACTAAGCCACAGCGTCTGCGTGCATTGCCATCTTTTTTTTTGGGGGGGGGGGGTCGTGAGGGCATGTTTGTTTTGATACGGTCGCCCAAAGTAATAATAAATAGGATAACCTCTTCGGCAAAGCATCACTCCTGAACTCCGTTGTTACTGTATATTTTATTGGTTGTAAATATTAATTTGAGCTGATAAATCATTTTAAATGCTTTATCGGCCTATTACAATAATGCTCTGCTATTATTGTGCATCCCAACTCAAAACCATTAAATTTGTCTTCAACTCAAATACAACTTTATCTGGAAAATTTTGTTCAAGAGTCATTATTTCAAAAGCATACTCAGATATGATATTTCACTTAAGTGATGCATGTAAAAGAAAAAAAACACTTATGCGTGACACATCTTTTTAACATTTCCATAGGAAGGAGTACACACTGTTGATTCTAAGCAAGAAAAACATTTACTCTCCAATAAATTGATTTACTCTTGTGTTCACTCTTGACAGAATTTAATGGCTCCTCTTTTGTCTGTGCAACTTGAATTGCCATCACCATCACTGCTGCCCAGTAGATTTATCATTTACAGTTTTCTCCCACCAAATCTCATCCTCTCCAGCAATGCTGACATTTGAAGAATTCCTAAATTAACATAATTAGACAACTTTGATGGGAGATTTGCAAAATCCCCCTTTTTTCTGCTTTCCTGACTTGTTTCCATGCAAGACTCGCAATCTTCACATTAATGCTGTGAGTCCATGGATTAGCTGTGACATTTATAGTGGCACATCTAACCACAAGATATATAAAAATCCTAGTTTGCTGGGTGAATAAACCACTCTGTGTTTACTGTAAGCACTGCACTGTACTGCACACTCACTATTCTGACCTTACAGCACTTTTCTCTTTTTTCTAAGTCTGTCTATTAAAAAAATAGCTGAAGAAAGAAAGCATTAAAAGAGACAGACAGAAAAATAAAGAGACACAGATAGACTCCAGTATCCTGTTATTTCTCTGTGATGGAAACCAAGAGAACTCGAGCAGGTTATTGATTTTCAGAACTGCTCTGCTCTCCTTGTTTTCCCAGGGTGCCGAGAGCTGTTCATTGGACACACACAGCACCTCGGGCTGTGATCCCTGCCTGAGAAGCCCCGGCTCTCACCACGGGCCCTTCCCATAGCACACAAGCCAATGCACCCATTCATAGCCATTCATGTGAACATCTCAATAGCTTCCACTGGGGAGGTAGCAGGCAACCATCGGGGCACACAGGCACATCCTCACATCTACTGTTTGTGTGTGCAGTGCAAGGTTGGGAATAAAGTCCTTTTTTTCCTAGAAGAGAGAATTAGACTGTAGCATTCCACTGGGTTTTTATTTATTATTTTTTAATTTTTTGTGCATTGCTTGCTGTTTCATGGTGGGGGTGGAAGGTTCAGATCAACATGGCAAACTCAGTTTTTGATTGATGGTGCAGCTTATTCTTACTACAGCTGCTGAAGAGGTCAGTTTGGACAAGCAGCCAGCTAACATTTTAGATGTTTACCCATCATGCACCTGCTTGTGCTAACAGGAATAAACAACTGGAGCCACATCATCACACATCCACATTCCCTCTTACTTTATTCACCAAAAGAGCAAAATTTTTCTTATCATCGAGTGTCTCTTTCTCAAACTGGGCAGCTATGAAATTATGTCATGGCTGCTGCTTACCTTTAGCTCGGGTTTGTCTTTAATTATTGTCAGAGAGGAACACACAGCCCAGCTCATCAACTGGATAAATATTTGACTGCTATTCCATAAATTGGCATAGGGTTTTTTTTAATGATGCATTCTGTCCAAGCCAGTCATCATGTACCGAGCGATGCACAGTGAATTGGCTCTGCAGGTGACCGCGGCATGTCTCGGCATGAGGTAAATTAAAACTCACATTTCAATTCAGAAAATGAGAGATTTCATACAACTCTTGAATTTGCCTTATTTAATTATAACCTATGTCAAAGCATAATTTAGGAAGCTTAGGCAGGGCACTGAATTAATCAAGAAATAGGCATGTTCGGGGACTGCGAGAGAGTATGCAGGGACGTACAGTATGTGGCTGAGAGACATGTATGCATAGATGTGAGGGTGTGTTTGTGTTTTGTTTTTGTATGTTTGGTTGCACGTGTTTTGCGGGTGGCTACGCATGGGCCTGTGGCTAAAATTTGATCCGCCTCAACCCAGTGGGGGTTTGCTAACAGGACTCAGGGGTATATGCTGGCACCATGTTAGAAAACCTCAAAGCAGGACACATAGGGTATGAGTCGTCATGCCTTGATAAATAAGGTCCCCGCTGTGATTTTAGCCAGTGTCGTTTTAGCTTGGCTTATGGTTTATGCTAATGGCTTCTGCAAAGGATCATAGAGATCCAAGCAGTCTGACATTTTTGATTATCATTCCACATCGGACAACAAAGGCAGCGAAGGACGAAGAAGACTGAAAACTTTTGCCAGTAGCTGCAGATTTGGGATTTGGATGGGAAATAAATGAAATGAAATGAAAAAAAAACTAGAGGGTGTTCAGAAAGTGTATACCACCACCAAGAAACAGAGGCCTCAGATATAATCTACCCTTTACATATTACTTTCTTCCCTTCCAAAGAGATTTGGGGATATGTTATGTAAAACAAAAATGTTAAAAATTTATGATAAAACAAATTTATAAGAAAAATACATTTACAAGAAAACATAGAAAATTTTTAGGAAAAGGCAATACATTTACAATAGAAGTCCCAAATTGACTGGAAAAAGTCACACATTTACAGATAAACAGATATAAATTTGCAATAAAATTTTCTATACTCAACATAAAAAGTAACTGTTATTAATGTTGACAGGACAGTTCATATTCATAACTTATGTTGTTCTTTCATTTTAAGGCTCACATTTGTTGTGCAGGTCAGTGCAGATACTTTTGGACAAAATGTCTCTCTGTAGTAGAGGTTGTCAATAGTAAGGTTATAGCATTAGTAAGACTGGTTTGTCCCTTTTTACCATCGCTGATGTGAATGGACTTAAAGGGGTCATTGACTGAAAAATGGTGTGTTTGTAGGTGTTAACCTTCTGAAATGTGTCTATCGGTCACAAGATTATCGAAAAACATCAAAAACCACACAGCCTATATCGTTTTTTCTCACCATGAAGCCATTTTGACTGTTGGTAAAATGACATGATTGCTCTGTCTTTCTCACACTTCTTTATCTGCTTGCTTCACACGCTACACTGCAGAGTTTAGTTTACATCCTATAATTCATTTGCTGAAATCAGTTAGAATCAGTTCTGCACACAGCAGAGCTGCCACATATGCAGAAATATATTATTGATACAATGAGGTAAAACCCTTCCCTCTTGCATGAGGGAGTGGTTAAGCTTATAAAAACTATAGGGCTCAATTTTGGGGTGGCATACTCTTGGGGAATTGCCTAAAGAGCTGTGTCCCAGCGCTGCTTGCATCCATATCTCACTTTCAGTAAAAAAAGAAAATATACTTCATCTCTCAGCCTGGTTATTTGGCCGTCCTATCAAAGAACTGGGGTTTAAGGTATTTTAGACTCAACATGACTCTTCTTGGTTTGTTGGGAAGTCATAAAATGGTAAACCCAGCCCAGCGCTGCCCACTATTCTTGCTCTATTTTTGGCCAGCCTAGCTGTCTGTCATGTAGATGGACGGGAGCCAGAGATGTTAGCTTCTGAGCCAGTGTTGCCAGATGTATGATAATTATTGTATTTGTACGATAGTTTTGCCCTCTGTACGATCAATGATTCCAAAAATCCCAAAATGTATGATAATTTGACCCCTTCATTACATGGCTAAATTTATACATTAACAAACACAATCAGGATACGGATCCTACGCATACATACCATGCTTGTTGTTATGCATCATTTCAGGTGTGCAGGCTGCGGGCAAAAGAAGACATGTTGCAGTAGCAGACAGGCAGCCTCGGATGGAGGCTAGTGATGGAATCCACAGTTCACTGAAAAGTACTGAGATAAGCTAAAACGATCTGTTAGAAATAGTGGTACACCGAATCACTCAGTGCTGTACTGGAGCTCCAAATATCTACCAATCACTGAACTGAGAGTCGGCTGAACCGAGCAGGCGGAGCTCGTTTGCTGCTCAGGCGGGTGATTCAGTTGGTGATCCCTGGCTTACAGTACAGTTCCGGTGAGTGATTCATCAATGGAACAGCTGTGGAGAGGGTGAGCAGCACCAAGTTCCTGGGGATGCACATCTCCAAGGACGTCTCCTGGTCTATCACCACCACATCATTGGCCAAGAAGGCTCAAACCCGCCTCTATTTCCTCCGCAAACTGAGGAGAGCACGAGTCTCACCCCTTATCATGTGCTCATTCTACTGGGGAACCACTGAGAGCGTCCTCACCAGCTGCATCACTGTGTGGTATGGAAGCTGCGCCACCTCTTGCCAGAAGACTCTACAATGCAAAGTGAAAGCAACCAGCATCGGTGTCCTTCTGCCCTCCCTCTTGGACATCTACCACACCTGCCTCACCTGCAGAGCCATCAACATTGCAGGCAACACCTCCCACCCCTCACACTCCCTCTTCACACCCCTGCTCTCAGGGAGAAGGTACTGGAGCCTCCAGGCCCACTCCACAAGACTGCTAAACAGTTTTGTTCACCAGGCCATCAGGCCCCTGAACTCAACACCCCCCCCACCCCCGTGGACTGTAACACACTCACCCACACAACAACTCTACCTCAGCTGTTTGCACAGAAAGATTTGGCTCACTAACAGTAATACATCTGCTGCTGTATGTCTCTGCACTTTACTGCAACCATTTGCACAAATACCATACCTGCTGCTGTCTGTTATTGCAATACTGATCATGGGCAGTCCAATCTGTCACTGTCTGCACCCTCGCTACTGCATTGAACTTGCAATTTACCAGTATTACAGTTTACTGTACATAGGATTGCTGTGTTTTTACCTTTATTTGCACTACAGGTAGCATTACTGTACATAGACTGTTGTTGTTTTCCATCCTTATTCCTTCTTTTCATATAAATTGTGCACACCACTAAGAGAGAGAGAAACGGCATTTCAATTCTACTGTATGTCCTGCACATATAAAAATATTGATAAATAAAAATCTTTGAATCTTTGATTCAGTACAGTACATTCGCCCATAAAAACTAGTACACTCGACTGAATAGTTTGCGTATGTTGTAGCACAAATGCAAGCACGGCAGACACAAGTAACATCACCAGCAGGTGGAGAAATGAATGGGGGTGGCAGAGCCCAGTTTTACTGGGTGGTTCAAACCTGTTGTTGGCATTAGCACTAAAGCTATCTGTCGCTGCTGCAACTTACAAATGTTTGTGCAAAAATGTCACTGGATTGTGGTTCTCAATATAACTGTGAAACAGATTTCTTCTTCAGTTATCAGAGGCATTTTAGTAGTAGTTTAGGTGGATTGACTGATGTTTATTCCTAATGTATAAACAGAGTACTGTTCAAAAATATTTATGAGGCAAGACCTTGATACATGATTCAACAGAAGCCCTATAGAAGCTAGTTAAGTATGACTAACATTCTGGGCTGTTCGGTGCAGACCAGGGGCTCATCCTGTACTCCACACAGGTAGGGGTGCTTTTTTCAAACCGATCTGTTAGATTATTTAAAAGTAAAACTGCATTATAGGATGTAATATGCATGACCTGTGATAATGTGCTACTGAAGTAGGTGGTCCCGAGCCACCTCAGAATGAAAACTGGGAGTGTGACCGATAATTTTCCTCAAAATACGATAATTTTAATCCGCTGGTACGATACTTCAACATTTCCCATCTGGCAACACTGTTCTGAGCTAACAGTGGTACTAGGAAGTTTGCACCAATCACGGTTTATCTTGTTATTTTCTTCAGATTTCAGTCACCCTAATAGACATCCCTGTTTTCACCTGGTTCCCTAATCCAGTCAATGATATATCTTGCATCATCCTAGCTTGTTAGATTTTCACTGCGATTTTACATTGAACTGCTAGCATTAGCATGCTAGGCAGTCTGAGTCAATTCCTGTACCCCGACACAGCTCGCCTCAGTGGGGAGGAGGTGACAGGCACCTGGATCCAGAGAGTTTTTTGATTGCTGTTTTCTATAAATTCTATTCACCCCCACTGGAATCCTTGTTCATCAAACAACAATTGACCATATATATGTATTTCATTGAAGATATTATTTTAGTTTACTTAAAGTATTATGTTCTCAGCCATGATTCGGTGGCTAGCTTCAGCTAGCAGTTCAGCCACTCATTCATATGTTTCTGTGCTTATTGTACTTCAGGGACCGGTCATATCCTATCGACCACTGAAGTCGCATACCCCTGCCCACCAGTGATGCATTCTTAGAGAAAGGGGCATGCACTTTTCACAGTAAGCCCCGAAAAGAGTGGGGTGGACCAGATGGAGGAAATGGAGGAGATGGTGGAAGCATCATTATCAAGGCTGACAAGTTTGTAAAATCATTAGCTCAGATACTTACAGTATATAAAGGAGAGGATGGGGATTCAGGAGGCAGCAAAAACTGTTACAGTCAGAATGGCAGGCTGACATATTTACGTGTACCATTAAGGACAATAGTGAAGGAGCATGGTAAAACTGTAATGAACATGTTTGAGCATGACCAGGAGTATATGGCTGTATTTGGAGGAGTCGGAGGAAAAGGAAATAATTTCTTTCTATCAAATGAGAATTGTGCTCTATTGACAATGACTCCAGGAATGGTCGGCGAGGAATGTGTCCTGCAGTTGGAACTACGCACAATGGCCCATGCTGGACTGGCTGGCTTTCCAAATGCTGGAAAATCCTCATTGCTGCGTGCCATATCCAATGCCAGGCCTGCTGTAGCTGCTTACCCATTTACAATGCTCAATCCACATGTAGGAATTAAGTACAGGGATCATGAGCAAGTGGCAGTTGAGACATTCCAGAAATTATTCAAGGAGCCCATTGGGCTGGGTATCTCCTTCTTGCGCCACATAGAACGCTGCCATTTCCTCCTCTTTGTTCTGGACCTGTCAGTTCCTAAGCCCTGAACCCATTTCCAACAACTGAACCAGTATGAGCAGGATTTGTCCAAGAGGCCTCAGGCTGTCATCACTAACAAAATGGATCTACCTGAGCCTCAGAAAAAGCTAGAAACTAACTAACTAACTAACTAACTAACTAACTAACTAACTAACCTGCACTTATATAGCGCTTTTCTAGTCACAAAGACCACTCAAAGCGCTTTCATTAATACTAACCCTCTATTCTAAGGGCCTATAGGAAACAGATATCTAGGGACAATTTAGAACAGCCAATTAACCTAACATGCATGTTTTTGGCATGTGGGAGGAAACCGGAGAAATCCCGGAGTAAACCCACGCAACACGGGGAGAACATGCAAACTCCACACAGATCACTGTTGGTCGGGGGCTGGGATCGAACCCACGATCCCACGATCCCCACAATCCCCCGGCCAAGGGTAAACTGTGCTGCCGCAGTGCTAACCACTGCGCCACCGTGCAGCATAACTCTAAACTAACTATCAAACTCTAAAGAGCCATGTCAACCAGAGGGTCATTCCTGTTTCAGCTCCAACAGGACAAAATACAGAAGAGCTCATCCTTCATTTGAGAGAACTGTATGATGGCTGCCTTCAAGGAGGAGGTCGTGGGGAAGAGAAGACTGTGAGGTGGTAGTAAAGCTACTAGAATGGCCTTTTATCTAACTTTTCTCTATAGTACATCATTGTTGAATGTATTTAAATTGCTTGCACATAACATGTTGCCGATTAAAAATACTCTACTTATTCTCTCAACTTTTTTTTAATGTAGATTTTGACAGCTTTACCTTACACGATATACACTACTCACAAAAAGTTAGGGATATTCGGCTTTCGGGTGAAACTTCAGGATGCACCTAAAATGCACTGTAACCTTTACAGGTGAACTTAATTTGACTTTCTCTAACCTTCTGAATTCACATGTCCAGCTGTTCAATGTTTCAGTACTTTTTGCATAACTTGCTTTTCTCTAACAAGGTGCTTAACGGCAAAATTCACAACAGGTGTTTGATCCATAAATCGACCAATATATTTTCTGGTTCAATTAGAATTGGTATTTAAACAGTCCTCTTCATCATGCTGTTCACATTTTGACATCATGATACCAAGATGATGCCTAATAATTGATCAACAGTACCTCACCATTGTGAGGCTTCAAACAGGACGTTCTCAGAGGGAAGTGGCCACTGAGCTTAGACTGTCATAGAGTGTCATCAGCAGGTTGCAACAGAGATACAGAGAGACTGGAAGAGTCACAGAAAGGCATAGAAGTGGACATCCTTTGCCCACATCCCACACTGATGACCGCTCCATTGTAAACAGTGCCCTGTGGAACTGGTTGATGAATGCTACTCAACTCCAGGCACATTTAAGGGAGGTGAAAGGTGCCCAAGTGTCATGTCAGACCATTCAAAACCATTTACATCTGTGTGGTCTGCGTGTTAGACGACCTGCAAGGGTACCTGACCACACCATCAGGCACAGGCATCATTGTCTTGCACGGGCCAGGGAGCATTTACGCTGGACAAGGGACCAATGGGCCTCAGTGCTGTTCTCTGATGAAAGTCGATTGATGGTGAGCAGAAATGATGGCCGCCAATGATGTTGGAGACATCAAGGAGTGCGCTATGCATCAGCCACTGTTGTCACCATGTTACAGTCTGGGTAGGTGTGTCTAGTCAATACAGAACTGCCCTACACCTTGTGAATGGTACAGTGACAAGCTGATACTACCTGAATAACATTATTAATCCAGTCATTGTGCCCCTGCATGAACAACACAGGCCTAATTTCATCTTCATGGACAACAATGCTCCAGCTCATCAAGGTCACATCATTCGGGAACAACTGCTGGAAGCTGGGGTACCTCAAATGGAGTAGCCTGCACTTTCTCCAGACCTGAATCCTATAGAAAACCTATGGGATCAGCTAAGTTGCAGTGTAGTTGCAGCTACAATGCTCCGCACTGTGTGTGTTTATATATTTACATATTTATTCCATCTAGCTGCAATGCTCCACACTGTGTGTGTTTATATATTTACATATTTATTCCATCTAGCTACAATGCTCTGCACTGTGTGTTTATATATTCATATTGTAAAGGATGTGCTCAAGGATGAGGCTGAGTTTATTTCTCAGGTTCAGCTTTATTAACAGAACACATACTCTAACAATCTCCAAGCAAGAAAAAAGAGACAGATCAATATCGCATCGCTCTTTTATACTCCGGAACATCGAAACTCAAGTCACATGGTGTCTTAGCAAACATACAGTTACACTGTAACCCCTTTTGATCTTCCACCATTGTCTCTTAGCCTTCGATGGTCCGGAAATCCCTCCAGGGCTTCTCTCTGAGACAAAGGCCAAATCTCACATCCTCTCGATATCTCCTGCAGACTCAGTCCTTTTGTTCCTCGAGACGTGAAGCACACAATAAACATACAGCAATACATTTGTGGAAAATATGTACCCAACATATGTGCCACATGACCCCCCCCCCAAACATCTAATATGGGACAAACATAATCAGAGATGCATGACATAAAAACATTACTACATATCAAATATCAATCCACGAGTTGCCTAGGTCTAAACCTCCTGCCGTATCTGCTGTAAGCTGGCCTTGCTGCTTCTGCAGTGTCTTCCTGCACCTGTGAATTAGAACTGTTAGCCAATCTCTGTGGGGGTTCTGGAGAATGCCTTCTCGGAGGTCTGCCGCGACGGGGAGCCCTCGCCAACTGCACTTGTTCATCCGCCAAAACAAAAGCAGGTTTGAGTCTGTTTATACAAATCAACTCCTTCCTGTCTCCCAAATCTAGCAAAAAATGCTTCTCTCCTGTTTCCAGCACTCTGAAAGGTCCATCATAAGGTGGCCGCAAATTTGGGCGATGAGCATCATGTCTAACAAAAACAAACTCTGCATTTTTTAAAGCCTTCGGGACAAAAACGCGTGGGAAACTGTGATGAACGGGGCCAGGCAGCATGTTTGGTCCTGTGTAGCTCTGCAACAGCTGAGCGGGGGGGGGGGGCAATTTGGCGCAGGGTTGTTGGGGAGAAATTCACCGGGTAAACGGAGAGGTTGTGCAAAAACTAACTCAGCTGGGGAGGCGTGCAAATCCTCCTTAGGTGCAGAACGCAACCCCAATAAAACCCATGGAAGTTTGTCAACCCAATTTGTATCCGTAAGCGACGCTCTGAGGGCTGCTTTCAATGACCTATGAAAACGTTTGCATAAACCGTTAGCCTGGGGGTTATACGCGGTAGTGCGGTGCATCTTCACCCCTAGGCTGCGGGCCATCGTTGACCAGAGTTCGGAGACAAATTGAGGACCTCTGTCGGACGTTATGTCCGACGGGACTCCAAAACGCGCAACCCAAGATGTTAAAAATGCGCGCACAACCTCCTCCGCTGTGGTTGATGCCAGAGGAACCGCTTCTGGCCAACGCGTGGTGCGATCCACCATCGTCAAAAGGTGTGTGTGCCCCTGTGACAACGGAAGGGGGCCCACCAAGTCGACATGCACATGATCAAAGCGCTTAGCCGGGATGTGAAAAGGCTCCAAAGGAGCTCTAGTGTGCTTGTGTATTTTGGCTCACTGACACGCTACGCAGGCTGCTGCCCATTCCTTGACCTGTTTGCGCAACCCCGGCCAAACAAATTTCTCCCCCACCATCTTGATCGATGCGAGCACCCCCGGGTGCGCCAGGGAATGAACCAAGTCAAAAACGCAGCGGCGCCACGCAGCTGGTACCACGGGGCGCGGCCGTCCCGTGGAGACATCACAGATTAGAGGGGGCATACTGACTTGCTGCACCCTGTGCTCCAGCCTTAACCCTGTTGGTCCAGACTGGAGCGCGCGCACATCCGCATCACTAACCTGCTCCGCGGCCATGGCTGCATAATCTAAACCTACGCGGACCGGGGCTGCGTGCGCTTCCGTGCTGCTACCCTGACCCGCGGCCACGGCCGCCGAGTCTGCCCCCACGGGGCCTGGCGCCGTTACAGCACGCGAGACACAGTCTGCCACTACATTATGTTTACCTGCGACATGCTGGATATCGGTGGTGAACTCCGATATCGCGGCCAGCTGTCTTTGCTGCCGGCCTGACCAAGGTTCTGAAATCTTGGCCATCACAAACGTTAGCGGCTTGTGGTCCACAAGCGCGGTGAAACGGCGCCCTTCCAGCCAGAACTGGAAATGGCGGATGGCCAAGTGTAGGGCCAACAGCTAACTGTCGAACGCGCTGTATTTTCGCTCGCTATCGCGCAAGGTTTTGCTGAAAAACGCGAGCGGCTGCCAGGTCCCTGCAACAAACTGTTCAACGACCGCCCCCACCGCTAAATCGGAAACGTCAGTGGTGAGCGCCATGTGGGCCGTTGGGACTGGGTGTACCAACAAAACCGCATTTGCCAGGGCTGATTTGACTTGGGAGAATGCGCGCTCCCGCTCCGGAGACCATTCGATTTTATTTGTGGGTTTTTGCTTCTTTAGTGCAGCGTACAATGGTTGCATGAGCTGCGTTGCGCTTGGGAGGAAACGGTTATAAAAATTAACCATTCCCCAAAACTCCTGTAACGCTTTGACCGTTTGAGGTCGGGGAAAATCTGTTATTGCACGTACTTTATCGGGCAGAGGGACCGCCCCTTCTGGCGAAACGCGATGCCCCAAAAAATCAATTTGCACCACCCCAAACTGGCACTTCGCTGGGTTAATTATTAACCCGTGCTCTGCCAGCCTTCGAAAAACCTCTGTGAAGTGGCTTTCGTGTTCGTCTTCGGACGTGCTGGCTACCAAAATGTCATCCAAGTAGACGAACACGAAAGGGAGGTCGCGTAGAATCGCGTCCATCATACGCTGGAACGTCTGCGCGGCACCCTTGAGTCCAAAAGGCATGCGCAAAAACTCAAAAAGCCCGAAAGGAGTTATTACCGCTGTTTTGGGTATATCCTGAACGCACACTGGGACCTGATGGTAACCCCGCACCAAGTCTATTTTAGAAAAAATGCGCGCCCCCGCCAAATGAACCAAAAAATCTTGGACGTGCGGAATCGGGTAGCGGTCGTGCGCTGAGGCGTTATTCAACCTGCGGAAATCACCGCAAGGTCGCCACCAACCATCAGCCTTTGGGACCATGTGTAGCGATGAAGCCAAGGGGCTTTTAGAACATCTAATGATGCCCAGTTTTTCCAAGTTGGCGAACTCCTCGCGCGCTATGGCCAGTTTAGCTGACTCCAAGCGCCAAGCTTTTGCAAAAACGGGCGGCCCGGTGGTAGTGATAAAATGTTCCACCCCATGTTTAGCCACTGTCGCTGAAAACGTTGGGACTGTGAGTGCTGGGAACTGAGTGAGCAGTGCGTGAAACTTACCACCTGCAGCTGTGACGTTGGCCTGTGCTGTAGGCGGGGCCACCCGGGCTGTGCAGGGAATAGAGTGAAAAGACAGTGCATTAACCAGACGTCTATTAGCAAGATCAACCAATAAACCATGTGAGCACAAAAAATCAGCACCTAACATGTTGAAACTGACTGCCGCTATGACGAAAGTCCACTCGAATGTTCAGCCGTGTAGAGACAGAAGCAGAGTCTTCTCCCCGAAGGTCTTAATCACCGAGCCGTTCGCTGCCGACACCAGGGGACCACTGGAAGGTGCCAGCCGGTCAGCGTAGGAAGGTGTGATGAAACCCAGCTGGGAGCCTGTGTCCACAAGGAAATTCCTCCCTGGCCGCGCGTCCGTCAGGTAGAGCAGCTTGCTCTTTTCACCGAGAGTCGCAGCTGCTACTGACTCCCGGTCTTGGCGTATCCCGAGCACTTGATCTGGCACGGTGGAATGCACTTGCGTGCCCTCTCGGCGAAACAGCGGTGGTAAAAGCAAAGGACGTCGCCCGCTCCGCGTCTCCTGGCCTCTGCCGCTGCTGTTGTCAGCAAGTCTGGTGCTGCAGCCTCTGGCCCCCTGCCGTCTCCGGGTGTTGCGCTCAGCTCCGCTGCTGCGGTCATGGCCGTATGTCGCCTATGGGCATCGACGAGTCGCTGCGCCTCCTGGCCCAGCTCGTGGTAATCTCGGTGGGCTAGCAGCTGTGAACTGGCCAGGGTAACTCTCACCGCTGACGGTAGTGTCCTGAGGAAAAGATGGGCGAAGATAAAGCCATCATCTTTGGCGTCTCTCAAACTCAGCATCTTCGCCATCAGGTCTGCAGGTCTCTCGACCTCGCCCTCAGTCAACGCCAGGAGCTTCTCTGCTCGCTCTCCCAGCGAGGGGGTGAAAGCACGGATGAGAGCAGTTTTCAATGCGCCATACTTGTCGTCGTCTGGCGGGTGGTTAATCAGGCTCTCCACCCGCTGGGCTGTGTGGCTGTCCAGCTTTGCAACCACATGGTAGAATTTCGTGGCATCCGCCGAAATTCCCCGAAGATGGAACTGTGCCTCGACTGTGTTAAACCAGGAGCGGGGGCTATGCTGCCAGAAATCAGGTAGCTGGACTGTGGTAGCTGCATTAGCCTGGCTGGCTCCTGATGAGTCCGGTGCAGGAGAGTCGTCACCGGCCATAATTTGTCTTAGGGTCACCAGTGTAGAGGATGTGCTCAAGGATGAGGCTGAGTTTATTTCTCAGGTTCAGCTTTATTAACAGAACACATACTCTAACAATCTCCAAGCAAGAAAAAAGAGACAGAGCAATATCACATCGCTCTTTTATACTCCGGAACATCGAAACTCAAGTCACATGGTGTCTTAGTAAACATACAGTCACACTGTAACCCCTTTTGATCTTCCACCATTGTCTCTTAGCCTTCGATGGTCCGGAAATCCCTCCAGGGCTTCTCTCTGAGACAAAGGCCAAATCCCACACCCTCTCGATATCTCCTGCAGACTCAGTCCTTTTGTCCCTCGAGACGTGAAGCACACAATAAACATACAGCAATACATTTGTGGAAAATATGTACCCAACATATGTGCCACAATATATTTATTCCATCTAGCTTCAACGCTCCACACTGCATGTGTGTTTATATATTCACATATTTATTCCATCTAGCTACAATGTTCCGCACTGTGTGTATTTATATATTCATATATTTATTCTATCTAGCTACAATGCTCCGCACTGTGTGTATTTATATATTCATATATTTATTCCATCTAGCTACAATGCTCCGCACTGTGTGTCTATATATTTATATATTTATTCCATTTAGCTACAATGCTCCGCACTGTGTGTCTATATATTTATGTTTATATGTACATATGTATACTTGCTGCTCTTGTTTTTTTCTTGCCTTCTGATTGTTGCTCTGAGTGTTGCTATCCCTGTGCTGTTGCAATCCTGGAATTTCCCCATTGTGGGACTAATAAAGGCTTATCTTATCTTATCTTATCTTAGAGGCTTGTGACCCTGCACCCCACAACCTCAGTAACCTCAGGGCCGCCCTTCAAGAAGCATGGAATGCCATGCCTCAGCAGACAATAAGTCGACTTGTGAATAGCATGAGACATCATTGTCAAGTCTGTAATTGATGCTGAAGGGCACATGACAAGTTATTGAGACATTGGCATTTTTTGTTGTGGTATACCCACCACTGTTGTTGGCTTTTGTTTCAATAAATTGTTTGAGATGAGGAAATCACTATTGCACGCTTCTACTTAAATGCCTTACTTTCATGATATAATATCACTGTAGTGTGAACTTTTTACAGTTTCCATAAAATTCACCTGAAAGCCACATATCAAATATCACCTGAAAGCCAAATATCAAATATCAAAAATCAAATATCAAATATCATGAACAATTACAGACCTATAGCTGTTGCAAATGTTATATCTAAATTGTTAGAGGGTTTACTCCTGAATAGAATTGAGGATTATCTGTGGACAAATGATAATCAGTTTGGTTTCATGTCAGCTCATTCAACTGATAAGGCTGTTTATCTACTCCATGAATTTGTTGATTACTTCAGAAGTCAATCCACTAGTGTTTATGTTACGTTTTTAGATGCTAGCAAAGCCTTTGATAGGATTAACCACTGGTGTTTGTTTAGAAAATTGATCGATCCAGGCATTCCTATTTATATTGTTAGCATCTTGTTATATTGGTATAGAAGGCAGTCTATGGTTGTTAGGTGGGGCAATGTTACCTCATCTAAATTTTGTGTGACCAATGGTGTTAAACAAGGTGGTATACTGTCACCCTTGTTGTTTAATGTCTATGTTGATGATCTCAGTGTACTGTTGAACAATACTAATGTTGGTGGCTCCATCGATGGTGCTTTGTTAAATCACATTTTATATGCTGATGATTTTTGTTTGTTAAGTTTGTCTGCTGCAGCTATGCAACATCTCCTCTCGGTATATGAGAAATTTGGTGAAAAAAATGACATCTTGTTCAACTGTACTAAATCTATGTGTATGGCATTCAAACCGAAGGGTGTTAAAACTTCGGATCCTGTTATGCCACTTTGTGGTAATAGTTTGAACTTTGTTGAAAATGCCAAATACCTAGGTGTGTGGATTGAATGTGATAAGACCAATGTTGACTGTAATAGGCAACTCAGGAAACTCTATGCTCAAACAAATTTACTGTTGCGGAATTTCCATAGGTGTTCTCTTGATGTTAAATGTATGTTGTTCAAGACTTTCTGTACCTCAATGTATTTTTTTTTTATTTTAACCTTTATTTAACCAGGAAAATCCCATTGAGATTAAAAACCTCTTTTTCAAGGGAGTCCTGGCCAAGAGGCAGCAAAAAAAATCACAATTACACTTACAATGACATACAAATCATATAAAACAGTTACAAATTAGTGAGGCCGTCTCAAGTGTTCTCAATCTGGATTTAAAGTCGTTCAATGAAACAAGTACCGTTAGTTTCCAGTCTTTTTGCAACATGTTCCATGTAGAGCAGGGGTGTCCAACCATGTGCCATGGAGAGCCAAGACCCTGCAGGTTTTACCTCCAACCAGTGTCTTCAACAGCAGATTTCTGTGAACTTCTTCCCACTGATTGCTGATAAGTGAAAACACCTGCTGAAGAGACTGGGTAGAAGAGAAAACCTGCAGGGTCTTGGCTCTCCATGGCACATGGTTGGACACCCCTGATGTAGAGGGAGCTGAGAACATGAAAGCTCTTTTTCCCAGCTCAGTACGGGCAAATGGAACAGAAAGCAACAAATGATCATTGGAACGCAGAACATAAGAATCAACACTTCTCAGTGTGATTAAACTACAAATGTAAGGGGGCAGCAGTCCAAGCATGGCCTTATAAATAAAAAGTATTGCTATTATAAGTATTGCAAGGGGTATTGCTTGCCCCTATGGTTTAATAGCAATGTTGCTGTTAGGAACAAAATCCGCATTGCATATAATAATTCCCTAAGAAGGATGTTAGCTATACCTCGTAGGTCGAGTGCAAGCGAGATGTTTGTGTCCTTGAATATTCCGTCTTTTGGCAAGTTGTTACGAAAGAATGTTTATAGTTTTATGAGAAGGTTGCTGGCATGTAACAACCATTTTATATACGTAATTGTTAATTTGTCACTCACACTTTACTCCAGTATTTGGAAGTGGTGGCGTTCTATTTTATATTGAGTTCATTATTGTATTCTATTGTTGTTATATGAGCACGGGGATCGTGAAATCGTGGGTTCGATCCCTGCCCCCGACCAACAGTGATCTGTGTGGAGTTTGCATGTTCTCTCCGTGTTGCGTGGGTTTACTCCGGGATTTCTCCGGTTTCCTCCCACATACCAAAAACATGCAGGTTAGGGATACGGGGCGCTTGCGCACGCAGCGACCGGCAGCTGGTGGCTTGTCACCAGACTGCAAAACAAATCTATCTACGGGTACAAAATAAGTAATTAAAAAAAAAGGTAGTGTATACCAATTTTTGACTAAGGCTATATTATTATAATACATATTATATACGTATTGTATATACATTGTATATATTGTATATATATATATATATATATTGTATATATAACATATTATATATGTTTTTTTTGCCGCAAGATGGCGACGAGACCAGAGGTGCTTTGAGGAGCTCTGAGACCTGAACTGAGACTTCCTGGTTAAATTGCTCTAAAGTCTTCTGTTGGACACCAGCAAATGTGAGGATTATTTGTGAGACAACTAAGCTGACCGGAGAAGGTTCTGATCCTGTTTCTGGTCACAAAGTGGATTAAAAGGACGGTGAAACAAGCTGGCACAAGATGGTGGATTCCACGCGTCGTGGCTGGAATGGCTCTGTGGAGGCCCCTGAGGTAAAACGGTCTCGTTTAAAACCTGAAGTATATAAAACTGCTGAGGGGAAAATAATTGTTGAGGATGAGCTGCTAAATTTCCTTGCAGTGAAAATTAAGACTCTGAGTCAGGATGAGATCATCTTATTGGCCTCAGATACTTTTGACTCTGAGAGGATTGAGGCCTCGAAAAAAGTTCTGTTTGAGCTCTGCCCCACTACACAAAGGTGTGTCACACACAAGGGGGCCCAGAAAGATGTAAATAATTTAAAGAGTTGCCTTAAGGTGATGAATGAATGTGGTGAAAAACTACCCAGATTTGTCTCTCATTACCTGGATGATTTGCCGCTGGTTACATTTTCCAGCCTGGACTGCTCAAGCCTACTGAGGAGAATGGAGCAGTTACGTGCAGAGGTTTGTGCCATGAAACAAACCATGCTGTTACAGACTAGCTCCAGTGAGGATCTACGCACGATAACCTCGGATATTGCCCGACGTGTAAGTGGCCTGGAGCAGTCTGCCGCACGGGCCGTGGATAAGGAGGCGCCCGCCCTGGGAGGGCCTGTCGGCCCCGCTGATGTCGGAGCGGAGGAGGGGGCCTGCCCGATGATCGACCCAAGACCTGGAGATACACGGGAATCTCACTTGACCGCTGGAGAGAAGGCTTCGGATGTGAATCCGGACCCGGTGGATCAGCCTATAACCGGAGAAAATTCTGGAACAGTAGCCCCTTCACCAGGATCTCCATCATGGAGTCAAGTAGTGAAAAAGGGACGAAGACGATCTGAGCGCGCTGCGGTTAAACCCAAGCCTTCCTCTGCTTCAAACAGCCGCAGGAATAAAGCCAGCAATGCGGCTCCTGTTGTGGGTACGGGCTCTGGTAATATTAAAACTGTTCGGACTAAGACGGTGAGTGTGTTTGCTACCCGTTTTCATCGTGATTTGGAAGCTGACACTTTATCTGCATATCTTAAAGATAAGCTTGGACGAGAAGTTTTCTGTCAGAAAATCGTCACTGGGAACAGCAGAGTTGGCTCTTTTAAAGTAACGGCGGAATGCTCTGAGGTGGGGGACATGTACCAGCCAGAGCTCTGGCCAGAGGGTGCATTGGTGCAGCGATATTATGAGCCCCGAGGGGCTGGGAGGGCTGGAGCTAGTGGAGCGGCTGCTGTGGAGAATATGCGGGCACCCACGAATGATGGTGATCTTTCTTAACTCTTCCTCCTTTTTTGATGGGTATTAAGGTCATGTCTTACAACTGTCGTGGCCTTAAATTGGGGCAAAGTGCTGGGGAGAAAGCTCGCCGGTTAGTTATTGACAATTTATTGAACAATTGTGATATTTTGTGCCTTCAGGAGACGTTTCTTTCAGAACAAGACTTGGAACGTTTGAACTGTCTTAACCCTGATTTCCATGGTGCTGGGGAGTCTACAACTGACCTCAGCAAGGGGATTATCAGGGGGAGGATACCTGGAGGGGTGGCTATCCTCTGGAGAAAGAAGCTGGACTCCTTGATAAAAGTGGTCCGACTTGGTGTAGATTGGTGTATTGGTGTGCAGTTTAATTGTAATGATCAGGAATTCCTTATTATTAATGTATATACGCCATTTGAGTGTCAACAGAATGAGGATGAATATTTAAATAAGCTTGCCTTTATTAATTCTTATATGCAAGACTATAATAATACTTGTATTTTTATTATGGGGGACTTGAATGCAGACATATCTGACACTGACTCCTTATTTGCAAAACATATGTATCATTTTTGTCATGAGAACAACTTAATCTTGTCAAGTAAGGTACTAATGCCTCCTGATAGTTATACCTATATAAGTGAGGCTTGGCACACTACGTCCTGGCTAGATCATTGCATCAGCACTGGTGATGCACATGCTTCTTTGTGTGGCATGAGTATTTATTATGGGTTAGCAATGTCTGATCATATACCGTTTGAGATGATAATTAATGTTGACTGTCTACCTGCACTTTGTCAAAATGTCAGTCAGGATGAGGTGGGAAAATTAGACTGGGTCACTCTTTCTGAGGAAGAAATTGTAGAATATTGTGTTCGTACAGATAAATCCTTGAGTAAAATATGTCTTCCTAGAGATGCTGTAATGTGCAGCGATGTGAACTGTAGCATTGTTGAGCATAAGAAAGACCTTTGTAGTTTGTACAATGCTATAGTTAACTCCCTGTATAAGGACAGTAAGCCTTATTATAAGAAAATACGTAAAACACATAATGTTAGACCTGGCTGGAATGAGGCCATAGCTGTGCCTTATTCTGAAGCTAGGGAAGCATATAAAGCATGGGTGGTGGCTGGGAGACCCAGACAAGGGCCAGAATTTGAGATGAAGAAATGTACAAATGCAAAGTTTAAGTATGCTATTCGTCATATTTCTAAAAATGAGCAGCTAATGAGAAGTAATTCCTTGGCCAAGAAATTGTTAGATAAGAATGTCACAGATTTTTGGAAGGAGCTTAGACGGATTAGTAACAGTAATACATCTTTGCCCTGTACTTTGGAAGGCATTTCAGGTACAGAAAATATTGTGGATCTATGGCGGCAACACTTTTACTCATTATTTAATTCAACTAAGGATGAAACTTATAAGGTAGGGAAAGTAGAAAGGGACGAGTCACTCCTGATTGACACTCATGCAGTGACCAAAGCCATTAGAGAGCTATCAGATAACAAAGCGAGTGGATTAGACTGTATTTCTGCTGAGCATCTTAAATATGCTAGCTCAAGAATTGCTCCTCTTCTTGCAATCTGTTTCACCAGCTTCATGATTCATGGGATGTTACCAGAATCTTTATTGTCTGTTGTGTTGGTACCAATCATTAAAGATAAAGCTGGCAAGCTGTGTAGCCTGGATAATTACAGGCCCATAGCTATAGCCAATATAATATCTAAAGTACTGGAAAAAATCATGTTTGAAAAATTAAATGTATTCATCAAATCTACTGATCATCAATTTGGATTCAAACCCCATCATGGAACAGATCTGTGCATATATGCTTTAAAAGAAATTATAAATAAGTACAGACATCAAAACTCTTCATTTTTTCTGTGTTTTATTGACGCCTACAAGGCGTTGATCGTGTTAATCACAGGATATTGTTTAGGAAAATGATTGACAGGGGGGTTCCCAAGTACTTAGTACGTATCCTGATTTACTGGTACGCACATCAGAAGATGCTGGTGAAATGGGGGAAGAGTCATTCATCCCCATTTGGTGTGAGCAGTGGTGTCAGACAGGGCAGTATACTGTCCCCTATTCTATTTAATCTTTACATGGATGAGTTGTCAAAGCAACTGAATGCCTGTAAAACTGGGTGTTTAATAGGGAATAAGTTAGTGAATCATTTTATGTATGCTGATGATCTAGTTATTCTCAGTCCAAGTAGTGCTGGTCTTCAGGAGTTATTAAGAGTGTGTACTGCTTATGGAGAGGAAAATGACATAAAATATAATACAAATAAGAGTTGTGTGCTGATTTGCCGCACTAAAGAAGATTTGTTAATGAAATTCCCTGTCTTTGAATTGGCAGGCAGGGAATTAATTGTCAGGGATAAAATTAAATATCTGGGACATTTTATTAATGATAGAATGACTGATGATGATGATACTTTCAGACAACGCTGCAAAATCTACATGCAAGCAAATATTCTTGCACGCAGATTTGGTTTTTGCTCAGATGAGGTGAAACTGGTTCTTTTTAAAACCTATTGTACACCTTTATACACTGCTCATTTATGGATAAATTATAGGAAACAAAGTATGCAGAAATTACAGGTTGCCTACAATGATGCCTTAAGAATTTTACTTAAAAAGCCTCGATGGTGCAGTGCTTCCGAGTTATTTGTCTCATCACGTGTAAATACTCTGCATGCAGTAATTAGGAATCTTATGTATAAATTCATCTGTCGGCTTGATGTATCTAGAAATGAAATCATTCAAGTCATGTCTAGCATTAAGCTCAGTTCTATTCGCTGTCAGTCACAGTTTAGAAGGCACTGGTACAGTTGTCTTTTTAAGTCTTTTTAAAAGTCTGTACTGTCTTTGTACTTCTCTTAGCAGTTGTATCTTAGTGTTTTTTGTAACTTTTTGATTGTTTCAACTGTCTTGTTTTTTACTTTTCTACTTTTTTTTTTTTTGATGGACCTTGAGTCTGGAATAAAGTCTTTGATATACAGTATGTTGTTATTATTATCATTATTCATGGACAGTGGTGGCCTAATGGTTAGGAATGTGGACTGGTGACTGGAGGGTTGCTGATTCAGTTCCCTGGACTGGCAGGATGAGATCTTGGTGGGACAGATGGCATGGCAGTGTTTGCCCCACCCTCATTAAACCCACGGTGGTGCTCCTGAGCAAGGCCCTTAACACCAACTGCTCCAGTGGAGCTGCTCAGTGGCCACAGGTCAGTCTGTGGCTGTACTGGGCTGCTTCCAGGTGTGAATGTGTAACTATATGAATGTGAACAGGGTGTCCTTGAAAAAGAGAGGTTGCCTCTCAGTGGACCTCCTCTGTATAAATTAAAGTTAAATCAAAATAAATATATAAAATAAAATAGAACTAACAAAATATTTGTAAAAGCCATATAGTTATTGAATTAACAGTAAAAAGTTTGTAAAACAAACCTCATATTGTACAGTTAAAGCATTTCAGTTAGTCCAAATGGGATGTGAACCAGGATTTGACCAGCCTGTGGCCCTCTCCTCTAACCTGGACTTGTAAAATTGGACCTACTTTATGTCTCTGTGGTCAACACCAACATCTTATAAGCAACATAACTCAGGAGCAGCAGTTATCACTGAAGAAATTCTTGCATAATCTGTCTCATGGAGTGGCCTGCATTTGAAGGTAAGTCATAAACCAGATTTCACCTCTCTTGTTTCCATATACAGTACTATATGATCAAAACATCGCCATGTGGCAAAACAATAAGCCTGAATAAAGGGTCAAGCATGATTATTTACAAAGTGCATTCAATTCCAGACGGGCGCTGGCTTGTGTCCACAGGAAAAAACATTTTGAATACTTCTTAAAGCTGTGGAGCAGACATCGTCTTCACATGTGGGATTTGAAATTCTCTGGCCTAAACTATTGTGACCCGTCTAGTTGGCTCTCAAGCTTTTAATGTCATTTTAAATTATCAATCAATTGCTATCATTCCATTCATGCTATTCTCTTACTCGGAGGATACATATTTATGAAGTCTGGTGCATTTGTGTGAACATTTGAAACTGATTATGTCCACTTCTCTCACTCCAAACTTGGATTCCAGATGTGCAGCTATACAAGTAGAACGTTAGTCACAAGTGTTCTCTTTCCTTGAGAAACAGGGTGTTTATTAGCACTGAAATGGTAATCAATTGCAGTAACAGGTCTCTTTCATCACAGAGAGGTTCTTCTTTAATCAGTGCATTAATGTACGTATTTCCTGTTCATTTCATTTCCCATCCAGACAGAGTGCCAAATTCAAAAGTCTGCTATCTTTGACAGTTGGACCAATAAAAGATTGAATGTTTTGATCAGACAACCTCAAACAATCCTTTGCTTGGAGGGGAAAAAACGACTTATCATAATGCTATTAATCATGTGAGGGTGTCGAGGTTCACCTGGTGCCATGGTCAGCTTCAAAAAGCTGTACTTATTAAGTTTTACTCATTCTGCATGGAACTCTGAGTAAAATCTTTGTAGCTCTGATCATCTGCATGTGCCAGTTCTTGCTCTTCAAAAGGGACAGCTCAACTCTTTGCCTCTCCATTAAAGTCCACACAGGACTAACGTGGGCCAACTTGTTTGGGTATTACAGCCCAAGGTTGTAATAAGCATGGTAAGAAATAAGCTCATTAGAACTAAGCACAGATGTTCTGTCCTCCAGCTATTCCTGATTCTTCCAACTCAGCTTTTCAAAAAGTTTTTCCTCAGTAACTAAAGATAAACGTGGATAAGCCCTTAGTTAATAATACAGGTACTGTTGGAAAAAAATGCCCTTAAAGCTGTTGTAATGTTTCCATTATCAGTATTTTAGTATTATAAAGTGTATAAGATTTAGAGAAAAGAAATCATATCTTTCTTGTTAAAAGTTTGAGCTTTTTTCCTTCACTTACTGAAAGAGGCTAAAGTTAGCCACTTTGAGAGATAGATGTAGGATTTTTATCTTCCCTAATATTCTGTTTTAATACAATATTTATCTTTTGGGTTGTCTGGTACACTTGTTTTGTTTCAAGAGAAAACAAAGCTCAGCAAACTTAGGGTACGCCTCAGGGTGAACTGGGACCTACCCTTAGATATCCCATGTGATTTCACTAAAAAGTCCGAGTGAACCTTTACTCAGCTCGCTTGACGGTGCTAGCATTACCCGACATCTGTCTAGCTTTATTTTGGTTTTATTGAAGGGTCATGTCAGATTTTTAAAAAATCCTTGCTAGAAATTGCTAGCTGATAAAACATATGGTGCTGCTACAGTCTTGTATAAAATACAGTAACAAAGAAAATACAGTAACTTTGACCATATGTGCTTGTCAAATGTGAATTTTATGCTAATGCTTTGTTTCTCATTTTTAATCAATAAACTATAAAATGCAAACAATGAACTACATAAGCAACTACATATACAGAAAGCAGTTTAATGTATATGAATTTTGTTTATAAAAAATTCATTTAACTTATTACTTTTGAAAAAAGAAATATTCAGGACAGGCAGCTAAGACCACTGATACAGCCACTGAAAAATTATCAGTTTTTCTGATTTTACTATTTAGACGTACAGCATGTGTTTGAGTAAAATGAACAATTTTGTTTTATTATGTTACCTACTGAAAACAACTCACCCAGATTTGAAGTCAAGATATTGTAATTTAGGGTATTTATTCACAGAAAATGACAGCTGACCAAAACGACAAAAAAGACATTGCTTTTCGAAGTACTTCTTGACGTGCTTTTAGATCAAATTGTCATATGACAGTTTAAAGGTAGGACTCATGAGCACAAGCAGGAGTATGGTGCATGAAATAACAATTTATTAACTCTCTATCCCCTCACCCCCCAGCCAGTCGCAGCAGATGACTGCCCCTCCCTGAGCCTGGTTCTGCTGGAGGTTTCTTCCTGTTAAAAGGGAGTTTTTCCTCTCCACCGTTGCCAAGCGCTTGCTCACAGGGGATCGCCTGATTGCTGGGGTCTTTCTGCAATTGTGGGGGTTTCCCCTACATTTAAAAGTGCTCTGAGATGACTGTTGTTGTGAAATGGCGCTATATAAATAAAGTTGAATTGAATTAACAAAAAACTCAAAAGAACAAATTAATGACAGCATGGGGGCTGAGAACAACACAGGAGATGACTAGGCAAAATAAACGTACAGAGAATCACTGGAGAACAGGTAGTCATGGGGAGAACACCGGGAGACAACAACGCCAGACAGAGCACATGCACACATTCACATACAGTATATAGGGTAACTGATAATTACCTCCGCCAAGGAGGTTATGTTTTCATCGGCGTTGGTTTGTCTGTCTGTCTGTCTGTCTGTTTGTTTGTTTGTTAGCAACATAACTCAAAAAGTTATGGACGGATTTTCATGAAATTTTCACAGATTGTCAGAAATGGGGTATCCTACAGATGATTAGATTTTGGTGGTGATCCGGATCACCGTCCACAAGAAAACCGCCATTACGGAAAATGCGATTTTCGTCAATAACTACTGAACCACTAATCCTATCATTGTCAATCCAATTGCTAGTCATATGTTTTCATGGTCACCAAATCTGAAAACGTACACACAAACACTGTATGGGGGGAACTGTGGCGCTTGGCAGAGGTCTGCGCTCTCTGAGTGCTTTTCTAGTTACAAACATGAGACAGCTTGGGCGGACAATCAAGGGGCAGCAGGTGAGGCAAACTGGACGGGCGGGGCTACACTGACACTCACAGACAGGGGATGCACAGGAGACATGACAATGACCATGCAGGACAACATACAGAGAAATACAGAGAGGGCAGTGGCTAGGGATACGGAAAACATGGGGAGCTGGAACAACAGGTAAACAGATATACACACAGACCCAGGGCCAAAGAGAGGACGACACGGAGGACAATTAATGCAATTAATAATCAAGAATAATCACAGGGAAAATAAAGAATGAACACAAGACGTGGGCATGATCCTCAGATCCTGCTCAGAAATGACACAAATAATGCAAAGAAAACAAGTTCATGTTCATTTTTAAACACTACAGTACTTAAGTTTTAACTTGGGAAGAACTCTGTAAGTAGACTGAGGTGTCCTTGTGTTGAAATTCAACAGATACTCATATTGAATGGTGCCATACATATACTAGAGATGCTAATTTCATAAAGATTTTGCAGTGGTCTCTTATTTTTTCCAGAGCTGTATGGCCTACTTCAGTGTGGGAGAAGGCATGGCAGCTTACATCTGCAGTGTTTGTTTAGGGCCAATATCCCCCTCTTACCCGGAAAAAGGAGGATTAGGCTTGTCGGCAGCGTGTGCACCAACTGAGCCGTCGCTTCTCTTCGCCACTGCACACTCCAGCAATCAGGCAAGCTGCCAAACAAACAGATGAAGTCAACAGAGAGACGTTCTCCCTGCGCCTTCTGAGATGTGACTGCAACAGATGCAATGCTGACACTAGCGCTTGACACTGTGTGACAACCTACTGTGTCTACACAGTGAGCTCCTCTTTGACTTATTTTGAAAAGAAAAAAAAAAGAAATGGGGGAGGGACTGGGGGATGACACTGTGCACATGATCACACACAAGATAATGTTTGTCAGCAGCAACAGCAGCGTCACTGTGTTAGGGAGACAAAGACTGACAACAGGGGTTTATTTCACGGTGCAGTTATGTTGCATGTACAGTCCTCGGAAGATTTCCATTTGCGAGGGGAGCCTTGCTACGCGGCTTTGGTGTGTTTGTGATCAAATGTCTGAGGTTAACTCTAGCCATTATATCCAGTAAGGTCAAAATCCTACAGTTCAGATACAGCTTTAATCTTGATTTCATTTCTCACAGGCCCGATCCTTTAACAGTACATCCACATTGCCACCCAGACAGGAAAACTGAAAGAACTGCATGCTGGTTAATGGAGTTCTTGGTTTTGAACAGCTCTAGGAGATGGAATGAGGGAGTATCTGTAGCCAGGTAATTACAGTCTGAGGGGCCACAGAGGTCTTCTGTGATTATACATCAGCCCTGTAATGGATTCAACACTTATAGATGGAGAGAGAGCGCACACGCGAGAGAGAGAGAGAGAAAACCACATTTCTTACCTTCCCATCGTGAAGGCAGGGGACAGACGGGTGAGAGCTGGCAAGGTGGGGCGGGGTAGGTAGGTATATCTGCAAGATGGATTACGTAGGGTTTGCCGAGTTCAACATTGACACAGATTCATCGTAAATCATTATGCTAGGGACCCTGAGTGATTTCTGCATTAGGAGCAGAAAATGGAGTTCATCCAGTCAATGAGGGAGGGCATATTTCACATCAATCACCTCCACACTCTCATGTTACCAGGGCTTAAATCTCACTTATACTGTTACCAATAGGGTTCAATGGCTATGATGGCAATCAGCAAGAATCTGCACTAACAATACCCTACAAACTACACAGAGGACACAGCATGGGGCTCAGTAGCCATTTATTTAAAGTAAATTATATGTGAATCAAAACAGAGAAAGATGAAATGATGAGTTGGCATTGAACATGTTCATGCTGAATATTTAGTTTCTCAGCTTTTGCCTAATTACTAGCTGATTTACAGCATAGTTTTGAAAAGAGGTTAAAATGGCCACATACTCTATAGCAGGTCAGCCAAAAGTTTTGACCAGAACATCAAAGATAAAATAATCCGGGCTGTCCCATGGCAAGCTATCAAGTTAGAAGCTTTTTCTGGGTGCTTCTAGTGACCCCTTTGTGGCAGTTGCACGTATAGCAAGTAGGTCAAAGTTTGCAGGCAACACTACGTAAATACAAAAGTACTTCTCACACAAGCACTGTAGCTTTGGGAGAAGTACTGTTCTTGGTGTTACCGAACAGAGCTGCACCTAAGAATGAAGCAGTTATAGTGGACATTAGTTGATGTTTAATTGTTCCTTTAAACAATGTGCTTGGAATGCAAATCATAGCAGTGAGTAGTATGAACTTTTGTCTAATTACCTCCGTCAAGGAGGTAATGTGATTGGGGTGGTTTGTTGGTTTGCTTTTTGATCTGTTTGCAGGATTACACAAAAACTACTCAATGAATTTTGATGAAATTTTCACCAGCAATGGCCCTTGATCTAAGGATGAACCCAATGGATTTTGAAGGTGATCCAAGAATGCATACTTCTATCAAAGCCCTATCTAATGGCATAGTTTTGTTCTATGGGAGAAGGGAAAACTGTGGCATCATCCCAACTAAATTCTCACTTTCACTGGAACCATTTTTATCAGAACAGACATTTATAAAAACATTAATTATCTTGGCCAATGAGGTAACATAATCAGAGCAGTTTGTCTGTTAGCAGAATTACGCAAAAACTACTCAACAGATTTGAATGATATTTTCACCAGAGGTGGCCCTTGGGCTACCCAAAATACTTTAGATGTGATGTGAGAGTGCAAATCTTGGCCAAGGCCCTATCTTCTCTCAATGTGTTAGCAGGATTAAGCAAAAACTACTGGACGGATTTGGATGAAATTTTCACCAGAAGTGGCCCTTGGCATATGGATGAACCTATCTGATTTTGGGGGTGATCCAAAAGCATATACCACCACTGAGGCACTATCTCACAATGTACGGATGGACAGTGATATTTTTATTTTTCATTTAACCTTTATTTATACAGGGTAGTTCCACTGAGAGGCAACCTCTCTTTCTCAAGGACGCTCTGTTCATATTCACACAGTTAAACATTCACACCAGGAAGCTGCCCAGTACAGTCACAGACTAACCTGTGGCCACTGAGCACCTCCACTGATATGGAGCTATAGACAGACGGATGAAGGGAGAAAGGGAGGGATGGAGCCTTGGTGAATGTATGTGCTCTCTGAGTGCTTTCTAGTTTCATAATGTGTTTTCAGTGACTCTTATGGTACATGTCCTCTGGTGCGTATTTTTGTCAGAAGGCATCACATCGGGGATGGGTTGCAGTGCGGGGATAGGCGTAACCACGTGGAGTGGCAGAAAATTAAGTGACATTATAGAAAACCAATATTCAAAGAGCTCCCGGACAACATAGCGGATTATGAGTCTCATATCTTTAAAACAAACCAGCAAAAACATCACTTCGTGCGAGGAGATGCTATACGCCAATATATGAGCTTCACTTTTTGAACTGAATTAATGAAATAAATTAACTTTCAATGATAATCTAATTTATAGAGATGCACTAATAATAGAATGAACAGTAATTGAATAAACAGCATTACTAGTGCATCTAATTAAATTACAATAATGTGAACAAGGTTTTTTTTTTGCAACATTATTAAAAAAGAAGCTATAATATATTCATTACACATACAGCGAGACACTTCAAGCCTTTTTCATTTAAGTTTGATGATTATGGTTATAGTTTGGACAAACCTTAACACTGTCATGGCTGTTCCTGCCAAACTAAATAACTACCTTTATTAAATAGCCTGCTGTAATTAATAAAACCACAAAAAACGTCTGTCATGAATCCTTTCCCAAAATATAAAATGATTCTCCGCGGTTAATGCCAGTGTTGGGCAAGTTACTAAAAAAATAGTAACTAATTACAGTTACTAGTTACTTCTTTTCAAAAGTAATTGATTTACTTTATCAATTCTTATTCTTATTCTTTCGGCTGCTCCCTTCAGGGATTGCCACAGCAGATCATCTGCCTCCATCTCACCCTATCCCTTGCATCTTCCTCTGTAACACCAACCCTCTCCATGTCCTCCTTCACTACATCCATGAATCTTTTCTGTGGTCTTCCTCTTTTCCTCCTGCCTGGCAGCTCGCTCTTCAATGTCCTTTGTCCAATATATCCACTATGCCTCCTCTGCACATGTCCAAACCATCTCAGTCTTGTATCCCTTACTTTATCTCCAAACCGCTCAACCTGACCTGTCCCTCTGCTATACTCATCTATAATCCTGTTCCTCTTAGTCACTCCCAATGAAAATCTTAGCATCTTCAACTCTGCCACCTCCAGCTCCATTTCCTGTCTTTTTGTCAGCGCCACCATCTCCAAACCATACATCATCGCGGGTCTTACTACCATCTTGTAAATCTTCCCTTTCACTCTTGCTGCTACGCTTCAGTCACAAATCACCCCAACACTTGTCTCCACCCATTCCACCCTGCCGGCGCTCTCTTCTTCACCTCTCTTGGGCATTTTACTTTAATGCCGCCATCAGCGTGTGAATGTGTGTGTGAATGGGTGGATAGCAGGATCTGTAAAGCGCTTTGGTCATCTAGAGATGAGAATAAAAGCGCTATATAAGTGAATGCCATTTACCATTTACCAATTACTGCATGATTAAAGTAACTAGTTACTTGGAAAAGTAGCTTTCACATCATATTATAAGGCACGAAATCTCTGTCTGTGTGTTTCGCACATATCTCCTGAACCGTTCATCAGACTGGCCTCAGATTTTATACGTGCTGTGCTGAGGTTACGAGGGTGTGCATCCCCGAATTTCAGCCTTCCCGGCTATGCGGAAGTTTAGGAGGGGAAATCTTTAATGAACGTCCATAGGAGAGCTATGGGCATTTATAGCTATGACATCATAGACGCACAGATGTTGCCATGGTTACTGTTGCCAGGCAGACACATCATCAAAGATCAAAGGCAGGCATCACTGAACGAGTGGTGACATCAAAGGTCAAAGGCAGGTTTCAACAAGGTTACTGTTGCCATGGTAACCATGTCAAAGATCAAAGGCAGGCATCACCATGGTTACCGTTGCCATAGTAACAGTAACTTTCTACGGGCATGCAGAAATCCTTGCTTATTACTATTGCTTATTATTGCTTATTGCTTATTACTATAGCTTATTGCTTATTAATACTTGCTTACACAATGGTCCTCTCCGGCATACAACTAGGAACATACCGGTCGCTATGGAGGGTGAGAATATGTATGGGCACATAATCATACCATGTAGGATAACTAAGTAGACGGTTATGCTGTTTCATCCCATCTAGCAACAATGCTCTGCACTGTGTGTGTTTATATATTTACATATTTATTCCATCTAGCTACAATGCTCAGCACTGGGTGTGTTTATATTTATATATCTATATATTTATTCCATCTAGCTACAATGCTCCGCACTGTGTTTTTATATATCTACATATTATTCCATCTAGCTACATTGCTCCGCACTGTGTGTTTATATACTTGCATATTTATTCCACCTAGCTGCAATGCTCCGTACTGTGGGTGTTTATATATTTACATATTTATTCCATCCAGCTACAATGCTCTGCACTGTGTGTCTGTGTGTGTGTGTATATATATATATTTTATAGTAATATGTACATATGTATATTAGCTGCTCTTGCTTGCTTGTTTTTTTTCTTGCCTTCTGATTGTTGCTCTGAGTGTTGCTATCCCTGTGCTGTTGCAATCCTGGAATTTCCCCGTTGTGGGACTAATAAAGGCTTATCTTATCTTATCTTATCTTATACTTGGTTTCTACGGACATACACGGGTATACACTAGTATTAATAAAACAAGTAACGAGTAATGCATCTGATCAAATTTCAGTAACTGTAATGCATTACTGAATTTTTAAACAGTAATTTTATTACACAGCACATTACTGCAAAAGTAGTGGCATTACAGTAACGCGTTACTTACTCACAACACTGGTTAACACATACTTTTACTTTAACACTAATTTTCCTGACAGAAGTTTAAAAAGCTAATCTGACTCAAGTTCATATGCCTCAAAATGCAACTAAACATTGTGTTAGTGTCTTAACTTGGAACGTTAGTGTTACATATGGGAATTGTGCCTCGGGACTTGCCATAGCTCAGCTGAGGGTAGGGGGGTTGATGACGTAAGGCGGGCTACAGCTGGGGTATATATTGTGCTGTGCAGTTCAATAAAGAGAGTTCAGTGTTCAAAAGCAGTAGCTCTCCGTTCTCCATTATTGCTACATAACATTCGGCGACGAGAAAAAATGGGCGCGTGAGTCAGGGAGCCACCTCCATTCCTTCAATGCCAGGGTACGCCAGCCATATCGTGGGCCTGCTGGAAGTCCATGGTCGAGGTGTATGTGACAGCAGCCGGGCTCGGTGACATAAGCAAGGAGAGACAGAGAAGCCTGCTGGTGCACTATCTTGGTGCCGAAGCGTGTTTTCTTCGGGCTGTGTGGTAGTGGGTCACTGGAAGACGGGCTAACTCTAATGGACAGAACTTTCGGTGAAAGTTCTATCACTGAAAGAAAGTATGGGTTTTTTGACCGTCAACAGCAAGTGGGTGAGTCCACACTGTCATTTGCCTTGGAGCTACATAGCCTAGCGAGAGAGTGTGCTTTTGAGCCCATCAAAGAGGAGCTAGTGAGAGATAATCTAGCTCACAGCACTAGCAACGGGTGGCTAAAAAAACATGCTAAGAATAACCCGGGAAACCCTGTCCCAAGACGGTGTGTTGGACTTAGTCAAGCAAAGAGAATCTCCGGCCCTGCAGAAGCTAATAATGTCAGCTAGCGAGGACCCCACTGCTTGTGGTTTTCCGCCAGAAACAAACAGTTAGCATGCTAACCAGACCTTGAAGATGAGCTAAGAAGACGAAAATGCGGATAAAGGCATGCAACAGGGCACACACTTTAGCTCCTAGCCTAGAGACAGCGGAGCCCAGCAGCACCGGAGCAGTATGTGTAGTATGCATGGGGAAAGGACCACTAAAGTGGTATGTGCTCCAGCTCAACGGGGTTGACGTTCACCTGATGGTGGATTCGGGGGCCGGTAAATCTATCTTGTGTTTGGTTACACTGAGGAGACTGTTCCCCACGAAGGCTATCAGGGCGGGAGCGGTGAAGATGTTCGGCTACGGACATGCAGAGATTGAGATGATGGGCCCAGCAGAATTTTCAGTGACTTGTGGGTCGAAGATGGTGTCCAGATTCACCTTCCAGGTGGCACGCCAGGGGACGGACCTGTTGGAAATTGACCTGCTGGGGTGCTGGGTTTCTCCATAAGGGACCCAGAGGGCTCGACCATGCTGACGGTGTATCCAGACTGGCACCTCCGCTGGCCAGCACTGTTTAAGGGCCTGGGTCGTATAGACGCTTTTCACCATCGCCCTCTCATCAACAAGAGCATGACACCGAGGATTCAGCCACTGCGGCGACTTCCCTTGCGCTGCGGGATGAAGTCTCGGCGGAGTTGTCCAAGCTAATGGAGTCCGGCATCATTGAGAAAGTGGACGCCTCACCGTGGATATCCAACCTGGTAGTGGCCAGGAAAAAGGGGGGGGGGGCATCCGACCATGCATAGATCTCTGGAGGGTGAACAAGGTGGTCATTCCGGACAGGTACACCCTCCCGACCATGGAGGAGCTCACGGCGGTATTCAGTGGGTCTCAGGTCTTCACGAAGCTGGGCCTCCGCCAGGGCTACCTGCAGGTGCCACGCCACCTGGACAGCAGGAACCTGATGACATTTGTGACCCACATGGGGGTCTTCAGGTATACCCGGATGCCATTCGGCCTGAGCTCTGCACCCAGTTGTTTTCAAAAGGTGATGTCAACAATGCTGACCGGTCTCAAGGGCGTGGTGTCTTACTTAGATCACATTGTGGTGCATGGCGTGTCACGTGGAGAACATGACGAGAGGCTGGAGAGGGTCCTGATAAAACTCCAAGACCATGGGGTTACCTTGAATGGCGAGAAGTGTATCTTCGCAGTGGATGCCATAGAGTTTGTGGGGTTCCGGCTCACAGGAAGAGGGCTTCCACCGCTACATTCAAACGTGGAGGCAGTTCTGCGTGTAACACCCACTCACCCTACTAACTTTAGGTGTAGTACCCTTTTTGGTTCTACCTGGGCAAAAGGGATAATTGGGCCAAGTCAGGTAGACCCTAGATAGGAGCCTGGAGGGCGTAACAACAGATGACACAACACACACGGTAGGTGTATGGGAACTTACAACTATATATGATAAATTTTTACAAATATTTCAATCATTGTACAATAAATACTGTCCTATAAAACAATACAGTGACAGACAACAACAAAAAAATATTCCTTGGATCACCAAGGGGTTAATAAATGCATGTAAAAAGAAGAATACATTATATAAACAATTCATTAAATGCAGAATGGTGGAAGCTGAGATCAAATATAAAAGATATAAAAATAAGCTTACCACTATAATGAGGACCTGTAAGAAAGAATATTACAACAGAATACTAGAGGATAACAAAAATAACATAAGAGGAATATGGCAAGTACTCAAGGGGATTATTAGTAATCGTCCTAAGTATGCAAATTATCCAGAATATTTTATCGAAAACGACAGTTTGATTAATAATATGGAAGATGTGGTCAGTGGTTTCAATAAATTTTTTCAATAAATTTTTTGTAAACGTTGGTCCTGAATTAGCAAAATCAATAGTGACTCCAGAAACAAACCACAGTGGGTCTGTGAATGAAATAGAGGATAGAAACCCAAACACAATCTTTTTGGGTGCAGTTACTGAAAAGGAAATTATCGAGACTGTGAGTAAATTTAAGAACAAAAAATCAACGGACTGGAATGAAACTGACATGACAATAGTGAAAAAAGTAATTGAGGGAATTGTTAAGCCACTCACCCACATCTGTAACCTGTCATTTCAAACTGGTACATTTCCAGACAAAATGAAAATAGCAAAAGTAACACCTCTTTACAAAACAGGAGACAGTCATTGTTTCACAAATTACAGGCCAGTCTCTTTACTCTCACAATTCTCCAAAATACTTGAAAAAATATTCACTAAGAGATTGGATGATTTCATTGGAAAACACAACCTCCTTACAGATAGCCAGTATGGTTTTAGAGCAGATAAATCTACATCTTTGGCACTGATCGAACTTATAGAAGAAATTACTAGTTGTATAGACAAAAAAAAGGTTGCTGTAGGAGTATTTATAGACTTAAAGAAAGCTTTTGACACCATTGACCACAGAATACTTCTAAGGAAACTGGAAAGGTATGGGATAAGAGGGGTAGGACTGAGTTGGGTGGAAAGTTATTTAAGTAACAGACAACAATTTGTACAAATTGGAGAGCACAAATCACCCCGCATGGACATCACTTGTGGTGTGCCCCAGGGATCAGTTTTGGGACCCAAACTCTTTATCTTGTATATAAATGAATAAAAATAAAAATTCTGAAATTTATTTTGTTTGCGGATGACACAAATATCCTTTGCACTGGTGAGAATTTGCAGCAGGTTTTAGAGGTGGTCACAACTGAAATGGAAAAATTAACGCAGTGGTTCAACAAAAATAAATTATCTCTAAATCTAAAAAAACCAAAGATTATGTTGTTTGGAAATTATAAAATAAATCATGAAATAATGATAACGATAGATGATACCAGAATACAAACAGTACAGGAAAATAAGTTTCTGGGGGTGACGCTAGACAGTAAAATCTGCTGGAAACCTCACATCAGTCACATCCGGGCTAAATTAGCAAAATGTATAGGCATACTGGGGAAGACAAGACACATCGTGGACTATAAATCATTGGTCTTATTGTACAATTCATTGTTTTTACCTTATCTTAACTACTGTGTAGAAGTCTGGGGAAACACCTACAAGACCAACCTACAAGCAATATGCACATTACAAAAAAGAGCTATAAGGATAATAAACAATGCAGGATATAGAGACCATACCAATTCGTTGTTCTTGAAGTCACATGTCATAAAGTTCATCGATTTAGTTAAATTTAAGACAGCACAAGTAATGTACAGGGCAATTAACAATCAACTCCCAACTAATATACAAAAAATATTTAAAAAAAGAGACAATGATCATAATTTGAGAGGAGACTTAAACTTCACAAAACCCAAGATATGTACAACCAAGAAAAGTATGTGCATATCTGTCTGTGGGGTGGATTTGTGGAACAGTCTGGAGACGGAACTGAAACTATGTACAAACAGAAATCAATTTAAAAAGAGGTATAAGCACCATTTGTTGAAAGGATATACGTTAGAAGGGTAGAATTTATATGTACGATTCATTATGTTCACTCTGGGACATTATAGGACACTATGGAATGGTGGGTGGGACAGCACTGTGTGTATCTGTGTCGTTTGAGACTGGTTTTGAAATATAGACTTCATTGTATGTTAGAATGGACAGGTGTTAATGTTGATCTGTAAAAAATACAGTAAATTGTTTACTTGGGGTATTAAAGGTAGTAATTTGTATAAAATTCACATGGGTGTATCGATGGAAAAGAGGAGTTGGAATTAATAAGTGTTCACTTCTTCCTTCTCCCTTTCGAACAGTGTATACTGTAACTTTATTGCATTTGCTATTTGCTTGTTTTTTGTTATATTTTTTGTGTTCGAAATAAACTATCTATCTATCTATATATATTATTTTACAGATATCAATCAATCAATCAAAGACTTTATTCCAGACTCATGGTCCATCAAAAAAAGATAAAATAAAATAAAATAAAAAAAACAAGACAGTTGAAAAACAGTTAATAAGAAAAACAATCAAAAAGTTACAAAAAACAATAAGACACTACTAAGAGAAGTACAAAGACAGTACAGACTTTAAAAAGACTTAAAAAGACAACTGTACCAGTGCCTTCTAAACTGTGACTGACAGCGAATAGAACTGAGCTTAATGCTAGACATAACCTGAATGATTTCATTTCCAGATACATCAAGCCGACAAATGAATTTATACATAAGATTCCTTATTACTGCATGCAGTGTATTTACACGTGATGAGACAAATAACTCGGAAGCACTGCACCATCGAGGCTTTTTAAGTAAAATTCTTAAAGCATCATTGTAAGCAACCTGTAATTTCTGCATACTTTGTTTCCTATAATTTATCCATAAATGAGCAGTGTATAAAGGTGTACAATAGGTTTTAAAAAGAACCAGTTTCACCTCATCTGAACAAAAACCAAATCTGCGTGCAAGAATATTTGCTTGCATGTAGATTTTGCAGCATTGTCTGAAAATATCATCATCATCAGTCATTCTATCATTAATAAAATGTCCCAGATATTTAATTTTATCCCTGACAATTAATTCCCTGCCTGCCAATTCAAAGACAGGGAATTTCATTAACAAATCTTCTTTAGTGCGGCAAATCAGCATACAACTCTTATTTGTATTATATTTTATGTCATTTTCATCTCCATAAGCAGTACACACTCTTAATAACTCCTGAAGACCAGCACTACTTGGACTGAGAATAACTAGATCATCAGCATACATAAAATGATTCACTAACTTATTCCCTATTAAACACCCAGTTTTACAGGCATTCAGTTGTTTTGACAACTCATCCATATAAAGATTAAATAGAATAGGGGACAATATACTGCCCTGTCTGACACCACTGCTCACACCAAATGGGGATGAATGACTCTTCCCCCATTTCACCAGCATCTTCTGATGTGCGTACCAGTAAATCAGGATACGTACTAAGTACTTGGGAACCCCCCTGTCAATCATTTTCCTAAACAATATCCTGTGACTCACACGATCGAACGCCTTGGAGGCGTCAATAAAACACAGAAAAACTGAAGAATTTTGATTTCTGTACTTATTTATAATTTCTTTTAAAGCATATATGCACACATCTGTTCCATGATGGGGTTTAAATCCAAATTGATGATCAGTAGATTTGATGAATACACTTAATTTTTCAAACATGATTCTTTCCAGTACTTTAGATATTATATTGGCTATAGCTATGGGCCTGTAATTAACCAGGCTACACAGCTTGCCAGCTTTATCTTTAATGACTGGTACCAACACAACAGACAATAAAGATTCTGGTAACATCCCATGAATCATGAAGCTGGTGAAACAGATTGCAAGAAGAGGAGCAATTCTTGAGCTAGCGTATTTAAGATGCTCAGCAGAAATACGATATGTACACATAACCAAAAAAATATAAACACAGTACTTGCCACAAATAAAAAGAATTAAAAATAAAATACCCAAAATGTATTTACAGAATTTACAGTCTTCTAGAGTCCTTTCCAGATGATCAATTAGACCACCTCTTGTGGTCAATCTGATTCGGGCTTCGGCTCGCCATCCAGATCTGGAGAATCCCAGTTTTCTGGTCCAACCAGTCCAAACAAAAAAACCTGACCTATAAAATAGGTCAGAACACAAAAAAAATAAGCTATGCTCTATATAGCTTGTCACATGATTTCTAATATTCTAGGTTATACAGCAATAATAATTTTAAACATCCCTGAACCATAGATGCACATTCACTATTAAATAACATTCAATAGTCAGGGAACTGGGACCTTTGCTAACCACTACAGCTTTGGAAAATGTCTTTTTCTGATGAAAAACTAGCCGAGATTAGCATCGGCGGCTAGCGTTTTTAAGCTAGCGATTAGCATTCACATATACAATGAATGGCACTTACCAAGCTAGGTGACACGTGCGTCAGAGGGGTTCCCGCGCTCAACGGCGTCAACAGCCTTTGATCCCAATCTTAAAATTTAGTAAACGGGGCATTATAATTTGCTAGTACAGCAATGTCTCATTGCGGGTATTAATTTAGGCTTACCAATCTCAAATTTTATCCGGGCAAAGGCTGCTATTAGCACGCCAGCGTCTCCATCTCAGCGAGTGATCGTCTCTCTCGGTCGTGTCTCGGCAGTGTCTAAGAGCGTTCTACGGATTACGCACAGACCGAGGGAGAGAGTGCGTGACCCCGTTGGCTGGCGGGACCTCATTGGCTGTTGCTGCCCAACAAAAAACACAGCCATTGGTCGCTTAAAATGCCAAATAAAAACGCTTGGAACGCCACCAAAACTTTCCAGAAAATGCTCCCAGCCACTTACAAACATATTTTATGAACTTATATTGTAGTTATATACCCATTCTCAAAGTATCCATTTCCATTGTGAAATGAGTGTTCCCCCTTCCTCTTAAAGCGGTATCGACACTCATAATTACATCACGTTTTTAACACTGGGTTACATGCGCATCCCGGATCCCTCCACGCCTGCTCAGATCTTGTCATTACTGGGCATGGTCAACTTCTATGGATGGTTCATCCCTCGCTATTCAGAGACAATTGAGCCCCTCTGAGCTCTGTTGAAGCAGGATGCGCCGTGGGTGTGGACCCCAGCCTGCTCGGCGGCGGTTACCAAGTTGAAGCAGCAGCTCACTCCTCCACCGGTGCTGGCCCATTTCGACCCCAATTGGGAGACCATTGTGACCTGGTGCTGGGGGCAGTCATGCCTCAGGTGCAGGATGGCACGGGGCACCCAGTGGTGTTTGCGTCATGGTCCCTCTCGACGGTGGAACAAAAATATGCTGTGGGTGAGAGGCAGGTGCTGGCCTGCGTCTGAGCGTGTGAGAGGTGGCACATTTACCTCTACAGGTGCCACTTCACCCTGCGGACAGACCATCGGGCACTCACGACTTTGCTGGAAACGTCGGGGGTGGGGCCCAGACTGCTGGGGATCCATAGGTGGTCTGAAAGACTGAGAGCTTATAATTTCACTACCAAGTTCACACCAGGCAAAGATAACATCGTGGTGGACCTCTTGTCTCACGCCACAGTCAATTCCTCCCAACCAGATGCCAGTGACGGTGACCCAGCTGAGGCGGACCTGGTCCACACACTCTACAGAACCCTCCATAAGATAGTATCCCCTCAGGAACTCAGGGAGGAGTTGGAGCAGGACCCAGTGATGGTGGAACTGTGCTCAGCGACCAGAGAGGGTTGGCCAGAGAGGGTGCAGGATGGGTTGGCACCTTATCATCGATTCAAGGATGAACTGGGCTGCTGGAATAAGGTGTGTGTGGCTAGAGGACAATGCACCCTGATCCCGTCGGCCCTGAGGGAACGGGTCCTGGCGATGTTGCACGAGGATCATCTGGGGGTGGTCAAGGTAAAGCAATGCAGTAGGGACTCTGTCTGGTGGCTGGGCATTGATAAGGACATTGAGGCCATGGTGAAGCACTGCGTACCGTGCCTGGAGAGTGGCAACACTGGCAGACCGCCTCCCCCACCACTGTGGCCAGCTCCGTTCCCAGGAGGGCCTTGGAGACACGTTGAGTTGGATATCTGTGGCGAACTTCATGCAGCACCTTCGAACAGCCGGTTCCTCCTCATAGCATACAATGTGTTCTCAAAGTGGCCAGAGCTGCTTTCAACCAACTCTGTCACAACAGAAGTGGTCACTGGGTTCTTGGCGTCCCTGTTTGCTAGGTGGGGAACCCTGGACACAATTACCATGGACAACGGACCACAGTTCATCTCTGGAGCTTTTGAGGAATTCTTGAGCAACAGAGGAGTTGAACACGTCAAGATGGCGTACTATCACCCACAGGCTAATGGAGGTGTTGAGCGCTTTAATAAAACATTAAAAAATGGGCTGAGAGCTCACCTGGCGGATGGTTTTGCATTCGTAGATGCCCTACATAACACAATGCTGCACTAGAGGGCGTCCGCTCATGCCACGACGGGCAGTTCCCCGGCGGTCCTCATGTTGGGGCATGAGATACCTTTGCCAGTGGGTCGGCTGAGACCTTCGGCAACAAGTTCTCGGGAAGAAACGGAGGCAGTGCGGGACTGGGTCACCAGACAACAGCGCAGAATGAAGCAGAGGTTCGACCGGAAACACAGGACGAGGGACCATGGACTGAAGGAGATGGACCAGGTGTGGATCAAGCATCCTGTCCGCACTCACAAGCTCCAACCGCTGTGGACGGGACCACGGCAGATCACTAGGAAGAGGGGCCCGGACACATTTGAACTGGATGATTGGTGTCGGTGGCACGCCAGTAGACTGAGGAGGTCGCCACCGGGCAGAGGGCTGAGCCCGCAGCAGGACGCTTTAGTGAGAGCTGGGACTGGGGGGGTCCTGCCTGATGAGGGCCCACAGACTAGGCCGACAGTGCCAGGTGCAGGGTCTCCTCCTGCGGGACGCCCGGCTAGAATTCGTCAGACGCCTGGGTACCTGGAGGACTATGTTACCTGAACTGCCATGTTTGATGCCAGTTGGACCTAGCGGCAGAATAATCCACTCCAACTTGGCCGGGTGTACTGACAGTCTACTCAGACACCCAAGGAGTGCATCTGTTTATAGTTATTTGTGTACATACATGGTCTGGAACTTTGTATGTGTGTGTGTGTGGGGGGGGGGTGTTACACATGGGAATTGTGCCTCGGGCCTTGCTGTAGCTCAGCCGAGGATAGGGGAGTTGATGATGTAAGGTGGGCTACGGCTGGGGTATATTAGATTAAATTTTTAGATTTAGATTAGATTCAACTTTATTGTCATTACACATGTATGAATACAAGGTAATGAAACACAGTTTAGCATCCAATCAGAAGTGCAAAGGACAGCAGTGCAGTATATACGGTAATTAACAGTATGTGCAATTTAAGCAAATATATGCAAATATATGCAGCAGTGCAGAAAGTTAAAAGTACTGTTATGTGCAAATAATGTGCAATAAGTTAGATGTAGTTATGTAGTTATGCAGTTATGTACAGGTGAGGATGGTAAAAGATGATTGTAAGAGAGTCAGTGGGGAACTAAGTTCAATAACGTGACAGCTGTTGGAAAGAAACTGTTCCTAAACCTGCTGGTTCTAGTCCGAAGGCTTCTGAAACGTCTTCTGGAGGGGAGAAGCTGGAACAGTCCATGAGCAGCAGGTTGGAGTCCCTAAGTATGCTGCGTGCCCGGCGCAGACATCTTTTCCTGTAGACGTCCTCTATAGCTGGAAGTGGAGTCCCTGTGATGCGTTGGGCGGTTTTCACCACCCGCTGCAGCGCCTTGCGGTCAGCTACAGAGCAGCTCCCATACCAGAGTGTGATACAGTTGGTCAGGGTGCTCTCTATCACGCAGCGGTAGAAGATGCCCAGGATGTCAGTTGACAGATGGTTCTTCTTCAATGTCCTCAAGAAGAAGAGGCGCTGATGGGCCTTCTTGATCAGGCTGGTGGTGTTAACTGACCAGGACAGGTCCTCCAAGATGTAGGTCCCCAGGAATTTGAAGCTGGGGACACGTTCAACAGCTATGCCATTGATATGGATGGGGTCATGTGTCTCTTCCCTCTCCTTCCTGTAGTCCACTATGAGCTCCTTGGTTTTGCTGGTGTTAAGGAGCAGGTTATTGTCAGCGCACCAAGTAGCCAAGTGCTCAACCTCTGCCCTGTAATCTGACTCGTCGTTGTCCCTGATGAGTCCAATCACCGTGGTGTCATCTGCGAACTTTATGATGGAATTGGATCCATACATAGGCCTGCAGTCATGGGTGTAGAGGGAGTAGAGGAATGGGCTGAGCACACAGCCCTGTGGTACACCAGTGTTGAGTGTGATGACGGCAGAACGGTTGGGACCTGACCTAACATGCTGCGGTCTGTTGGTCAGAAAATCCATGATCCAGTTGCAGGTGGAGGTACTGATTCCCAGGTCCCCAAGTTTGGTGAGCAACTTGGAGGGGATAACTGTGTTGAATGCTGAGCTGAAGTCAATAAACAGCATTCTTGCGTAGGTGTTCTTGTCATCCAGGTGTGAGAGTACATAGTGCAGCGCTGTAGAAACCGCATCCTCTGTACTCTTGTTGCTCTGGTAGGCGAACTGATGAGGGTCCAGTGTAGGGGGCAGGCCTTTTTTGAGCTGTGCCAAGACCAGTCGCTCAAAACACTTCATGACTATGGGCGTCAGTGCCACAGGGTGATAGTCATTTAGGCACGATGGTGTTGAATGTTTCGGCATTGGTACTATTGAAGTGGTCTTGAAGCACGCTGGTACCACGGCCTGGGCCAGGGACAGATTGAAGATGTCTGTGAAGACCCCTGCCAGCTGCTCAGCGCATGCCCTCAGCACACGCCCAGGAATGCCATCAGGGCCAGCAGCCTTACGTACGTTGACATGACTCAGTGCATTACGGACGTCGGTGTGGGTGAGTGTGAGGTGGTGGAGGTCATCAGAGGGTGGGAAATTGATGTTCTTTTCATTGTTGTCCTTGTCAAAATGAGCATAGAAGTTATTTAGCTCATTGAGAAAGGGCACAGTCATGGCTATAGGTATGGAGTTGCTGGGCTTATAATCAGAGATAGCTTGAATGCCCTGCCACATACGTCGGGGGTCAGAGTCCCCAAAATGTTCCTCCACCTTCAGCTTGTAGCTGTGCTTGGCCTCTTGATGCCCCTCTTCAGATCTGCCCTGGATGAACTGTAGGCGTGTGCATCACCAGATCTAAAGGCATTGTTACGTGCTTTTAGCAGAAGTCGCACTTCTCTGTTCATCCACGGCTTCTGATTTGGGTACGTGGTGATCTGTCTTTCCGTGGTGACACTGTCAATAGTGGTGTTGATATGGTCCAGGACTGAGTGGGTGTAAGAGTTGATGTTTATGTGGGAGCCACAGGTAGCCTGAGAGGTGAACATACTCCAGTCTGTGTTCCTAAACTTCTCCTGGAGTACAGAGTCAACCCCCTCTGGCCACACTTTGATGGTCCTCACTGATGGCTTCACCCGGTTGATGAGCGGTACATACTTGGGGGTAAGGAACAAGGATAAATGATCAGACTGACCTAGGTGGGGGAGGGGAGTTGCTGTGTAGGCTCCCACAATATTGGTGTAAACATGGTCCAATGTTTTGTCCCCTCTTGTATGACAGGAGACATGCTGGTAGAATTTAGGAAGCACTGTCTTGAGGTTAGAGTGGTTAAAATCACCCGCCACAATAAATGCTGCCTCTGGGTGTGCAGTTTGTTGTTTGCTAATAGCTGCATGCAGTTCTTTCATAGCAAGCTTAGCATTAGCATCCGGAGAAATGTAAGCGGCTGTTATGATGGTACAAGTGAACTCGCGTGGCAGATAGAAAGGTCTACATTTAACCATGAGAAACTCCAGGTTAGCTGAGCAGTGTCTCTCAACAGTGACAGAGTTCGTGCACCAAGCCTTGTTAATATAAATGCACAATCCCCCCCCTCTTGTCTTACCGGAGTCAACTGCTGCTCTGTCTGCCCGGAGCGTGTGTAGGCCGGCTAGCTCGATAGCATTGTCGGGTATTCCACTGTGAATCCATGTTTCCATAAAAATCATGATATTGCAGTTCATAAGTTTCTTATTGTTGGTGATCCGAAGTCGTAGTTCACTCATTTTGCTCGCCAGAGACCGTACATTAGCAAGGAAAATACTGGGTAGCGATAGCCGGTGCGGTGTTAGCTTTAGCTTAGCTCTTAGCCCACCGCGCTTACCCCTCCTGTATATTGTGCTGTGCAGTTCTATAAAGACAGTTCAGTGTTCAACAGCAGTAGCACTACGTTCTCCATTATTCCTATATAACAGTTAGCTCATTTAACCATTAACATTATGGGAGACACAGTATATAAAAAGTTAGTTTGTGCTACATATTTGCTGTTTTTCCTATCACTGTGCTACTGTTGCTGAGATAATTTATTTTCACTAAATTACATAACAGCCAAGTTACACTTAATATTTGCACAAATGCCATACCTGCTGCTGTCTGTTATTGCAATATTGATCATGTGCAGTCTAATCTGTCACTGTCTGCACCTACACTACCGCATCGAACTTGCAGCTTGGAATATTGCTGCTCTACCTTTTCTGTATGTAGGATTGCTGGGTTTTATCGTTTAACTTTATTTGCACTGTGGGATGTCTGGGTTTTATCTTTTACCGTTATTTGCACAATGGGTAGCATTACTGTACATAGACTGCTGTTGTTGTTTTTCCAGCCTTATTCCTTTTTTTTTTTAATTGCACACACCACTGAAGAGAGAGAAATAGCATTTCAATTCTCCTGTATGTCCTGTGCATATAGTAGTATTGACAAATAAAATCTTTGAATCTTAAATCTTGTGACAACCCCTCTGATATTACAGCTTACCTTCATCAATTTGTGAATTGAAGCATTGCTGCCTGCAGCTACTCTGTTTTCAAATGTTATCGCAGGCTACTGGATGCGTGTGTACCGTTGTCGAGTCTGGAGGGGGCGGCGTAACTGTAAAGAAATGTTCCAACTGAGGCAAACAGTTGTGGCTGCTCTAGCTGCTAAAGTGGCCAAGATTATGCCAGGGGTGGTTGGCCACCCCTGGCCACCCCCCAGCTGGACAGCACCATTAAGGTGTGTTCACACCGAATGCGAAGGGGCGACGCGAATCCATACAAAGTCAATGGGAAGATGTGAGTATGCGTGAATTTTGTCATCGCGCGTTCGCGTCAGCTAGCTAGCTCCGCTAGCTCACTAGCGGACAGAGTAAAGTTATCACCATTGCAGAATAAACTAGTTAGAAAATAAAACTCATTCACCGGGAGACAGGAGGACTGGAAACTCTTCAGCTGAATCAGGTTTTTGGAGTTATTTACCCACGGTTTTCTGGCCACGTACATCCTAGCAGCTAGCATGCTAGAAACAAAAACACTCATCTTCTGTGAAGCATTGAAGGCTTAAGATGACATTTTCAGGTGAGCTCCTGGTTGGATAATGTAAACCTAAGCATGACATTATTTTGGGAATTTCCACAGCAGGTTCAACACAGCTGCAGAAGTTATAAAGGCAACTTCGTCTGTCTGCATCTCACTCAGAAGGGGAAGTCATGTCTTGTTCGTGTGTTTACATTGAGTTATTATGTTATCGTGCTGGGCGAAAAATTCGCCCCTTCGCCTTTGGTGTGAACACAGCTTTAGACAGCAGGACACAGCTTGTAGTGAGTCATATCTTAGCACTGACTTCCTCTTTGACTATTTCAAAATAAAACAGGAAATGTGACAATAGTAAAAATGGTAGCTTTGTAGAGAAATTGATTGACTCTTTATAATGAACTGAAAATTATTACAAATTGCTATCGTATATTTTTAAACTGAATATATATTCATGATTATCAAGTGTTTTATGTTGCTCTAGCAGTATTTTTGTTGAAGGGTCACAGGTACAGTTTATGAAAAAAATAAAAATTATAAAGTTGCTTAAAATTACTTCTTTTTCATTGTAATTTTGTCGATTAATCCTAATTAATCGTAAAAATATCCAGTTAATTAGTTAAAGACATGTAGGCTAATCATTTCCCAGCCCAAATATATATATATATATATTCCTGCTTTGTTATTTTATATCGGGGCATGTTCAGGGAGGGTTTTCTTCTCCTCCACTTCACTGGCTGCAGCTGCAGGAATCCGGATATGATGAAAAACTTTCAGACATAAGTATCGTCCCTAAACTACCGCCTCTGAGGGTCGAAGCGCGTAACCAGCCTAATTATTATTTTTATTACTATTATTACAGCAATAACATCTGGACGGATAGAGGAGCGGAGACACCCTGCCAGCTAAAGTTGTGGAAAACTTTTTTCTTTCTGTGGACTCATTTCACCAAGTTCTTTTTTTGTCTTTGGGGGAAGCGATTGGAGGAAGGAAGGGATAAGGAATAAGTCAAAACTGAAGCTCGGGAGGTGTCATGTTTGAAAGGTAAGTTGTGATTTATTAACAATACCTCCGCTCTTTGTCATAAAAAAACACTTAAGGAGCGGCTTTTTTGATAGAGAGTGCGTGTGAACAAATGGAAGCGTTTGGGAAAGTTTATGCAGTAAAGCGAGAGAAAGGAATTTTCCTCTTAACTTTTACTGGAGTTCGACGTCACTTTTCTGTCGTGTGAATAAGTAGGCTGACTCTCATGTTGACAAATGGACGTGCACCTTTTTTCTGTTCTGATGGTGAGACTTTTTGGTTTTCGCAGCGTCAAGGGCTGAGGACAGGGAGGAACTACTTCTGCTGTTCACCCCCCCCCCCCCACACACACACACATACACACACACACAAAAAAAAGACGACTGTCTCATGTCCAAGGAGACTGCCCCCCCTCCGGATGGGCCAGCGGAGGCAGGAAAGGGCCCCGGGCAGGAGACAAGTCCCCTGCTGTCAGCCTCACAAGGTAGGACACAACACAGGGCTGCTTCTAAATCCCAACTGTAGTGCATGGTCAAGAGTGAGGAGGAACGAGTTACATTTACTCAAGTAACTTTTTTTTTTTTAACCCTCCACAGAATTGTACTTTAGTGGATAAGTTTCTTGTGAGATAATTTTCATTCTTGCTTGAATATATTTTGGTGTTTTTTTTTTTTTTTTTAACAAGGGCGATGGCAGTGGTTAGTATTAACAAATTTTGCATAAGCTACAAACATAAATGTCAAGTATACATTTGTAAAAGTGCAAAAAAAATGATTAAAGATGGTAAGCTGCAATTTCAGAAATCAAAAATTTACTATAATCAAGTCCAAAATTTATGAGAAAAAGGGGAAAACAAACAAACAAATTTCCAGGGAAAAAAGGTAATAAATTTATAAGAAGAAAGTTAAAAATGTACAAGAAAAGAAATTGCAAATTTACAAGATGTACATTTGTACATTTTCTAATCAATTTCTGAGTTTTGTCTTGCAAACTTGTAACTTTTCACTCTTGTATCATTTTGGAAATTTACAGCTTTTTCTGATAAATTTGCAAATTTATAACTTTTCTTACAATTTTATACTTTTTCCTATAAATTTGCCACTTTTTTGTGATAAACTTGTTGCTTCTTTCCGCACAAATTTACAGCCATATACTCATGAACTTGCAACTTTTTTCTATTAAATTTGCAACTTCTTCTCATAAATTTTCAACAGTTTTCTCTGACTGTCATATTCAGTTGTACCGTATAAACTATCCTTGCATTACTTATAGGGATGGGGATGGGGGTGGGGGGTGGTGTCGCTATAAGATCGACACCCGGAAGCAAGATTGGTACCTCACATGAAAGATATAGGTAGACAGAGTATTGTATTATAGTATATTATTATTTGTGTATTGAAGATGTGACCAAGTAGTTCACCATATCTGTTCTTTTGTATTTAAATAAATTTGTCACGATGTAAATGTGGTGTGCATGTGTGTACATTGAGTGCCAAGACGTGAAGCTGTTTTGCGCATGTGAGGTATCCCTCTCTTTCTAGGTACCCATCTTGTAGCGACACATGGTTTTGGGTCATTTTGCTAACAGGTGACATAGCATCCATCCCCCCATCCTCCCTCAAATCGCCTATTGGTTATACTCTTTGACTTACTTTTGAATTCACTGATTTCATTTGGTCCATTGTGAAGTTTTTTTTTTAAATTGTTTTAAAATTTCAACAGAGCTGCATACAATACATCTACATACCACAAAAAATTCTGATACTTTTACTCTGCTTTCCTCTGTTTATTCTAAAGGCAAACAGGAATAAATATGTAAAACTACATCTGGCAGAATTAGACCCTAATGTTTATCAGCTGTTCATGACCCGAAAAGGATTAAGCGGAAGAAGGTGGATGGATGGATGGGGGTGGGGGGGTCGCTTTTGTTTCATTGAAATCAGTGTCAAAATCATTGCTCTGTTCAGGTTCAGGAAATATTTACTTTATTACATTTGGCATTTCTTGATATTGTATGATTTGGATTATACTGGAGTGTACATGTGCATTTTGTTTGTAAATCATCTCCCTCTGATACAAATTTTATAGTTTGTTATACAGGAACTCACTGCTCAAGTAACTTTTTTTTCTTGAACTTTCCTACTCTCTCTCAAGTATTTTTTGACGATGACTCTTGAGTCATTTTTTGGCTACTCCACCCTGCTGTAATCTGTTTGTTGTGGGCTTTGGAAGAATCCAATAAGTACTCTTCTTACAGTATGTTATTTAATTCACATTCAAGTCTACATATGCTAGCCGCATCTAACAGTCTAATCTGTATGTGTCTTTTACCAAAATTCAAGCCCACATGTTTCTATTTAGCGCGCTCACACAAACAAATCTCCTCTGTATATAATGCGTGGCTGTTGTGTACATGAAGGCCTCTCTCATTTGTGTTTATGGAATGTTTTTTCCCCCTCCAGCTGCCAGACCACCACTAATGAAACAGATCTATAAATATCGGCAGGGCGTTCTGTCAAGAATTTCGAAAACAGTCGAAAAAGCAAATATTAAGAATGAGTCGGTGAATGCTCTCACAGATAACTGGTGCATATCAGGGCTCTATCAGCGCCCGTTGTGTTTCTTGAAATTATATTCATGTGGCTCTTTAGCGCACGTGGGTATCAGCTCTCAAGCGTTACAGCGTGTCTCGAGTGTGATAGTGTTTGTGCTTTTTCCTCCTCAATGACTATTAACAGCAACCACAGCCAATTATAGTTTTTAATTAACTTTCTAGTTGCCCCTAGATTATCACATGTAAAATAAGCATAGCCCCACACCCCTTTTTTCATTTTTCTTCAAACAAGCAAATGAACCGTTGGCTATCCTATTTATACCAAGCATCATTACGGCACTGTCAAAAAATAGCAAAGTAGGACAAAGTAAGCAATCATGGGAGCTGCTGGATTGTGAATGGATTTTTTTGCTGGACCTTCAAAGGCAGTTGGAGTTAAGACTAGATTTCCCCTCTCAGGGGACTGTGGATGTACTGAGAATAGAGCAATTTATTTCTAACTGTGATCACTAAATACTGCAATGCATCACACGGTACTGTTGCAACTGAGACTGCCGCTGCCATACATCAGCTCCATATCTGTCTGGAGTGTCTGGCCTACACTCATCCTTTACGCTCACCCATCCATCACTGCTTACAAACAGAGAGTGTTGTAGTGTCGGAGCAAAGCTTTGTAGGCTTGCTGAATCAATCTCCACCAAGCCCAGTGCTTTAAGCTACAATACGGGGCTTTAAAACTAAAACTTGGTGGTGACAAGCAGGCTCTAAACCTGTGAATAAACTCATTGTGGATGGTGTATTTACTGAACAAAGCAGCAGTGTGCTGTGAACAAGAAGTCAAAAAGCCAAAAGACACGACTTAGAGGGATGAGTGAAACTGTCTCTTATGTCTCTGCGCAGCTATCAGGCGAGAACTTTAAAGTTTTTTTTGCTCACATACTTTTTCCAATTTAGATGAATGTGGCCTTTATGGCGGCAAAAGAAGCTTGGCAGGTAGAGCACACCCGGGAGCTAAAGGAGAGAAAATGAGATCCAGAGCTCTGGCAAGGCCTTTACCTGAACCGCCCCACCATGTTGCAAAGCTTGCCAGCGGCTTACACTTTCTGGCAAAAACAGCCAGAGTAGCGTCTGGGCCTCTGGATTGTCCAGCTGTCCCTGATATTTTGATTACATTTGTATCTGTTTTTGGAGGAATTAACAATTGATCCTTAATAAGAGGACATCAAAGGTCTCCTATTGTGCAAAATTGTTCTTCTGTAGCTTTCAACTTTATAAAATAAAGACATGGATCATGTGTATACAGTTAGAATACTTCACAAAGAAACACACACTATCATTATTTAGTTAAAACTTGTTTAAAAAATTATGGATTAATTGCATTTGCTGCTTTTTATGATGTCACAAGCCAACAAATCCTGCCTTCAGTTCTCAAAGTTGTCAAAGCAAATTGTGATTGGCCCGCTCAAAAACAATTATCCCTCAAAGCGCTTCACTAACCCTCTATTCTAATGGCCTATCAGAGACAGATACCTAGGGACAATTTAGAATCACAAATGAACCTAACATGCATGTCTGTGGATTGTGGGAGGAAACCAGAGAAGCTGGAGTAAGCCCACACAACACATGGGGAACATGGAAACTCCACACAGAAAGGTTCCCACCCCTGCTATCCTGGGGATTCAAACCTGGGAACTTCTAGCTCAGGCAACAGTGCTTACCACTGTACCACTGTGCTGCCCACATCGGCCGATAATCACCTTGTTGACTGATATCAGCCTATCAGCAAATACGTTAAGGTTCATTGATGCCAGTGGCTGATATTTATCCGGTGTGTCACAAGTGTGTAGCACTGATTTTGCCTTGAAATAGACAACAGTAGTATCTAGCTGCAAATTCAGAAAACACCTGCAACTGAACTATTTTGAAGTATTTCATTTTAGTAATTCTTTATAAGACATACATATTTTTGTCTCCCTTACATTTAAGATGGACTAGATTAAAACAAAAGCAAAAGAAACAGCCATCTTAAAGATGCACTGCAATGGATATACAGTATATCCCCTTAAAAATAAATCTGTGTTGTCTAAAATGGTATTTTTTCCAGCAAAAAAACTTTTCAGTGTCTTACAGTTGCTTGTGAAAATTTTTGCCCTTTTCCTCTTCCTTCAAACGGCGGGAATTATTTAGGCCCACCCACGTCTCGCCCACCAGGACACAGAAGTCTGCAAGCTGGCAAATTTGACCAACCAGTGCTTAGTCCTGATTGGTTCACCTGTCATAATGACATCACAGACACGCTTCGTCTAAACTTGCTTTTTTCCATGGGGAGGAGCTTAACTGAACTTTCACAGCAGAAAAGTACAGACATGACACATAAGAGCAATTTAGGTCTTGATATGTCTTGTAAGTCATAACAAACATTTTACAGACATGTTAACAAGAAAATAAACTTGATTTTTTTGGCAGAGTGTCACTTTAAATTTCACAACTGGTGCATCCCTATTACAGACAGCACTTTAAGCGCTATAAAACAACACATAAATGTTTCTTTTGGTCTTTGAATCTATATATTTATGTCCTTGAAGATGTCAAAACTTAAAGTTAGTCCCTGGAAAAAGTGCAGTATGAGACCTTTCAATCAAACATGAAAACCCATGTTTGTAAGTCACCATGTGGCACGGTATTTTGTTGCCAGACTTTGGGTGCGGTTTGGTTTTCTTCACCATTAAAATTTTTTTTACCCTAGATGCTTGTGACAGTGGATCATCAGGAAGAACATCATCTCCCAGGAAACCAGCCACTAAAGGACCAAATCACATGATGGAGGAGAAGCCTAATCACTGCGAGCCTGTAAGAAGTAAGTTTTAACGACCTGCAAAAGCTGTGGGTGGACAGCGGGACGTCATGGTGTTATTTTTAATGATAAATAACAATGGACCATATAATTGGAGAGAGTGAGAATTATGAACACATTTTACTTTCCACATCAAATAACGGAGTTCAACTGAAGTAACTGTTTAATAGTGCTTTATTTAACATTTAAATAATTACAATACCATCATTTTTATTAACCTGTCAAGAATGGTTTTTGTTATGACTGCTGCACATGCATATAGGAGCGCTGGTTGGCCAATGAAAACACTAGCTTCAGTGTTTCCTATTAAAATAATGTCAAGATAGCACCGAGATCTGCTTGCAAGTGAGTGGTAACATGCGTGTTCTCTTCTTTTGCCATGACGAAAAGACTTGGCTTATTTTTTGCATTTTTACTTCTTCCAAACCCTCAGCCCTGTGCTTTGGAAGTGGGGAAATCCTGTCTGTGGTTCTGGCAACAGCTGTGCTCCCTCACTGATTGTGTCTTAGCCACAGTGTTTTCATCCTGCACCAAACATTTACCTATTTGAGAAGAACCGGTCTAGCTGCTGGAGGCATTTTTCTGTTCTGAATATTTTAAAGCTACAGGTCAACCAATACTGATTAGTGTTTTTTTTTTTTTTTTTTTCCTTCGGTCTGTTGTGTACATTGTTTTGGAGTGAGTTGCCCAGTTTCTGAAGAATAACTTGCCTGGCTGAAACTGTATCTTGTGCATATTATTTGCTAAAATTTAAGCAACAGATTTTCTTCTTCTTTTTTTCATTCAGATGAGAGACGAGGCTTCACATCCAGTTTAGTCTGGGTTATGTTGCTGCTTACGCAGTTACAAAACTGTTATCAGACCAAACCAGTTGTTATATGTCCATGCTTACTTTTAAGCAGATTGCTGCACATAGAGTACTTAGGTGTTTAACTGAACATTGTGTTCCAGCACAACTTTATCATAAAGTTGGAAAACCAAGATGGGCACCTCCATAAAGTCACCATTGTGCTCTCTCTGTTGGGGGTGCTAATATAAAGTACATCTCACTTGAGCTTCCAGTTACTTTTGAAGCTTGGGGGAGTCATTTTGTATCCTTAACTCCTCCGTGTGCCAGCTGCTCAACATAATGCAGTCAGAAATCTGACTTCAGGCAGCTGCCCATTAGACAACTTCCTGCAATTAACTGTCTTCATCCACAAACATGAGACTTGCACCCACACAGACAGTATCACTAACACAACAGCAGTGCCACACCAGAAGAATAGAATACAATAGGCTTTATTGTCAATATACAATTGTACAGTACAATGAAATTGGGGAAAACCACAGTGACTTCCTGGCTTTATGCAAACCTAGCATTAGTTGAATTTTCTTCTTGCCTGCTTGCTAATATAAGTGTTGACGGGTGGTGACATACAAAGATTTGACTGTTATTTATAATTGAATGAAAGCACCGAGGTGCTGATGCCTCGGTGCCTGTGGCATGGGGGGCTGTAAAAAAGTCATGCTGCCACTTCTAGTGGGCGGGCACAGTTACTACAATACCTTTTTTCACAACTGCATTGATGGTAAGGGTCAGTTAAATTTGTGTTTATTTTGAAAACAAAGCCTTATCTGGAAATTCAAAATCAAAATTTCCAAAAGTAAAAGCATAATTAAGAGTATTAAATCAGAATGGTTTGGAGTGTTTCACACTTATGTGTAATGAATATTGAGAGTTTCTTAAATAACCTTGCAAAAAAACTAAGTTTGTCCAAACATTAATTTATTGAAATACAGTAGCAGTTTCTGGTATATACAGTAGACATGATATACAGATGTCATGTTTCTCCTCAGCTTAATAAATTGCTTAGTTTAGTGAGTGAATCATTTTAAAGTGCGTGAATGAAGCATGTCACACCATGGTGTTTTTACTGTATATTACTCACATTAGTATTAAGACTTAAAAAAGTCAGCAGAACTTTAGAGAAAACAATTAAACAGGTTAAATTACAGTAAGGGAACCAAGCAGTCCCCATATGGGGAAAAAAAAATCAGACATTGGAAAAAAAAAGTGACATAATTTAAGCTTTACAAATCAAATATTACAGTTGTAGGAGTTATTGGTGTTTTAATATTGAAATCGCTGCATAATTTAAGCACAAAACTTACTCCGCGCAGGTGTCTGCTGCAGTGGTCTGCTGGGGTCTGCCATGTTTTTGAGGCGAGGAATGTTGGGACTTGTAGTATTTAGTGAACTGAAAACTCCAGGAAGAAAATACCTCGTCCTTCCTCTGAAAAACTAAACAGCAAAACCAGTGTGAAAACAATCGATGTGATGAATAAATGGTGTAGTTGCTGAATACGTGGTTTGTTTTTTTTTTTTTCAGTAACCCCTATTTTATAACCACTATTTATCTCTCAGTTAGAGATCGACTGTGACAGGAAGTCATCCGTGTGATGTAAAAAAAAGTCACGCGGCCACCTCTAGTGGCCCGGTGTAGTTATTACAATGCAGTTTTTCCCTGCTTCGTTGACGGTAAAGGTGAGTTAAATTTGGGTTTATTTTGAAAACAAAACCTTATCTTGAAATTCTGGCAAATTAAAGGTTGAGAAAATATGGCCATGCAAAGATACAACAAGCCTTTAGTTGTACTTAATTTTGACTGGGCGAGCTGAAAAGCTGGTAACAGTCAGACAGAGAGACGGACAGATACAACCACACACGCACACACACAGACACATTAAACACATAAACTGATTACTGTATGCCTCCATTTTCACTGAGGCATAAAAAAGTGCACACTACCACCATCCCATTATGTTGACAGCAGTGGTTTTTGTACGCCCGTCTCTAAAGATGGGACGTGTTATGGTTTGATGATGTCTGTCTGTCTGTCTGTTCGTCCATACAAGTTTGTCCGGCTAACTCCTCCTACGGTTTTCAAGCTAGGACACTTTCATTTCACACAACGTTTGTGCATCTCCTGGAGATGTGCATATAGGAGGTTAAATTATTACCTCTGCTAAGAGGAGGAGGTAGTGTTTTTGGCAGCGTTGGCTGGTTGGTTTGCTGGTTTGACTGTTAGCAACATTACTCAAAAAGTTTTGAACGGATTTTGATGAAATTTTCAGGAAAGGTGTGTAATGACATGGGGAAGAGATGATTTGATTTTTGTGGTGATCCAGATTATGATCTGGATCCAGACATTTTTTGGGAGGAAAATAATAATAATATTGAGCTTCCCCTTGAAGACATAAACTCCTTTAAGGCATAAACCCCTTTAAGACGTGTCCAGAGTTACGTTCACCTTAGTACCCATACACATGATTGCTGTGTTCAGAATGTTCATTCACTCACTCCCTCCCTCCTCATGTGTGTAATGGCACGGGGAGCAGATGATTAGATTTTGGTGGTGATCTGGATTACGATCTGAATCCAGTTATTTTTTTTTTTAATAATAATAATATTGAGCTTCCCCTTTAAGATGTGTCCACCCCTTTAAGACATGTCCACAGACTTGCGTTCACCTCCACACCCATACACATGATGTAGTATGTGATGGTTGACATTATTTCATCTGAAGACGCCAAGAAAAAGCAAGCAAACTGTGCAGTTTGTGAATGGATTTTGATGACATTTTCAGGAAAGGTGTGTAATGGCACAGGGACAGAGTACCAGCAGACAAGCTAAGGATGTCTTGTGAGACATGTTTCCCACATGGTATGTAAACGCACAGCACTGGACAATGTTTAATCTTTATTACCTCCGCCAAGAGGGGGAGGTATTTTTTTGCCAGTGTTGTGCCAAAAACTGATCGAGGGTGGCGTGATTGGCTGCCAAAAAATGATCACTGGCTGCAGGAGCCAGGAGTGCTCGCTTGTTAAAGGTGTACTGCCTGGTCTCAGTCCACCTACAATGTGTCTGCAAATGTTTTGAGGTTTTATCGCATCTGAAAAAGATTATAGTGTTGGCCGAAGTGCAGTTTGGACATCAACATATAGCATATATGAGATTGCAATTGATTCCAATATTTATGTGCAAAAACCTCACTGTTGTTTAGAAGCTACACTGTAATTGTCCATTGTTGACACATAGAATCTGTATTTATACAGTATCTGTGATTGCATTATTTTAATTGCTTTTAATCCTACATCAAGTTTGTTTCCGGTTCAAAATGCATCATAAGTGTTAAATATATCTTATTATACCTAACTCTGTACTGTATACCTATTGAAATATATATTTTACAGGCACCTGGTGATCAATTTTTAGCAGCTGATCACTTTTTTCCACAACATCAGCATTGCTTTGTCTGTCTGTCTCTTAGCAACATTACTCCAAAATTTATAAACGTATTTTGATGAAATTTTCAGGACAGGTGTCTAACGGCATGGGGAACAGATGATTACATTTTTGTGGTGATCTGGGTCACCACCTGGATCCAGGAATTTTTAGGAAAAATCAGTATCAACTTGGTTAAATTTTAGCTTTGCTGGTACACCAGAATTTCTGTGGCTAAGTTACCTAATACTATTTATTTGTTATTTCAATAAATCTTATAGAAGGAAACTTGAATTAGTATTTTTCATCAATATCAAATGCAGAAATGTTGCATTTAAAAAACTGCTGCATTTCTAACAGTGTCATTTGGGGGAAATGAGCTGCTTGGCGGAGGTCTGTGCTCTCCGAGGTCTTTTCTAATTTTTTAATATTTTCTCTGTTCCACTGAATTGTAGATTGTTTGCTTTGCTTAAACTTTTTGCAGTGCATTCTTATTAGTGTTATTACAGAGATAGTGTATTGAATATTGGATTTGTAATCCTTTTTTGGTTGTAGCTATGCTACTTTTGCACTATCGATGATGCCTGTGGATGGTATTGTACTGTGTGCGGTGCTCTTGTTATACCTTGTAAGGTTGTGAGCAATATGCAAACTGCTGCAAAATGTGAAAGTTAATCTGACAAAGTTAAAGTTCAGTAAATGATAAAGTGCTGGGTTTGGGTGAATCCAAAACTATGAAAAACATTGGTTTCCTCTTGTTATTTATGGAGCAGGATTCTCCTTAGAAGAGGTTGTATGTGGACGTGTGAGAAACACAATCTTATAGCATAAACTGTGTGAGTGTGAAGAGGGCGTCCTTGAAAAAGAGAGGTTTCCTCTCAATGGAACTACCCTGTATAACTAAAGGTTAAATAAAAAAATGGGTGAGAGCCCTGACATCCTTACCTTCGCTTGATCTAATTTCATTGAGCTAAGTTTTTTTTTTTTTTTTTTTTTTCAGTTAGGGGATAAAAGTTCCATTACGTAAAACCATTTAAAACAATGTTTATAGGAATATTGGAGTAACTTGAGTATTCCTCTGTGAAGCATGTTCAGTATACCACAGATATCTTTTTCCTCATAGAGCTTTACTTACTTAAGTCTAACATTACCAATTGAGGTAAACTGTGGTTATCAAGCTACAAATTTAATCAAAGGTTTCACAGTGTAGTTATGTATTTGTTTACATAAGATGTCCACTGTTGGCTAGGGTTGGGTGATAAAACGATAACGATAATTATTTCAAAATAACTTTTCCTCTATAGAGACATAATACATTTTCGATAGAATGTCGATAGAAGTCATTCGTTCTGTGTTTTGACAGACAGCACGAAAAGCCAATGAAAATGAGAATACACCGCACCGAACCAATCAAATGGCTGGAAGTCATGTTGGATTGATGCACACAACAGCGTATGTAGGCACATAGGACCAATAGCCGAGGCTTAGCACACCTGCTAATGTTTGGGCTAGCGCAGCCGTGTAGAAGTTGGAGCACAGTTAAAAAGAAAATGACAGAAAACATTAAAGAAAAGTCCAGTGACAGTGTTACCAAAGAAGAAACCGAAACGGATGCCGCCCAATGCTCAGTAGACAAGGAGATCTTCTCTTCTTGCTCTGAGAGAGAGCAGTCGCATTTTTTCTTCCCTCCTCTCGTCTGCCTTCCTGACCTATTCCCAGCTTTGCAATGTTGCGTTTTTGTCTGCGTTTAGTCGCTCTTCTTCTGCTGAATCTTAATCTAAACGGAAATTATGGATTTGGAAGCGGCTTAAATGTGCTATTGTCACTATTTTTCAACAAGAATCGGGCCAAGGGGGAGCCCAAGAATTGGAACCTGCGAGGAGACTCATGGACATTGGAATTCATGCGTCTGTGGAAACATCATTATTGGTTATGATCTCAGGACTTCTGTTTTTGGCTGTGAAGTTCCCTGATGTATCAGAAATTGAAGGAAGGTGAGAGAGCTGATCAAAGCGGACCCGGCAAGCTCCTTCATCAAATTCGACCAGTTGGGGAGGGCACGAGTAGCGGCAAACGGTGAACTGAATGACAGTGATTCAGTGGAGGAATACATCTGGAGCCCTGTGCTCTCCATGGGATTAAAGTTTAAGCCTGCATATGGAAATTATGAAAGCACAGAATTGCACAGGTGAGGAAAAATCTATTCTCTGAGTGCACTGTGCAGATTTGATTTGACCTTGTCTTGGTGCCCTGTATTTACATTCCTCCTGATGAAGATAAGCGGAAGAGTGGCTCTGCTAACCCAAACATCGACAAACAATGGCTGTTGTTCTGCAGATTGAGCTCCTCAAGGACAGCGCTCATGTGTTTACAGAACTTGCCACCTGCATGAGGAGAGATAAACTCTGGACATGCCGTGTAGAACACATGACTATCCGTTGCCAGGGGGTGCCCTCTGCTGTTCACCAGCAATTGACACATCTCCACACTGCATTACACACCGATCATATGCTGACTACATACACTGGTCTCTCTCGCTTGTTATTGTGTGATCTTTCTATTGTCTGCTAATTGTGCATTTGAGAGTTTTTTTTTCTTGTAATCACAATTTTGGTCATATAATGAGCTTTATTTTGATCAACAATGCTTTTTTCTCTCTGCCTATTGTGTTCCCCCCCTCCCCTCCTCCCCCTCTTTACCCCCCACTGTTATGACAGGCGCCTTGCATGGCTGCCGCGTCATTGGATGCGCCTAACGTGCGCGCCCAATGTCAAGTCAAATTCCTTGTATGTTTACCTGTAAATATACTTGGCAATAAAGCTGATTCTGATTCTGATTCTGATTCTGATTCTGATTCTGAGATTGTTGAAAAGAAGGGTCCGAGGAATTCAGTAATGTGGACAGAATGTCGGATTTAAGCGGCTGATTAAAGTAATTGACCCTCGTTACCAACTTCGTGGCCGTAAATATTTCTCCCAGACCGCACTTCCCCAGCTGTACATGGAATGTAGAGAAACAGTTGAAAAGGAGCTGCACAGTCTGCCATACTTCTCTACTAGGTCAGATTTGTGGTCAAGTCACACATCTGAACCATACTGTATATGAGCCTCACTGCCCACTTCATTGATCAAGATTGGAATTTAAAAAGTAAAGGTCTTCAAACTTGCCTGAAGACCATACAGGTGAAGTCATTGCTTTAGGACTGACCGAAGCACTCGCATCCTGGAGACTGAGTGAAGACAAACAAGTCTGCATCACGACAGACACTGGGACAAAGGCTGCAGTGCTCTGGGCATGTACTTCACTCAGCTGTCGGCAAGTGGATGAGCAGAATATTATAAAGTATTTATATTTTATGTTTTATAATTATTTTATATTTTATAAGTATTTGAAATACAGTTGTATAATGTTCTACACTACATTTGTCAAGTTCAACTTCTGACAAAATAAATATTTAAAATTAATCTTGTTATAGCTTCACATCTCACTTAGGAGTAAAAAAGGAACCTTTAAGCTTGACAGAAATAGTAATTTGATTCATATCGTAATATATATCGATATCAATCAATATGGAAAAAAATTATTGTGACTGGAATTTTTTCATGTCGCCCAGCCATACTGTTGGCACTATGTAAGATAACCTAAGATAAACCTTTATTAGTCCCACAGTGTGATCAATCAGAAACAGTTGTGGACAGATAGCAGCCTAGTTTAACTATAGAAGATCAAACTATCATTCAGGATGAAGTGCAACAAACACTGTGAAAAGCAGGATTTTCTCATCACGAAAAACAGCAGTAAAAATGCAGACAGGATAAGTTGGTAATACTGAACGAGGCAGCCTAAGGCCATGATTTCTTGGTAAAAATATTTAAGAGAATATACATTCCTACTTCTGATATTTTGAAAACAAACTCGCACCAAAACACTCTAAATAGCTGAAAGCTGTTCAGAGCGGAGGAACAATGTAGTCATTTGATTTTGGGGTGAATTGTTTCATTAAGTCACACATGGCATTGTGGGTGTCTATTGTTCCTCCCATTAATCTATCATCGCAGTGGCATGTGTTTTAGACTATTAAGTGATGGTTGTTTTTTTCCCTTTAATCTCTTGATCTTTGTTAGTCATTTCTTTAACTTGGGGGAAACTTTGTGAGCCTCTATTGTAACTGTGAATTAATCACAATGTTTTATGCAAATGCAGTTCACAGTGAGGTTTTTCAAAACAATTATTTGGCATTGAACTGTTTGAGTTATTAGCAGGTCTAATTAAATCTAGATGCACTTGAGTCCAGCAATTTAACTTGATACTGAAGTATGGATTGCAGGTCACAAAATGAAAGACTAAAAGCTTTGTGTGTTTCATTGTGCTTAAGAAGAGTGAGACGTGTCAACATCGGCTAATAGCAGCTGATTGCCTCTATCCGTGCAAGTGCCTTGCAAGAATCAGGATTGTGTTTTCATTTGACACAGTTCTTGACAACAGTTCTTTTGTTTCTAGGTTGTTAACTTTTCCAGCCTTTTTTTTTTGGTGTTAAGCTAATGACTTGCCAGTGGGTTGTTTACTGAAGTAGCATGGAAATGTGATAAAATAAAGATTTTCTGTCAAGAGGTCTTTCTTGCTTGGCAGGTGTGTGGAGTATTGCGCTCCTCCTTCTTTCATCTCAGCAGATAAGCCCCTGTGACAACAGTTTTGCGTTGTAATTGATGTCGCTCCCCCTTAACATCCCCATACACGCAAAGACACTCTCTCTCTCTCTCTCTGTGATTCCCAAACACACATGTGGACTGGTGGAGACATTTTAGAGCAAGGACAGCGTGCGATAGCTGTTTTGAGCGATCAAAAGCATAAAATGATAATGCCAAAAACAGAAAAATCCCCAAATTTCTGCTGCAGTCTTAGTGAACACTTTTTTGCTAATGTGCCTGTGTTCGCTGTTACTTTTGAGAATTCATTCAGGGCAGCTTAAGTCAACCTATTTATGTCACAGGATTGCGTTCTCGCTCTGCTTTCACTGATGGGGGGGGCTGGCTGTTCACTGGGGGTAATTGAGAGCCCTCCTTACCAAAGAAACAGGGAATCAATAAGAAATCATCTAGCTGCCTGCATCCAAGCCCTCACAGTTTTATCCCCCCTCCCCGCTGCCCCTGTTTAAAGCTGTGTACGAGATGTGGATGATAACTTTTCACAACAAGAGGAATCCAATTGTAGTGATGTGATAACGGCACATATCCAATTTCAGTTATCCTAACATTGTTTTGACAAGTTGTCCACTTAATTAGTTGGTCCCCTTAAAACAGGAAGCCAAACATGGCAGCTGTCCATAATTCACAGTTCAAAATAATCCTGATATTACTGCACTTTTGTACAGCTTTTTGTTTCATTTTCGGTGGAAGTGTTTTAGCTCCTATCACTTTCATCTCCCTTCTGATTGGAATTACTATCAAATATTATGGAAACTGCAGTTACAGGACAGTATAATAAACACTGTGATACCATCAGGGCTGGACGATTAATCAAAAAATAACCAAAACCGACATTCAGACCCTTGAACAGACATAATTATTACCATGCAGATTATTTTGATTTTTTCCCCCTTATATGTATATGGACTTTAGTAAATGCTTTAATAAATTCAGTATGAAATAACAATAATGCTTTTTGGCAGTGAATGTAGTAGTGAGCTGGTACACGCTGATATTTAATGTATTTGATGAGTCTCCATGTGCAAAGTTCTCCAACAGCCAGCAACAGCTTTATTAACTCACCTCTCTTTTCCTTAGTCAAGTATCTCACTGACAGCTCGTGACTAATTGTAGATAGAAAAATTGTGACAAAATACACAAATTAGAGACAGTTATCACTTGGAACCATACTGAATTGCCACTTAAGACAGTTTTGCCAACATAGCATATCTTGCACAGATAATAATGATGTACAGAATATTATTAGAAAACAAATCAATAAATTCAGTTATTAAGGAGAAAATCATTTCTTGCCACACACTCAGGAAGAAAATTATTTGCCTACAAATTTCTTGCCATATTTAATTTCAAGGTATATTTAATTTCTATTCACCAGTTGACAGGGGACTGTGATCTTTTTCATAGTTTTGCTGAATCAACTCCTGCAACGTTGTACTGTAGCTTAATTTATGTGCTCTTGCAAAAGTATGTGTGTCGCTGGGCTGCGACAGACACAGACTTAATGCTGTTGTGCCTTGTGAAAAACTAAATTAAGAAGGGGTCTAGACAGGTTCAAGACACCTGCGACAACTCTATTTTGATTGAAAATTCGTCACACTAATTTGCTGAACATGTTCAAAATTCCTGTGCCATGAGAGAGGCCCCACGTCTCATGAGAGGAAATTGAGAAACCCGCAAGTGTTTCAAGAGATTTCAGAAACTCCCCCGCGAATGCCATTTTTCAGCTACTCATACAGCTGGGCAATAAATCCATACTAAATCGTTATTCGAATACTTTGGTCTGGAAGCTTTTTTAAATGAAAATCATGTGAATTGATTTTTTTCTCCACAAAAAGTAAATGTATATGTTATTTTCATTTTTTCCCCATTTTCGCTAGAGTAATTAAAGCAGCCTTCAGCACTTCGCACCTCCCCCACCCCTGTGTCTATTCAGCACAAACCCACGTGAAACATGGCAGCACACTCGGAGAAAAAGGAGCATCTTTTTCCTGAAAAAAGCAACTTTACCTCTGTCATATGGAATTAAGTTTGAGTTTGCACCAGTGTTAATTTCATTGATAAATAATCCATCATAGTCTTTTATTTCTTTGTCTTTGTCTTTTGTAGTTTCTCTCTCTCTCTCTGTGAATCGAATTGTGAATCGAATGTGGCATGAAAAAATCTTGGATTTTTTGGGGAGGCCATATCGCTGAGCCCTAGCTACTTGCAAGCATTTTTGCAGCCCAGTGAGAGACAGGCTTCAGAATTTATCCTGATAAAAATAAACACACATGCTGGACTAACAGAAGATCAGTTGAAGTGACGTAGTGTGGCTTTTTAGTGTTAGCGATGTTAGCTTATAGAATACAACAGTATAGGCTTTATTGTCATTGTACAGTTGTACAGTACAACGAAATTGTGGGTGCTCCACCAGGCTACACACACACACAGTTATAGAACACACGATTAAACATCACTCTATTAAAGCAAGAAACCTGTGTGTGTGTGTGTGTGTGTGTGTGTGTGTGTGTGTCACATTTATAGGACATCATAGGACGGCCTATGATCTCTGCCTGAACATCATAGGACGTCCTATGATCTCAGGCATCATAAAACTTGTGATGCCTATATGATGGCACATAGACAAATGTGTCTTTATGATGTCATATAGGACTCTCATGTCTATGATGTCATATACAGTGAGTCCATGCCCGAAAGCCTCTTTTTGCTCAGATCTATTTTCATGATCCTGTCCATGAACTGGAATTCCGACGCACCTATCCCTCAACGAGTGGTCTCAACAAACAAGAAGAAGAAGAAGAAGACCCACCAGATGGACAGCAATAGAATGAGGAGAACTGCTACACGTCAGAAAAGATGCCATGAAGATGAAACACCTGAGGTTCCAGCAGTACATCGCACCGGTCTGAGACAGGAGGACACCCTTCACCAGCATAGGGTACAATAGACAAGGGATGCACAAACAGACAGGAAACATGTGGCAGTGCGTCATGCACGTGCTGAGTCACTTGAAGCCCGAAATGCATGCAAAGCGAGCAACGCTGCATGCCAGGCAAGGCACAGCCAAGCTGAGACCAAGGAGATGCGGAATAGTCGGCTGGCCAGGGACAGTGAATTCCATGCAAGGCACAGAGAAGCTGAGACCGAGGAGATGCGGAATAGTCGGCTGGCCGCCAATGCTGCACACCAGGCGACGCACAGAGAAGCTGAGACCGAGGAGATGCGGAGTAGTCAGCTGGCCACCAACGCTGGAATTACGACACACCTATCCCTCAACCAGTGGTCTGAACAAAGAAGAAGACCCACCAGATGGCGAGCAATAGAATGAGGAGAACTCTGCACGTCAGAAAAGATGCCGTGAACATGAAACACCTCAGGTTCCAGCAGTACACCGCAGGCATGACTGTGAACAACACAGCCATCTGAGACAGGAGGAGACCCTTCAGCCACGGGCATGCACAAATACAGTGGGGTAAAAAAGTATTTAGTCAGCCACCAATTGTGCAAGTTCTCCTACTTAAAAGATGAGAGAGGTCTCCAATTTTCATCATAGGTATACCTCAACTATGAGAGACAAAATGAGGGGAAAAAAAATCCAGAAAATCACATTGTCTGATTTTTAAAGAATTTATTTGCAAATTATGGTGAAAAATAAGTATTTGGTCAATAACAAAAGTTCATCTCAATACTTTGTTATATACCCTTTGTTGGCAATGACAAAGGTCAAACGCTTTCTGTAAGTCTTCACAAGGTTTTCACACACTGTTGCTGGTGTTTTGGCCCATTCCTCCATGCAGATGCCCTCTAGAGCAGTGATGTTATGGGGCTGTCGCTGGGCAACACAAACTCAACTCCCTCCAAAGATTTTCTATAGGTTTGAGATCTGGAGACTGGCTAGGCCACTCCAGGACCTTGAAATGCTTCTTACGAAGCCACTCCTTCGGTGCCCGGGCGGTGTGTTTGGGATCATAGTCATGCTGAAAGACCCAGCCACGTTTCATCTTCAATGCCCTTGCTGATGGAAGGAGGTTTTCACTCAAAATCTCACGATACATGGCCCCATTCATTCTTTCCTTTACACGGATCAGCCGTCCTGGTCCCTTTGCAGAAAAACAGCCCCAAAGCATGATGTTTCCACCCCCATGCTTCACAGCAGGTATGGTGTTCTTTCTCCTCCAAACACGACAAGTTGAGGTTTTACCACAAAGTTCTATTTTGGTTTCATCTGACCATATGACATTCTCCCAATCCTCTTCTGGATCATCCAAATGCTCTCTAGCAAACTTCAGACGGGCCTGAACGTGTACTGGCTTAAGCAGGGGGACACGTCTGGCACTGCAGGATTTGAGTCCCTGGCGGCGTAGTGTGTTTCTGATGGTAGCCTTTGTTACTTTGGCCCCAGCTCTCTGCAGGTCATTCACTAGGTCCCCCCATGTGGTTCTGGGATTTTTGCTCACCATTCTCCTGATCATTTTGACCCCACAGGGTGAGATCTTGCGTGGAGCCCCAGATCAAGAGAGATTATCAGTGGTCTTGTATGTCTTCCATTTTCTAATAATTGCTCCCACAGTTGATTTCTTCACACCAAGCTGCTTACCTATTGCAGATTCAGTCTTCCCAGCTTGGTGCAGGTCTACAATTTTGTTTCTGGTGTCCTTTGACAGCTCTTTGGTCTTGGCCATAGTGGGGTTTGGAGTCTGACTGTTTGAGGTTGTGGACAGGTGTCTTTTATACTGATAACAAGTTCAAACAGGTGCCATTAATACAAGTAACGAGTGGAGGCCAGAGGAGCCTCTTAAAGAAGAAGTTACAGGTCTGTGAGAGCCAGAAATCTTGCTTGTTTGTAGGTGACCAAATACTTATTTTACTGAGGAATTTACCAATTAATTCATTAAAAATCCTTCAATGTGATTTTCTGGATTTTTTTTCTCATTTTGTCTCTCATAGTTGAGGTATACCTATGATGAAAATTGGAGACCTCGCTTATCTTTTAAGTGGGAGAACTTGCACAATTGGTGGCTGACTAAATACTTTTTTGCCCCACAGTACTTGCTTATACTTGGTTTCTACGGGCATGGACGGGTATGCACTGTTATGTACTCGTACATCTGAAATAAAAATAAAAATCGCCTCTGGTATATACACAGGTATGGTAGTGGCTTCACGGATGGAACTATGTACATACTGTAAGAGTGCGGAGTGCAGAACACACGATTGAACAAAATGGCCCAAGGATTATGGAAAATATACACAGGAATGGTAGTGGTTTCACGGATGGGTCAATTCAATTCAATTCAATTCAGCTTTATTTATATAGCGCCACATCACAACAAAAGTCATCTCATAGCACTACCAAATGCAGGGAAAACCCCACAATTGCAGAAAGACCCAGCAATCAGACGATCCCCTGTGAGTAAGCACTTAGTGACAGTAGAGGAAAAACTCACATTTAACAGGAAGAAACCTCTAGCAGAACCAGGCTCAGGGAGGGGCAGTCATCTGCTGCGACTGGCTGGGGGTGAGGGGATAGGGAAGAAGAAAAGAACAGACATAAAGAGAGAAAATGTACGTGAAATGTACAGTGAGGCAAAAAAGTATTTAGTCAGTCACCAACTGTGCAAGTTCTCCCACTTAAAAGATGAGAGAGGTCTCCAATTTTCATCATAGGTATACCTCAACTATGAGAGACAAAATGAGAAAAAAAAATCCAGAAAATCACATTGAAGGATTTTTAATGAATTAATTGGTAAATTCCTCAGTAAAATAAGTATTTGGTCACCTACAAACAAGCAAGATTTCTGGCTCTCACAGACCTGTAACTTCATCTTTAAGAGGCTCCTCTGTCCTCCACTCGTTACCTGTATTAATGGCACCTGTTTGAACTCGTTATCAGTACAAAAGACACCTGTCCACAACCTCAAACAGTCAGACTCCAAACTCCACTATGGACAAGACCAAAGAGCTGTCAAAGGACACCAGAAACAAAATTGTAGACTTGCACCAGGCTGGGAAGACTGAATCTGCAATAGGTAAGCAGCTTGGTGTGAAGAAATCAACTGTGGGAGCAATTATTAGAAAATGGAAGACATACAAGACCACTGATAATCTCCCTCGATCTGGGGCTCCACGCAAGATCTCACCCCGTGGGGTCAAAATGATCATGAGAACGGTGAGCAAAAATCCCAGAACCACACGGGGGGACCTAGTGAATGACCTGCAGAGAGCTGGGACCAAAGTAACAAAGGCTACCATCAGTAACACACTACGCCGCCATGGACTCAAATCCTGCAGTGCCAGATGTGTCCCCCTGCTTAAGCCAGTACATGTCCAGGCCCGTCTGAAGTTTGCTAGAGAGCATTTGGATGATCCAGAAGAGGACTGGGAGAATGTCATATGGTCAGATGAAACCAAAATAGAACTTTTTGGTAAAACCTCAACTTGTCGTGTTTGGAGGAGAAAGAACACCATACCTACTGTGAAGCATGGGGGTGGAAACATCATGCTTTCGGGCTGTTTTTCTGCAAAGGGACCAGGACGGCTGATCCGTGTAAAGGAAAGAATGAATGGGGCCATGTATCATGAGATTTTGAGTGAAAACCTCCTTCCATCAGCAAAGGCATTGAAGATGAAACGTGGCTGGGTCTTTCAGCATGACAATGATCCCAAACACACCGCACGGGCAACAAAGGAGTGGCTTCGTAAGAAGCATTTCAAGGTCCTGGAGTGGCCTAGCCAGTCTCCAGATATCACAACCCCATAGAAAATCTTTGTAGGGAGCTGAAAGTCCGTGTTGCCCAGCGACAGCCCCAAAACATCAATGCTATAGAGGAGCTCTGCATGGAGGAATGGTCCAAAATACCAGCAACAGTGTGTGAAAACCTTGTGAAGACTTACAGAAAACGTTTGACCTCTGTCATTGCCAACTAATAGTATATAACAAAGTATTGAGATGAACTTCTGTTGTTGACCAAATACTAATTTTACCGAGGAATTTACCAATTAATTCATTAAAAATCCTTCAATGTGATTTTCTGGATTTTTTTTCCCTCATTTTGTCTCTCATAGTTGAGGTATACCTATGATGAAAATTGGAGACCTCTCTCATCTTTTAAGTGGGAGAACTTGCACAATTGGTGGCTGACTAAATACTTTTTTGCCCCACCGTACATGAAAGTGAGGAGTGCAGACAGATGTGTTTTATGATAATTAAAAAAGTTCTCAGTTCTGTGCATGTGAGCATTTGGAGGGAGGGGGGTGGGGCCTCTGACTGTTTGCAGTTCGGATGGCCCAGGGGAGAAGCTGTTTGTCAGTCTGGAGGTGTGGGACCGGGTTGATCTGAACCTGTCATCTAGAGGGAAGCAGGTCAAACAGGTGGTGGGCGGGATGTGATGGGTCTCCTGTGATGGTCTTGATTTTTCTGAGACAGGAGGATCTGGAGATGTTCTCCAGGGAGGGCAGAGGGCCGCCGATTATTTTTTTGGGCGATGTTGATCACCCTCTGCGTAAACTGGCCCTCTGCAAATTCAGTTCAGCAGGAACTGAACAGCTCTTTATATGGTCATGTGACTGTGCACAACTCCTTATTAGGTGTTGTACTGAACAACTTATATGGTCATGTGAATTCATATCTGATCGTATTGTGTCTGTGTCCTCTGAACAACACATTATAAGGAGTTCAGCAGGAACTAAACAACTCCTTATATGGTCATGTGACTGGGCACTGCACTAGTACAAAGTGAAAATTGAAGAGAAGTTGTAAAAACTAAAAAATACCTAAATTGTTTAATAAATTGTGACACTGATGAGGTCGCATCACCCAGCCCTACAGTGGATATAAAAAGTCTACACACCTCAGTTCACATGCCAGGTTTTTGTGATGCAAAAAAATGAGACCAAGATAAATCATTTCAAAACTTTTTACACCATTAATGTGACCTATAACCTGTACAACCCAACTGAAAAACAAACTGAAAGCTTTTAAGGGAAAAATAAAAAATAAAAAAAACTTACAATAACCTGCTTGCATAAATATGCACACCCTTAAACTAATACTTTGTTGCAGCATTTTGGCTTTTATTACAGCACTCAGTCTTTTTGGGTAGGAGTCTATCAGCATGGCACATCTTTGCAAAAATGCTCCAAATCTGTCAGATTCCGAGGGCATCTCCTGTGCACAGCCCTCTTAAGATCACCCCACAGATGTTCAATTGGATTCAGGTCTGGACTCTGGCTGGGCCATTCCAAAACCTTAATCTTCTTCTGGTGAAGCCATCCTTTTGTTGATCTGGATGTGTGCTTTGGGTCATTGTCGTGCTCAAAGATGAAGTTCCTCTTCATCTTCAGCTTTCTAGCAGAAGCCTAAAGGTTTTGTGCCAACACTGACTGGTATTTGGAACTGTTCATAATTCCCTCCACCTTAATTAAGACCCCAGTTCCAGCTGAAGAAAAACAGCCCCAAAGCATGATGCTACCACTACCATGCTTTGCTGTAGGTGTGGTGTTCTTTTGGTGATGAGCAGTGTTGTGTTTGTGCCAAATATACCTTTTGGAATTATGGCCAAGAAGTTCAACCTTGGCTTCACTGGACCATAACACATTTTTCCACATGCGTTCGGGAGATTTCAAATGTGTTTTTGCAAAATGTAGCAGGTTTGGATGTTTTTCTTTGTAAGATAAGGCTTCCATCTTGCCAGCCTAGACGGGAGATTGTTGTCACATGTACTGAACAGCCAGTACTTGCCAGAAATTCCTGCAGCTCCTTCAATGTTGTTGTCGGTCTCTTGGCACACCTCCTTGACCAGTTTTCTTCTCATCTTTTTATCAGTTTTGGAGGGACGTCCAGTTCTTGGTAATGTCACCATTGTGCTATATTTTCTCCACTTGATGATGACTGTCTTCACTGTGTTCCATGGTATATTTAATGCCTTGGAAATTCTTTTGTACCCTTCTAATGACTGATACCTTTGAACAATGAGATCCCTCTGATGCTTTGGAAGGTCTCTGTGGACCATGGCTTGTGCTGTAAGATGTGACTACAAAAATGTCAGGAAAAGCCTACTAGAACAGCTGAACTTTATTTGGGGTTAATCAGAGGCACTTACTTGGGGCAGGTGTGTGCTGACTCCCATTAACATGAGTTTGAATGTGATTGGTTAATTCTGAACACAACCACATCCCCAGTTATAAGAGGGTGTGCACATTTATGCAACCAGGTTATTGTAAGTTTTTTATTTTTTTTATTTTTCCCCTTAAAAAATTTCAGTTTGTTTTGGTTGTACAAGTTTTAGGTCACATTAATGTTGGAAAAAGTTTTGAAATGATTTATCTTGGTCTCATTTTTTTATATCACAAAAACCTGGCATTTGAACAGGGGTGTGTAGACTTTTTATATCCACTGTAGATGCTATGCAGTCTCCAAAGGAAAAAAAGAGAATAGTATCTCTGGCCTAAAAAGCTAAACTTTTATAAATTTTTCTGCCAAAAATAAGATGAAATCTGATTGCCACTGACATTACCAACCACTGTGGCTGCTTACACAGCATAAGCACAGTGCTGTTCATCCCGTAAGACCTTTGTCAGCCCACAGTTCCTCTGTGGTTTTGTCGTTCTGACGGAGGAGGGAGAATCTTGTGTGGGAGACAGACATTCCTCAAGGGACTGTTCTGGGTTTTCATGCAGCTGATATCTCCTGCAAACAGGGGCGGGCCTCTCAAGCCCGTGCCTGGAAATAAATTGCCACCACCTAGCACCAGTTTTAGGAGTTTAATCATCACATTATTCTCCACATTGTCAAATACATTTTTTAAAGCTTCTCTGTTTGATAAAGATGACCTTAGCTTCTGAAGAACAGGTCTGTTTTTTTTAATCTTAGGAAAGTTCTGTAGTGAGAAAGGAAGGTCAAATAACATGACATTTTTTTAAGGGAAGACATTAGCCTGGCCTTTGTGTGAATCTTTGATTCGGCTCTTTAGTGGCACACCTTCAAGGTTATTACCCGTGTGTCAAATTGACCTTTTGAAAGTGAATTTTGTGACCCCTAATAAATGCAGTAAAAGGACTTGTTTAATGGGGTAGTTTCACATGCTTTCGTCTTTCTTGGTAGAAAAGATTTATCAATGGAGATTTATATACAAAAATATGAAGTTCCTGTTACCAGATGACAGACTAAAACAGAAAGGAAGTGCTCCTTCAACTCCATTTTTAATCACCGTTGCTAAAATATTTCTGCCGCCCAAATGTTAAATCAACACATTGTGACACTTTGCCTCATGTGACAAAATGGCTTAAGGACTTTTTAACCTTGTGTCACTGGGTGTATTTTTCCCCAACTATACAAACTTGCATAGTAATTGTAGTTATTCATGATTCATATCTTCATTGCAGTCCTCACCACAACCTTGTCACTGCAGAATTAACGTGTCTAAAACATGAGCCTATTATAAACTGAACCATAATTTTCAAGTGATTACTTACCAGTGGGTCATGGAATCAAAAACTGTATAAATAGGGTGAAATGGTAGTGTAGGGGTTGATTAAAATGGCCATTGTAATTCTACCTCTGTTGTAATTATTTTCTCATTGTCTTAGTGCAGACAGATTTCATATGGGAAACTTCAAGTGGGTTAATTAGCATATTTTACCCAAAGTGCCCCCCGACTACTCACCGTTAGTTTTTTTTGAAGATATTCAAAATACTTGAGCCAAATGATTATACATGTATACCACAGCTCAGGTCTTAAAAAAGTCTTTTAAGTACGCATTATATAGATGGCAACACATGTACATTGTCATGAGACAGTTTAGGTTTTTGGAGGAAGTGTTTTTTTAACCTTTAGCTGACCTTTGTTCATTAAAAGGTTCTTGAGTAGCAGATATTAGGTTTACTTGATTAATATTAAAAATTTCCAGGTGCCTGTAAATATATTTGTGGGCTCCAAGCTCACTTTACACTCCAACCATTAGCTGTTTTCTCAAAATTATTATTTAACTAGTTCAGTGATGGTATGGATTAGCAACTGTGTTTACTTGAATTGAAATACTGTATTTGATATTGTAGTCAGCAGATGAATTTAACAAGGGGGATGGGACTACTCAAAAATTTTGCATAATGTACAAATATATAACTGTAAATAAGGTACAAATTTCCAAGAATAAAGCTACAAAAATATGATAAAAGCTGCTAATAAGCTAATTTACAACTAAAGTCACAAGTTACAATTTAATTACATAGCATAAAAACTTAACCAACATCCAGATGAAAATTACAAATCCACAAGAAAAACGTTTACATTTTACAAGAAAAAAGTTGTAAATTCACGAGAAAAAGCTACAAATTTGAGAATAAAAAGTTGCAAACTTTTGAGGAAAAAGTTGCAGGTTTAGGCGAAAACCGTACAATTGTATGAGAAAAATGTTTAAAATAAAAAAACCTCACATATTTATGAGAAGTTGTAAATTTGGAAAAAAATCATTCATGAGAAAAAATTTGCAATTTAAAGGAAAAAAAAACTACAGATGTATGAGGGGGAAAAAAAGTAGAAATTTTTATGATGATAACTGCAGGGGGTGTGGGGGATTCTCTCTTTTTTTTTCTGTAAATTCTACAGTTTAGATACTCCTCTCATAATTTTGCAGTGTTGTTATAAGATAGTTTTTTAATTAAGCAGTATTACACGAGAGTGAGTTTGGTATCATGAACATACTAACGCGGAGGGCACAAGAGTATCACACCCTGCTGGAGTTAGTATATTCATGATACTGTAACAAACTCAAGTGTAATATTGCTTTTATACAACAGTTCCGCAAGCACAATTTATTAAGACAGCAATACTGGACAAAATATTGTGGTTTGTTTGTTTAACCAGTTATTTTACGCAGCTGAGAAGAAAAGTCCCTTTTAAATATAGCCAGTAACTGCTGCTAAACGTCCCAATCAGCATGAAGACATCTATTGTTATTTCACACAAGTCAACAAATTAAATATTGTCAAGTGCAAAAGTAATAAGTGTTTATAAAACATACCTGTTACGTCGATACTTCAGAAAATCCCAGTTCAAAACGTATCCAGTACTGGTCGCCGGAAGCTAGTAGTTAGCATGCTAGTGATTTAGCACATTTTGCTCACTTTTCTTTGCATTTTCAGATGAAACGAAGAGTCCATCACCACAAAGGTATTTTGGTTTGCTAGTCAAGACAATAAGTCAAACTCGAGCACTGCAACAGACGTGAAATGGCTTAACGATGGGCAGAAGCAAATGGTTGTTTTCAAAAAGGTGGGACTTCCGGGTCACGGATGTATAATTTCTTGTCAAACAGTGCCTCACTGTGGAAATTAAGGTATCCATAACAGTACTGCAATTGTCAGAGAGTTGATAGTAAAATTATTGTTAGTAATTTAAGTTACTAGAACACCTTTGAAGTGGAGTGATGCATATCCAGTGAAATTGGAGTGCAATTATTGCGGATTATAGTAACACCTGGAATCCTTATTGTCCAATCAAATTGCTCGGTCAGAACTAACTATTGTATAATGTGCATTTGAGACTTCTTTTCATATTTCCTACTAGGGCTGTGAATCTTTAGAAGTCACACGATTCAATTCGATTCTGATTTTTGCAGTCACAATTCGATTCAGAATCGATTTTTGATTCAAAATGATTTCTGATTCGCGTTTGGCTCTCAGTTCATGTTGAAAACCCACTAATCTCAGAAAAAAGAGTGCAAAAAATGCTGAAGTAAGCTTGAAAGCAGAGTACAATGTGTTGATGTTTTTGGGGGGTTATATACACTACCGTTCAAAAGTTTGGGGTCGCCTCAGACAATTTTTTGTTTTCCATGAAAAGTCACACTTTTATTTACCACCATGAGTTGTAAAATGAATAGAAAATATAGTCAAGACACTGACAAGGTTAGAAATAATGATTTGTATTTGAAATAATATTTTTTTCCTTCAAACTTTGCTTTCGTCAAAGAATCCTCCATTTGCAGCAATTACAGCATTGCAGACCTAACATGATTGCACAAGGGTTTTCTAATCATCCATTAGCCTTCTGAAGCAATGAGCAAACACATTGTACCATTAGAACACTGGAGTGATAGTTGCTGGAAATGGGCCTCTATACACCTATGTAGATATTGCACCAAAAACCAGACATTTGCAGCTAGAATAGTTATTTACCACATTAGCAATGTAGAGAGTGTATTTCTGATTAGTTTAAAGTTATCTTCATTGAAAAAAAGTGCTTTTCTTTCAAAAATAAGGAAATTTCTAAGTGACCCCAAACTTTTGAACGGTAGTGTATATATTTTTTTTTTTAAATTACATCAACTGATTTGCAATAAAATACTGTTAAATGAAAAAGTAGGCTTAGATTAGTAACTGCTTTTTTTTATTTCTTAAAAACTTGTGAGTTTCAGAAATGAAATTGCACACAAGTGAAATAAATTTTGAAAATGTTCCTTTTCAGCATCACAGTTCCTAACAGCTTTCACACAGTGTTGGTTTGGTCGCCCTCCAGCATTCTAGTAATATAGTCTATTCATTAAAAAAAAAAACAAAAGTAAATTCTATCACAACTGCTTTAAACATCCATTTAAATAATAGTGCTACCTGACTGTATGCAGTCAATTTACAGTCACCAATACAGTAACTTAATGCAATGAACAAATTCAGTAAGAACTGAATGCAATTGACGCATAAGTAACATTAATTTTAAACCTGCACAAATATAAACTTAAGTATCTAAATTCTTCAGAGACTTAAAAAACAACAACAACAACAAAAAACTAACTAAAAACAAACTAAAGTGCTGTTACAAGATTTCATGATTTTTATTTGCTTGTTCAGAATTTGCTGGGAGTTTGCTAAAGTGGAGCAGTGTGCATTGTTCAGCAGGAAGACTCACAACTTTTTCCACTTCTTTCAACTCTGGGTGATGGCGGTTAATGTGAGCCCTGGCGTTTGTGTTGTTACCAAAGTACTTGACTTTCGTTTTGCAAACTTTACATATTACATGTGTCATGTCTAGCGCTTTCTTTCCTGGAATGTTGTAGAAACAGAAATGCGCCCACACACTTGCCTTAATTGAAGAGGGGACTGGCGGAATTTCTTGTTGCATCCTTTTTTTTTTTAATTCCAACTGTTTCATCCAGCTGCTAGCTAGTAAGCTACTCGGCATGGTTCTCCTGCATCGGCAGCGTCAGTGTGCGATTGCATATTACGAAGCAGCAAAACGTGTCGCATGACAGAACAACGGCATCACTGCAAAAAATATATAAAAAAATAAATACAATTAAAAAAATAATAATAATAAAAAATCGATTCTTAACTTTTGTGAATCGATTCTGGATCGTGTAAAATGAGAATCTTTATTCTAATGTGAATCAGTTTTTTCCAACACCCCCGTTTCCTGCTTAGTGTTTACCTTGCTGCACTGTGGATCTCAGAGTAACGTCATTTCAGTTCTCTATATGTGCTGTACATATGGCAGAATTGACAATGAAGTTGACTTTGACTTGACTTGATTCTCATAAATTTGAGGTTTTTCTTCTAAATCGTATCATATGAATAAAAAGTAAACATTAATAAGTTAAATATTTCCTGAGCCGCAGTAGGATAGCAAAAAAAACCCAACAAAAAACAAAAATTAAATTAAATTAAATCACCCTTATTGTCATTCAACCATACATGTACAGTAGAACGAGATTGTGCTTTACCTATCTTCAGTGTCAATCACACACACCCCAGTGCAGAATCAGAGGGCCACTGCCATGCAAGGCGCCGCCACAGATTTCCCTCCTCCATTCCGTTATTGCTGAGCACCAAGCTGGACGGCAGGAAGTTCCACTTTTACATGGTCTTTGGCATGACCCAGCCGGGATTTGAACCCCTGCCTCCCGCGTGTGGGGCGGATGCTCTACCAACTGAGCCACCACTCCGGTAAAACCCACACAACATAAAAAATGTCTGAAAATGAGAATTTAAGTGTCGATCTGCAGTCTGAAGATGCCATTCTGACCTGATTTACCCTGTTTGCTTCTTAGTAAAAATATTTCAGATTGACCATGATCTGAAAATCAAAGACACAAAAGGTAATGTAATAAAATACAAGTGATGATTTTAACTTTATGTTGTGGAAATGTGAAAATGACGAGGCAGAGTTTATCTCACGAGTCAGGTTTATTCACATCCTCCAACATCAGCAAAAACAGAAAGAGAAAGTAAACACAGACATTCGTCCTTTATATACTCAGGACCTTCAAAGCTCACAGTCATATTGCATTTAATCACAAGCAACAATACATCTTTCCTTAAATCCTATAACATCCTGCTGATAGTCTCTGGGAGACCAGGAAACCCCCCAAGGTCGTCTCTTGCATACCAGAGACTAAATTTTCACATCCTCCTGTTATCTCACAGGAGGCCCAGTTCTTTGTTCTCTCTGAGATGTGAAGCTTAAAGTGATACACATGTGGTCCCACATGACCCTCCCCAAACATCTAAGATGGAATAACAGAATACAGTCTGCATGTCATGATAAAATCATTACGCATTAACCCACGTGCTGCTTGGGCCTCAGTCTCCTCCCGTATCTGCTGTAAGCGGGCTTCGCCACTTCTGTGGCGCCATCCCACTGGGGCGCTGCTGTCTTGGGGTGAGAACTGTTTGTCACTCTCTGTGGGTGTTCTGGGGAATGTCCCCGGGTGGGTCTGCCGCGCCGAGGAGCCCTGGCCAGCAGCACATTTTCGTCCGCCACCACAAAGGCGGGTTTGAGCCTGTTTATGCCCATCTTTTCCTTCCTGCCCCCCAAATCTAGCAAAAAATGCTCATCCCCTGTTTCCAGCACTCTAAATGGTCCATCATAAGGTGGTCGTAGCGGCGGGCGATGGGCATCATGTCTAACAAAAACAAACTCCGCGTTTTTTAAAGCCTTAGGTACAAAAACGCGTGGAAAACTGTGGTGAACGGGGCCAGGCAGCGTGCCCGATACCGTGCCGCTCTGCAACCGCTGAGCCGGGGAACATTCTGGCTCAGGATTATCTGGGAGAAACTCCCCGGGCAGCCGAAGTGGCTGCGCAAAACTAGCTCAGCCGGGGAGGCTTCTAAATCCTCTTTAGGTGCAGAACACAACCCCAATAAAACCCACGGTAGCCTGTCCACCCAATTTGCATCCGTAAGCGACGCTCTGAGAGCCGCTTTCAATGACCTATGAAAACGTTCGCATAACCCATTAGCCTGCGGATTGTACGCGGTTGTGCGGTGGATCGTTACCCCCAGGCTGCGGGCCATTGCTGACCAAAGTTCGGAAATAAATTGAGGGCCTCTGTTGGACGTGATGTCCGACGGAACTCCAAAGCGCGCTACCCATGCTGTTAAAAACGCGCGCGCCACTTCCTCGGCTGTGGTTGACGCCAGTGGGACCACTTCCGGCCAGCGTGTGGTGCGGTCTACAATTGTCAGAAGGTGTGTGCACCCCTGTGACGGCGGGAGGGGGCCTACGAGGTCCACGTGAACATGGTCGAACCTCTTAGCCGGGATGTGAAACGGCTCCAAGGGAGCTCTCGTGTGTCTGTGTACCTTGGCTCGTTGACAAGCCATGCAGGCTGCTGCCCACTCCCTAACTTGTTTGTGCAGGCTCGGCCATACAAATTTCTCTCCCACCATTTTGACCGACGCGCGCACTCCCGGGTGCGCCAGAGAATGAATTGAGTCAAAAACGCAGCGGCGCCACGTGGCCGGTACCACAGGACGCGGTCGCCCAGTGGAGACATCGCAGATTAGGGGGGGGGCGTACCATCTTGCAGCACCCTGTTCTCCAGCCTTAACCCTGTTGGTCCAGACTGGAGCGTGCACACGTCCGTGTCGCTAACCTGATCCGTGACCATGGCTGCATAATCTATCCCTACGCGGACCGGGACCGCCACGGCGCGCGAGAGACAGTCTGCCACTACATTCAGTTTACCCCCCACATGCTGAATATCAGTAGTAAACTCTGAGATGGCGGCCAGCTGCCTCTGCTGCCGGCCTGACCACAGATCTGAAACCTTGGCCATCGCGAATGTTAGTGGCTTGTGGTCAACGAACGCGGTGAAACGGCGTCCCTCCAGCCAGAACTGGAAATGGCGAATGGCCAAGTGGAGAGCTAACAACTCTCTGTCGAATGCGCTGTACTTTCGTTCACTATCGCGCAAAGTCCTGCTGAAAAAGGCGAGCGGTTGCCAAGCCCCGGCTACATGCTGCTCCACGACCGCCCCTATGGCCACATCTGACGCGTCAGTAGTGAGCGCTATGCGGGCCGTTGGGTCTGGATGTGCTAACAATGCAGCGTTTGCCAGGGCTGTTTTGACCTCCGAGAATGCTCGCTCTCGCTCCGGAGACCATTCGATTTTATTTGTGGGTTTTTGTTTTTTTAGTGCGGCATACAATGGTTGCATGAGCTGCGCTGCGCGGGGGAGGAAGCGGTTATAAAAATTCACCATTCCCAAAAACTCCTGTAACGCCTTGACCGTTTGTGGCTGGGGAAAATTTGTTACCGCGTGCACTTTGTCAGGCAGAGGAACCGCTCCTTCTGGAGAGACGCGATGCCCCAAAAAATCAACCTGCGTCACCCCGAATTGACACTTCGCTGGGTTGATTATTAACCCGTGCTCTCCCAACCTCCGGAAAACTGCCGTGAGGTGGTTTTCGTGTTCTTCTTCGGACGCGCTGGCTACCAAGATGTCGTCCAGGTAGGCAAATACGAAGGGGAGATCGTGCAACACCACGTCCATCATGCATTGGAACGTCTGCGCAGCGCCTTTAAGCCCAAACGGCATGCGCAAAAACTCGAATAGGCCAAAAGGAGTTATTACCGCTGTTTTGGGTATGTCCTCAGTGCGCACTGGGACTTGGTGGTAACCGCGGACCAAGTCTATCTTAGAAAAAACGCGCGCCCCCGCCAAATGAACGGAAAAATCTTGGATATGCGGGATTGGGTAGCGGTCGTGCGCTGTGGCGTTGTTCAATCTGCGAAAATCTCCGCAAGGTCGCCACGAGCCATCAGCTTTCGGGACCATGTTAAGCGGGGAAGCCCATGGGCTGTTCGAACACCTGATGATGCCCAACTTTTCCAGGTTGGCGAACTCCTCGCGCGCTATGGTCAGTTTAGCTGAATCCAAACGCCGAACTTTTGCAAAAACGGGCGGTCCGGTGGTAGTAATAAAATGTTCCACTCCGTGTTTAGCGACGGCTGCTGAAAATGTGGGAACCGTGAGTGCTGGGAACTGAGTGAGCAGTGTGTGGAACTTACCGCTTGCCATTGTGATGTTGGCTTGTGCTGTGGGCGGGGTCACTCGGGCTGCACAGGGAATAGAATAAAAAGAAAGTGCATTAACCAGGCGCCTGTTAGTAAGATCAACCAACAAACCATGTGAGCACAGAAAATCAGCCCCCAACATATTGAAATTCACTGCAGCTATGACAAAAGTCCACTCAAAAGTACGGCCGTGTAGGGACAGAAGCAGAGCCCTCTCACCAAAGGTCTTAATCTCCGAGCCGTTCGCTGCTGACGCCCTGTGACCTCCGGGATCCGCCAGCCGGTCAGCGGAGGAAGGCGTGATGAAACTCACTTGGGAGCCTGTGTCCACGAGGAATTGCCTCCCCGAGCGCGCATCCGTCAAGTAGAGCAGCTTGTTCTCTTCACCGAGGGCCGCAGCTGCTACCGACCTCCGGTCTTGGCGTTTCCCGAGCGCTTGAACTGGCATGGTGGTATACATTTGCGTGCCTTCTCTGCAAAGCGGCGATGGTAGAAACAGAGGGTGTCTCCTCCGCGATCCTTGGCCCCTGCCGCTGCCGTCGTCGGTGGGTCTGCTACTGCCGTCTCTGGCCCCCCGCCATCTCCGGCCGTCGCGCCAAACTCCGTCGCTGCCGCGGTGGCCGCGCGCTGTTTGCTGGCGTTGAGAATCCGGTGCGCCTCCTGGGCCAGCGCGCGGAAGTCCCACTGGGCCAACAACGGCGAACCGACCAGGGTCGCTCTCGTGGCTGACAGTAGGGTCCTGAGGAAAATGTGGGTGAAGATGAAGTCGTCGTCGCCTGAGCCCCTCAACCTCAGCATGTTCTCCATCAGGTCAATGGGCGTGCCATCTCCCAAGTCGTTCAGAGCCAGGAGCCTCTCCGCTCTCTCCTGGACCGAGAGAGTGAAGCGCTGGATGAGCGCAGCCTTCAACCCGCCGTATTTGTCGTCGGCCGGTGGCTGCTCCAATAGGCTCTGCATATGCCGAGCCGTACGGTTGTCGAGCTTGGCAATCACATGGTAGAACTTCGTGTCATCTACCGTTATCCCCCGGAGGGCGAACTGTGCTTCGACCAAGTGGAACCAGGAGCGCGGGTTGTCTCGCCAAAAGTCCGGTAGCTGGACGGTAGCGGCATACGCTTGGCTGGGAGCTCCTGACCCGGCTGGCTCGGGGGAATTTCTTTCACTCATGATACGTCTTAGGGTCACCAGTGTGGAAATGTGAAAATGACGAGGCAGAGTTTATCTCACGAGTCAGGTTTATTCACATTCTCCAACATCAGCAAAAACAGAAAGAGAAAGTAAACACAGACATTCGTCCTTTATATACTCAGGACCTTCAAAGCTCACAGTCATATTGCATTTAATCACAAGCAACAATACATCTTTCCTTAAATCCTGTAACATCCTGCTCATAGTCTCTGGGAGACCAGGAAACCCCCCAAGGTCGTCTCTTGCATACCAAAGACTAAATTTTTACATCCTCCTGTTATCTCACAGGAGGCCCAGTTCTTTGTTCTCTCTGAGATGTGAAGCTTAAAGTGATACACATGTGGTCCCACAATGTCATGATCTGAGAACGGCGGGTTTCCGCCGGGCTCAGTTTATTTTGACCTTTTTTCATATTTGTATTGTATTTTTGAATTCTTATTCCTGTTATTTTATCTTTGGTTAATTTTCAGTTATCCTGTATTGTTTCTTAGTATGAATTATTTTCCCGTTGCGTTCATTATAGTGTTGTTGTTTATACTGTATGTTTGGGTTTATTTGTCTTTGTTATCTCGTTGTATTTATATTCTGTTGTATCTTCTCTCTTCCTGGGGCTGCAGCTGTCAGTTGCACTTCTGGGTTTTTTGCTCCGTGTGGGCGGCGCTCCTGTCAGCTGTCAGTCCCGGCTTTCCCTCTCATTGCTCCCAGCTGATCCCAGTTGTAATCTTGGTTACCTCCTGCCCACTCATGTGACCCACACCTGTCATCACTTGTATCATTTGTTCCTGACCCTATTTAAGGGCTGTTATTTTCATTTCTCTTTGCTGGTGTCTCATGAAGAATCGCTGTGCCAGAACCCTGCCCCCGTTCTGGCATTTACTTTGTTTCCGTGTACTCTGCTGTGTTTGTAAGTTTTGCTTTATGCACCTTTTGGATTTTTGTGCTTGTACACTGTTTGGATTTTTGTTTTTTGTTAATAAATTTCACAAACTGCAGTCCAGCACGTGGGTCTCTTCTCTCTGCCCCAAGGGGCAATTCATGACACTTTACTCATTATCACTACTTGACTAATTAAAATGATTAGAAATCACATAAATTACATTAAGAGCCAACTTGCTCCTCTGACCCGTTTTAATTTATTTATTATTTATTTTGCGTGTGTGTGCCACCATCATGCACTTTTGCAGGTTTAATAAAATTTTTTCAGACAAAACTAAGAAACTCAGCAGTAATTTAAACCAAAGAAACGATGGTCGGATACACTATGATGTTTCCAATTAGCACAACTTAGCATCATCATTTAGCATTTGCTGTTTTATAATTAGACAGGGTGTTAACGTTACTTACCTCCTATTAAAACGAGGTTAGTGGACTATTGTCTCTGATGCAAGATGATGGAAAACAGTCCCACATCCCTGGCAAACAGGCATAGCAGCTATTTGACCAAACTGGTAGTTTGGACTTAGCAACCACCGGACTGAAGCCTAGCCACCCACCACACACCTGTTCTGCTGCGTGCACTGTGGAGGAGAAACGGGGCGCTGACAAGTAGTGCGTGAGGAGCGCTTTACTGAAGAAACGAGAGTATGTGCACTTTAAATCACGATATAAACAATAGAGTATTCTATGAAACAATAGATGTTTTATATCGTCATTTGAAATATATCGTCATAGCTCACAGCCCTAACGTCAACGATAATATCCTTTATCGTGATAATTTTGGGGAAAATTTATTGTCCATCACAATCTGTTATCATGACAGCCCTAGTGATACTTTGTGGTGGCGATACTGTATCAATTCAGGGTCACCAGTTTCATGATACTTTATCAAAGAAATATTGATAATTGTTTCAAATATAAACTTACCTATTTAGGTACCAGTGTAATAAAAAACAGTTGACTTTTCAGTCCACTAGAGGGTGCTAAATGCTCACTGTCTAGTTAGATCAGCACAGCTAAGGAGTACCTCCTCATGGCATGGCCGATTTTGATTAATGTGGCGATTTCTGGATTTGCCAACTTTTCTGATGAATGTTGGCAGAAATCAAGCTTGTATCTCATGGAGTGGTGAATGCTTATCAACGTTCAAGAACGCTGTACTTTTTTGGTTTTGTCAGGGTTTGTAAAAGGTTGCAGAACAGTTCGCACACAGTTTTTAAGGTCACCAACACTTTTACTGTAAAAGGATTAAACGTTGCTAGTGTTCACTACTTGGCGAACCAAAAAAAACTTTAGTGACACATGTCACAACCATTCGCAAACATGTTACAACCGTTTGCAACCGTTTGCAAACCGTTTTTCCACAAACAACTGTTTGTGGAAAAAATACATGCGGCAAAAAAATTTGAGTGCTTTAAAAATTTTGGGGTGACAAGAAAAACTGTTTGGGATTTTAAAAACCTTTTGTGAACTGTTTGGCAGCCTTTTACGAACCTTGATGAAACCCCCAAAATTGCTGCGTTCGCCAGCATTTGTCGCTCCTTGAGATACAGGTGTATGATCTAGCTGGGAGTTAAACAAGGCAAAGATCAAGATAGAAAATCACAATACATGACCTGCAATACTCAGCATATCGCAAGATTGTAATAAGGTTGCAGCGCGCCCCAAGTTTCGTAATAATATCATACATGTCATGTACCATTTGGTGATTGTCACCCCTAACAAGCAGTATAATATGTAATGTAATATTTTTCTTTCAGTGGTATATCTGTTGTGCATTGCACTCACAAGATTTACTCTTTCACAAGAAAAATAACACTAGTTCACTGACATGCATACCTTATGTTGCATTGCTAACTGAAGAAAACTGAGGGAGAAGAGCTGCTGCTATAAACCAATCAAACTCTGCTCAGTCTGATGAAGAAAGCGGGGTTGTTTGTCCTGCTGATGTTTCAACGACGTTTTCGTTTTCCACTCAATTTACCTGTTCATTCTGGATTAATTTGGGTGCTGAAATTTGATAGTTTTCTGTTTTTACTTCCTTCTTCTGGGATACGTGGAAAGTTACCAACAGTAAGACCGACGGCTTTCCAGTGACATGTTGATATGCATTTTATTATATGAAAAATTCACTACTTTCTCATAAACTACTAAATTGTTATTTTTCCGTGGCTTACATCTGCATAGCATAACTGTGGTTTTAATATGAATAAAATGCACGGAATAAAGATGGGTTAGTGCTCCTCTTTAGCTTATTTTTCATCAGAGTTTAGCGTGGGCATGAAAAGCTCGGCTCCTGTTTACCTCCTCCCTAACCAGTGCTAAATATGACAACTTAAGTCCCTTTCACAAGCCACTCAGAGAGGGGGAGAAAAAAAATCAAACAGCGCAAGGGGGATTACTTGGCCTCTAACAGGGTTTTGGCTTCAACATTAAGGTTAAAACCCTTTTCTATTACCGAGATCTCTGCTTATGTTGCCCTCACCAGCCCTCAACCCCTTGAGCTTCCAGCTCCTTGCCCCCTTCGTGTTTGCAGGTTCACTGCCTTTCTGCTAGGTCATTCTGTCAGGGCCCCCCTGATCACTGGAGGGTGACCAGGGACCAGAGGCTGCCTCTCGTCTAGACGCGCAGACAGCCACAGCTGACAGTTTTCCCTCCCCGGCCCACCCCAACTCTTACTTTCAGGCTAGAGCTAAAATCGATACAGGCGTCTCTGTGTTTTAAAAGCCACTCAGAGGAAGACGAGCACCTCTGTCCCAAAAGCTGATCTCTCAGCTTAAGGCCTTGATTGGCACCCCAAAGATGCAAGGCGCTGACCCACAGCTGTCCCATTAACAGGGGGTTAATGCTGAGATTGATACTGAGCAAATAAAGGAACTAGGTGTAGGGGTATTTTGATAGACTGTGTATCCCCTGTCTGACCCAGAGAGAGACCTGAACTGTCTTTTGAGCTTTTAGGGAATAGCAGCTTCAATATTGGCTATTATTTCTTCTTTGACTGATGCACACTTTTTATATATATATAAATAGTTGTCTCTCTGTCTGCTATTCTCTACTTTTCGGCTGTATTTGAAGAGTGTTCAGGCACAAGTGTGCGCATGTGCATGCCTGCGCGCCTGCTGTTGAATTTCAAAGTGAGCTTCCTGTAGAACTTCGGCGGGAAGATTTTGAAGCCAGTGGAATATTTGAGTCATCAATGTAACTGAAACTGAAAATAGCCCCCCCCCCCCACCTCCCTCTTTCTCCCCCTCCCTTTCACTGTTGCTCTGTTGCTCCATTTTTTTGTTTTTGAGTCGTCGGCAAGGAAAGGGTGGAGCACGTTTTTGGAGTATGAAGCCTGGCAGCTCCCTCAGGCCTGCTCTAAGTCACGTCATAATTGATCTTTCTAGAAATTGTGGTAGCTAGCCGTGTAAAGTCTAAATCTGTGCAAGATGTGGAGTTTTTTTTTTTAAGATACTGAGCCGTGCATTTGGCTGTCTTTATGCCACACTCCTTCGCCCTCGTTGCATGGGAAGAAACAGATGAAGGGAAAACGGAAGGCATCTGGCAAAGCTCGTACAAATTCATCACAAAAAATGAGAAGTAGAGAAGAAGGTGTAGTTTAGTGACTCTCACAGCAGTCACTTTGTAGAGCTTTGAATACTCAAATTAACATCATGCCAAATTCCACACAGCAGTGGAGACTGGGGACTTCTGCGACCAGAGCTGGGGTGGGGGTGGAGGGATGGCTTTTGCTCAAAACTGGCATCTCATTGGGACTTTTGGTGATTTAGATAGCAGTCAAACATATTAATCTGGGAAAATGTTATAATTTCAAGTCAAAGAATAATTGAGGAAACCCACCTGCCCTACCTGACCACAAAACTTCCCACTTGAGCGTGCTGACAGATACACGCCATCAAATCAGACTCTTGTCTTTCAAGATATCTTTGCTATTGTAAAATGTAATTAAGCAGAACAAGGTCCGAGTGCCCCCGCCACACACACACTTTTGTTAGGAAGTGTGCATGGCAACGGTGGCAGAAATGGAGGTAGTAATATTAAACGGTTTCCTCAAGTGTCACTTCCCCTTCAGTATGCTGGCACAGTCAAATCTGAATGACTGTCAAAGACAATTAAAACCGGGCGGAAAAGTGTGCGACCGCTAAAAGCTGGGCGAGCAATATCAGCAGACTGACCTGGAATGAGATAGACGTGCAGGGGGAAATTTGATGTTTCCTACTTAAATGAGATGCTATGCAATATGATTAGCTTTGACAGGTGCGGACAGTTAATATGTAGGCTGCCAGGACCCCCCCCCCCCCAACACACACACACACACACACACACACACACACACACACACACACACACACACACACCATACAACATGTCACTTTGTCTGAGAAGGATCCAATATCAGAGCAGGTAATTTAGCTTTCTTTAACAGCCATCATCTTCATCAAACAGCCATCACTGGTATTTTATCTTGGATAAATAAAAACCTTTGTGTGCATGTGCATAAACTGACAGGACCACGATTGCCGTGTATTGCCCAGAATCACTTTTTCCCCCTTTGTCTGTTGGAACAAGTGACATTTCTGTTAGCCTGTGTCGAGTTGCCGTCCACTCTGTGTAAACGCTTAAGACAAGAGCACTGACTATAGATGAATCCCACGTGGTTGCACAACAGGAGCCATGATTTCTATAATGGTGTCCTCCAAAAGGACAGTTTTTTTTGTCTACATTAAAGATGTTTGCACTGTACTGATTTGTGATTTTGTGCTTCTAAAACAGACTAAAAATCAAGACCGAGACGCTCTTGTTTTCATCTTTCCATATCTCAGTTCCCATCTCACCCGCATCACTTCACTTCACCTGCTTCCAACCCCTTTAAGGTTGTGCTCTGTTTTGACAGGGATGTACATTTCCAGGAAAAATAATATTTTTTTTGTAAATATGGGAAACTCAAGCTTGTTGAGTACCCCTTTTAAACTTGCATTACATAACTGAGTGTCAGTTTTGATATGATGGCTTCACCTGACAAACTTTATACTGGAGTCCGGGGAAGTTCAGTTTCTGGCAAAGCTGTCAGTAATGCAGTAACTCAGTATGATCATGTAAACGCTGACAAACCAAAACCAAAGGCTTCAGTAATGTTGGTGTTATCCCTATAGAGAACTGCAGAGACACGACTGGGATGTTGGCCAAGCCCTGTGTCAAAATATACTGTTTGACCATTTTTGCTTTAAATAAAAAGAACTGTTTGTGTTCAGACAGGCTGAATAATACTTAATACAAACTGGCTTTGGTATGGTGTATCATATGTTATACAACAGTTAGTTCCGACTGAGCAATTTGATTGGACAATCGGGATTCCAGGCGTTACTATATTCCACGATAATTGCACTCCATTTTCACTAGATATGTATCACTTTGGTGTTCATATAACCATTAACTACTAACAGTAATTTACTATCAACTCTCTGACAATTGCAGTACTGTTTTGGATGCCTTAATTTCCACAGTGAGGTGCTGTTTGACAAGAAATTACACATCCGATCGAGTTTTTGCAGTGGTTGCTCCAAGACTGTGGAACAGTTTACCTGTCCACATATGCACTGCTGAATTATTAATTGATTTTAAATCACTGCTGAAGACACATCTGTTCTCATTGGCATTTGATTCAGGCAGAGAGTGAAAACTCAAAAGTTGGCTGCATTCTGTGCTGTTTTACTCTGTTTTCTTGTAATGCATTTTATTCTTGTTTATTGTATGTTTGTGGTTGTATAGTTTAATTTTGACTTCATCTCGATGTACAGCACTTTCGTCAACTTGATTGATTTTAAATGTGCTTTGACTTTGATCCGTGACCTGGAAGTCCCCCCTTATAAAAAACTTTTTGTCTACCCTTCTGTCATTAAGCTATTTCACATCTGTTTAAAAAATAGGCAGTGCTAGAGTTTGAGCTATTGTCTTGATTAACAAACCACAATACCTTTGTGGCGATGGACTCTTTGTTTCATCTGAAAATGCAAAGAAAAGTGAGCAAAGTGTGCTAAATCGCTAGCATGCTAGCTACTAGCTTCCGGCTATCTACCGGTGTTCTCACAACCGGCATTGGATACGTTTTGATCTGGGATCTTCTGCAGTACCGACTCAACAGGTATATGTTTCATAAACACTTGTTACTTTTGAATTTGACAATATTTAATTTGTTTACACGTGTGTGAAATGACTAGACATCTTCATGCTGATTGAGATGTTTAGCAACAGTTACTGGCTACATTTAGAAGGGACTGTTTTTTTCTCAGCTGCGCAAAAAACAGGTTCCAAGATTACGCCTGCGGGGTGAGGGCTGGGTGGCCTTCACCATGTGTAGAGCCAATCAGGTTAACCAGTGCATGCCAGCATTGCCGGTTTTGGGCCAGCTTCTCTGCGTCGTCAACAGCGACTCCGAGCTGTCGGAGGTCTCTCTCCACCACATTGAACCATCTGGTGCATGGCTTGCCCCAAGGTCTTTTCCACCCTGAGGCCCTGGGGTCAAACATGAGGATGGCTTTTGTCGGATGTTCTGGTGGGAGGCGGAGGACATGGCCAAGCCAGCAGATATGCCACTGTGTAATAAGGTGGGATGCTGCAGGCTGATGTGTGCGGAGTCGGAGCGTGTCATTAGAAGTGCGCTGGGGCCACCTGATGTTCTCGATGGTTCTGAGCGCCCGACTATCAAACCCATCCACTCTCGAGGCCAGAGTCTTATTCAGTGGCTATGTCTCTGATCCATAGAGTAGGATGGAGAGTACTGATGCATTGTATATGCGGAGCTTCGTCCTACCGGAGATTGAATGATGGCGACAGAGAAGTTTCCATAGTGCCTGCAGGGCTGATGCAGCTAGGCCACGTCTGCGGTTGATCTCTTGTTTCATGTTCCCATTGTTGGTCACTGTGGAGCACAGATACACAAAGGAATTGACAAACTTGACGGCATCATTCCCGAGCTGTAATGGGGTTGGGTCTGGTCCGTCGCCGACATGCATTACAGTAGCTTAGTTTTTGTCCAGCTCACCTGAAGGCCCAGCTTCGCTGCCTCTTCATGGTAGACAACTAGAGCATCTCTCAGCTGACTGTAGGATGGGCTGAACAGGATGGTATCATCAGCATATTCAAGGTCAGCCAGATGGTAGTTGCCAAATTGCATGCCAGGGACTTGTTTGCAGACTTTGGTTGTCAGATAGTTAAAGAGATCAGGAGCGGGCACACAACCTTGTCAGATCCCGCTGTTGATGGGAAATCAGCCAGACTCCTTTCCATTCACACGGACACAGCTATCCAAGCTGCTGTAGAGCCACTTAAACAGGGCTACGATCTTGGGTGGGGCTCCGAGGGTCTGCAGGATACTCCAAAGAGAAGCGTGGTCCACGGTGTTGAAGGCAGCCTTAAGATTTATAAAGGTTATATAGAGATGGCGGTCCTTTTGTAATTCATAGGCCTTCTCTATTAATAGGTGAACAGCAGAGATGTGGTCTGAGGTCGAGTGGTTGGGCATAAAGTCTGCCTGCTGAGGGCAACGGCCGCCTCTGATGGCTGGAAGGGCACGACTGAGGAGGATCTTGGTGAAGAGCTTACCAGGAATGGACAAAAGGGTGATGCCTCTGTGAATGCTGCAGCCGAGTTTGTCGCCCTTTCCCTTCCAGAAGCAGAGGATGCTGCCCCTAGTCCAGTCACTGGGGAGCTGCTCTGTCACCCAAACATGATTGATGATGTGGGTGAGCCACTGGATTGTGGAATTTCTGCCCATCTTCAGCATTTCGGCGGTTATAGCACAAATTCCAGGGGTTTTCCTGCTGTTTATCTTGGTCAGGGCAGCCGCAACTTCTTCGGGGGTGACTAGATCAGTCCTGCAGGAATCACATGAAGCAGTGGCAGTGGCTAAGAGATAGGGGTCAACGGGAACAGGAGGATGATGCAGAAGGTGACTGAAGTGCTCTTTCCAGTGATTGAGGCAATCTGTCTCAGTGGTGATGAGACTGCCATTGATGTCCTTCACCTGGGCTGTCTTGGTGTGTGGACCACTGTGTACTTGACGGAGCATACTGAACACGTGGCTCATGTTGTTATTTCTGACCACTGACTCCAAACGCTCGGCTTCTTCTGACCAGTACCTCTCTTTGTCCTCTCCAATGGCCACATTGCGTAGATGGTTTAGTCTGCTGTACTCCATCAGATCACCTCGGAGGCGGACCTCTCAGCGACAGTCGATGATGTCCAGAGTCCGCTGAGAGAGCCAAGGTCATTTTGGGGAAGATTGTGAACGTCCCAGGGCATTGCGGGCAAACTGGATGATGTTTTTCCTGAAAATCTCCCAGTCGCCCACTTTGTCCGTGGCCAGGACGCTGAAGTGATTGTTGATAGAACATCGGAACTCAGTGGCGATGTGGGGATCACGGAGGTGGGAGGAGTACAGCTGGGACTGATACTTGGCAGAAGGATCACCCCGTAGCTTCAGCTTAAGCTGCGTGACCAGCAGGCGATGGTCAGTGTTACCAAGCTCTGCTCCTCTAAACACATGGCAGTTTGTCACAAATGACTTCCAGCGGCGGGAGATGATGATGTGGTCGAGGGCCTTTCGGGTTCTGCCATCTGGGCTGTACCAAGTCCAGTGATGGATGAGTTTCTGAGGAAACCAGGTGTCAGCTATGCAGAGATTGTGGGAGTGACAGATCAGAAGGAGACTGTTGCTATTGTCGTTTGTAGATGGGTTGGCAAAGGTGGTGTCGGCAGGTGAACCAAGAGTCTGGGCTAGGAGAAGATCTCTAGAAGAGAGGGTAGTGTTGGCATCGATAAGAATAATGGTGATGTCGTGCGGTGGAACCTGTCCAACAACCTGATGAAGCTGGTCAAAGAAAGCATCCTTCTCTTCCTCATCTGCAATATCGGTGGGGGCATAGGCAACAATAACTGTCATCTTTCTGTGCTGGTGAAGAAAGCGGGCCGAAAGTAGTCTGTCACTCACCGGTATCCAGCTAATGAGTGACTTGCAGATGGGCTTTGGCATGGTAAGTGCCACACCTTAGAGGCCCATCCGCTTCTCAGGGCCGCTCCAGATGAAACAGTAATCGCCTGCAATAGTTTCACTGCTGCTTTACCACTGTGATTCGCAGAGACCTGCCAGGGTGATGTTGTAGCGAGCGAGCTCTCGGGACAGCAGTGTGGCTGCTCCGGTGCAAAGGAGTGTCTGGACATTTCACATGGCAACACGGTGGTGTGGCAAAGGTCAATCCATACTCGTTAGTCGGGGGCATGCTGGGGTTCAATTCCAAAATGGGTAGTCTGGTTTCTTTTGATTGGTTTTGTAACAAAGTAGGTTTCTCATGGGTGGGTTGTTAGCCCTCTGCAGGTTAGTTGGATGATGGGGCTGCCATCTTACGGCGTGTCAACACGCTGTAGGTCACTATTTGTCTGGAATCTCCCCGAGAGACCGGTCCACCAAGGGTAACCCTACCAGGAGCAAGCTCCAGATGGTAATGCTCTTCGGATCATGAGCCAAAGAAATAACAGATTAAACAAATAAATCATAATATTTTGTCTAGTTTCTTGTAATCTTAGAAACATCCAAGAAAAAATTCTGAGGGGACGAAAATCACCAATTTTGAAGAAAAAAACTTGCAAATTTACAAAAAAAAAGTCATAAATGTCCAATCAAAAAAATCATAAATTTAAAGGAAAACACCAAAAACTTGCACAAAAAAGTCACAAAATAAGATACACAATTCATAACAAAACAAATCATAATATTTTTTCTAGTTTCTTGTAATGTTAGAAACATACAAGAAAAAAATTCTGAGAAGAAAATCACCAATTTTGAAGTCATTTAATAAGTTGTGCTTGCCGGAACTGTTGCATAAAGCAATATTACATTCGATGTTGTTACGGTATCATGAATATACTAACTATGGGTGTGATACTCTAAGCGAAGGGCATTAGACGTACCACACCCACAGTTGCTATATTCATGACACCGTACTTCGTCTTGTGTAATATTGCTTAAATATTGTGATTAACTATGTGCTAATGTTGCTTGTTAACCCTTTAACTGCCCTAGGTGCCATGTGGCGCCTGGGGCAATGCAAGTCAACTCAAGGCCCCCCTAGTGGTCAAGAGTGGTAAAAAATTTGTCAATAAAATAGTTCAGATTTCCAAGGCTATAACTTGAAATTACAAGAGATAATGGCTTACTGCCAATTAGAAGGATGTAGAATATGATCCAAAGTTTCAGATAGGAACAAATTTATGCATCTAATTTGCATAATGTCACGGCAGCTATATAAATTACATAACTCAGTCAAAAGTGGACTTTGGACACATTTACATAAAGAATGGTCCGTTTTTGTTTGTTTTTTTACGACGATTTGTCTACAGTGGTATGTTTTTATCTAATCTTCAAAGCATATGAACCAGAAAATCAATAAAATGTCAAAAAAACATATTTCTGTGTTACCTGTTACCGGGAGGGGGGCTTGCCCGCTCACTTGACCAGTCCGTTTTCATCCATCGTAGCCGATGTTTGTGTGTTTGCCCAGCCATTTACACCGTGTACCACATCTACAAACTCTTATGATTACCCCACGTGAATTTCGTTTGTATTAGTTGACTATTTTTTCTGTTTGGTGCATTATTCCTGTGGGAATCCATGCTGCCCGTGGAGGCCGCCATCTTGGTACTGGGAGCTCAGTTTTTTGTTACATCGACCTCGATGTAACACGTTTACTTAGTAATTTACACCCGTGTACCACATCTACAAACTCTTATGATTATCCCACATGAATTTCGTTTGTATTGTATGGCTATTTTTCCCGTTTCATGCAGTTTTCGTCATCATCGCTGTCACGATGACCAAACATGGCAGCATCCACATTGGTGTGTGAGCTCAAAGCAGAAAAAGGAAGAAGAATAATGAGGATTTCTCCTTCTTTGCTATATGATTCCTTCGGTGCGTGTCTTCCACCTTCTAAACTGTCAGATCAATAGAGATTAGTACAAGTTCTCAGTATAGCCAGGGGACGTCAGTAAGTTGACACGTGCAGTTGCTGCGCTGTGCCACTGGGGGCGTGCGACCCGTCCATTTAATCTTGGCAGTTAAAGGGTTAAGAAACAACTGGATTAAGAAACAACTGGAGAGACTCCGTCAGCGGAAGACGGCGGACCCTGATGGCATCTCCGCCAGGACCCTGAGGACCTGTGCCAAGCAGCTAGCTCTGGTAGTGAAACACCTGTACAACCTGATTCTGAGTCTGGAGAGAGTACCGGTGCTGTGGAAGACTATCAACCAGTTGCCCTCACATCTCATGTGATGAAGGTCCTAGAGAGACTGGTTTAACCCACCTGAGGCCTCAGGTGAAGACATGGCTGGACCCTTTGCAGTTTGCATATCAGTCCCATTTCGGAGTTGAAAATGCTGTCATCTACCTGCTGCAACAAGCCCATCTGCACTTGGATGGTGGAGGAGACACTGTGAGGATCACTTTTTTGATTTCTCCAGTGCCTTTAACACCATCCAGCCACTGCTGCTGGGTGAGAAGCTGCGGGTGATGGGGGTCGACAGCTCTGTGATCTCCTGGATTACTGACTACCTGACAGGCAGGCCACAATTTGTCCGGCTGGGCAATGTCATGTCTGGCGTGGTGGCTAGTGATACGGGAGCTCCACAGGGGACTGTGCTCTCTCCTTTTCTTTACCTTATACACCACTGACTTTCAGTACAACACAGAGTCATGCCACCTGCAGAAATTCTCTGACGACTCAGCTGTTGTGGGGTGTATAAGAGGGGGAGAGGAGGGGGAGTACGGGGCACTGGTAGACAGATTTGTGGAGTGGACAGAGCAGAATCACCTGAGGCTGAATGTCAGCAAGACCAGAGAGATGGTGATTGACTTCAGGAAGAGGAGGACGTCTTCTTAGCCATTGCAGATTAGGGGAGAGGATGTGGGGGTGGTTGAGGACTACAAATATCTGGGTGTCGTGATCAGTAACAGGTTGGACTGGAGATCCAACACCGATACTGCACACAAGAAGGGGATGAGCAGACTCTACTTCCTGAGGAAGCTGAGATCCTTCAACGTGTGTAGCAGGATGCTGGAGCTTTTCTACCAGACTGTTGTCACCAGCGCCATCTTCTTTGCTGCTGTCTGTTGGGGTAGCAGTATCAGGGCCAGAGACACCAACAGACTTGACAAGATTATCAAGAGGGCTGGCTCTGTAATTGGTCTCAGACCGGAGACCTTTGAGACAGTAGTGGAGAGGAGAACACTAAATAAACTGCGATCCATCATGGACAATCCTGATCACCTCCTCCACCACACACTGGACAGACAGCGGAGCACTTTCTCCAGTAGACTACTCCAGCTTCACTGTGGAACGGCCAGATGCAGGAAATCTTTCCTGCCGCATGCCATTTCACTGTACAATAACTCATTATGAGGTTGTATTCTGGTCATAACTATGCTGCCACACTACACCTTACAGTGTAACTGGTGCCTCACATTTCACTCTGCTCCTGATAGTCCTTCATTGTGCAGTGGGATGATTCATGTGTTTATACGGGTCATCATATATTAAGCTATGATGTATATAGGTTTTATAGTCGTGTTAGTTTTACTTTCCATGGGTAATCCCTTCGTCTGTCATGTGTGTGTTTCTGTCGTTCCCAGTTTGGGATCAATAAAATGTATGTATGTATGTAAGTATGTATGTATGTATGTATGTATGTATCATAAAATAATTCAAGCAAAGCGTGAACTGGAAATTGATCAGAAAGAAAAATATTTTTTGTTTGGGCCTAATGAACTGAGTTAACCTAACTGTGGTTTGGGAGAACTGTTGTACTGTATTGTAGGGCTGCAACAAATTATTATTTTTGTTACAAATTTAATCTGCTGATTATTTTTTTCATTAGTTGACTAATCATTTGAACAAATGTCTTGTGACTTTTTTGTGCAAGTGTGTGATGTTTACTCTTAAATTTATGATTTTTTTGGATTGGACATTTATGATTTTTTTTTTTGTAAATTTGCAAGTTTTTTTTTTCTTCAAAACTGGTGATTTTCTTCCCCTCAGAATTTTTTTCTTGTATGTTTCTAACATTTGGTGAAAGGCACTAATATGATAGCATGGTGTCCGTTGTCCATTCATCCACATTTCATTTGAATTGCTACTCCTCATAGGCCAGGGGTCTGCAACCTGTGGCTCTTTGACCCATAGCCAGTGGCTCCTTAAAGCCTTAATGCTGCAAAAAAAAAAAAAAAACTAAAAACTTCCGGTGAAAAGAAGGCACAGATTTGTAAGGAAAAAAAATATCCAAATTTTGATGGCCTCCGTTGGTCGATGTCGACCATAGCTAATGTGCTCTTTTGGTTTGCTGGCGTGGGGCTTTCTCAGCTTGTACAGTGTCGGCTGTGGCTGATCAGTCCGATATGGGAATGGCAGTTTCTACTGCATGTGGTACAGGTGTGGGTGGTCCCAGGATTGACCTCGCAGGACACGCTTTCCGTCTGGCTCTTTTTTCTTCTTCCAAGGTCTGGAGTTTTTCCTCTCCTGCCTTAAGTTATTTCTGGAGAATGCTGCGCCATCTACTGCGGTCAGCTGCTATGTCCTCCCAGCTCCCAGTGTTGATGCCTAGGGCTTTCATGTCACGCTTACAGACATACTTGTAGCGCAGCTGGGGATGGCCAACAGATCTCTTGCCAGAGGCAAGCTCGCTGTACAGGATGTCCTTAGGTATGCGTCCATCTTCCATTCAGTGCACGTGACCGATCCAGTGTAGCCTGCTTTGTGTGAGCAGCGTGTACATGGTGGGGAGATCAGCGCGCGCGAGGACCTTGGCATTTGGCACTTTGTCACTCCATGTGATGCCGAGGATGTGATGTAGGCAGTGCAAGTAGAAGCTGTTAAGCTTCTGCTCTTGCTTTGCATATGTTGTCCATGCCTCGCTGCCATACAGCACTGAACTGATGATGCAGGCGTTGTACATTGCCATCTTGGTTGACACTGTCAGTTTGGGATTCTCCCACACGTGGGTCATGAGTCCGTCTATTGTTGTTGCAGCCTTTCCGATGTGCTGGTTGATTTCCACATCGAGGGACAGGTTGTCACTGATGGCAGACCCGAGACATGTGAACTAGTGGACAACTAGTTTGTAACTGTTGATGGTGATGACAAGTGGTGTTTCCACATCTTGGCCCAGCATGTTGATCTTTTTCAGGCTGATGGTGAACCCGAAGTCTGCATCTTAGAGAGAATCTATCCATGAGGCACTTAAGTTGTTGCTCAGTGTGTGAAATGACTGTGGCGTCATCAGCAAAGAGCATGTCTCTGATAATGGCCTCACACACCTTGGTCTTAGTTCTCAATCTAGCAAGGCTGAAGTGCCGTCCATCTGATCTGGTGTGTAGGTACACTCTTTCTGTCGAGATCACAAAGACATGCTTTAGGAGCAGAGAAAGGAAGATGCTGAAAGGGGTGGACAGGAGTGGTGAATATGGTGGTGTATATGACCAAAGAAGCATCATGTCTACTGTTGAATGTTCTGCACGGAAGCCACACTGGGACTCTGGATAAATGCGCTCGGCTAGCTTCTGAAGGTGCACGAGCTAAATTTACTGGTACAATAAAGCTGAAAATGTATGCCAAAAAATTCTCACAAATTTAAGAAAAAAGTTGCAATTTTATGAGGAAAACACCACAAGTCTTCACAAAAGTTATAAAATTTTTGAGAACTCCCCTCCCCCAACATTATATTTTTCCAGTAAATTTGTAGAACTTTTCAATTACACTTTTCACTCACATTTACAGAATAGAACAAATTGCCAGAAACATGACAAATTTAGGGTGAAAAGTTGCAGTCTTATGATAAAACACTCTTGCAAATTTGCAAAAAAAAAAAAAAAAAAATCAAAAAATTTCTGAAAAAAGCACACAGATTTACTGGAAACATTGCTTTTTTATGAGACAAAATGTCTGAAAAAAGTAACACATTTTCAAAGAAAAATATGACAGATTTATTAGAAAAGCAGAAAATTTATGTCAAAATCTCGCAAATTTTGGAAGCAAATTGTAATTTTATGAAGATAAACCTCATAATATTGATGTGTCAGGCCAGTTTGGACTAGTAATGTTGCTGTTTTACCTTGGTTTTCAAGCTCAGATATTTTTATGGCTCCATGCAGATTTTGCTGGTCAAAAATCTCCCAAAATGGCTCTTATTGTAGTAGAGGTTGCTGACCCCTATCCTAGACAGTTGCCCTACTACTCACCAAACTTACACTCAATGATCCTCAGGTAGGTCTTCATCCAGGTTGAGTTCAAGGTCAAGATCATTGCCAAAGGTCAGGAGATCTGGGCATTTATGATTTCACAAAAATTGTTATTCCTCATTAGGGCTGCAACAATTAATTGAATAATTTGAACAATTTGGTTCCAAAAAATTCTTGATTCAAAATTTATGCATTGATGTGTTGCTTAATGTAGCATTTCCGGTCTATATGAGCTTCTTCCGGTGCAACCTTCTTCTGGTCACGCTACCTAAACAAAATGCAGATTTGTTTAACGGTGCCACGGTAGAGCGGCATAGTGACGGGTCGGCAAAGATGAAGAATTTTTTTTTTTTTAAAATGACAAAAGTATCTCAAGTCTGGAATCATTTCAACCTCAAATTAAAGGAAAACATTGTGCAGTGTGTAAATGGTAAAGCCGAGCGGCAAGCTAGCATGCTACAACGTTGGATGTTACAGTGTCTTGGCAGAAAGCATCCCACATCATGCACAGCCAGAGGACCCGAGACAAGGTACATGATTGAGATTTTAAATTAAGATGAATAGAATGTAGTCAGCTACGCTAATTATGCTTATATGACCAAAAAACATATAGTCACCACTGTTAGCATCCGGATGCTAACGCGTCCGCAAGCGGATGCTAACGGCTAGCGAATGGAACTTTATGGTGTAACGTACCGTATAATGTTATGTTCTATGCAATAAACATTGCAATAAGCACTGTAATAAATGTGTACCTGTCAGGAGCTGAGCCGGCTTGGTTACCCCCCGGCTCAGTCCTGATCTCTCTGTGGGTTTAGGTGCCACTATATACGGTATATGCTTGTTATGTATTCTGTGCTTTTCCTTATCCATAGCCACTGCCTTCTGGCTGGCAGCGGTTAGGCAGCCCCTTTGGCTCACGCTGGTGTGAGTGCTGTCTGACTGTCTGCCGGTCCGACCACGCCCCCTCTCTTAAGTACTATCAGCTCCTCGTTCCTCGCCCAGGTGTGACCAATCTTATCATCTCCAGCAATGCGTGCACTTAAGGAGCCTTTTGCCAGTCACGCATTGCTGGGTCATTGCACTACATGCAGTCATTAATCGCCGTATGACAATCAAGGTCATTGGAGGATTGTGTTTCCCTCGGTGCTTTATTTTGACTTACTCAGACAGCTCCAGTTCTGTGAATATTAACTGTGTGTGTTTTTTCCGGTGGTCCTCACCCAAAGACTGTTGAGCATCTGGGAGAACTCCTTAAGCTTCTAAGGAAATTATAGTTGGACTTTTTGTCAGTGTCTTTGTGTTTAATAAATGTGTGTGTGGTGTAACTCTGCATGTAAATCCTTGTCCTTTCACCTCTCCCGTGCGCAATGGAGAGGCACACAGGAGGGTTTATGACAGAATGTCCCAGCCAGAAAAAAAGGATTTAGCGGGTACACCCATGCATCACTCTTTCCCCTTTATGAACTGTTTTTCTGGACTACCTGATTTCTGGAGAGCTTCATGCCCTGGTCTCGCTGAGGTAGAGGAGGAACGGCAGCTGGGTTTCCCACGGTGGAGGAGGGATGGGCCGCAAAGTTCATCCGGAGTTTCGTGGATGAAGCCCTTGCCGCCCGGGGACCCAAGAAGATGCTGGAATGCCTGAACGGAGCAGTAAGGATCCTGGAGGCGCATCCCGGGTTACGGAACTACCCACAGTTCACCGACCTGCTCTTCACAGTCTGCTTGCTCCAGCGCTCTTTCCCCGGTTTGGTGTTTCCCACGGCGTCGAGACGGAGGACCTGTAATCTGCAGACCATCATCCTCCGTGACGCTTCGCCCGACCCTCCTCCCGCTCCAGCATGGTCAGCACCACTAAACAAGGGACAGTGTTGCCCCACGCGGAAGCGCCGGAAGAGGCCTTCTCCTCCATCAGCTGCTGCGCGGTTAGATGGGGCCGCCTCGGGAACGCCCACCTCCATTGCCATGCAGACGGTTCCTCCTCCACCCGTTAAAGAGGGCCAAATCACCGTGGAGACAGAGAGGGATGACAGCTGCAAGCTGCAAGTGTTTTCTCATTCAATTCATTTTGATAATAATAAACCTTGTCTGTCTCCCGGGAGAGGGACCCAGTTACAGCAGTCCGCTGGGCTCCCTCCTCCAGCTGCAGCCTATAACTCTTTCCCTACCCCCTCTGTGTCTCCTCCATTTTCTCCTGAGCATCTGTCGGTCCAGGATCAGAGCTGTCGGACGGTGGAGGAGCCGGTGGCTTTGGAGGATCCTGCTCCGGAGCCAGCACAGAGGTGTTTCCCTGCGGCCACGCCGGTGGAGTCCCCTGCGTTGGAGCCACTGCAGGGGAATGAAGGGACTGCTATCACCATCTTGCCAGCTGCGGAGATGGCCGCAGGGGATTGGGAGCCAGAGCTGGACCTCTTGGAGGCTGGGCCCGAGTCGTCATCGCCGGGATCAACGGAGTCCTGGACAGCGGTGGAGCGTGAGCTCAGGCAAGTTTTTTCTCTTGTTTTTCTAATGTCTGTTTTAGAGAGATCTTGTCTGGTTCTAGGTGATGATAGTCAGGTGGAGCACGCAGCTCCATCTGAACTTCCCTCACTGGGCTCTGCCGCTGCCGGTGACCCTAATAACCTGGTTTCTTCTTTCGCTCCTGATTGTTCTTCTAGGGTCCCCGGAGAGAAACCATTGTCACCGGGGGTCTCCATGGAACCAGTCTCGCCGCCTGACGACGTTGTGGGTTCAGCTGCCCTGCTGCCTGAGGCTGTCGTATGGGTCCCTCCGCAGGTTGAGTCTCCATGGGTGTGGCACGCTGGCTTTGGACCCTCGTGGGGGCTGCGCTCCAGGATCAGCCCGACGTGGGTGCTGCACTCCTACTTAGACCCATCATGGATGCCACACTCCAGCGCGGGATCCACCAGGGGTGCAGCATTGGCCCAGTCGGGGTCCACCGAGGGTGCAGCATTGGCCCGGTCGGGGTCCACCGCAGGTGCTGCTGAGCTCCAGCTGGAGTCCACCGCGGGGGCTGCGGAACTCCAATCGGGAGTCACTGCGAGTGCTGCAGAGCCTCAGCTGGAGGTCACTGCGGACGCTGCAGAGCCGCCGGCCCAGTCGGGGTCCTCCGCGGGTGCAGCGCCAGCCCAGTCAGGGTCCACCATGGGTGCAGCATTGGCCCGTTCGGGGTCCGTTGCGGGTGCAGCTGTTTCCCAAGCCAGGACCACCAAGGGTGCTGTGGATCTGCCTGAGGACGCCGTGGTCCCCTTCTCCTCCCTGTCCGACGCCGTGGGGGTTCCCTCTCTACGGTCCAGTCACCCACCAGTGAGCCTTCCGGTGGGCAGGCCACCTCCTGCTTCATCCCACCGGCCCTGGTGGCTTTACAGCGCTGGCCGACCGCCTGAGGGACTGAGGCTCTGGGCCAGATGGCCCGTGTTTTCCGGCAGGCCACCAGACTCTGTCCGCTGAACTGCCTGCTGGGCTTGGGACTCTGGGCGGCCTCCCGAGCCTCCACGTCTTTGGACTTGGGGGGGCTAATTGTGGACCCTGGGCGGGTATTGTGTTCCCTCCTTTCCTGTTCCCCCTACCTCCCACCCAGGTTTGTGTTGTCTGTTCCTGTTGGGGTTGGGGGTGGGGGGTGGTCTTGGATGTTACCTTGGGTGTCTGGGCATCCACCCCTTAAAGGGGGGGCTCTGTCAGGAGCTGAGCTGGCTTGGTTTCCCCCCGGCTCGGTCCTGATCTCTCTGTGGGTTTAGGTGCGACTATGTATGTGCTTGTTATGTATTCTGTGCTTTTCCTTACCCATAGCCACTGCCTTCTAGCTGGCAGCGGTTAGGCAGCCCCTTTGGCTCACGCTGGTGTGAGCGCTGTCTGACTGTCACGCCCCCTCTCTAAGTACTCTCAGCTGTTCCCACTCCCGTTTGCCATCTCCCCGCTCCTCGCCCAGGTGCGACCAATCTTACCATCAACAGCAATGCGTGTACTTAAGGAGCCTCTTGCCAGTCACGCATTGCTGAGTCATTGCACTACATGTGGTCGTTAATCGCAGTATGACAGTCAAGGTCATTGAAGGATTGTGTTTCCCTCGGTGCTTTATTTGGACTTACTCGGACAGCTCCAGTTCTGTGAATATTAACTGTGTTTTTCCCAGTGGTCCTCACCCAAAGACTATTGAGCATCCTGGAGGACTCCTTTTTTTTCCAAAATATATTTATTAATTTTCGTTTTTCCAAAGCAAAAACAACACAAAATAAACACACACACACACACACACACACACACAAATTGCTCAGCAGCAAAAAAAAAATAAAAAATAAAAAAAGGAGGCAGGCAACATAATCAGCACAAAAAACATGAATACATTTTAAGAACAAATAAAAGCTCTGGACAAAATAGTGGACAAATTTCCTAGCTTCTGAGGAAATTATAGTTGGAACTGTTTGTCAGTGTCTTTGTGTTTAATAAATGTGTGTGGTGTAACTCTGCGCGTAAATCCTCGTCCTTTCACCCCTCGCCGTGCACAATGGAGAGGCACACGGGAGGGTTTATGACGTGTACCTGTGTTATTGAGTGTTTGGTACAATTACTACTGCTCTTCAGGAAAGAAAGTTCCGCAAATGTTGATCAATGCAAGCTTCTTTAAAAAAAAAGTATCAGATTACTTGAGTAATCTTTGATTACAGTGGGCGATTACCCGAGCCATAAAATAGTTGTTAGCTGCAGCCCTACTCCTCATAGGCAATTGTCCCAGTGTTTGGCAGATCCATGCACAGTGATCCTTAGATGGGTTTGCATCCAGGCTGTGCTCAAGGTCAGGCTGGAATGAGCTACTCCTTCTTTGACAGTATGGTTTCCTATGGAAATTTGGTACTTTTTATTGTCTTGTAAATTTGTGACTGTTTTCTGAAGAGATTTAGGGTTTTTTTCCTGAGAAATTTGAAGATTTTTGCTTATTTCAGCAAAGTGGAAAGGAGCTAATGCAGTGGCATGGCGTCCGTCCTCTGTCTGTCTATCTGTTCACATCTGACAGGAGTCGTGACTCCTCCTGGGCATTTGCTCCAGTGGTCACCAAACACACAATGATCCTCAAGTGGGTCTGCATCCAGGTTGTGCTCAAGGTCAAAGGTCAAAGGGCACTTATGATTTTACAAAAATCCTTTCTGCTCCTAGGCATTTGCCCCAGTGATTGGCACACTCATTCATAATGTTCCCCAAGTGGGTTTGCATCTACATGTGCGCACTCTTGGAGTGATTTCATCTGGCTGGAATGAGCTACTTCATTATTGACGGTCACGGTCTGGTTTTTATCTCTCGCCGGTCAAACACCAAAGGGGTCTTCCCTTTGGTCTTTGACCGGCGGGGGATTATATTATGGGGCAGTTCATCGGTCTGTCTGTCCCACTTTTATGAAATCAACTCCTCCTACAGTTTTGTTCCAATTGTTTTGAAACATTGTGCCAGGGTTTCATATACACACTGATGAGGCACATATTGTATTTTAACCCTGATCTGATGATATGTGCATGAAGTATAGACCTTGAGGTCAAGGTCAGAGGTCAGTTTTTCCCTAAATACTGAAAACCTGATAACTGCTGAAAGAAATGATGTAGGCTTTTGAAATTGATGCGATAATTGTTTCTAAGACAAATCTTGGACGGCTTACATCTTGACGTGACTATGGGTTTTGGGGTCAAAGGTCACAGTTAACAGTCCCTTTGCACTACTCCTATAGAACGAGTAAAGCTAGGGCCACCAATCTTGGTACACGTGTTAACCTTGTGACCCTGAACTGTGACTATGGGTTTGGGGTCAAAGGTCAAGTTTGGCATTACCTATGCCCTATTACTATAGAATAAGTAAAGCTAGAGTCACAAAACTTTGTACACAGGTTCACCCTGTGACCCTGAAGTGTGAGTGTAGTTTTTTGATTGCAAGGTCAAAGGTCAGCATCAAAATGGCATGTAAACTATATAAACAACAAAGAACACTAGGGTCACCAAACTTGGTACACAGGTTTGGGCTATGGGTTTGCGTCATGATTTGCCCCTCGGGGCAGAGAGACAGACCCACGTGCTGAACTGCAGTTTGTGGCATTTATTAACAAAACACAAAGTTCCAAGGTGCATCAAAGCAAAAATCCAATCTGATGACAAAGTAAACTTACTGATAGTAGTAGAACGAACTCACCACAACGGGAAGGGGTTCTGGTGGCGAGGAGGAAGTATAACTAAGACTGCGGCTGTGAGAAGGAAAAACAACAGTCTTTAAATAACTGAGAACATAACTGATGGCAGGTGTGGATTCACATGAGCAGGCAGGTGATCTAATTACTAACACAGAGCACATGGATGAAATAATGACAAGGTGGTAGTGCCTGGAACAGGTGCGAAGCTCATGCCATGAGGAAACAAAATACAAACACTGAGAGCCAAAATAAAACAGGAATCTAAAAATACTGACAATCATTGTCATAGTAATAAGGGCAAGAAAACATCATAAAACAACTGACAGCAAAGAACACATCTAGAATCAACACACAGGAAAATAATACAACACTGGAAAAATACAGAAAATACTTGTATATAAATTAAGAGCCTGAGTCTGGTGATGCACCGCGCTCAGCCTCGTGACAGTTTGGGCTCAAAAGGTCTCAGGTCAAGGTTACCTGCTACATAGGTTCACCTTGGGATCCCGACCTACAGCTATGGCTTGTATACAACTATTTTTGTTTTATATTCATGGACAATAGGCTTATCATTTGGTTCGGCCCCAGTAATTACATGGAATAGTTGAAAACTGCTTTACTTCAGCAACATACTGGGATCTTCAAAGAAAAAGGAGGTGGGGGATAGTGCACTTGCCTCAGAGTGCTCTTGTATTCCCTTGATAAGCTTGTGACTTTTTCATGTACGTTTGTAATGATTTAAACAAATGTGACTTTTTGTTAGGAACTCTGATTTTTTTTTTTTTTTGTTCTTGTAAACTTCGTCTTTTTTTTTCTTGTACATTTGCATCTTTTTTTCTGAAGAATTTGTAATTTTTTTCACTCAGACTTTTTTCTCTCATAAGTTGAAAATAGGCAATTAGTTGATTATCAGTTTTTTCAGTTAATTTTCGGTCAGTCTACTAGCATATTAATTTACTAATCAGCTGTAGCACAATTGTATTGATACCAATCCCTTTCTTACTTGTTTATTTGTGACATTTGTCTGCTCCTTCCCTCCTCAACCTTCTAGACTATAAAGAAAGTCCTTGTCTTGGAGTTGAGAAGGTCAAACGGCAAACAAGACTTTGAGACGCCGAAGGAAAATTTCAATCAGGGTCCTTTTGTAATAACATTCATTGTGCTATTTTCCTCTCTCTGCGTGTACCCCTCACTTTCTCTGCAGTATAATTCCCTTGGTTTTGCGTCTATAAATATGGACAGGGAAGATGTATAATTTCTAATGAGAAAATATATCCCTTTGGATTGAAAGGCAGGGGCTGCTCCGCACGCTGCTGTTTGTTAGGAGGAGAGATGATACCTCGGGCTGTTTAGGCACAGAGGGGAGGGGGGGTGGTGGTGGTGGTGGAGGAGTCTGGCGAGGTCATTGCACATTTACAAATTAGCATTTCAATCATGCAGGTACATGGCCAGTCGAGCAGAAAATATACATGTTTTTCCTAATACGAGGCCAAAAAAAAAAAAATAAACAAAACACTGATCGCTTTTGCAAAATTAGCATTTCAGAACAAACTGCCACAGAGCATTCTATGTCTCACTGTTTGATGCTCATAACTGCAATTAAAGGTGCCTCTTCTGCTCGCGTATTCCATTCAGTATTAACTCACAAACTCACAGCATTGTGTCATAATGGCTATTAGAAGATGAATACATGATACGGATTGTGGTGTTTATCTGGTGGGAATGATGTGACATTTGAATAACTGTATGATCTCTATGATGGTCATTCTAATAAGCCTGGGCAAACACATTTTGTCTCTTCTCTCCCTGTTTCTCTCTGTCTCAGGGGCATTAATATTAAAAAGGACTGAGCTTTAGAAACACAGAGCTCATGTGAATTTTTTTTTTCAGTCCTCTCTATGCCTTACCTGTGACTCGTGATGTAGTGGTATGCAAATGAGAATCTTTATACTGCCCTGTTTGACCTTTGTGTTATATTTTTTTGCTCTCAACTATTTTTAAATTCTTGTTTATACATCTTTGTTTCAGTTGACATGCATACATGCATATTCCTCAATGGTAGGTCTGGCAGTCTTTGTGTGCATATGTGATATCTAGTAGCCCCCCCCCCCCCCCCCCACACACACACACGCACAGACCCCTTTCCTTTTGTCTTTTGGGTGCAATTTCCAGTTTCCTCCTGTAGGACACATTTTCTGTGACAAAAATTGTAGGTGTTTATATACTCAGTTTTACATACAGATCGATCCCCCTGCACAGCTCCCTCTCTCTAGGCGCCATGCCGCTCGGTCCCTGTGTGGCTCAGCCACTGAAGACTTGGTGACAAATGGCAATTATATTTGTGTGTTCTTCATGAATCCATCAAACACTGGCCTTTTAAAAATTCTCCCCAGATATTTGAGGTTGTCAGCTACTAGTAGCTGGGACCAAATTGGGATGCTGCTTAGACAGTCAAGAACCACTCACCCCCTAGTTTCCCCTGTGATGTGTGTGACAGCGTGTAGGGGAATACCATGTTTTATTCAAGTACAAATGTACACTCTCAACAGTTGTTGATGTGCTAGAAATAGGGCAGTTATAAGTCCAATATGAAGTGCATGTATGTATATGTGTGCGTGCGATTGCCTGTCCAGCTCTTTCTCATTCTTCGGTGTTTTAAGAAACCACAAAACTGCCCTTTTTTTCCTTTTTTCTAAATTTGCTTGGTTTGAAATAAATCATTTTTGTGTGCTTTTTTCATGCTGTGTTACAGGAACAGCTATTGGGCTAGGGACAAGAGTTGAAAATTAGCAATAGCTATAAATTCTGTACAGCACATCAGTTGCATTTTTGTATGGGAACTATGTTACACTGTACCGCCCCATTTAAATAAAATTCAGTTCAATTCAGTTTTATTAAAGAAGCCCCTGATTGCACCTTTTGTATGTTTTAAGAGCTTACATATCTTAATGAAATGTTTGTGGCATATTTTCTTCAATTATTTAATTATTTGCAGCAAATATGTTTTTCCCAGCCTTTCTGAAAGCAGCCTGTTTTGAGTGTATATACCTTTAAATCTTCAGACTGAATTCCACTCCGCCCTCCCTCTTACATCACATTCAATTCAATTCAGTTCAGTTCAACTTTATTTATATAGCACCATTGCACAACAACAGTCATTTCATAGCACTTTCAACTGTAGGGGAAACCCTCACAATTGCAGAAAGACCCCAGCAATCAGGCGATCCCCTATGAGCAAGCGCTTGGCGACGGTAGAGAGGAAAAACTCCCTTTTAACAGGAAGAAACCTCCAGCAGAACCAGGCTCAGGGAGGGACAGTCATCTGCTGAGACTGGCTGGGGGGGGTGAGGGGATGGAGAAGATGAAAAGAACAGACATGTAGAGAGCAAACAGCACAATGGGGACTCAATCTGTGGGAGAGAACAAACAGATGTTAATGACCAGCAAAAATATTTCATTGAGAGTGAAGAAAGGAGTGAAGCCCAGTGCATTATTAGAGATCACCTGGCTATCTAAACCTATTAGCAGCATAACTAAGGGAGGGTTCAGAGACACCTGATCCCTCTCTAATTGTAGGCTATATCAAAAAGGAAGGTTTTAACCCTATTCTTAAAAACAGAGCTCGAGTCTGGCTTCCGAGTCCAGATTGGCAGCTGGTTCCATAGGAGAGGAGCTTGATGACTTGAAGTCTCTGCCTCCCATTGTACTTTTGGAGATTCTAGGTATTACAAGTAATCCAGCATTTTGGGAGCGTAGTGCTCTGTTAGGATAATAGGGTGGTATCAGATCTTTTAAATAAAAAGGGGCCTGATTATTTAGAGCTTTGTAAGTGAGAAGAATGATTTTAAACTTAATTCTAAACTCTGCGGGAAGCCAATGAAGGGAGGCCAGAACAGGAGAGATATGATCTCTCTTTCTAGTACCTGTTAAAACTCTTGCTGCAGCATTTTGGATCAGCTGAAGACTCTTTAAAGATGTTTTAGGACAACCTGATAATAAAGAGTTACAATAATCTAATCTCGAGCTAACAAAAGCGTGGATCAGCTTCTCCGCATCACTCTGAGACAAGATGCTCCTAATCTTGGCAATATTATGCAAATGATAGAAGACAGTCTAAGAAACAAATTTAATATGTGAATTGAAAAACATATGTTGATCAAAAATAATTCCAAGGTTCCTCACAGAACTATTCAGAGAAAGAGTAACCACATCCAAACTAAGAGTTTGATTTGGAGAGGCGTTTCTAAGGTTTTTTTGACCAACAAGAATAACTTCAGTCTTATCTGAATTTAATAGCAGGAAATTACAAGTCATCCAAGCTTTGATTTCCGTAAGACAGGCCTCTATCTTGGCTAATTAATTACTATCATCTGGCTTCATTGACAGGTATAATTGTGTGTCATCTGCATAACAATGAAAATGTATGCAGTGCTTTCTAATAATGTTGCCTAATGGAAGCATATGTAAACTAAAAAGAGTAGGGCCTAGCACAGATCCCTGTGGAACTCCATGACTGAGCTTTGAGTTGGAAGAAAACTCATTCTTGACATGAAAAAACTGGGACCTATCCGATAAATAATATCTAAACCGCTGCAACGAAGTTCCATTAAGTGCAACATAGTGGTCTAATCTATCAAGTAGAATATTATGATCGATAGTATCACATTGTTAACATTGACTGACTGTCTCCAAGCCTTTAGCTCGGATCTATCCTGAGTCGAATACGGTTGAGCCATTTCCGGGATTTTTTGTGGCATGGATGGAGAATTTTTGTAAACTTACACTTGTTGGTGACTAAGAAATGTCTTTTTAATTTTTTTTTTTTGCGGAGGTTCTCCATATACGCCGCTGGGGATCCCAGGGCTGATTGTGTCGAGGCTGACTTGACCCGCTACCCCTGAGCCAGCTAATGTTTGTCTTGAAGAATCAAGAGTGAATGAAATAATGCAGCAACTAGTTGATGATAGCAGCTAGCTGGCCATAGCGGCTAGCTGGCGTTAGCTAGCCGATCAAAATAATGTCTAAGAACAACGTATATGGTCAAGTTGGTAGAGGTGAGCAAGGATTCCAGTGGGGGTGAATAGAATTTATAGAAAATGGCAATATAAACCGACCGATTCAACAGTTAAGCTAATGCTAGGTGCCCTGTCTATCGTGTGACCAATGCCGACCGACCACCTAGCCAAATTAATGCTAACAGCATCATGGCATAAATACTGTCAATAAGGCAGAATGGTACAAAATATATTGTCGACTGTGAATTAATGAACCAGGTGAAAACAGTAATGTGTGATAGGGTGACTTAAATCTAAAGAAAATAATAATATAAACCAGGCTTGGTAAGCTAACTTGTTAGTTTATTGTTGTCCATATGTTTGACAGCTAGGTTTGCCAATAATAGAGCAGCGGGTGCTTCTCAAGGATGCGCTGGGCTGGATTTACTATAGAAGTGAGGTCCCATGGCAAATCTGGAACAGTCAATTTTGCTTTTTGTTTGGAGTGAAAAAACGATATAAAGGCTTTGTGTGTGTGTGTGTGTGTGTGTGCTTTTTTTTTTTTAAGAGAAGTAAGCATTTTGATTTTTTTCTGATAATCACGTGACCATTAGACACCTTTCAGAAGGTTTTTCAGGTACGTCCCTGTTTATTTCAGCAAGACAATACTAATCCACATTCTGCATGTATTACAGCAGTGTGGCTTCATAGTAAAAGCGTGCAGGTACTAGACTGACCTGCCTGCAGTCCAGACCTGTGCCACATTGAAAATGTGTGGTGCATTATGAAGCGCAAAATATGACAACGGAGACCCTGGACTGTTGACCAACTGAAGTCTTACATCAGCCAAGAATGGGAAAGAATTTCACCTACAAAGCTTCAACAGTTAGTATCCTCAGTTCCTAAATGCTTATTGACTTTTGTTAAAAGAAAAGGTGATGTAACATGTGGTAAACATGCCCCTGTCCCAGCTTTTTTGGAATGTGCAATATCAAATTCAAAATGAGTGAATATTTGCACCAAAAAATAACGTTTATCAGTGTGAACATTAAATGTCCTGACTTTATAGTGTATTCAGTTGAAAAGGATTTTTAAATCACTGTATTTTGTTTTTATTTACATTTTACACAACATTCCAACTTCACTTGAATTGGGGTTGTATAATAATATGTGAGAAGTGTCAGTATTGTCGCTGATGGATTTTGTCCTTTTTAGTTTTTTTCTATGAACCCATTCTATTAGTCACCTTTTATGTCTTTGGATATTTTTTCCAATATCAAACCAATGAAAAACATTTGAAAATCATGTGAATAACTTTTGTAACTGCTAAATCAATCAGAAAATGCTGAGTTTTTCCCCATTTTCCTGAAAAATGTCTGTTTTGAGATGCAAGGTTTGTGCCCAATAGAGACGATATGTTACAGTACATCCACACTACAAAAATATTTCTGTTATTAATTTAGATGAACATAGAGAGTATAAATACAAAGTTTTTGTTCTGGATTTCCATATGCTCAATGGTATATTTTCATGAAGTGTGTGTGTGTGTGTGTGTGTGTGTGTGTGTGTGTGTGTGTGTGGTTTTACAAGAGTTAGCAAGATATATTTTATTTATACATTTTTAACCATGCATAGTGGTAGTTTTTGATACCCCAGCTGACTTACTGTATTTCTGCTTCTTCTCATTATCTCTTCATTTGTCTCTTGTGACTCGACAGGTCTGTCATTGCCATCTTTGACAGTATCATCATTATTATGATCAATGATTATGAATATTATCCCATTGTGTCCATTAATCTTGGTCTCACTGTTCATCAGGATAAAAATAAAGACTGTGGCTGTGAATTCAAGACCATGCCAATGCAGTGCAATACTCTCCCAACTTCAGCCACTTTTTAGAACTTTACAGCATGTCACAAACCTGTGGTTACAGCTATGCAGTATGGTTTTTACGTTGTGGTTTCTTAATAACTATTTATTCTTTACCAAATTGAAAGCTTGACTTTTTCAAAAAGAAAGATGATTATGCCTCCCAGTCGTCTTTTGTACAGGGATGTGCGTTTGTATGTGATGGTCTACTGTACAGTGCTTGACATTAACTTTTTTGCTCACCAGCCACTGTGGCTAGTGATTTTCTAAAGTTACTAGCCACTCAGCCTTTTCGCTAGCTACAATTTTGTGGTTGGAAAATTGTTTAATATGATCAAATTTGACTATTGCATGCTAAATCTTACTTGAACTAAATTTACAACCTATTTACTGTACAACTGTACAATGACAATAAAGTCTATTAAACCACCCTTATACATACATAAAAATACCAAGAGAAACACTGTTTAATTATTAACAGCAGTAAATACTGTAAAACAGTCGAGAAAAATATTTGCAATATGAGAGTGAAGTACAGGTAGGTTTGGGGTCTGTCCAAATTCTCATTTGTACCTCTTCCCCTTTGCCTACCCCAACCCCTTGGCCCTTGAAATCAAAGGCCAAGTAGTAAGGGTTGAAAATTACCCCTATGAATGGGAACACCCCTTCAGGGTTGCACGACGGCATTAGTAATTACTGATGGATTTAATGTAAATCTACACTACCTGTTTTCACCAGAAAAAAAGAAGAAAAAGAAAACTGATAAAAAAAGTCTCATCTTAAGGAGAAAAATTGTTTCAAATTTACATGAACAATTCTAATCAGTAGAAAAAGTCAGAAATTTACTAGAAAGATGCGGTAGAAGATGGATGGATGGATGGATGGATGGATGGATGGATATTTTATTTCCATGAAATAGCTGCATATCACAGATATCATAGATAATCACAGATAAACAAAAGTTTACCTCAGAAGAAGCTTCATTTGCTCTTTACAGCAACATAAAGTTTAGTTGTTTTTTCTCTCTGTCATACGAAAACTTACATTTGCACAACTAATGGGAGCTTTTTGCTCTAAAAATAATCATATTTAACCACAGAGGAAGGAGCTAATGTGGGGGGAGAGAGCAGAGGTTATTCTCACTGCTGGACGGAGGATCAGGGGCAGTTATCCTGTGATCTGATCACTGAGAGTGGCTGCTGTCTGTTCATTGATGTTTCTCCAGACTGGCTATAGAATGAACCAAACCAAAGAGCAGACTATCTGCGCCTTCACCTGTACCCAGCACGCTGAGCACGGAGTCCGTCTTGTGTACCAGGGCTGCTGCTGCTGACAGTGGACCAATGAGAATACATTGTGTGTGTGCATTTAGTGCTTATGGGAGTTGTAGTTTTGTAGTCTCACACTGCGCTAGGCTTATTAGTTAGATGTTGCTTGAGAAAACTACACCGCCAAAGTGGCTAGTGGGAGTTGTCTTACCCGCCACCAGTGGAATCCACCTGCCAGTGGCCAGTAATAAAATTAATTTTATATCACTATGGCTTTTACCTCTTAGCCTTTAAAAAGGGTGATAGGGTATTGTCGTCACCCTGCTGGATGGATGGGGGGGGGGCGTCTTTGCCAACACATACTTTGTAAATGCAATAACTAGAGAAAGAAATGATGTAGACTTTTAAAATCGATCCTACACTTGTATCTAAGAAAAATCTTGAATGAGTTTGAATTTGGGTGACCTTGAGGTCAGTGTCAGAGGTCAGATTTTCCATCACTCTTGTAAACATGATAACTCAAGAAGGGAATGAGTGAGGCTTTTGATATTGATATAGTTGTATCCATGAGAAATCTCAAACAAGTTCAAGTTTGGCTGACCTTGACTGTGGCATATTGATGTACCACCATGCACGTCATGGACTTGGTGACTCAGGCACAGATGACGCTTCCACGCCATGACTATGTTAAGGGACTAATGCCTGTATCCTGCTCCTGTTAGCTTGCTGCTTGCTCCACATGTTGCTAGCTTCTTTATTAAAGTTAACCTTCAACACCCAGAACGTATCCGCTGGTCCTTGCTTCCAGACATAACAATTGGTGATGAGGACAAAAAATTAATCTTCTGGAGGAAATAGGACATTTTGCTGAAGATGGAAGCATGTTTGGCACCCCTACCATCGTTTCTCGCAACCCTAGGTGACCCGTCCATCCCATGGCATCATTGGTTTGAGTCGTTCCGGACATACAAGTCAGCTATGGACCCAGCTACGGTTGGCAAGCTTTGTCTATGTGCTTTGCTGATTCATAGCCTGGGCAGCGAGGGACAGCATGTGTTTAGAACATTGGAACCTGTGGATACATATGATGAATGCATCGCCCTGCTAGCTGGACATTTTGCGACACCCAAGAGTGTGCTGGCAAGGAGAATTAAGCTCCACCAATGCAGACAGGACGCGGAAGAGACAACCAGCAGTACATCGCAGACCTCCGCTGTCTGGCGAGCATGTGCAGGTTTGAGCAGCTATAGGATGAGATGGTGCGGGACTAGCTAACTGAGCACACCAACAACCCAAGGTTGCGGGTGAAGCTGTTATTGGCGCCGTATGACCTGCCACTGGTGAAGGCGGTAGAGTTAGTGTTCCAGCTGGAGGCTGCCGCCCAGTTAGTATCACAGCTAGGTGGGTCACAACAACAAACCCCAATAGCTCACGCAGTTACCCCGGTAGAAGAGCCCATTAACAACCGCGACCTGCTCGGAGGATGCCAAGGTGAATACCACGGGACAACAGGACATCATGGGACACCGGGTGTGTGGCAGCTGTGGTTCCCCTGTGCACCGAACATGCGCGCGGTCCTGCCCAACCAGGGGGCAGCCATGCCAGTGCTGCGGCAAGCTTAACCATTTTGCCAAAGTGTGCCGTTCAACATGGTCAATGAGCTCACCACGCAGTTCAAGTGGACTGCCTTTGACAACTACCATCCATGCAGTGGACTGTAGCAGTGCGGCATACAAGTGGTGCACAGTGAGGCTTTTTTTTTTTTTTTTTTTTTTTTTTTTTGTTACTTATTTGTACCCGTAGGTAGACTTGGTTTGCAGTCTGGTGACAAGCCACCGGCTGCTGGTCGCTGCGTGCGCGAGCGCCCTAAACCTACATTTTTTTTTTTTTTTTTGACAATGTCAGCCTGCTGTTACTATTGGACACCGCCACTATGAAATCACTGGTGAACTGGGTTATAGGGAAGAAATTCTTCCCTTTGCATCCAATTGGGAAGGATGCAGCAGAGCTTTATGGATTCGGGCATACCAGAATCAGCCTCGTAGGAACCGTCACAGTGACAGTTTGCTATGGGTCCAAAGTTCTCTCAGCATTCACCTTCCAGGCAGCGATGCATGGCAGTAACATCCTGGGGTGCGACCATTTTTACAAATTGGGTTTCACCATACATGACCACGATAGACTTTGTTTGACCGCTGATGAGCAGAGCGCGTGCACCCAGACGTGGGTACAGCTGCTCCAAGCTTGACACCACACGGAGAGCAGAATATGGAGAAAGGGCGTAATCCGGACTTGTCTCTGATCCTCGCCCGGCATAAGCCTCATGGAGCCACCGTACAGCTGCAGGAGGGAGAGGCCGTGGCCAAGCAGGACCCCAGTGAATGACGACAATCTGGAGCATGTCTCGGTGCCGGTGAGAACGACATGCCGCCACAACCACAACCAGCATCAGAGGAGAGAGGGTGTAATTTGGACTCATCTCAGATCCTCACCCGGCATAAGCCTCATGGAGCCGCCGTACAGCTGCAGTAGAGAGAGTTTGTGGCTGAGCAGGACCTCGCAGAGCAATGCCAACCTGAAGAGTGTCCTGCCGCCGGCGACAATGTCATGCCGCTGCAACAGCAACCAGCATCAGGGACGAGAGAGCAGCAGCAGCGGCGCATAAAGCCCACCAGGTCAGCGTTTACAGTGCTTGATGGGGTTGAGGTCCACTGATCCAGACGACCTACAGATGCTCCTGTTGCCGCCGATGCAGATCACCGCGCAGTTGGGGCCAGCCACCTTCCAGATGGCCGATGGTTCGAGATGGCATACCAGTCGTCTGCAGAAGGTAAGAACGGCAGCCTGGATCAAGACGTGACGCTGGAACCGACCCAGCCAGTGTGGGATCCGGACTGGGACTTTGCTGACGAGAGAGCAATTCCAACAAGGGGGCATCCAGGTTTGCCACAACCAGCGCTTCCAGGGCCGCGCCCATCGTGGGCTCGCCAGACACCCCTGAAGTTGAATTGTAAAGTAACTCTGTTTTGAAAATGTTTAAGCAGAGCATGGTTGACAACAGTGGCAGAATAACCCACTCAACCATGCAGGGTTTTGCCGGAAGTCTACCCGGTTGCACAGGTTCGTATAATGGTTCAAAAGGTAATGGTTCTTGTGATTGGAACTTGAAGTAATTTATGGTTTGGTTTTTCAAGTTAGATAGATAGATGTACTTCATTGATCCCAAACTGGGAAATTACATACTACCATATTATGCTATTAACATCAAGCAAATATGCGTACTGTATTATTGGCAATTTGTTGTGTTCACCATCATGCAATATGCCACAACCAAGGTTAACCATCACCAACTAAGTTCTGGCTTTCTCCGGGGTGTGTGTGTGGGTGGGTGTGTGTGGCATGTTGATGTGCCACCATGCATGTCACGGATGTCGTGACATAGGCACGGATGATGTCACCACAGCATGACTATATTAAGGGACTGACGGTGGGAGATGTGTACTTTGGCGCTCCGCCTCTAGCCTGCTACACTGCCTGTACCCTAACTAACTAACTAACTAACCTGCACTTATATAGCGCTTTTCTAGTCACAAAGACCACTCAAAGCGCTTTCATTAATACTAACCCTCTATTCTAAGGGCCTATAGTTAGCTTGTTAGCTTGTTGCTTGTCACCCCACAGCATCTCAATGGGATTAAGATCTGGGCTTTGACTCGGCCATTCCAGGACTCTCCATTTCTTAGTTTTTAGCCAGTCCTTGGTGGATTTACTGGTATGTTTTGGGTCATTGTCATGTTGCAGGGTTTAGTTCTGTTTCAGTTTTAATTTTTTTACAGATGGTCTCACGTGGTCCTCAAGCACCTTCTGATACATGGTAGAATTCATGGTGGATTCTATGATGGTGAGCTGGCCAGGTTCTGCTGCAGCAAAGCATCACCAAACCATGACACTTCCACCTCCATGCTTCACAGTTGGTATGAGGTTCTTTTCCTGGAATGCTGTATTTGGTCTATGCCAAACACGTCCTCTGTTCTGGTGTCCAAATAATTCAATTTTAGACTCATATGTCCAAACAACATTATTCCAGATGTCCTGGTCTTTGTCTGTGTTCTCTATGGCAAACTTCAGTCTGGCCTTCATGTTTGTCTTAGAGAGCAAAGGTTTCCTCCTTGCACGCCTCCCATGCAAGTTAAACTTGTGCAGTCTCTTTCTGATTGTAGAGGCATGCACTCTCACATCAACAGCAGCAAGAGCCTGCAGTAGGTCTTGTGATGATATTTTAGGGTTTTTGGAGACTTCTTTTAGCATCGTGCGGTCTGCTCTTGGGGTGAACTTGCTTGGACGGACAGACCTGGGCATGTTGGCAGTTGTTTTGAATGTCCTCCACTTGTAGACTATTTTCCGGACAGTGGAATGGCTGATTTCAAATTCTTTTGAGATCTATTTAAATCCTTTACAAGAGTCATAAGCTGCTACAATCTTCTTTCTGAAGGCCTCAGACAGCTCTTTCGATCTCACCATGGTGTTCACTGTTACTTCAACAGTCAGGAGCAGACCAAACTAAATGTCTGAGGTTTAATTAGGACAAGCCTTCTTCAAAATGCTGAGTAGCAATGTTCTGATCATGTGCACCTGATGTGATACACCTGTGTGTGACTTTAGCCATTTTAAGTGGGAATAAATGTGGGGGTATCCTAATTTATTCCTCATAGAAATTTCATGTTTTTAGAATTACATTAAACAGAAAATTTTAAAAAGTCTTTTCTCTCAGTTTAAACAGTTCGGTTATATTACTTGAATCTCCCAGTATTGTTATAATTGATATTAAATGGGCTGCACGGTGGCGCAGTGGTTAGCACTGCGGCAGCACAGTTTACCCTTGGCCGGGGGATCGTGGGGATCGTGGGATCGTGGGTTCGATCCCAGCCCCCGACCAACAGTGATCTGTGTGGAGTTTGCATGTTCTCCCCGTGTATGCGTGGGTTTACCCCGGGATTTCTCCGGTTTCCTCCCACATGCCAAAAACATGCAGGTTAGGTCAACTGGAGACTCTAAAGTGGCCCTAGGTGTGAATGTGTGTGTGAATGGTTAAGGGATAGCGCCGTATCGTGGCTGCTTCATCCATCCAGGTGGTGGATGACCCTCAATTTCCCCTCTGGGGATCAATAAAGTATACTAAATCTAAAAAAAAAAAAAAAAATATCCCTATATCTAAATATGTTAAAAACACACAGACTTTCATAGAGTGTCTTAATTTTTTTCACATGACTGTAAATGTGATAACTCAAGAAGGAAATGATGTAGGCTTTTCATACTCATACCACAGATATGGTATATCTATGGAAAATCTTGGACAAGTCTGATTTTGGGCAACTTTGAACTCAAAACACTGTACAAAAACATTGTAAATATGAGAACTCAGAAAGAAAATGACATAAACATTTCACATTTATTCCATTGTCCCATCTTTGAAAAGACTTCTTAAAGCTAATTCAGCCAGAATCAGAATCATGTTTGTCGTTGTACCCAGGTACAAACGAAACTGGATGCTCTACATAAAACAGCGTACGAATCAGCCATTGCTCTTAATGCCAGCAGGCTGAGGGGTAGCACTGGAAGCTGCCAGTATTTGTATATATGTAGTAGTAGTAGTAGTAGATTAGTTTATTTGACAGGGACAGTGCAATAAACATAGACAATTAATCAAAGACAATTAATCTGATGTGTTGCACATAGAGTGTATAGCTATTAGCTAATTTGCAACTCTTGTCCCTGGATGGGCTTTAGAAAAAAGAATCAAGATAAAAAAATATACACAATAATCACATACATCAATGCAGAAAAATTATAAATACACAATTATAAATATTATATTATAAATACACAAATATAACAGCCTGACTCACATTTAACATAAATATTATAAATATTATAAATACACAAATATAACAGCCTGACTCACATTTAACACATATAACATAACTCACATTTGCCTATTTCAGGCCTTCCTCCCTCCGTCACTCACTATAAACAAACACATTTATTCCTTCCCTTCATTCACTCTCACTTTGCAGACAGTTAATTCATACATGAGTACATTCTTGTTTATTTTTCAGCCAGTTTTTAACATTTTTAGTGAATGTTTTAAAGTCCGTTATTATTTTAATTTCATTTGGCATTGTGTTCCAGATGTGACTGCCCTTTATAGAGAAAGCTGTTTGTCCAAATGTGGTTCTGCGGTGGAATATTTTTACAGTTATTGTTAACAGAACTCCTGGTGGCTCTGCTGCTGTCCTGTCTTTGGACGAAACCAGCAAGTGGCTCGGGTGCTGATTTATGGAAACATTTGAACGTTAATTTCAGAAGACAGAGGTCAATGAAGCTCTCAAAACTCAATAGGTTGTATTTTTTTTAAAACATTACAGTGATGCCACCTAATGGGCTTTTTGTCCAAGATTTTTAGGGTTTGATTATATAATGAACCTATATGTCTTATTGTGGAAGGGGCTGCTTGAGCCCAGACTGTCAAACAGTATGATATATGAGAAAAAAACCATAGAATGCATATACAGTGCAGCTGCTTCGTAAGGTATGTAATATCTAATTAATTTAAAGCAGTTCAGATTTTTTTTTACTGTTTTTGAAATTTTCTTTATATGAAGATTAAATTTGAGTTGAGGATCTAGTACAATGCCAAGGTATTTGAATTCTGTAGCTAAACTGATGTCATGATCATGTATATTAACTTTAAAATGTTGCAGGTTACATTTTTTGATTGAAAAGCACATTGAGACTGTTTTCTGAAGGTTCAGCAATAGATGGTTCTTGAGGAGCCACTCTTGGACATCAACATACTTGTAGACAGTACATCTGCAGCCTGTGCTGGAGTCTTTGAGCTGTGTAAATAACTGCATCATCTGCATAAAGTTGGCATGTTGCAGCTGAGCAGTGTAACGGCAAGTCATTAATAAAAATGCTGAAAAGTAAAGGACCAAGAATGGACCCTTGTGGGATACCCATGCGGTTGTTTAAAAATGAGGATTTATCCTGGTGAACTTTTACACACTGTTCTCTATTCTGGAGATAAGATGCAAACCATTCTAATGTATTTGGGGAGAAGTTAAAAGATACCATTTTGGATAAAAGCAAACTGTGGTTTACAGTATCGAAAGCCTTTTTGAGATCTAGAAAAACAGCTCCTACCACATTACCCTGTCCAAGGACTGTTTGACGTTTTCAATAAGGCAACAATTTGCTGTTTCTGTTGAGTATCCTGGTCTAAAACCCAAATTGATGTGGATGAAGAAGTTGACTGTCTTGTAAGTAGTCTATCAGCTGTGTAGCTACAACTTTTTCAAGAACCTTAGATAGGACTGGTAAGATAGAGATTGGGCGGTAATTGCATATATCGTCTTTACTGCCTGATTTATGAACTGGTATGACGACAGCTTTTTTCCAGCAGATGGAAATGTACTAGACCTAATGGAGAGATTAATGAGATGAGTCAGTGGTTTGATTAATATTTTGCTGTGCATTTTGAGAAAGGAGGTGCTCATATTGTAGATATCATTAGTTTTTGAGTTTGACAGTGTTTTAACAACGCCAGCAATTAACTTCTCATTTACCTCATCGATGTGAAAAGTATCTGTTGGAAGTATGGAATTTGTGTTGTTGAGCACATTTGGCAGCACAAAAATTTTTTGTTAAGTCTTCCACAGAGCCCACAAAGTGTGAATTAAATTCATTTGCCAAAGTAGCCTTGTCACTGACGGTCTTGCCATTGATTCTAAGTTCCTTTACCCCCTTCTGATCGTTTTTTTTTATTAGTTAAGTTATTTAAATGCCTCCATAGGGAACTGTTGTTACCCTTTGCATGATCTATCAGTTTATTGTAATAAGATATTTTTGATTTTCGCAGCTCATGTACCACTTTATTTCTTAAACTTTTGTACACAAGGTGATCATTTTGTAGTTTGGAGGTTAGTGATGTTTTTCAGTGCATAGTCTCGCCTCTTCATAAGTTTTCTTATTTCATTATTTAACCATGGTAGGCTAATCTTCTGTTGTCTACTTTTAATTTGCTTTGAAATTTTTCTATAGACTTTGTGATTGTTGCAGTTATAAAATTACAACAATCATCTACTTCACATGTTGACATGAGCTGCTCCCAATTTTGATTCTCTAAGTAATGTTCAAACTCCTCATTTTTTGATTTGGGGATAATAAAATTTGATTTGTCAATATCGACTCCCCCAAAATACTGTAGTCGCTTTTTAGTAAGTTTCCTGACAGCAAGAACCATGTTATGATCTGAGAGACCAGTTACAAGATTATAGGTTCTGGTTATTCGTTCTGGTTTATTAGTAAATACCATGTCAATAAGTGTTCTGGATTGTTTGGTTATCCTGGTGGGTCCTTTGATGATTTGCTGGTAATTAAATTTAGTCATGAGGCTTTTCAGTTTTTGTTTGTCTTTTTTATCAGACCAGTTGATATTAAAGTCACCATGAATTATTGTTTCTCTGTTCTTCTCAAGTTGTTTAACCAGATCACTTAATTCATTATAAAAGGAAGAGTTGTGTGACGGTGGGTTGTACACTACTGCAATGTTGAAATTCATTACCGGAGAGAGACATACATTAACAGCTAAACATTCAAGTGAAGTATTCAAATCAACCAGTTGACATTTATATTTCTCTTTGATGTAAATTAAAACACCTCCTCCCCTCCCTACCTGCCTGTCTTTTCTAAAACACTGGTAGCCCACAATATCGATCATATTAGTGTCTATGTTCCTGTGTAGCCAGCTTTCTGAGAGACAAAGGTAGTCCAGATTTGAGTCCAACAGCAACACCGAAATCTCATCTCTTTTGGGGATTATGCTTCGTATGTTTAAATGACCGCCGAGGATCCCCTTTGGTTTAGCCTTGGTGTCCCAAAGAACTCGTGCATGATTAACAGTTTGGAAAAATAAATGTTGTTTTTGCTTTTGTACAGCTCGGTTTTGTGCTAACCCAGTGGTCTGCTGTTTAATAGTGGCAGGTCCAGGGTTAAGGTGAATATCTCCTGCCAGAAGTAGCAGAACTAACAGAACTTTAATTGTATATCCTCTGCCATATTGTGATTTTTGCTTAACAGCCATGTTTGCCTTAATTTGGAAGTTTTTGCTCAGGCCTTTTAAAGACCACATAGAGTGTAGGGTGAGATGTCCAAGCCCAAATCCATACAGATAAAACTTTTTAACTTCACCTTTGGTTGAGTTTGTCGGAAAATCCTTCTTGTTGCAGGTCCAGACACACAAAGACAAAACGAAGAGGAAGTAGAGAAGTAGAGAAGGCTTATTAGTGGTGCCCATCAGCCCACTTTTTAATCCGGTGGCAGCCATCTTCGGTCTTTCTTGGAAAGAAGGAAAAAGAAAATCTGTGGATAGTAAAATAAATTCTGCTTATATCGCCAGAATCTGATCCGATCGCCCTCGAATCCAGCTGGGCCTCAGCTAGCCAACTAGCCCCTTCCGTTGCTGGTCTCGTTGCTCATAGTCGCCGTAACTGGTCTCCCATCCCGCTCCTCCAACCGAGTCTCGTCACACACCGCCGCTGCCACCGAGCTCCGCTGAGGTCACGGTAAGTCCTCCGCTAGGCACCGCCACCTACCGTCGTCTGCCTGGGTGAAATCTCTGCTGAGCCCCGTCAACAAATAGCCGCTTGCCTGGTAGTATCTCCGCTGGGCCTCGCAGCTGGGCTTCGATTCAGGCTGGTGTAAGGTGGAATGACTGGCGCCAGCATTAAGCTAACTAGCGTTAGCTTAGCAATCGCTTCGGGTAGTCTCGTCGCACACCGCCGCTGCAGTCACGGTAAGTCCTCCGCTGGGCACCGCCGCCTACTGCCGTCTGCCTGGGTATGTATGCAGCTACCATCCGTCTATCATCAGCCGTCTATCATCAGCTATCATCCGTCTTCCACCATTTAATCATTTTCGGGTTGGTGGTGGGTGGCTGGAGCCTATCCCAGCGTCTTTGGGCGAGAGGCACGGTACACCCTGGACAGATTGCCAGTCCATCGCAGGGCCAACACAGAGAGACAGACAACCATTCTGTCGTATCCGGCTCTAGGGAGCCGGGCAATCAGAGCCAGGGACAAGCCAGTGAGTCGAGATGTTTTATTCTGGGTAAGGGATAAGGGATGAGGAGAGCACAGACACTCATACAGACGTACATTCTCAGGCTGCACAGCGCAGGGGTAGGTAGCTCGTACCGGACATGGGGGTAACAAGACGTGCATACTCACAGCGGGATACAAACACCGGAATGCTGCAAGGGGAGTTGAGGCTGACACCAGACGAAGGGGCTTCAGCCTAGCAGTGCTTATGTCGCAGCCCCGAATGATCGAAGCTGCTCCTCTTTATACTCATTAACAGCGCCCCAGCTGATGAGGATTAATTGGCCCCAGCCGTCCCGTGACACTGACAGCTGGGAACCAGCTGAGGCACTGCCCAATGAGAGGCAGGGATAAAAGGAGCATGGGCTGAGCGCCGAGCCGGCGTCTCACCCCATGGTGAGAGAGCCTCCCCCTCACGGTCGGGCTCCCGAACGACCAGGAACATCCCAGCCCCCCCCCCCTCCCCACCTAGGGTGGGCGGAAGGGAGGCAGGACCGGAGGGGAAGATGCAAAGGGAAGGACAAAAAAAAAAAACACAATAGACCAATGTAGGGCAGAGAAAAAAACCCCCAAATACAATACCCTACAACACAGGGAAAAGGATTAACCCAGAGCACAGTTAGGGAGAAAACTGAGTTAGGACACAGGTAGGGAAAATACCAAATACGACTACAGACAGCATACAAATAACGTATAGATCGGGGCAAAAAAAAGAAAACCAAAAACCCACCAAAAAGGTGGCAGGAATGAATAAAGCAATCACAGAGTATAGTTAAGGGGAACAAAACACACTACTCCATAATGCACCAACAAGACAAAGGTCAGGACAAAAAATGATGAAAAACGCTGTGCATGGATACTAAAGAAAACAAAACACACAGCACTGAATATATAAAAGATCACCTAAAGAAACAGAGGTGACAAGGACAAATGGGTAATAATGAAGTACAGTTAAGTGGGAATGAAACACATTACTTCAAACAATAACAAACACAGTCAATGTTAAAGTCAGGGCCAGGGAAGGCCCCCCACGAGGATAATAAGACAGAATGGGGTGATCACAGAGTATGGTTGAACAGGAAACCACACGCATACTCCATGTTGCACCGACGAGGCCAAGGCTAAGGTAAGGATGAATGAAAACGCTGAGTAAAGATAAGAAAATGCAATACACAGCGCGATACATAAGGTGAGTCACCAAGAGGAAAAAAAGGTGACAGGGTAACAGGATAACAATACGATAAAAATGCTGAGTATGGTTAAAAAAAAAACAACACACAGCACAAAAACATATATCCCCTAATGGACAAAGAAACTACACCCGAGTGACCTCAATAATAATAAAAGAAGTAAAGGACACCCGAGGAGACGGCAGGCAGAGTCCAAAACGGCCGGAATTGTTCTGGTAATCTCCCCGCCCATTGTCCAGTTGGCAACCCGGGGAAGAGAAATGTTCGGACGGCGAACTCTGGGCCCAGATCCCAGGAATCCAGTCCAACGGCTGCCGAACCAGGCCGCCCAAAGGCAAACAGACCAGTGGGGGGGAAACCAGATCGCCGAACCGAAAGTTTTGCGGGTCGGGTCGTCGACCCGCATCACTCAACCACCAGGACCGTTGAGACGGACGAAGGGTCAGAGCGGATCCCCGTTGGAAGAGGCTCAGGGGAGAGCCGATGACGAGGGCGGCGGGCCTCAGGGAAACGGCCACCTCCTCACCGGACCTGGACAACACTGGGGCAGCACCCACGTCGGACCCCGATCGGGCCTCAGGCGAACCCACGTTGAATACTGCACCAGAACCAACCTCCAACGTTGAACCCGGACCCTCCAGCACCACGAGGAACAGCAACTCCTCGCCGGTGACCCTGGAAGAAGGCTCAGAAGAGAAAACAGAACCGGGATCAGGATCACCGGCAGCGCCAGAACCCGGCGAGACGAGCTCAGACACAGCGGGCGGCTGCACCCTGCTCGTCTCCCCTGGAGATAGGCTGAAGTGCTCAAAGATAAAAAAAGAGAAAAGAAAGGAGAGCACTCGCCTGATCTCGGGTTTCTGACGCCGTCCAGGACTGCGAAGATCCAGGATCCGTCGTCAGGAGGTCGTTGTCAGGCTCCCATCTAGCCGCGTCGGGCCCCGCAGCCAGCACGATGGTCAGCGCAGCTTGAGATCCCTCCAGCTCAGGTAACCCCGCCGACGACCCACTCGGCGTGAAGCCAGAAGAATCTCGTCCCGCTGGACCGAACCGCTCCTCCGTGGAGACCCGGGGACGCTCAGTCGTCGGCGTAGACTCCACGCAGCAGTCAGTCCCCCTCCTCCGTCCGCAATGTAGCTGCGGAACCACAGGCCCTCTCCATATCCACCACGTTGACCCGAGCCGGGACCGCTCGGCGGAGAGAGACACAGAGGATGCGGGATTAGGCATACAGGTTACAGCAGGTGGGGAGAGTTCAGGGAGCTGCGAACCCTGAACTTCTCCTCCAGGGATGTGACAGAGCAAATCATTAAGCAGGTGTGAAAAAACAATGACTTGCCTGCCCCCTGGAGGTTGAGTATCGCCTGCTGTCGTGGATTCTGCTTCTTCCTCTCCCCGCCCGGCGATAATGGAGGACCCCCCGGGAATTCGTCTGAGGATCGCTCGCGTTGTCTCCAGCAGAGAGCTCACCAGGCCGGGATTCCAGGCACACACAGCGGTCAGGAAGCGCGTCGAGGAGGAGGGGGAAACAGCCGGGGTGAGCCAGCCCGAATGTCCAGGAACGACAGCGGGGGAACGAGGCTCAGGGGACGAGGCTGTAGAATCTCCACACTGACGAGGCGAAGGGATGACAGCTGCGTGGGAGGAACGGTCCTGACGATGACCCAGAACTGGATCCGGACGAGGTTCGTGCAGAGGTGACTCGGCGATGTGACGACGACTACTCCCAGGGGACGAAGCGAGGGGGAAACCCAGGATTCGCCGCTCCAGATCGGAGATCGAGACGAGGAAGGCGTCGAGCACGGGAAGGCTTCGTAGCCCTGAAGTCCTCACCATCAATCTCACTGCCGCCGCCACATGCCTGAAGGTGGTGACAGGAAACACAGTAGAGCTCGCGACAGCCACTCGACCCCGGACATAACTGCTGTCAGCTGCGGCTCCTCGAAGGGAATCCCGAGTGACGTGGCGCAGGTCGGGGGAAGTCCTCTGGTTGGCGCGAACTCCCGGACTGGAATGGCGGCAGGAACGGGACTCCGAAGCGGGGAAAGACCGTCGCCCACTTCGACTCCCTGCCGGGATTTCCATCCACCCCGTGGAGCTTCTCTCGCTGTGTACCTGAAGCGTCTATCCTGGCACTGTCCTCCAGATGGTACAGAGAGTGAGGGTGACAGTCCAGGAGTTCCTCAGCACGGCCCGGATGCCAGCGTCTCGCGTTGGAGGCGTCGTGCAGGGTGAAGAATGTCCCGTCGACAGCCTCCGAGATGGACCTCAGCTCGTCGCCCTGGCGCCGGAAGTGACTCCTGGGAAACGGCATGCTAGCAGCGCTGACACCCGGACAGAAAGGTACATTTCCACGGCGACTCACGGCCGCCGGCAACTCTTCTGGCTGCGACATACTGTCGTATCCGGCTCTAGGGAGCCGGGCAATCAGAGCCAGGGACAAGCCAGTGAGTCGAGATGTTTTATTCTGGGTAAGGGATAAGGGATGAGGAGAGCACAGACACTCATACAGACGTACATTCTCAGGCTGCACAGCGCAGGGGTAGGTAGCTCGTACCGGACATGGGGGGTAACAAGACGTGCATACTCACAGCGGGATACAAACACCGGAATGCTGCAAGGGGAGTTGAGGCTGACACCAGACGAAGGGGCTTCAGCCTAGCAGTGCTTATGTCGCAGCCCCGAATGATCGAAGCTGCTCCTCTTTATACTCATTAACAGCGCCCCAGCTGATGAGGATTAATTGGCCCCAGCCGTCCCGTGACACTGACAGCTGGGAACCAGCTGAGGCACTGCCCAATGAGAGGCAGGGATAAAAGGAGCATGGGCTGAGCGCCGAGCCGGCGTCTCACCCCATGGTGAGACATTCACTCTCACATTCATACTTACGGACAATTTAGAATCCCCAGTTGATGCGAATTAACCTAACCTGCATATCTTTGGCCTGGGAGGAAACTGGAGTACCTGCAGACTTCACACAGAAGGGCCACCGATGGTCAGGGGGTGGGATCAAACCCACAATGGTCAGGGTGGAGGGTGGTGTCATATACAGTTGGATATGATTGATAAATATGTAGAAAACTGGATAATGCACACTATATTAGTACATTCCTGAATTTCTAAATGTTTTGGCTTAAAATAATGATTGTGTCAGGATGGGGTCAAATTATTAAAGGAAACTTTTAAAAATTGAATATTTCTTAAAATCTTAGCCTTGTTTTTGGTATCTAAAAAGCAAAAACAAAATAAATTGCATGTTATTGGATTGACATTGTTCAGTATTTCCCATAGACCAGGGGTCACCAACTGGCAGACTCCGGTTTGGATCTGGACCCCAGGAGTCCTCCGTTTGGACCCCGAAGCCTTTTGATACTATTTGGGGGAAAAGGGAGACTGTTTTATTTTGGCAGGGAAGAAAGCGGAAAAAGCGGAACTGAACTGCTGCATCAGCAACCGCCCTGCAGATTATGGCACGAGCCCTTGGGTGCTCTCCTCCTGCTGCAGACTCCCACCTTTGCTGTCCCACGAATGCTACTCTCTGCAGAGACTCTGCGACTCCAACCACTCCAGAGAGTCAGCGGGTTGCAAAATCAGGTGTGCAGTGGGTGCACCCCCCCCCCCCGCCACACACAAGTCTGACACGTAAAAACTCTGTAAAAGCTCCATGTGTTACTGAACATAAAAAGTTCCACCTCCCCTCTCACTGTAATCATGGAGTTACAGCTCCATCCATGCTGTAACAGAGTTTACTGTTGAGATGAAAAGAAAATGTTGGAGGAATTGTGTCATGTGGAATTATATCTTGTGTCCTGGAATTATATTTTGTGTCCCTTTTTTTGTCTTATGTTGAAACAGTTTTTTTCTGCACTGAAAATATTGTATAGAGGTATACTTTTTGTGAAATTTAGTTTTTTAGATATTAATGTTTTTTTTAATGCAATAAAATTTAGTTTGTGTTCTCCTGTAACACATTTTTAGGATTTTAGTTGTAGATTTTAGAATTTTAGACCTATTTATTTGGAGTCAGCAAACACATTTATTGTTCTCCTGTATTATAAAATTTTATATTACGTTTTGTTTGAAATTCAACAAAGAATTCATTTTAATATATTTTTGTTTAAAAATTAATATAGAGCTAAAACTAGCTAAAACGTGAGCTTAATAAAATAATGTGTGAAAGCAAGTTAAATGATATTAGCCTGTCTGGAGACAGCTGTAGTCTTCTGAAAGAATATCAATGAAAGTTCTTAAAAGCACATTTTTGAGATAAATTTGTCCATGTTTTTTATTTAACCTTTATTTATACAGAGTAGTTCCATTGAGAGGCAACCTCTCTTTTTCAAGGATGCCCTATTCACACTAGGAAGCTGCCCAGTACAGCCACAGACTGACCTGTAGCCACTGAGCAGCTCCACTGGAGCAGTTGGGGTTAAGGACTTCGCTCAAGGGCACCACAGTGGGGTTAAGGAAGGTGGGGCAACACTGTTATGTTATCTGTCCCACCCAGATCTAATCCTGCCAGTCCAGGGATCGAACCTGTGACCTTCCACTCACCAGTACACATCCCTAACCATTAGGCCACCACTGCCCACCATATGTCAGATTTCTCTTCCATTTGTTTTAATAAAAGATGTTGGAAGTAAATTCATGGGTCATCGCAAATACTTTGCTATAAAAGGGCCAAGTTGTCACACAGTGGGAGGGAAAAATCTTGAATAGAAAATAAATGTGTCAAGATGCATTGAGAATTGTTTTAGAATCAAGTCGGAGTTCTGAATCATAATTGAATCATGAGGTGCCTAAAGATTCTCACACCTAGTTCGGACCTCGGCTGGGGAGGAGGACCTTTTGCAGTTTTAGTTGGTGACCCCTGCCATAGACTTTTATTTCTTCTGTGGGGACTACAAAAGGTTTTTTTAAATAAAGTTATAAACACTAATTGTAAGGGCTTTATATGGACCAGCACAACAGTGGATGAGCTAATCAGAATGTAGGGAAATGGGGAAAATCATAAATACATAGCTGGTTTATCATGATTGAACTTTCAAAAAAATAGGAAGAAGAAGGTCAGATTATAAAGTGATTGTGTTCTTGTACATCTTTTCTTTGTCTTTTATTGTACTTATTACTTATTATTTATTATTTATTACTTATTACTTATTATTGTACTTATTATTATTGTACTTACTTTTATTGTACCAAACATATATACAAGATGACATGTAAAATCACATAAGGATTGTCATATCCAGCCTGCGTTGTGTTGTAGCTTAGTTTTTTGTCACATTTTGTCTTAGCTTTGTTCTGAATTGTAATCGCTCTTGTTTTGTTTTTCTTTTGAATTCTTGGATGGAATATAGGTGGGCAATATAAGCTGCGGCTTCAGCCATCACCCATTTCGGATAACTTACGTTGAACTGTATAATCAGAGGAGTTATTGTCTAATTTGACCTTGTTGGATTTTCTTTCCCCCTTTGTTATATTATTCAGTTTCTTTTAACCTGTACTTTTAATCTATCCGAAATAAAGATTCATTCATTCATTCATTCATTCATACTTAACTTACACCTGGCTTTTCCTTCCTAATCCTGGTTCTGCTGGAGGTTTTTTTTTCCTACTAAAGGGGAGTTTTTTTTCCCCCACTGTTATAGATTTTAGGATATTTTTCTTTTGATTTTAAGCACAACACAGCTGTTGTTGTGAATTAAAACCTAGACAGAAATCTGGCTGATCAACTAATGTATGAGCTACTCTTTCTATCCTATCTATCTATCCTTTTGGCAAATCTTATAGAGAGGGCTATTTAAGCTGCTTGAGCCAACCCACCTGAAAGCTTAATTACTGTACCGTAAATTGAAAATGGTCTACGAATTATTGTTATCCTGGTTGTATCTTAGTAAATCTACCAGGTACGGTAAAGTAAATTTAGTAAATGTGTTGTGAAGTAGACTTGTTTTATGTCTTTTTTATAATTTGTTTTAAATATAATGTAAATACATATAATGGAAGATACACAAAGTAAAAAGTGGAAAAAGTCAGAAAAAAAGCAACATTTGCAGGCAGCATGCTTTGAGTCTGCTTGTTAAGCTTTAGCCTTTCCCCACATTGTCATGAGCAGACAGCGAGGCTTTTGTCTTTTGGAGAAGAAAATCCATCAACCTGGTCTTAAATCACTGCATAATGAATTCTAGCGTGCACTACCCAGTTGGCTAATTCAAATTGCATGGAATCCTGATCCCCAAAGTCTATATTTGTTTATTGAAGCAGCATACAGAAGCCTGAATGAGGAGAAGGCAAAACCCAGAGTGTGTATTTAATTGCTTTGTTTTACATCCACATTCACGTCCGGCCTCTCCCAGGGTGATGTGTTGTTAAAAAGTGCAAGGCCCGATTCCCACACTCTCTCCCGCTCTTGTTAACCGTAATTGCAGTTGTTGGTGAGCTGATAGAAAAAAAAAAAAAAACAGATGGAAATGAATTACCAGCATCACATTAAGGTTTGATGTTTGCATCCATTTTGGAAAAATTGTTGATTGTTTTGCACAGCTGTATAACCTTATGGAACTGATGTTATACAGATGTTGGATGAGGCAGAATTAGAGTCTGACTGTTGAGATACTGTACATTTTAATGTATATATATACAGTATTACACTAAAGAAAAGAGTAAGTATAGTTCAAATTGGCAAACTTTAAAAGAGATGAATAATTCACAGAATCTGACAGCGTGTGCACATGCAAAGTTGCTCTGATGTGGAGGGAAGGTAACGTAGGAGTAGCTCCCAGTAGAGCTGAATGTGCAGGTGTTCCTCTCAGTAAAATGCCACCGCCTTTGCTCACTCACATCCTTCCTCCTTTTTCTTATCAGACAGGTCGCTGTCTCCTGACTTTCTGTAGCTGTCACACATGCACTTAGAAAGACTAGTTGAGGCCATCTCTGAGCTTTCAGAGGAGAGAAGATCATTACCGTTGCAGACAGCAGCCATTTTGAATATGTACACTATCACAGGCTGTCTTTCTCTCTCCTTTTTTTCCTCTTTATTAATCTCCCTCATACTGTCTAAACTCACTACTCCCACAAATGTCTTGTCTGCCTACAGCGGTGGCTTTTGTGATCCTGTCACGTATAAAGTTTCGGCGTCTCTCCGCTTCCCTCTTTTATTTCACAGGTGAAATGTTTGCTATATTATCGATTTTTATCATGTTAAAAAAATGCTGAGAATGATTTAGCTTAGAATGGCATATCTCCATCACCACTTTCTAAGAAGTGAACATCACTGGCTACAGTGACTTTATAAGCAAATATAATATATGAAGTACAAGGTGCAGAGTGTGCAGACAAAGTTCCTTTTGTGCTAAAATGAAGTTAAGTGAAAGAAATCTACAACTCTTCAAAAGTAGGTACTATGACTTATAAGTGCACTATTTAGCAGTGTTATTTCTCTTATCTTGTATTGTAGTGTTTAGGGTTTTTGCCTGTATTCTCAAAAGTTAGGGCTGGGTTGGTCATTGATTTGATATATAAATTTGAAGGTTTTTTTGTAGCGGTGATTTAAAAGAAAAAAAGCATTATCGGAAAACATTTTTTTAAACTTCCACTGCCATCCCATCGCTTAGACTCCCATAGTCCCTTGTTGGCCTCCCACCATTACTTCTCTTAGAGAGATACAGTAACGTGGCCTCAACCGAGTTTATTTCCAAAAAATGCAGTCTCTTCATTAGTTAAGAACTGGTTTTATTTTTGTGGTGTTAAATGTCAAACAAACCATGGTCCCCTGCATGTTTTTTTTTAAAAGATTGTTGCAACTAAAGGCAGCAGCATGACCAGTTTATTTCAGCATCTCCAAAGGGAATGCAGCCAAGTGGGAGGATACTATGAAATGCACAAGATTTCAGGAGCCCTCAAACAGATGCTACACATAAAAAGTGCTTGGTTATGTTTATAAACACAGTGCTGGATCAAAATTCTGGGGTGCTGAGGTTTTGTGAACACTTGGTTGGATTGTTCTGGCTGGGTAAAATTGGTTTTCATCTGAACTGCTGGTTGGGTAATCCTTACCCAACTGCAGGGTGGTGGCATGGGCAGAAGAGAGAAATCCTTAAAGCAACACTAAGATTTTCACATTAAAATAATGTTTTCATAATTATTTTGATGGTACATCAACATTTAACTACATGAATGTGACTTCCCTCATAGCAAGAGTGGGCCTGCATTACCTGCAACAGCTCTATTCTTGCTGTTGCAGGCAAGAGCAGAAATCCTACAACTGGAAGTGGTGACCTAGTGGTAGAGCATCCACCCCACATCCGGGAGGTTGTGGGTTCAAGCCCCAGCCAGGTCATACCAACGACCATTCTGGCTTACTGCTCAGCATTATAAAATGGGAAAAGGACAGTTAGTTACCCATCCTCGGGGGGGGGGGGGGTACAAGCAAGTGTACTCGTCATGCCTGTCCCAAGCCCTGGTAATCATAATCATAAATCATAATCGACCTTTATTTAATCAGGCAAGGAACATATTCTTATCCAAAGATCCAAAAGGGCATCTTCCGTAAAAGTCTCTGCCAAGTCACGGACATGGACCCTCCGGCTATGCTGTCCTAACACGGGGACAAGAGAAACAGCGGGAAGATGTCAAAATCTGTGGTGATATACTGTAGGTAGAGTGCTGGACTCTGGTGTGGGAGATATTAAGTGCAGTCCCCTGTTAGACACCACCAGTTTGGCTGTCCTGCTAAGCATAGAATGAACGGTGAACAAGTTTACTTAAAAAATGTACAGTGCATCCGGAAAGTATTCACAGTGCTTCACTTTTTCCACATTTTGTTATGTTACAGCCTTATTCCAAAATGAAACAAATTCATTTTTTCCTCAAAATTCTACACACAATACACCATGATGACAATGTTGAAAAAGTTTTTTTTTTGAGATTTTTGCAAATTTATTAAAAATAAAAAACTGCGACTTCCGGTTATGGCTGCCACGTAGGACGGACGTGTCTCGCTCTGCTCTGCTCCTGGAGAAAAAAAATCGGCAAATAACTCTCTCATTTGGGACAGAACGTATCTCAGCATTTGGGCGAGGATATGTCGGCGAAGCCTAAGGCTGGAAAACCAGGAAAAGGAAAAAGCGAGCCGCCGAAACAGTCCAAATTAACGGACTTTCAGGTCTGTGACGCAGCAAACAAAACTCCATATATGGCGGAGGAGGCTGGCAACGGTGCGATGTCTGCGCGGGGAGGCGCAGATGCGCTGATGGCTGCCATGAGTTCAATGAGAGCGGACTTTTCCTCTAGATTTGATGGGATTATGACAGCGTTGGAAGGAATAAGAAAGGAATTGGGTGACTGTGTAGAACGAACGGCGCAGATGGAGCTCCGTCTCGCTAGTGCTGAAGATGACGTCACCCGTCTTCAATTAAAGGTGCGCACTTTGGAAAAAAAAAAAAAATCTCTGGAAGATAATATTTTGGATTTGGAATCTTGGTCGAGACAGAATAATTTGAGGCTGGTGGGTCTTCCAGAGGAATCAGAAGGTCGGGACGTATGTTCCTTTCTGGAAAAGTGGATTCCGGAGGTGCTGGGCAGCGAGGAGTTGCAATCAGCAGTGGTTCTGGAAAAAGCACATCGTATTGGCCCACGGAGAGATAAGGGACCGCCGAGGACCTTAATTATGAAGTTTCTTAGCAACAGAGACAGGATGAAGATCTTCAACGCTGCACGTGCTAAAGGAGAGATTAAACACCAGGACCAGCAGGTGCGGTTCTACCCAGATTTGGCCACAGGAATCCAGCAATTGAGGAAGCAGTTTGATCCCGTACGTAAGGAGCTGCGCAACCTTGGGATTCATCATGGTGTAATCTATCCTGCGAGACTGCTGACCACGTATGAGGGCAGAACCCACATCTTCAAGACCCCAGAGGAGGCGCAGGAGTTCATCAAGAAGATCAAAGAAGAAGAAGAGACTGGTGGGAGCTAAGCATGAACAAAATATAAGGTAGAATAATTAAGCATTTGCACAGGCATCTGACTGACTTGAAGTAAATAGTAAGTTTACAAAATATAGATTGTATTATATATTAAAAAAACAAAACAAAAACAAAACAAACAAAAAAAAAACTATGATGTACAAAGTTGTTAAAAATTTTGGAGTTAAGTTGGAAAACTACAGAGGAGAGTTAATGTTACGTCATTAAAAGCAGTAGAGTTAGGGTGATTGGGAGGATGAAGAAGGAGTGGCTTAGGCTGTTCCCCGTGGGTGTGGAACGGTCGATGGCTATATCGGGAGACAGAATTTTTCTTTTGATTTTGGGGGGTTTGCCACAAGTGTGGGAAGGGGAAATTTGTTTGTGTGTAGTTTGTAGGATGAATGTTCAACCACTCATGTTTTTGCTTCTCTGTATGAGCATGTTAACACTGCAAGGTAATCCCAAACTCTCTATTGATCATGGACCAAAGTGTTAATCTTAATTTAACTTCATGGAATTGCAGAGGTCTACAAAATTTAAAAAAACTTAAACAAGTTATGAATAAAATAAAGGACATGGGTTCAAGAATTGTGTTTTTACAAGAAACTCATCTGATAGAGGAGGATGTTAAAAGAATTAGGAGTAGATGGCAGGGAAGTGTATTCACCTCTTCATTTTCATCCCGAGCCAGGGGAGTTATGACTCTCATACATAAATCAGTTCCTTTTCAAGTGAAAAATGTAATTGGAGACAAATTTGGAAGATATGTAATCATTCAAGGTTCTTTGCTATTAGAAAATATAAATCTTGTGAACTTATATGGTCCCAATATAGATGATCAGAAGTTCTTTGCTAATTTATTTCTCATCTTATCATCACTTACAGGGCAACATATAATAGCAGGGGATTTTAATTGTACATTGAATCCAGGTGTGGATAGATCAACAGGACTGGATTGTACGCACATTGGATGTAGGATGACTATTAATCATTTTATGAAAGAATTGAGATTGTTAGATATATGGAGAGAAATGAAACCACAAGTTAAAGCCTATTCTTGTTATTCCAGTACCTACAAGACATTCTCACGTATTGATTATTTTTTGATTTCCACAGAATTAAGGTCCAAGATTCAAAACTGCTTTTATGATAACATCGTGATCTCTGATCATGCACCCTGTTGTCTAATATATGTAGATAAAAAATTGACAAAGGAATCAGGCAGATGGCAATTTCAGCATAAATGGCTTCAGGATGAGGAATTTGTCAAGTATATAGAAAAACAGATAGACGAGTTCTTTGACATCAATACTACACAAACATCAGCATGTGTAAAGTGGGAGGCTTTCAAAGCTTTTATTAGGGGACATATTATTAGTTATACAGGATCAAAATCTAAGAAGACTCGAGAGGAGAGAGCTAAATTGGAACATAAAATGAAAAGTCTTCAGGAAAAAGTGTATGCAGGAAGAGATCCAAGGTTGGAGAATGAATTACTGATTTTGAGAGCTGAATACGACAAAAAATCAGCGAATAGAGCTGCCTCGAGTCTTCTAAGATTGAAACAATCTTTTTATGAACAAGGTGAAAAATCAGGAAAATTATTAGCATGGCAGATTAAACAATTGGAAATTAAAACACCAATAACCAGTATTATAAGTAACGGACAGGTAGTTATAGATCCTTTAGAAATTAATAGAGCCTTTAGAGATTACTATGAAAAATTATATGATACCAAAAATGAACCTGATTTAACAAAACTAAATGGGTTTTTGAACAAACTATCTATACCGTGTATTCCAAATGAAAACAGGGAGATATTGGAGTCTAAAATTAGTCAAGAAGAAGTTGGGCTAGCCATTGATAATATGAAATCAGGAAAAAGTGCAGGACCAGATGGTCTTCCAGTTGACCTTTATAAAAAATTTAAGAATAAATTAATAAAACCTTTTTTGGAAATGGTTTTAGAAGCATTTCAAAATAATAATTTATCATCATACATAAATAATGCCTTAATTATACTGCTGCCAAAACCAGGTAAGCCCTCTAATAAATGTGAAAATATGAGACCAATAAGCCTATTAAACGCCGACCTTAAGATAATCTGTAAAATTTTAGCAAGACGAATACAAGAAATTTTACCAAATATTATTAATTGAGATCAGAATGGCTTTATAAAGGGTAGACAAGGCTTCCATAATGTAAGAAGACTATTTAATATTATTTATTTTAATAAAGAAGCACCGGATACAGCTCTCCTATCATTGGACGCCGAAAAGGCCTTTGATAGAGTTGAATGGCCCTTTCTTTTTGAAGTCCTACAAAGGTTTGGACTTGGAAATAATTTCATAAAATGGGTTCAAATAATATACAATAATGCTACAGCAGAAATCCTAACAAATAACAATATTTCAAAACCAATAAAAATCAATAGAGGATGTCGACAAGGCTGTCCACTTTCACCTTTACTGTTTACTATGGCAATTGAACCTTTAGCGATAGCGATACGTTTACATTCACAAATATATGGAATTAAAGTTGGACCAACAGAACATAAAATCTCCCTGTACGCCGATGATATAATTTTGTTTATGTCGAATCTAAAAAAATCAATTCCAACCTTGTTGAATTTAATAAAGAATTTTGGGGAAATATCAGGATATAAAATAAATAAAACTAAATCTTCAATATTAATGCTAAATGAGACCCAGAGAAATTACCCAGCCCCTGAGGTAAATCAATTCAATGTTGTAAATCAGTTTAAATATTTAGGAATCCAAATTATGCCTAAGCTAGAATCAGTCGCCAGTGTCAACTATGAAGCCTTAATGTCAGATATCAATGAGTTAACTCAGAGATGGATGTCACTACCAATGTCGATGATCGGGAGAATCAATATACTTAAAAGTAATATTTTACCTAAAATACTTTATTTATTTCAATACATTCCCTTATCACCACCTTTAGATCTATTCTCAAGAATAAAAAAAAAGTTAGTGGAATTTATATGGAACAACAGGACAGCTAGATTACGTTTGTCTTTATTATATTTACCATTTGATCGTGGAGGTCTGAAATGTCCAAATTTTATGTTGTATTATTGGTCGGCACAACTGAGGTCTATGACATATTATTTTTCATCAAATGATCTCCCTCACTGGACTGAAATGGAATCATACAATTTACCTTTACCTCTTCCCATATTCATATACTCAGATTCGGCAAAAAAATTACAAAAACAAGTTAAAAATCCATTTGTAAAGCATATGATCAAAATATGGTGTGAAGCTAAAAACTATTTAAAAGAACCACAGTTATTGTCACAATTTAGTCCAATATGGGGTAATCAATATTTTAAACCAGGGAGAGCGGATGCTGTATTTAAAGTATGGAATTTAAAAGGGATACAAAAGATTCAGGATTTATATTTGCCATGTGCAGACAACATAATGTCTTTTGAAGAGCTGAGGATCAAATTTAATCTCAATAGAACACATTTTTTTTAAATATCTTCAACTTAGAAACTTTATTCGATCAAATCAAAATAAAGCTCTCACTCGACCTATTTATTCATCCTTGGAAAAAATGATGATGAAAGATAGTAAAAGAAAGGGTATTATTTCAGAGTTTTATAACTCATTGACACTATCTTCAAGTGAAAATTCACTGAAAAGATTAAACTACTGGAAAGAAGATCTGCAAATTGAAATTTCAGAGGAACAATGGGAATTGGCTTGTACAGAAGCTCAAACCAAATCAATAAATGCACGCCTTAAATTGATACATTTCAAATGGTTAATGCGGATGTATGTTACACCGGAGGAGTTAAATAGATACAACAAAAATATACCAGATACATGCACAAAATGCATGGAAAGTAAAGGAACCCTATTTCATTGTTTATGGGAATGTAGATTAATAAGAATGTTTTGGGAAGAGGTGAGGGTAACAATTGAAAAAATAATCTCAAAACAAATCATATTGAATCCTAAACTGTTTTTGTTGGGTCTGTACCCAGAAAAGCATAATTTTAATAAAAGTGAAAGAACATTCATAGACCTCAGTTTGCTTAATGCCAAAAAATGTATTGCACTATTATGGAAAAAGACTCATAGACCAGATGTGACTCAGTGGTTAAGACAGATGTTAACAAACCTTCCATTAGAAAGAATAACATATATACTGAAATCAAAGGAAATTGTGTTTGAGAATATATGGAGACCTTTTATTGATTATGTAAAAAATTTAAACATAACTCTTGAAGAAGAAGGTGAATGATGTGTGTGGACCTTGTAAATTCCAAACTGGTGAACATAATATGTATACTTATGTATTGGATTGTCTAGACTAAACAGAGGAGCATTGTTGAAGACTTGATTTTGTTGGTGGTTGTTGGTGTTTTTAGTGCATTTTTTTTTTTTTTGTAGTACTTTAGTGTTAGTGTTTGATTGTTTGTATCATGTTTGTTAAAAAAAAAAGGTTCAATAAAGATATTGTGGAAAAAAAAATAATAAAAAACTAAAATCATATGTACATAAGTATTCACAGCCTTTGCCATGAAGCTCAGAATTGAGCTCAGGTGCATCCTGTTTCCAGTGAACATCCTTGAGATATTTCTACAGCTTAATTGGAGTCCACCTGTGTTAAATTCAGTTGATTGGACATGATTTGGAAGGGCACACACCTGTCTATAGAAGGTCCCACAGTTGACAGTGCATGTCAGAGCACAAACCAAGCACGAAGTTAAAGGAATTGTCTGTAGACCTCCGAGACAGGATTGTCTCAAGGCACAAATGTGGGAAAGGGTACAGAAAAATTTCTGCTGCTTTGAAGGTCCCAATGAGCAGTGGCCTCCATCATCTTTAAATGGAAGAAGTTCGGAACCACCAGGACTCTTCCTAGAGCTGACGAGCCGTCTAAACTGAGCGATCGGGGGAGAAGGGGATTAGTCAGGAAGGTGACCGAGAACCCGATGGTCACTCTGTCAGAGCTCCAGTGTTCCTCTGTGGAGAGAGGAGAACCTTCCAAAAAGACAACCATCGCTGCAGCAATCAACCAATCAGGCCTGTATGGTAGAGTGGGCAGACGGAAGCCACTCCTTAAGAAAAGGCACATGGCAGCCCACCTGGAGTTTGCCAAAAGGCACCTGAAGGACTCTCAGACCATGAGAAACAAAATTCTCTGGTCTGATGAGACAAAGATTGGACTCTTTGGCGTGAATGCCAGGTGTCATGTTTGGAGGAAACCAGGCACCGCTTATCACCAGGCCAATACCATCCCTGCAGTGAAGCATGGCGGTGGCAGCATCATGTTGTGGGGATGTTTTTCAGTGGCAGGAACTAGGAGACTAGTCAGGATAGAGGGAAAGATGAATGCAGAAATGTAGAGACATCCTGGAAGAAAACCTGCTCCAGAGCACTCTTGACCTCAGACTGGGGCGAGAGTTCATCTTTCAGCAGGACAACGACCCTAAGCACACAGCCAAGATATCAAAGCAGTGGCTTCAGGACAACTCTGTGAATATCCTTGAGTGGCCCAGCCAGAGCCCAGACTTGAAACCCAATTGAACATCTCTGGAGAGATCTGAAAATGGCTGTGCACTGACGTTTCCCATCCAACCTGATGGAGCTTGAGAGGTGCTGCAAAGAGGAATGGGCGAAACTGCCCAAAGATAGGTGTGCCAAGCTTGTGGCATCATATTCAAAAAAAGACTTGAGGCTGTAATTGCTGCCAAAGGTGCATCAACAAAGTATTGAGCAAAGTCTGTGAATACTTATGTACATATGATTTCTTCATTTTTTATTTTTAATAAATTTGCAAAAATCTCAAAAAACTTTTTTCATGTTGTCATTATAGGGTGTTGTGTTTATAATTTTGAGGAAAAAATGAATTTATTCTATTTTGGAATAAGGCTGTAACATAACAAAATGTGAAAAAAAAGTAAAGCGCTGTGAATACTTTCCGGATGCACTGTATGTGGGGGTGGGATTACATTAGGGATCAGCTCTGAGCCCCTTCTTGTTTGCTATGGTGATGGACAGGCTAAGAGAAGAGGTGAGGCAGGAGCCTCTGTGGACCATGATATTTGCAGACGACATTGTGATCTGTAGTGAGGGAGAGGGAATGTTGGAGAACCTGGAGAGGTGGAGATATGCACTGGGGAGAAGAGGAATCAAAGTCAGTAGAAGCAAGACAGAATACATGTGTGTAAATGAGACGGACGCAGAAGTAACAGTGAGCATGCAAGGAGTAGAGTTCGTGAAGGAAGATGGGTTTATATACTTGGGGTCAACCATTCAAAGCAATGGACACTGCACAAGAGTGGTGAAGAAGAGAGTGCAGGCAGGGTGGAGTGGGTGGAGATGAGTGTCAGGGTTGATTTTTGACAGGATAGCAGCTAGAGTGAAAGGGAAGATTTACAAGATGGAAGTGAGACCTACTATGAGGTATGGTTTAGAGACAGTGGCACTGACAAAAAGACAGGAAGCAGCCATGCCATATTTGTTTTGCTGTAACCACAGAAATGGTTGAAATTTATGTCAGCAGTGCAAACAGTGTGATCTGATATTAACTTTTACCATGGGATAAAATTTTAAACAGGTATTGTCGTGAATTAGGGCTGTGCACATTGACCAAAATTTCATATCATGATGTAAGTAATCTTTTTTGACGATGACAATATATATACAGCGGAGAAAATAAGTATTGAACACATCAACATTTTTCTCATTAAGCATATTTCTGATGGAGCCATTGACCTGAGATTTTCACCAGATATCAGTAACAACCCAAGTAGTCCATACATTCAAACAAATCATGGCAACAGTGTTCCCAAAACAAGTTATATTTAATAATAGTGGATAACACAGAGAGTAAGTATTGAACACATGAAGAAAAAGATGTGCAAAAAGGCATAGAAAACCAAGAAACTAGCTGAAATCCATCAGAATTTAGGAAGCCATCCCATCCCCCATCAGTGCAAATTAATTTCAGCTGGTTAATTCCTGACTGATAGCCTTTAAAAAGGTCTGTGAATATCAGATTGTCACACCACAAAGAACTCATGATGGGTAGAAGCAAAGAGCTCTCTCTAGACCTTCGCAACTTTACTGTTGCAAACCATATTGATGGCATTGGTTACAGGTACATTTCTAAACTGCTGAATGTTCTAGTGAGCGCTGTTGGAGCCATCATTCAGAAGTGGAAAGAACCTCATTTTACCATAAACCGGCCACGACCAGGAGCTCCTCGCAAGATTTCTGACAGAGGAGTCAAAACAATTACCAGAAGAGTTATCCAAGAGCCAAAGACCACTCATGGAGAGCTCCAGAAAGACCTGAGGTTAGCAGGTACTGCTGTTTCAAAGAAAACAATAAGTAATGCACTCAACCAACATGGACTCTATGCCTGGTCACCTCGCAAGACTCCATTGCTGAAGAAAAAGCATGTTGAAGCTTGTTTAAAGTTTGCTGCACAACATTTGAGCAAGCCAGTAAAACACTGTGAGAATATAGTCTGGTCAGACGCAACCAAAATTGAACTTTTTGGATGCCACAACACACAGCATGTTTGGAGGAGAAATGGTACTGCACATCCCATCATGATGTGGGGATGTTTTTCAACACATGGTACAGGCAGACTTCATATAATTGAAGGAAAGATGAATGCTCAAATGTACAGAGACATCCTTGATAAGAATCTGTTGCCATCTGCTAAGATACTGACGATGAAACGAGGGTGGACATTTCAGCAAGACAATGATCCCAATCAAACACACAGCCAAGGAAACTCAACTGGGTCCTGAGATGGAAAATAAAGCTGCTACAATGGCCCAGTCAGTCACCTGACCGAAATCCAATTGAAAATCTATGGAATAAACTGAAGACCAGAGTTCATAGAAGACACCCATGGAACCTTCAAGATTTGAAGACAGTTTGTGTAGAAGAATGGGCTAAAATCACTCCTGAGCAATGCTCGGGCCTAGCTTCTCCATACAGGAGGTGTATGGAAGCTGTTATTACCAACAAAGGCTTTTCCACTAAATATTAAATCAGTTTCACCAAGCGTGTTCAATACTTATTCCCTGTGTCATTCCACTTTATTAAATATAACTTTTGTTGACACAGTTGCCTTGATTTCTTTATATGCATGGATTACTTGGGTTGTTACTGATATCTGGTGAAAATCTCAGGTCAGTGGCTCCATCAGAAATATGTTTAATGAGAAAAATGTTGATGTGTTTTAATACTTATTTTCTCCACTGTATATATAAAGTTGTATACATACATACATATATATGAAGAGTTTATTTCCAAAAACCGATAAACGCCACTTCCATGAAAATTTCAGTCTTTTTTTTTTTTTTTTTTTTTTTTGTTACTTATTTGTACCCGTAGGCAGATTTGTTTTGCAGTCTGGGGACAAGCCACCAGCTGCCGGTCGCTGCGTGCGCAAGCGCCCCTTAACTCCCTAACTTGCATGTTTTTGGCATGTGGGAGGAAACCGGAGAAATCCCGGAGTAAACCCACGCAACACGGGGAGAACATGCAAACTCCACACAGATCACTGTTGGTTGGGGGCTGGGATCGAACCCACGATCCCCGCGCTCCCCCGGCCGAGGGTAAAACTGTGCTGCCACAGTGCTAACCACTGCGCCACCGTGCAGCCCACGGTGCACGTCTTTACATCAGTCTTTACATCAAACAACTGTTAGCATTACCTACTTATAGAAGTTCAAATCGTTTTGTCTCAAAAGCCAATATGTCCTATGTTATAGACGATACAAATTCATGTTTTGTTTTGTTTTTCAAAAGCCAATAAACACCGGAAGCGTTTTTTTTTTAATTTTTTTTTTTTTTACAAAAGTAGATAACTCCGCAGGGCAAATCAGCGCTTGGCATTTGGGTCACATGACTCATCTTGGCTGCCTTCCCAGTCTGCTTGCTCTGACTGATTTCCCTGGTTATGTTCGGAATGTTCACTCACTCACTCCCTCCCTACTCGCTATATGGGGAATCTAGATATAGTGGACTTTTCAATAAGCTCAATATAACAATAAAATCAACCGCTTTCGGACACTACTGGGCTTGTTTTTGTGGCACGTTTAATGACGTCATCACGTGAGACAGTAAAATGAAACAGACTAACGGTGGTAAAAAAATGAATACCTGCATGTAATTTGTGGTAAATATGTATTAAATCAAATTGTTTTTGCTGAATTGTTAAATATAAATACCTTAAGATACTTTATGCTGTGATGTGAAGCTCTTCTCTCACTGCTCCGTTGGCTGCGCATTCACTATATAGTACACTATATGGGGAAGGAGTTTCTTTTTTTTCCAGCCTTATTCCTTTTCTTTTTATACTGTGCACGCCAATGAAGAGAGAGAGAAACACCATTTCAATTCTCCTGTATGTCCTGTACATATAGTAGTATTGACAATAAAATCTTTGCATCTTGAATTTTGAATTATGGCTTTATTATAGCTATATTATACCATTTTACTGAGTGGATATGTCTAAATCAGTGTGTCAATCATACTACATTGATGCTTATAGACATTCAAGTATGTTTCAAACAAAATAGCATGGCTTTCAGGACTTATCTGTTTTTGCAAAAAAATGACTTGTGGACTTAACTGTTTTTGCAAAAAAAATGACTAATAAATTGCCAAAAAGTACCAATGACTTGATGTTTGATTTTTTGATTTATTATGTCTGAAATACTCATATTTCAAGTGACCATGTCTTAGAAGCTGATTTGGAAATACTAACACCTATAAACCTACAGATGAAAAAGTGTTTTTTCTTATTTTGAACTCAACTGGACTTATCTGTTTTTGCAAAAGAACTCTTCATATGTATACACTACTCACAAAGTTAAGGATATTTGGCTTTCGGGTGAAATTTATGGAAAATGTAAAAAGTTCACACTACAGAGATATTATATCATGAAGCATGCAATGGTGAGTTCCGCATCTCAGACAATTTATTGAAACAAACACCAATAAAAGTGGTGGATATAGCACAACAATAAATGTCAGTGTCTCAATAACTTGTTATATGCCCTTGAGCATCAATTACAGCTTAACGGCATCTCATGCTGTTCACAAGTCGATTTATTGTCTGCTTAGGCATGGCATTCCACTCTTCTTGCAGGGTGGCCCTCAGGTCATTGAGGTTGGGGGGTACAGGGCTACGAGCCTCTACACTGCAACTCAGCTGATCCCATAGGTTTTCTATGGGATTCAGGTCTGGAGAAAGTGCAGGTCACTCCATTTGAGGTACCCCAGCCTCCAACAGCTGTTCCCTAATGATGTGACCTTGATGAGCTGGAGCATTGTTGTCCATGAAGAAGAAATTAGGCCTGTGTTGTTCATACAGGGCACAATGATTGGAATAATGATGTTATTCAGGTAGTATTAGCTTGTCACTGTACCATTCACAAGGTGTAGGGCAGTTCTGTATTGACTAGACACACCTGCCCAGACTGTAATGCCACCACCACCAAAGGCTCGTCTGGTGACAACAGTGGCTGATGCATAGTGCTCTCCTTGACGTCTCCAACATCGTTGGCGGCCATCATTTCTGCTCAACGTGAATCGACTTTCATCAGAGAACAGCACTTAGCCCCACTGAACCCTTGTCCAGTGTAAATGCTCCCTGGCCCATGCAAGACAATGATGCCTGTGCCTGGTGATGTGGTCAAGTACCCTTGCAGGTCATCTAGCATGCAGACCAAGCTGATGTAAATGGTTTCGAATGGTCTGACATAACATTTGGGTACTTCTCATCTCCCTTAAATGTCCCTGGAGTTGAGTGGCATTCATCGTCCGGTTCCACAGTGCACTGTTCACAATGAAGCAGTAATCAGTGTGGGATGTGGCCAAAGGACGTCCACTTCTATGCCTTTCTGTGACTCTTCCAGTCTCTCTGTATCTCTGTTGCAACCTGGTGATGACACTCTGTGACACTCTAAGCTCAGTGGCCACTTCCTTCTGAGAACATCCTGTTTGACGTCTGCATTGGTGAGGTACTGTTGATCAGTTGTTAGGTGTCATCTTGGTCTCATGATGTCAAAATGTGAACAGCATGATGAAGAGGACTGTTTAAATACCAATTCTAATTGAACCAGAAAATGTATTGGTCAGTTCATGGATCAAACACCTGTTGTGAATTTTGCTGTTAAGTACCTTGTTGGAGAACAGCAAGTTGCGCAAAAAGTACTGAAACATTGAACAGTTGGAAATGTGCATTCTAGAGGTTAGAGAAGGTCAAACTAAGTTCACCTGTAAAGGTTATAGTGCATCTTAGGTGCATCCTGAAATTTGCCCCCTTCCTGATTTCTCTATTTTTTTGTATGTTTGTCACACTTAAATGTTTCAGATCATCAAACAACACATTATAGACCAGAGTGGTGGCCTAGAGGTAGAGCATCCGCCCCATAACCGGGAGGCCGGGGTTCAAATCCCGGCCGGGTCATGCCAAAGACCATGTAAAAGTGGAACTTCCTGCCATCCAGCTTGGTGCTCAGCAATAATGGAACTGAGGAGGGAAATGTTGGTTACACAGTCACAGTGAGTGCACAAGTCAAGTGTACTCCCTGCGCCGGTCCTATGCCCGGATAAAATGGACAGGGTTGCATCAGGAAAGGCATCCGGTGTAAAAACTCACCTTCAACTGTAAGAGGACCCACCCCAACTGAGGGACTAATTGTGTCCTGTCAAAATAAATATGGATGATGATGATGATGATGATGAAACAAATTTAAATATTAGACAAAGATAACAAAATGCAGTTTTTAAATGAAGGTGTTTATTATTAAGGGGGAAAAAATCCAAACCTACATGGCCCTGTGTGAAAAAGTGATTGCCCCCTAAATCTAATAACTGGTTGGGCCACCCTTAGCAGCAACAACTGCAAAAAAGCATTTGCGATAACTGGCAATGAGTCTTTTACAGCGCTGTGGAGGAATTTTGGCTCACTCATCTTTGCAGAATTGTTGTAATTCAGCCACATTGGAGGGTTTTTTGTCAAGCGGTGGCCCTCGCAAGCCACCATAAGACGCCACACCGTCACCAGAGAGTTGTGTTAGTGTCTTTATTCACGGTGAAATCACAATAATACAAGCCGCTGAGGTTATGACACAAGCAAGTCTACACACAGGGAGGCGTAAGGCTAACAAGCTCACTCACGGGTCCACAGGAAAAGACGGTCACACCACAGACGGGCAATGTAGAATAATCCATATAGTACAATCGCTCCGACGATCAGCGACGGACACTGCTGCAAGGATGCAGCCGCTAGCGTCGGCTTAAGAAGCTGACCGCTAACGACCGCAAATGCAGAACAGCTGTTCAGGTCTTGATAGCTGAGCGGAAGCCTCCCCAAGCACTGTCACAATAAGAGCTCGGAGAGCCGGAATAATAACGCCGCTGTCAAGACCTGACAGGAATAGCCCAAGCGCAAATAACATTAGCGCTCGGGTCATAACAGTTCCCCTCACTCAAAGGCGGGCTCCGAACACCCTGTAACACCTAGCCCCCTCCTCCCCCCCATCCCCACCCACAGGGCGAGTGAATGGAGGAACAGGCAAGGAGGGAGCGAAACAAATACCAACAAGGCCCCAGAAAAAAAAAAAAAAAACACATCCCCTGACATACCCATTACATTCCCACAGAAACAACGAAACAAATAGGGCAAGAGTTACAATACACGGGGCACAAACCATACAGAGCATAATTTACCAGACACAGAAGGTTTTCCCACAGTGACCACAGACAAACTGTTTAACTCCAGTATACATGACTTCATGTGGTCTTAAGGAACTCATCTGAGTGAAGGTCCTTCCACGCAGTTCACACACAAACCCCTAAATGCCACAATGGATCAGTTTATGCTTCTAAGTACCCAAGTGTATGAAACGTCTGCCACATTCTCCACAAAAGTACCGTTTAATCCCCCCCCCCCAAAAAAACCCCCCCATCATCCTTGAACACCAGAGTGCCTATGAAAACCCACAAAGTAACATGCTATAACCCCTCCGATAGGGGAAAAAAAAACAAACATACTACATCAACATACACATGCGGCAATCTTATTGTTCCAAATGACCCTCACACCATACAGTCCAAACAGACGATGGCAGACAGAGACCAAACGCCCCAGGCAAAGTTCCGGCGGTCTTCCTGCGTCCGATGGCCGACGGGTGGTCACGGGAAACAGTACATGGCCGGGCGGCCTGACCCAGTCCCAGGCCCCGAGAGTCAAGTCCTCCGGCGGCCGTACCAGGCCACCCAGTAACAAACACAGTTCATCAGGTGGCCGGCCCAAGGCACCAAACAGGCAAAACAGCTCCTCAGGTGGCCGACCCGCATCCCTCAGCCACCAGAACCATGGAGAAACATCATGCGGCGCCCCCCCCCCGATGAAGTAACTACATGGGAGCGCCAACCTGCAGGAAGAAAACCTCCAACTGCCCCCAGCGCTGACGACCCCAGCTGGTGGCTCCTGAGAGGGGAATAATCATGATGATGAGCCCACATCACATCAGGCGGCGAAGAGTCTGCGGCTCCTCCACCGACCTTGATCCACACCGATGCAACCATTGGAGCTCCACCTGCATCGGGTCCCGATTGGATCCCAGCTGCACCCGCGTCGGACCCCGATTGGGTCACAGCAGCACCTACGTCAGACCCCCACTGGACCTCGTTGGACCCCGATTGGGTCACAGCTGCACCTGCGTCGGACCCCCACTGGGTCTCGTCAGACCCCGATTGGGTCACCGCAGCACCCGCGTCAGACCCCAATTGGGCCACCGCAGCACCCGCGTCAGACCCCCACTGGACCTTATCGGACCCCGATTGGGTCGCAGCTGCACCCACGTTGGACCCCGATTGGGTCACAGCAGCACCTGCGTCGGACCCCGATTGGGTCACAGCTGCACCTGCGTCAGACCCCCGCTGGGTCACAGCTGCCCCCGCGTTGGACCCCGACTGGGCCTCGACGGACCCCGACTGGGTCGGCACTGCATCGGCGACAACCTCCACCCCCGAACTTGGGATCTCCTGCACCACGACCTCGACAGATTCCAAGCCGGTGACACTGTGAAGAGGCTCAGAGGAACAGAGAGGACCGGGATCAGTATCCCCGGCAGCGCCAGAGCCCAGCAAGACGAGTTTGGGCACAGCAGACGGCTGCCCCTCGCTCGCCTCCCCGCGAGGCAGGCAAAAATGCTCTAACACACCACAAAAGAAAACCAAGAAGAGCACTTGCCTGCACTCGGGCTCTGGAGCTGTCCAGGACTCCGTCGATCCAGGTTCGGGTAGAAGCTCGTCATCGGGCTCCCACTCAGCTGCGTCGGGCTCCGCAGCCGGCATGATGGTCTCTGCAGCCGGATCCTCTTGCGCTGATGTCCACACCGATAACCCGCACAGCGCGGCGGCAGGGGACCCTCGACCCGCTGGCTCGGGTTGCTCCTCCGTGGAGACCCGGGGATGCTTCCTCGTCGGCTCAGGCTCCACACCGCAGTCTGCTCTTCTCCTCTGTCCAAAATGTGGCTGCGGGGCCGGGATTATTCCCAGAGCCGCAGGCCTCCTCCTCGCTCGACGACGTAGACCTAATGCCGAGGACCGCTCAGCGGAGGAAAACACAGAGGCAGCAGGTTCAGAACAGATGACTACAGCTGGTGGTGGGGGCTCGGGGGGCTGCAAACCCCGAACTCCACCCCCAGGAGTCAGACAAGACAGATCACTATTATAAGTAGGGGAGTGAACATGAACTTGCCTGTCTCCCGGAGGGAGGGTGGTGCCAGCTGTAGGGGGCATTGCTCCTTCCTTCTCCCGCTGGATGGTAACAGAGGGAGGACAAAGGGGAGCCGCTCTCAAGGACCCATGGACGGGGCTTGCCGAAGCAGGACTCTTGTCACACACAGCAGCTGGCTGGTTGATTGGGTCACCCCGGTGGCCCGGAACTGGATCCGGAACAGGAGCTTGCTGGGGCTGCCCTTGGCCTCGGCGCCGACGTCTATGACGACCCCTGGGTGGTGCGAACTCCTGGAGTGGATCAAGGACAGGAACGGAATCCCAAAGCGAGGAGCGTGAACAATTCCTCCTCTGCTTCTTGCCGTATTCCTCCTCCACCATACGGAGTATCTCGCGTTGCTCGGCGATGTCATCCCTCCTCGCGGTGACTTCTGGGTGGTCGGCGTAGCGGGGAGAAAGATGATTGAGTGAGTCCACAGCACAGTCCAGGTACCAGAGTACGCTGCGGTCGTAATCGAGGAGGGAAGCAGAGATGAGCGTCTCATCCACATACTCCAGGACATTCGCCAGCTCGTGGCTTGGACTCCGAGCGTGGCCCCTCCACGACGGCATTCCTCCAGCACACTGTACCCAGACAAGAAAAAAGGGCAATGGCCAATTAACACAACCTCACTGGCGAAACACGTCTCGGGTTGGCGTCGCCATAAAAACGCTGTTTTTGGCAGCAGTGTACTGTCAGGCGGTGGCCCTCGCGAGCCACCATAAGACGCCACACTGTCACCAGAGAGTTGTGTTAGTGTCTTTATTTACAGTGAAATCACAATAATACAAGCCGCTGAGGCTATGACACAAGCAAGTCTACACACAGGGAGGCGTAAGGCTAACAAGCTCACTCACGGGTCCACAGGAAAAGACGGTCACACCACAGACGGGCAATGTAGAATAATCCATATAGTACGATCGCTTCGACGATCAGCGACGGACACTGCTGCAAGGATGCAGCCGCTAGCGTCGGCTTAAGAAGCCGGCCGCTAACGACCGCAAATGTACAACAGCTGTTCAGGTCTTGACAGCTGAGCAGAAGCCTCCCCGAGTGCTGTCACAATAAGAGCTCGGAGAGCCGGAATAATAACGCCGCTGTCAAGACCTGACAGGAATAGCCCGAGCGCAAATAACATTATCGCTCGGGTCATAACAGTTTTTGAGCATGAACCACCTTTTTAAGGTCATGCCACAGCATCTCAATCGGATTCAGGTCAGGACTTTGACTAGGCCACTCCAAAGTCTTGATTTTGTTTTTCTTAAGCCATTCAGAGGTGGACTTGCTGGTGTGTTTTGGATCATTGTCCTGCTGCAGGACCCAAGTGTGCTTCAGCTTGAGGTCACGAACAGATGGCCAGACATTCTCCTTCAGCATTTTTTGGTAGACAGCAGAATTCATGGTTCCATTTACCACAGCAAGTCTTCCAGGTCCTGAAGCAGCAAAAAAGCCCCAGACCATCACACTACCACCACCATATTTTACTGTTGGTATGATGTTCCTTTTCTGAAATGCTGTGTTACTTTTTCGCCAGACGTAATGGGACACACAACTTCCAAAAAGTTCAACTTTTGTCTCATCAGTCCACAGAGTATTTTCCCAAAAGTCTTGGGGGTCATCAAGATGTTTTCTGGCCAAACTGAGACGAGCCTTTATGGTCTTTTTGCTCAGCAGTGGTTTTTGTCTTGGAACTCTGCCATGCAGGCCATTTTTGCCCAGTCTCTTTCTTATGGATGAGTCATGAACACTGACCTTAACTGAGGCAAGTGAGGCCTGCAGTTCCTTGGATGTTGTTGTGGAGTCTTTTGTGACCTCCTGGATGAGTCGTCGTTGTGCTCTTGGGGTAATTTTGGTCGGCTGGCTACTCCTGGGAAGGTTCACCACTGTTTCATGTTTTTGCCATTTGTGGATAATGGCTTTCATTGTGGCTCGCTGGAGTCCCAAAGCTTTATAAATGGCTTTATAACCTTTTCCAGATTGATAGATCTCAGTTACTTTGTTTCTCATTTGTTCCTGAATTTCTTTGGATCACAACATGATGTCTAGCTTTTGAGGATCTTTTGGTCTACTTCACTTTGTCAGGCAGGTCCTATTTAAGTGACTTCTTGATTGAGAGCAGGTGTGGCAATAATCAGGCCTGGGTGTGGCTAGAGAAATTGAACTCAGCTTTTCAAAGATGTGATAAACCACAGTTAATTTATGTTTTAATGGTGGATGGGTGGGTGGGGGAGAGAATCACTTTTACAGAGCCATGTAGGTTTGTATTTTTTTTACCCTTAATAATGAACACCTTCATTTAAAAACTGCATTTTGTGTTTACTTGTGTTATCTTTGTCTAATATTTAAATTTGTTTGATGATCTGAAATATTTAAGTGTGACAAACATACAAAAAAAATGAGAAATCAGGAAAAATCTGTCATTAACTTTATGGACCTTTTATCCACTCTTAATTTTGCAGTGTTATAAATTTTTTTTAATGTGCATTGCAGATGACTTCAACTTTATTCATTATCACTTCTTGACTAATTAAAAATTATTAGAAATCAAGTTACATTAAGAGCCAGTTTGTTCCTCCTACACGTTTTAATTTATTTATCATTTATTTAGTGTGCATGCGGTCATTGTCATGCACTTTTGCAGCTTTAGTAAAACTGTATTTTTTCAGACAAAATTAAGAAAGTCATCAGTAATTTAAACCAAAGAAACGATGGCCTGATACACTATGTTTCCTATTAGCAACAAGTTAGCGTCATCATTTAGCATTTGCTGTTTTGTTTAGAGAGAGATGGTGTTAATGTTACTTACCTCCAATTAAAATGAGGTTAGACGATAATCCTCTCTAACGGATCACGGTGGGAAAAAGTCCCACATCCCTGGCAAACAGAAGTACCGGCTATATGGCCAAAACATTAGTTTGCAGTTAGCTGCTACACCAGAACTCACACACCTAGAGCACTGCGGGGAAGAGGCGGGGCGGTAATAAGTCGAAACAGGGTGTATGTCTTTTTAATCCTGATATAAACGGTACAGTTTTATATGAAATGGTACACTTTTTTTTATCGCGTCACCGATATATATCCTCATCACACAGCCCTATTGTGAATAATGAAATATAAGGTAAGATAAGACAAGTCTTTATTAGTCCCACAATGGGGAAATTCCAGGATTACAGCAACAAAGGGATAGCAGCAATCAGAGCAATAGTACTGTAAATAAGATAATCAGAACTGGTTAGCCAAAGCAGTAAATGAATATACATATGCACACAGATATATACCCAATCCAGGAGCATTGCAGCTAGATGGAATAAACAGCATTACGGTTTGTTTAATTACCCTGCAGAATATGAATATATACCCAGACAGTATATTTTGCATTTGAATCAACAGTGTTGTTGCCACCCTCAGTAATGATTGTTATTGTCCTAGTTGTGTATTGGAGGGGACGATCTCTGTTGGGCAAAGTTGTTACATTTAGTATATTTAATACAACCAATATGAGCAGCCCTGCTTAGCTTATAAAGTCTTACAGCTGTAAGTAGGAAGGACCTGCGGAACCTTTCCCTCTTGCACCGAGGATGGCACAGCCTATCGCTAAATGATTTCCTCAGTATATTCAGCATGTACTGCATGGGGTGGGACTCGGACTCCAGCAGAGATTACATCTTAGCCACCATCTTCCTCTCTCCTATCACCTCCACTGGGTCGAGGCGTCGCCCCAGAACAGAGCTAGCTTTTTTGATCAGCCTGTTCAGTCTCTTCCCGTCGGCTGCCGTGGTGCCACTGCCCCAGCAGACCACTCCAAATGTGATAGCTGATGCCACCAAAAATAAATAAAAACGTAAAAAAATATTGTTTTTAATTGCAAAATATGGCACATCCTGAGTGGCAAGACTAAATTATGAGCATTTAACATTTTAAACATAGGTTTGGCAGACTGGTTAATCCAACAGTTGAATAAATTACAACCCAGCAGTAGAATCAGTTCCACACACTAGATTGAGTCCAACAAACCACCCAGAATCCTGGGTTAAAGCCACTTGGGTAAAAACATCCCAGCATGTGTTCTGTCCCATAGTGGAAAAGCAGGAGTTTATTCACATGCTGAAAACTGTTTACCTCAGATATGTGCTACTGACCTGCGCTTTATAATTTCATCTTAAACTTACGATGTTTATAAAACAAAATCATGAGCACATCGTGGTTCTAATGGGGAACCGTATTTGTTACCTCACCAACCAAAAAAAACACTACTTCTAGTGCGGATCTTAACAGTAAAAGCCCGAGATGTATACAGTGCAAGATAAAGAACTTACATTCATGCAGCGTCAAACTGTATTTGAGAAAAAAAAAATTTAAAAAGTGAAAAATTATTGTTTGTAATTGCAAAATAAACATTTTATTTTTAGGCCAAATCACCCAGCTCCACCTTTTTGTTCAATAATGTTCACATTTAACAAATTACATGTGTTTTTTCAAGGATTCAAGGATTCTTTATTATCATTCTTTACTACAAGCAAAGAACAAAATTAGTTTCTGAGGTCCTGATATTGTGATAAACCTAAATAAAACCAGTAATAAAAAATTAAAATTTATTAATAAGCTACAAGTTTCAAAACATATTTCCAGAAGTTACTGGATATGCAGTTAAGTTGTCAACTATACAACAATAGTGCACAAGTTTACAGTATGTAAACAGCACGGTGGTGCAGTGGTTAGCACTGTTGCCTTACAGCTAGAAGGTTCCTGGTTCAAATCCCCAGGTTGGCAGGGGTTGGAACCTTTCTGTGTGGAGTTTGCATGTTCTCCCTGTGCTGCGTGGGTTTACTCCGGGGGCTCCGGTTTCCTCCCACAATCCAAAGACATGCATGTTAGGTTAATTGGCTGTTCTAAAGTGTCCTTAGATATCTGTTTCCTATAGGCTCTTAGAATAGAGGGTTAGTATTAGTGAAAGCGCTTTGAGTGGTCTTTGTGACTAGAAAAGCGCTATATAAGTGCAGGTTAGTTAGTTAGTTAGTTAGTATGATGTAGAACAACCTACAGTACCTTTCCAGTGTTCAACAGTCTCACAGCTGTAGGAAAAAACGTTTTTTCAGTCTGGTAGTCCTGCTTTTGATGCTCCGCAGCCTCCTCCCTTAAGGAAGAGGGATAAAAAGTGACTGTGCTGGATGAGTAGGGTCCATCCTGATGCAGGTGGCCCTCTTCCTACAGCGAGTGACATAACTGTCAGAGGTGGTGGGGAGGCTACTCCCAGCAATCTTCTCCACAGCTTTAACTACCTTGTGGAGAGCTTTCTGCTTTGCAACAGAGCAGCAACCGTGCCACACGGTGATGCAAGAGCAGAGGACACTCTCCACCACACATCTGTAGAAGGAGGATAAGACTGAGCCACTGAGTCCAGCCTTCCACAGTCTCCTGAGGAAGTATAGGTGTTGGTGAGCCTTCCCGACCAGACAGAATGTGTTATACAGCAGCTCCAGGTGAGGTCTTCACTGAGGTGGACTCCCAAATACCTGAAGCTTGAGACCACTTCCATAGCTTCCCCTCCGATGTACAAAGGAAGGGGATGATGACCATTCCTTCTAAAGTCCATGATCATCTCCTTCATCTTTTTCACATTAATGTGAAGATTGTTCTTCCTGCACCAGTCCTCCAGATGTTCCACCTCCTCCCTGTATTGGGACTCGTCATTGTTAGTGATGCATCCCACCAACGCTGTGTCATTTGCAAACTTCACAATGTGACAGCCTTGGTTTTTGGCAAAGCAGTCATGAGTTAGTAAAGTAAACAGGAGGGGGCTTAGCACACAGCCCTGTGGGGAGCCAGTGCTGAGGGTGATGGAGGAGGAGGAGATGTTGTGAACCTTAACAGTCTGTGGTCTGTTTGTTAGGAAGTCCATTACCCAATTACAAAGGGAAGTGCTCAGTCCAAGTGTGTGTAGTTTCTGCATCAGAATCTGTGGGATCATTGTGTTGAGTGCAGAAGTAAAATCAATAAACAGTAGGTGAACGTATGAGTTTTTGTTCTCCAGGTGAGTGAGAGCTGTGTGGATCACTGACAAGATGGCATCATTGGTGCAGCGGTTCTGTCGATAGGCATATTGATGAGGATCCACAGTGGCATTGATGGAGTCTTTATTGTGGGCCATGATTAACCTCTCAAGGCACTTGGTGACTATCGGGGTGAGAGCCACAGGCTGGTAGTCATTCAGGACTGTCACTGTAGAACCTTTGGGGACTGGAATGATGATAGATGTTTTCATACAGGATGGGACGGCTGCTTGAGAGAGGGAGATGTTGTAGATGTCTGTTAACACCTTTGACAGTTCAGAAGCACAGTCTTTCAGCACCCGCCCTGGGATGTTATGGGGGCCTGCAGCTTTCCGGGGATTAATCCTTCATAGGAACCTCCTCACTTCAGCCACAGTCACACTGAGGGGTGAGGAGTACCTCACCTGGTGGTGTGCTTAGTTTGGTGCTGAGACAGGTTTGGGGATCATCCCCATTGTGGGACTAATAAAGGCTTATTTTATCTTATCAAACCAGGTGAAGAAGATATTGAGTGTGTCAGGGAGGGCAGGATCCCTTGGGCATTGTGGATCTCTGCTGGTGTAATCTGTGATACACTTAATGCCCTTCCACATGCTCCGGGGATCATTGGTGGAAAAATGCCCTTGAATTTTCTGAGCATATGCATTCTTGGCCCTCTTGATATCCCCAATCAACTGCCTCCTAGTTTCTCTAAGAGCTGTAACATCCCCAGACCTGTATGCAGCAGCCCTGACTTTCAGCAGAGTTCTCACCTCTGCGTTCAGCCAAGGTTTATGGTTTGGGTTGGTGATCACTCTCTTAGTGGTGGTGACATCTTCATCACATCTGGAGATGAAGTTGAGGACAGATGTTGTGTATTCTTCCAGATCCACTTTCCCCTCTTGTGTAGCAGCCTCACTGAAAACATGCCAGTCTGTGCATTGGAAACAGTCTTGTAGCACAGAAGTACTGTCACAGGGCCACACAGTAATGGTTCTCTGTGCTGGTTTATTGTGCTTGAGCAAAGAACGGTAGACAGGGACCATCATGATGGAAATGTGGTCAGAGAGGCCCAGATAGGGGCGGGGGACGGCTCTGTATGCACCACATTTGTATACACATGGTCAAGCGTGTTATTTCCTCGTGTTGGTATGGTGATGTGCTGGTAAAAAATGGGGAGTACATCCATCAGATTCACATGATTAAAATCCCCCACCACTGCATAAAGGGCATCCGGGTGCTTGTTTAGAAGCGAGCTAATGTTGTAATGTAGCTCCTTTAGCACATTATTAGCGCTAACATCTGGTGGAACATAGACAACAGAGATGAATACTGGCATAAACTCACGAGGCAAGTAGTGTGGCCAACATTTAACAGTTAAGTGTTCCACTTCTTTAGAGCAGTATCTGTTCACCAGTGTACAGTTTGTGCACCAACCTTTGTTTATGTACATACAAAATCCACCCTCTCGAGATTTCCCCAATAGATGGCTTCAGTCGGCTCGCAAGAGTTGTGGGCCGTCGATCTGGAAGGCTGAGTCTGGCATGTTATTAAACCAGCTTTCCGTTAGACAGAATACTGCACAGTTCCTCATCTCAGGATAAGCTCCAAGCCTCAGTCGAAGTAAGTCCATCTTATTTTCTAGAGCACGTACGTTTGCTAGAAAGTGTTGGAATTCGTGGCCTGCTAGCTTTTAATTTAGCTAGCGATCCGGCCCGCTTGCCCTCTTCTCCCTCCATGCACAGCGTTTCCTCTTGCCACCTAGCCTCCATGTAATGCTGCTCCAATTCTGTGTCCTTAGGAGTTGCAATCTACCTAGCGTAGTTTTAAGAATTGGTGAGGCAGGTATAACCAAGCTATCTCTGATATTCGCAAGTTCAGCAGAGCTGTACATTATGCACGTAGAAGTCTTAGTAGACATTTATACGGGGGCTTGAGAAGCCGCTGCACATTTTTTGCTGTGAGAACAAAATATATCAAATCTGCACAGCTAAATTTGACCTGAACATGAGGAAAACTGAATCTTTGCTCTTATTTTTCCATACAGCTCAGCCTCAGTCTGATTCTAAGCCAGAGCCTTCAGAAGAAGATGCTGCCAAGGACAAGAACGGCTTCCACCATAGCAGTGGTGACACACCCGTGCTGAGCAATGGCAACGGAATCCATCCTGGCATCGGTGCATCAGAGGCCGTGCGGACATGCTCGTGTGGTGCCAACATCAGCACAAGCGCCACTGGCGGGCCAACCGCTGGCACAAGAGCAACGACGGCCACACCGATGACGGAGCAGCCCAGGAAGCAGCTGTCCACGCCTGTATCACAGAGGATGCAGAGAAAATTAAGGTCCAGCTTATCAGTCAACAGCGATAGTAGCCGACGCAGCAAAGGCAGTTCTACAGGGTCCCAGAAACCTCCTTTACCAGAGGGTAAGTTTTCACATACAAGTTAATGAGGAGAGCATAAACATGTACTAACTTCCCCTAACTCCTGCTGGCATGCTTCTGTCTCTTCACCTCACAAGTTGGTCATTTTTTTCTGATGGTACATTTATGTAGTATACTGTATATAATTCTCCAAATTCATCAAAGCATATATGAAGCTACAAGCATGTTGTAGTATTATGAATTAAACAGTTAATTGCTATATTTTTTTATGATGTGAAAAAAAAATTGTCGTTCAGCTTTGGAGCGGTAACAGGATTGACTGACCACATCCTTAAATTGTAATCATGTAGTTGGGGAAAAAAAAGAGGGAGCGCATCAAAGAAAATGGGGCTATTCTTTGGAGGTAAGTTATTTGATATTGATAATAAATCCTTACCTCCTCTCACCTTTTAATGATGGCAGTGCATGACCTGCCATATTTATCACTGCCATCAGGCAAATGACATCTTCTGTCGCCCCTGTGGCTTTTATTTTCTTTAGCAACAAGTCAGAGTCTGTTTGTCATGCAGGGAGGCCGTCATTTTGTCAGGTGTAATGCTGAGGTGAGTCCTGTAATGAAGCCATTTGGTCGGTCCTTTTCCATCGGGGGGATAGGTGTGACCGTCTAACGAGGCCTAAGAACACAGGGTGCCTATTAAGTCATAACCAGCTCTCTCTGGGCCCCTCGCGGCCCCCCTAACACCTCTCTGGGCCCTTTTTGGCTCTCCTTATATCCAGTCCCCATCACCTTGGCCCTCATTAGTAAGGCCCCACCGCCTCTTTCCCCCAGCTACTGTAGTTTGTGAACTAGTTTGTGTCCTTCGTTCATGTGTAGTCCATACATACATTATTAGACTTAAGCTATATTTCTCTAAACTAGATGGACAGAGCCAACTTTATTCAATAAATAGTGCTTTTTTTAAAGACTCACATTGTTCACTTTGAAATACAAGATAAGATATAACAATAAACTGTCAGCCAGATCTTTAGTTTATGATGCTTTACTTGAATTATTCATCAGCTCGAAATACGCACAAAACAAAAACGCACACAGACATTTGAAATGCCTTATAGGTGCGGGTAGAATGCATTCACCAGAGAAGTTTCAGACACTTCACGCTTTCAACATCTTAATTGGTAGAGAACAAAAGGGAGAGCTAGAAAAAAAAAACAGGCGCTCAACAAGTCTCATTATGGCTTTTGCGTTGCTTATTTGCAGATGTGAGAGCTCTCAGAATCAATATGTTCGCTCTCAACTATTTATTCCCCCCCGGAAAACAGCCAAGCTGTTGTGTTTGAATGTTTACACGGATTAACATAATCTGTTTGCCTGTGAAATTAGCCTCCTAAACAGCTCCCTGAACACAGGAAATAAAAGGCGTAAGTTAGCAGGCGCTAGCTCTGGGGATTCTGCCTCCTCTCTGTGTTTCTTGGCACACACTGTCGGCACCGTAGCCAATCTGTGTTAACAACTGGCTTTTGAAGAGTCATTTACGTCATTTTGTTCAGTAGGGTGGGCTTTCTTGACTCGTCTTATCCACTTTGTGTTTTGTGCTAATTATTTGTAATCGGTTAAGGCCTCCAAGCTGCTTTAGACTTGTTTAGACACAGCCGGTAGTTCAGCCGTAAATCAGCGATATGTTGCCGTCTTGTGAGTGTGATGTAAATAAATGGTCCTTCTTCTGTACAGTGCAGTATTTCTTGGGCAACTCACACGTGAACAGCATTAGCGGTCAGAGAGCAATAACATAAGTTTAATTTTAGCTGTCAAGCTGTCCCTTTAGGTGCCCGCCTATGCTATAAACCTAAATGTGTTGTTGTGTATAAGCTGCAGCCCTGGGTTTTCCCTCAGTCACACATAATAAACAGACCTGCTTTAAAGTGCGTGTGGTGAACCTTCACTCTGCAGCCCACAGCCTCTGCCCTTTTTACCCATGTGTGCCTCCTGTGCATTCCCATGGCCACCAAGGCTTTGTCTGATCTCCCTCTCTCTCTCTCTCTCCCTCTCGCACTCTCTCTTTAACTTTCTAGCTGGCTCGGCCTCGCTCTCCCTCTTTGTGAGTTTGAATGTTTTGCACAGCTTGCTGCTCTGAGGCCCATCCAGCTTGTTTTGTGTCATGCTGCTCCCCTTTTTTTGATGTTAGCTTTCCAGATGTCTCATACTATTTCCCTTAGAGGCGCCGGACGCTGTTTTTCTGGCCCTGCAAACTCTGGGCTTCATCTCTGCTCGCTGACATTAAACAGCAACGTTGTCAGTGTGTGCTGCTCTGTCTGTCTGTTGGTTGGTTTCACTCCGTCTCTGTCTGCCTTTCTGTCTGTCTCTCTCTGTTTTCATGGATATGTGCCTTGCGTCCTGCTCTCTTGTGTACAATATATGACCCCCCTTCACCCAATTCTTCCCCCGCCTCCTTGGCTTCTGTAAGATCCAGACTAATCGCTGGTGTTGAATTATACATCCAAGTGAATAGCTGAGATGGTTGGCCACTGCTTAATGCCTATGTACCGTGTTTGTATCCCATTCACAGCCTGCTGTTACATTCCAAATGCTGGCATAGCTATACCCTCTGGGTCCTTCAGAGTTTGTTAGGTTGAACTTTGAAGCTGTGGCCATGAACTGTTTATTGCTCTCACTGGCATTTTGCAGCACTCGCACAGCAGCACACTGCATGGGATGCGAGTGTGGAATATGGCGCGAGTCTTTTTTTTTTTTTTTGCGGTCCAACCAACAGCAGTTTACTCCATGTCCACCCTGGATGTTCGGCAGTAAAAGATTTATTCTCATGCATCTTCCATCACTGCCTGTGTTATGGCCTTAGATAAGGATAATAAGATGCATTCAAACTTCAGGCAGACTTACACACACACACACACACACACACACACACACGTGCATGGATGCACACGCCTGTTCGTTTCATGTTCCCTCCGCTATCTTGTTTGTATCAGCTAGTGGTCCTGGTCAGCTCCGCGGCCCTGAGCACTGCAAAATTAAGGGGGGGTGGGGGGGTGGGGATCCCCTCTACTTTGATTAATCAAACATGAGTATTCAGCGGCCCTCAGCTTGCCTTCCAATTCCGTCCTCCACACTCTACTCCTTTCGCTTTCCCTCTAACCCAATCAGTAACAGCCCCTTCTGACAGCTCAAGATGGGCTGATGAAAGTTATGCAAATGCACCGTGTTTGTAATGCTATTTTTCTACATCCGTCCACATCATGTCTTTTTAACACTCCAAAGCAGTGGCACGGCTCTGGCTTTGGTTCAAAAAGAAGACAGCTGCAAGGAGCGTCTGCCAGGTGCACTTAGCGGGAATTTAGTGAGGTTCATTGACTTAGACACTACAACAGAAGTTTCGGTGTGGAGAAGTTTGAGTCAGGGCAACACAAACTTTATATCTTTATCTATTTTTATTCCACTGTTGTATGCAAAAATATGTAGGCACCCCTTGACTTAGAACATTTTTGGGGTGATTTTTTTTGAATTGGAAAAAGTCTCTGTCAAAATGAACAACTGCTAATCCGGGCCAAATCTCACAAAACATTCTATTTCTTTTTAAGTGACTTTTAAATGACTTTTTCTGACTTCTCCAGATCATCTGCGTCCACCTCACCCTCGTTTGCATCTTCCTCTGTAACACCAACCCTCTCCATGTCCTCCTTCACTACATCCAGGAATCTTGTCTGTGGTCTTCCTCTTCTCCACCTGCTCCATTTTCAACATCCTTTGTCCAGTATAAAAGTGTGAATTCACCTCCATTGCCCCTAGCCTTGCTTCCCTTACATCTAGGGCTGTGCGATATAGTGATATATATCGGTGACGCGATAGCAACGGCGAATTGGCCAGGGTCGCTCTCGTCGCTGACGGAAGGTTCCGGAGGAAGAGGTGGGTAAAAATGAAGTGGTCGTCGTCCAAGCCCTTCAACCTCACACATCTTCTCCATCAGGTCAATAGCCGACCCATCTCCTAACCCGGTCCGCGTCAGGAGTCTCTCTGCTCTCTCCTCAACCGAGAGTGTGTAGTGCTGGATGAGTGCAGCCTTCAACGTGCCGTACTTGTCGCTGGTTGGTGGCTGATCCAGCAGGCTCTCCACATGCTGAGCCGTGTGGGTGTCGAGCTTTGCGACCACATGGTAGAATTTTGTGTCATCCGCCGATATCCCCCGGAGGACGAACTGCGCCTCAACTAGGTGGAACCAGGAGCGCGGATTGTGCTGCCAAAAATCCGGTAGCTGGATTGTAACAGCGTATGCTTGGCTGGGGGCTCCCAACGAGGCTGGCTCTGGGGATCTTTCGTCGTGTTGCATGATTCGTCTTGGGTCACCAGTGTGGAGTGTGTCAATAACGAGGCGGATTTGAAGCAGACAGTTTATTACACATCTCACATGACATAATGTCTGGCCCAGGAAACACGCACGCAGGCTCAGGATAGATTTAACAGCTTTATTCAACAAGCAGGTGTGTCTGAATGGATGTGTGAGGTATGTGTATGTGATGGGGGTGAACGTCGATGCACAGGAAGCAGAGCAGTGCACCGTACAGCCGGACAACCCTATGGAGAGAGCAAAGGACAAGGGTAAAGGGCACCACACCTGGACAGGAATAATGAGTAGTGTGTTGCTTACTTGTGGGTGCAGGTGGCTGGCGTTGGCCAAGGGAGAAGCCCGGAAGACAGCGTCCTGCAGAGCCTGTGACGATGGTGAGGATTGGGTGGCGATGATGGGGGAATCCGCCGCCAGGGAATCCACCTGTGCACAGGGGAGAAGACTTGGAGAAAGATAAGGTATGCTTACGTAGGATTGAAGTCTCGCTGGTAATCAGGGGTTGATACACGAGCAAAGAAGTACCGATGCGAACAGACAGCTCCAGACCGCTGCACTGGGCTGAGTGGGCTAAATAGCCCGCGGCTGACGAGGCGCAGGTGTGCGCACAGTTGAGGCAGCTGATGAGCGGCGAGTCATGACAGTACTCCCCCCCCCAGCAGCGCCTCCTGTCGCTGGTTTGTCCGGGTGCGCCCGGTGGAACTCCGTGATGAGACTCCTGTCCAACACCAAAGAAGAGCTCACCCAGGACCTCCACTCAGGGCCGAATCCCTCCCAGTCCACCAAGTACTGCAGCCCGCGACCTCGGCGCCGGGAGTCCATGATGGAGGCGACTCTCCAGGCCGGGTGGCCGTCGATCATCATAGGCGCAGGCGGCGCTGCGGGCGGGGGACAGAGGGGATCGGAGACAAAGGGCTTAATTTTGGACACGTGGAAGGTGGGACAAATGCGGAGGGAGGGGGGGAGGGCCAGACGCACAGCCACCGGGTTAACAATTTTAGAAATGGTGAAGGGGCCAATGAAGCGTGGGGCCAACTTCCTCTTTTCAGCCTTGAGATGAATGTCTTGAGAGGCCAACCAGACCTGGCCCACCTGGTAGGCAGGGGCCGGTCTCCTGTGGCGATTTGCCGTGGTGCTGTTGCGCGTCGCCGTGCGTAAAAGCGCACCACGCGCCTTGGTCCACAGACCCCGACACCGTCTCAGGTGCGCTTGGATGGAAGGAACCGCCAGCTCAGTCTCCTGCTCCGGGAACAAAGGTGGATCATAACCCAAGGACGCCTTGAAGGGGGACATCCCTGTGGCAGAAGACCGAGTCGTGTTGTGGGCGTACTCTACCCAGGCCAGGTGCGTGCTCCAGGTTGACGGGTTGGAGGAAGTGACGCAGCGTAGGACAGCTTCCAGCTCCTGGTTGGCCCGTTCGCACTGCTCGTTGGATTGCGGGTGGTGACCGGAGGAGAGGCTTACTGTGGCCCCCAAGGCGTTGCAGAAACACTTCCATACCTCTGAGACAAACTGGGGCCCCCGATCTGAGACGACGTCCACCGGTATCCGGTGCAGCCTGACCACGTGTTGAACCAGAAGGTCCGCTGTCTCCCGTGCCATTGGAAGACCCCGAAGTGGCACTAAGTGGGCGGCCTTGGAGAATCGATCCACGATGGTCAAGATGGCATCATAGGTGTTAGAGGTCGGGAGACCGGTGACGAAGTCGAGGGCTATGTGAGACCAGGGCCTGCCAGGGATCGGCAGGGGCTGGAGCAGACCCGCAGGGGGAGAATTTCCTGACTTGCTGGTGGCACACACAGGACACGCCCAGACGTAGTTGGTGGCGTCCTTCTGCAGACCTGGCCACCAGAAGGAACGCTGGAGGAGATCCACTAGCCGGGAAACGCCAGGGTGACAGGCGAGTTTGGAGGTGTGGACCCAATGGATGACCTCCCCCCGGACAGAAGATGGAACGAACAGCCTTCCCTCCGGTCTGCCGCCAGGGTCTGGTTCGGTCTCCTGCGCCCTCCAGATCTTGTCCCTGATGGTCCAGGAAATTGCCCCTACCACACACGAGCTGGACAGGATGGTATGACCCGGCTCCTCTGACGTCTCAGGGGCAAACTGCCTGGAGAGGGCATCGGGCAGGCCGTTCTTGGAGCCAGGGCTTTAGGTGATGGTGAAGCGGAACCGGGTAAAGAACAAGGACCAGTGCGCCTGGCGGGCATTCAGACGTCTGGCAGATCGAAGGTACTCCAGGTTCTTGTGGTCCGTCAGCACCACGAATGGTAACGCAGCTCCCTCCAGCCAGTGGCGCCACTCCTGCAGGGCAAGCTTGATGGCGAGAAGCTCCCTGTCCCCGATGTCGTAGTTCCGCTCGACCGGAGACAGAAGGCGCAGGGTCGCTTGACCCCATCGGTGGGTGATCGCTGGGATAGCACCGCCCCCACTCCCATATCAGACGCGTCGACTTCCACCAAACACTGCAGTGCGGGGTCGACCTGGGTCAGGACTCGGGAGGAGGAGAACTCCGTCTTCAACGCCTGGAACGCCGCAGCGACCTCTTCGGTCCAGCGGAAGGGGTTCTTGGGGAAGTGAGACAGGTCAGCGGGGCAACGATGGCACCGAAGTTAGGCACAAAACGGCGGTAGAAATTGGCAAACCCAATAAATTGCTGGACCTGCTTCCTAGAGGTCGGCGTGGGCCATTCAACCACCGCTTTAACCTTCGCGGGGTCAGGTAGGACCTGATTGTGTGAGATTACAAATCCTAAGAAGGAGGTGGTCTTGGCGTAAAACTCACACTTCTCGGCTTTGACGTACAGCCTGTTCTCCAGCAGCCGCTGTAAGACCCGCCTCACATGGACCTGGTGTTCCTCCCGTGACCTGGAGAAGATGAGGATGTCATCCAGGTATACGAACACGAAGAGGCCGAGGAAATCATGCAGGGCGTCATTGATCAGGCGTTGAAATACAGCAGGGGCGTTGGTCAGTCCAAAGGGCATCACCAGGTACTCGAAGTGCCCACTAGGCGTTCTAAAGGCCGTCTTCCACTCATCCCCCTCCCTGATCCGGACGAGGTGGTATGCACTGCGGAGATCCAATTTGGTGAACCAGGTCGCCCCCTGAAGGGAGTGGAAGGCAGTGTCCATTAGTGGCAGGGTGTAACGGTCCTTCTCCGTGATGTCATTCAAGGCCCGAAAATCGATACATGGGCGGAGTGACCTATCCTTCTTTGACACGAAGAAGAACCCTGCGCCGAGCGGAGACGAGGAGGGACGGATGATTCCCGCGTTGAGTGACTCCTTGATATAGCTGTCCATAGCTTCACGCTCCGGCGCTGACAAGCTGTAGAGGTGTCCGGAAGGCAGGGGCGCCCCTGGGCGGAGGTTGATGGCGCAGTTGTAGGGCCGGTGAGAAGGGAGAGACATCGCCCTGGACTTGCTGAATACGAGACCCAGGTCATGGAACTCCGAGGGCACCAGAGAGAGATCCGGAGGCGCGGCGTCCTTAGCTGGAGGAGGAGAAGACGGGGCGCAGGCTGCGGATTGTAAACAGGTACCCATGCAGAAGGAACTCCAGGCGGCGACTCTTCCTGTCTGCCAATCCAGCACGGGGTTGTGCAGACGCAACCATACCCCTGGTCCCCAAGGATGACAGGCGACACAGAGGAGGACAGGACGTACAGGGTGAGGTCCTCTTGGTGGTTACCAGAGATTATGACAGGGACTGGTTGCGTGCGATGAGTCACTTGTCCGAGGGGCGCATGGGAAAGGGTGATCAGGCTGAGAGGAGCGGTCAGAGGGTGGCAGGGGATGCCCAATTGGGTTGCCAGGCTCTTTGAAATGAAGCTCTGCTCTGCTCCTGAGTCCACCAGTGCGTGTGTGAGATGCCCCGTGGCATTGTGACAAAATCGGATGGGCAAGGATAGACTTGTGAGGGGATTTGACCGGTTAGAGTCCGCGAGGCCCCCTACAGTGACTCGCGGACCTCCCCGTTTGGCTTCTCCGGGCAATGCTCCACGGTGTGTTGATTTCCTCCGCAATACATGCAGAGGCCCAACTCCCGGCGGCGCTGTTTCTCCGCTAGGGGGAGCTTTGACCGACCAACCACCATCGCCTCCAATTCCTCGGAAGACTCCGGTGGAGGTAACACCAGGTGGCGGCCTTGAGTCGTGCGGACGGGGCCTCCACGCGAGCGGCTGATAGACTTCCACTCGGTGGACCGTTCACGCAGCCTGTTATCTAAACTGATGGTTGTGGAGATCAGCTCCGCAAGCATCTCCGGAAGATCTCGACCGGCCAGCTCATCCCTCAGACCAGAGCTGAGGCTGCGGAGGAAGATGCCACACAGTGACGCCTCGTCCCAGCCTACCTCCTCAGCTGTGACCCGGAAGTCGATAGCGTAATCCGCCGCTGACCGGCTTCCCTGTTGGAGGCCAAGGAGCCGGTCAGTGAGGACGCTATCACGCCGGGAATGATCAAACACCTCGAGAAAGCTCTGCACGAACTGGCTGTAGGAGAGGTTTGCATAACTGGGCTTCGCCATAACGGCGTAAGCCCAAGTTAGCGCTCGCCCCTCCAGAAAGTTTCCAATGTAGCCAATTCGGCTGTGGTCCGAGGGAAAATCCCCGGGAACGCGCAGAAACACCGACTCACACCGCATATTGAACCCCCGTGCTCCGCCGAGCTTCCCGCTGAAGCGGGCGGGGGTTGGGAACGGTGTGAGTCGAGTGGGCGTCCCCGTGGCAGACTGACCGGGCACCGGAGCGGCAGGAGCTACCCCCCCCCCCCCCAATGAGCCGAGGGGAACGCCTGCTGGGGGTCCAAGCGGTCTAACCGGTGAGTGATGTTGACCAACTGGTTCAAAATCACCTGCTGTTGATGGGCTATTAAATCCACCCGAGCCTCGAGGGTGGAAAGACGGCGTGCGAGCCCGCTGTCTGCTGAGCCGCTCTGCTAGAGCCGTACTGACATAATGTCTGGCCCAGGAAACACGCACGCAGGCTCAGTATAGATTTAACAGCTTTATTCAACAAGCAGGTGTGTCTGAATGGATGTGTGAGGTATGTGTATGTGATGGGGGTGAACACCGATGCACAGGAAGCAGAGCAGTGCGCCATACAGCCGGACAACCCTATGGAGAGAGCAAAGGACAAGGGTAAAGGGAACCACACCTGGACAGGAATAATGAGTAGTGTGTTGCTTACTTGTGGGTGCAGGTGGCTGGCGTTGGCCAAGGGAGAAGCCCGGAAGACAGCGTCCTGCAGAGCCTGTGACGATGGTGAGGATTGGGTGGCGATGATGGGGGAATCCGCCGCCAGGGAATCCACCTGTGCACAGGGGAGAAGACTTGGAGAAAGGTAAGGTATGCTTACGTAGGATTGAAGTCTCGCTGGTAATCAGGGGTTGATACACGAGCGAAGAAGTGCCGATGCGAACAGACGGCTCCAGACCGCTGCACTGGGCTGAGTGGGCTAAATAGCCCGCGGCTGACGAGGCGCAGGTGTGCGCATAGCTGAGGCAGCTGATGAGCGGCGAGTCGTGACACTACACATAAGCATAGTCAGAAAAAAGGGCATCTCAGACAAGACTCTTCTCTTAAATACTCAGGCCTTCCTTCAGCAGCTTCTACACATCAAAGGTCACAATGCATTCACTTCCTTAATCCTTTAACATCCTCCTAGCAGTCTCTGATACACAAAAGATCACTCTGCATTCGTCTGATACACAAAAGATCATACTGCATTCGTCCTTCACACCTCCCTGTTATCGCCCAGGGAAACTCTGGGAAACTCTGCTCTTTGTTCTAGTCTAAGATGCTACACCATTATGCACTCTCTAAAGTCTGCTGTTTAATATAAAACTGTATTGTTTGTATCAGGATTTAAAAGACACACACCCCGTTTCTACTTATCACCACCCCACCTCTCCCCCGCAGTGCGCCAGGTGTGTGCAATAGTGGGTTCCGGTGGTTAGCAGAGCAGCTAACTACAAACTAATGTTTTGGTCATATAGCCGCTACTTCTGTTTGCCAGGGATGTGGGACTTTTTCCCACCGTGCTGTGTCAGAGAAGATAGTCCTTTAACCTCGTTTTAATTGGAGGTAAGCAACATTAACACCATCTCTCTCTAATTATAAAACAGTAGATGCTAAATGACAATGCTAACTTGTTGCTATTAGGAAACATAGTGTATCAGACCATTGTTTCTTTGGTTTAAATTACTGCTGAGTTTCTTAATTTTGTCTGAAAAAATATTACTAAATCTGCAAAAGTGCATGACAGCACCTGCGTACACACTAAATAAATAATAAATTAATTAAAACATGTCAGAGGAACAAACTGCCTCTTATTGTAATGATTTCTTGATATAATTTTTAATTAGTCAAGTAGCAATTATGAATAAAGTTGAAGTCATCTGAAATGCACATTAAAAACAATTTTATAACAACACTGCAAAATTAAGAGTGGAAAAAAGGTGCATAAAGTTAATGACAGATGAATTTGTACAACTGATTTTTTTCTCTATGTAATTTAAAATGTAGAAGAAGAGATGGTTCGGTTATTATATATAAACTACAGAATAAACAGAAAATATACAGTATATTGTGATATATATGGTTATTGTCAAATAAGATTTATTTTATTTTTATTTATTTTATTTAAAAAATATATTCAAAAATATATATAAAAATAAATTTGGTTATTGTCAAATAAGATTACTTGTATCGTGATATGAAATTTTGGTCATATCGCATAGCCCTACTTACATCTGGTTTCTTGTACACACATTATATCTACCTTTCTTCTCTCCATCGTATCAGTCAACTCTCTCCCTTTACCAGTCATAGTCCCTAAATTCAAGGTCCCTACTCTCACCTCCACACTTCTACCTTTCCTTTTCTCTCTCTGCCTCCAAACACACCTTCCCCCGCTCCTCCTCCTTGATCTTTGACCAACAATTCAATTCAATTCAAATCTAATTTATTTATATAGCGCCAAATCACAACACAGGTCGTCTCAAGGCACTTTACAGAAAAGAGTGGGTTTAGGCCACACTCTGAGTTTATAGAACCCAGCAGAGACCCCTAAGAGCAAGCACTGTGGCGACACAGGCGAGGAAAAACTTCCCTTTAACGGGCAGAAACCTCGGGCGGAACCATAGCTCATAGAGGATGGCCATCCGCCTCGACCGGCTGGGTTGAGTAGCCACATTCAAAAACAAACATACAAGTACAACATTCAAAGCCAAACAGTCCAGTACCAAGCCTGGCCAGGCTGCACATGCAAGCAAAGGCCTGGCAGGGGCAGCATTTCTAACTAAAGGCCTTATCAAAGAAAAAAGATTTCAACTTACTCTTGAATATAGAGAGAGTGTCTACCTCCCGAACTGAACTGGGAAGATGGTTCCATAGGAAGGGAGCTTGATAGCTGAAAGCTCTACCTCCCAATCTACTTCTGGATACCTTGGGGACCACTAGTAGTTTGGATTTTTGGGAGCACAGAGCTCTGGTTGGATGATAAGGAACTTGCAGGTAAAAAGGAGCCATACCATTAAGAGCTTTATAGGTTAAGAGCAATATCTTGAATTCAATTCTATATTTTATTGGGAGCCAATGCAAAGAAGCTAAAACTGGAGTAATGTGATCTCTTCTCCCTGTTCTCATAAGGATACTGTTGGAATAATTTTGAGCTTAAATTATTCAAAGTCAAAAAATCAGGCGGAAAGTTGGATTTATGTACATTTATTATAAAAACAGATATCCAGTTTAACCTCAATGGCCATTTGAGGGAGAGATTACAAAGCATGGCATTAAGGCACACCTAGAATGTCCAAAGAATTCATTCTTTAAGTCTGATATACAGTATATAGGTAGGAGAAAGGAGAGGGAGGATGAGGATGAGTGGAGGAAGGGAGAGAGAGACAGAGAGAGAGAGTCCTGATAACCAGAGCTTATCCAGGGAAACGTCACAGACACTCTGGAGACAGGAGGTCCATAAAACTAACAGAATGTCCATATAGCTAATCTATACAACTGATCTATACAGGTTGAGGAGTTCCTGTGCTTTCCTGTGACCCTAAAGAAATCAGGACATGTCAAAGAGATTATCAATGCAGTTGAGATCATCTTTTACGCAGACCTGGCTTTCAGTCTGAATTCTCTGAAGGCCAATAATTGTTCACAGGAACATGCCAAGAATATCTGAACTTATCCTATATGGAATGCACATATAAACATTAAACATGGCATATGAAAGGTATGATGCTTCTCAAATATAATAATACATTATTAGTGACAATAATAATGTAGATAAAATGGGATTTTTCTATCAGATACCTGCAGCTGCATTCTGAATGAGTTGGAGAAACTTTATGGACTTATTTGAGCAACCTGATAAAAATGAGTTACAATAGTCAAGTCTAGAGGTGATAAAGGTGTGGACAAGTTTCTCTGCATCTTTATGAGACAGGATTGACCTAATTTTAGAAATATTACACAGATGAAAGAAGGCCGTCTTAATGGTTTGCTGTATATGAAAGGTGAAAGACACATCTTGGTCAAAGACAACTCCAAGATTCCTAACAGAAGATGTAGAAGCCAGTGCAATGCCATCTAATGTTGTTATCTTACTAAAAAGAGTACTTCTAGCATGTTTGGGGCCAAGAACAATGACTTCAGTTTTATCTGTATTCAGCAATAGAAAGTTGTAGTTCATCCAAGTTTTGATATCCTTAAGAGACTCCTGGAGTAAACCCAACTGGCTGGGATCATCTGGATTGATGGATAAATACAACTGAGTGTCGTCAGCGTAACAATGAAAATGAATAGAATGCTTCCTCATAATGTCTCCCAAAGGCAGCATGTATAATGTAAACAATACTGGTCCAAGTACTGATCCCTGCGGAACTCCATAGCTAACCGTGGTCTGAGTAGAGGACTTGTTATGGACATGAACAAACTGGGAATGATCTGCTAGATAAGACTGGAACCATCTTAGTGTTGTTCCATTCAAGCCAATTTGCTGTTCAAGTCTCTCTAGCCTCATTGATACTAACAATGTCATTGGGGCGTAGCCATGTTTCTGTGAGACAGAGTATATTTATATTGTAATCCGTGATCATATTATTAATTAAGGTCGCTTTATCTGACAGAGATCTTTTATTCAGCAGTCCGCATTTAATTATTTTATTTAACTGTGGTAAATTAGTGGTTTTAATCTTTATTAAGTTATGTTGTATTTGTCTTGGGCTATTATGTTTTGGGTAATGGGAGACAGACACAATCTCTGTGGGGTTATGAATTGAAGACTGATCTAAACAGCGAGAATTATTTGGATTAATAGGATTAATATGAGAAGTGGAAGCAAGAAGGGCTGGTTGGAAGACCCAGGTACTTTGGGGTGAGTTAACACACCAGCTTTCAGTCACTGTACTAAAAAATGCTGAATGGAATAAAACAGATTGTCCCTTAGAACACGTGCACCAAGTCTATTTGGATGGATACCATCTGGCCTCATAAATGATGGGCAGTTCCAGAACAGGTTGAAATTGTCTATAAAACCAATGTTAAAAGTAGGACATGTTGAACACAACCAGGTATTAAGGCTAAGAGTTCTGCTAAATTAATTGCAACCTCTTCTAAAAGGAGCAAGTGGCCCAGAAATAAACACACTTCTGCCACAGTTCTTAAGAGTGGACAGAAGGTTCCTGAAGTCTCTCTTTAAGATCTCAGATGCTTTGTCTGGGATGTTGTTGCATCCAACATGCACAATGACAGTTTTAGCGTGGGGGTATTCATTTAATAGGTCAGGGGTAAGAGCCTCAATGTCTGACATTTTAGCCCCAGGAAAAAATTTTGTAACACAGTACCTGCTTCTGACGTTCTTCATTATTGAATCACCAATTACCAGCGTCGTCTGGGGGGACTTTGTCGGTGGCTTCTGAAATGGTGGATAATTTTGCCATTGTTGTTGCTGCAGGGGTGAGGTGCCGGTGCGGGGGTGATGCGGGGGGTTGCGCTCTCTTCTTTTTGGAGCTGGTGTAAAGTTTGGCACACCTAAGGTAGTTTTGATCCGGGGCTTGTGGGTTTGGGCCACTGCTGAAGGAGGAGGGGCAGCCATGGGAGGAAGATGAACGTCCAGGTGGGGGAAATCTTCCAGGGAAAGGATGTTGAATCTGTTTTCCAGCAAAAGGGGAAGGGAGGGGGCGCGGCCATGTCTGGTCAATCCCCGACATTGAGGCTGTGAAGAACCACCCGGGGCTTTGGGTTTAGCTCCGAGCTGAAGCCAGTGTTTGGTGCTGGAGTCCTGGACAGCTGAGGTGACCGGAGCAGGGGTGGAGGTGGATGGTGATATGCTAATTTCACCCAGGTAAGTAGCCATCTCTGCTAGCTGCGAGTCCATCGCTGGCGACGATGTCCGTCCAAAAATGACAGTATTCAGATGGTTTTCAGCTTCCCAAATCTTATAGAGGTTAGAGAGTCTCAATTCCAACTCAGAAACCTTCTTAGAGAGGGAAACACAGCTGACACAGGTTGGGGATGGAGCCATGGCTTTCCAGGCCAGAAGTGGCTAGCTAGCTAGCTAAAACAGATGGGTTAGCCTAACCCTGTGAACAGTCCTGATCGGGGTCTGATTCACCTGTGAGCCAATACGGGCTGTTGTATTTACTGAGCTAACACTAAGTAAAAAGTTAATATCAGTAAAAGAGATAAAAAGAGATAAAAATTTAAAACGGAGCTAATACAACAAACAAAAACAGACAAGATAACCCAACAGTAGCCCAATTTCCACCAGCACCCTGTTGTTTAACAGCACCAGTGGCGGTCGATGTTATCCCAGGCCTCAACCTATGGAAGACTCATTCGTCCTGATCCGCATGTTTGATTTGGCAAAGATTTTATGTCAGCTGGCCTTCCCGACACAACCCTCCTCATTTACCTGGGCTTTCAACTGGCAATAGGAGTGCTCTGGCTTGTGAGCCCCCTGTGGTTCAGTTTTTAAAATTTACATATTTTTTTGTTTAACTAAAGGAAATCACATTTGATGAAAAAAACAATATAAGCTCTAATTAGATAAAAATGTACTAACCTACTAGCCCCACCCCTCTCTTAATATGGACATACAAGCTGCATATTTTTATGTTGTGATCTCTTAGACTAGGTTTGCATGATTCACATGTCCTACAGTTACTCACATAAAGATACTGCAAGTTTAAGTTATGGCACGTGACCACCTTGGTGTTTTAAGACCAAATGGGACTGTGCTGCTTCCCATATTGTAGGTAGTACAAGTGTGCAGGTGGCGTAACCAGTGGCGCCATACCAAATGAATGACATGTGTCTTCTGCGTGTTCAAACACATGGGCTGCACCTCATTGGTCGACACGTCTAACCAGCGGGGAGTCAGTTCAAGTAGCTCTCCTGTGTCCAAGATGGCGGCTGGCTGGGAAACTTTCTGGAAACATTTGAGGCCAGAAATGAATGGTCTGCTGAATATGTGTTTACTTTTCACAACAGGTAGTTTAAAAAGTTGCAAGAGCTCCCTGGTGCGATCGCCTCAGTGCACTACTTCTCATTTGGATAAAGTAGAGAGAAATGTAACTTTACACTAATGAAGGACCATTCTTGTGAATTGTGATGCACTGAACCAAAACATTCTACTTGGAAATCCAATGTGAAATGCAGAAATGTGTCTTTCTTCTTTGCTTATTCAAACCAGTATTGGGTCATTTTAATGAAGCCTGTAAGTAATTCAGCCACTCACATTTGTGATGGCTAATAGGCCCATTAAGAACTTAAATGGAATCTCCTGGTTGCTGTGAAACAACAAGCTAAAACTTGCCACTAGTCACAAGGTTAAATGTTAATCAGAGGTGTGAGCATTGCAAGCATTAATTCACCTATTTGCCAGCCAGAAACACTTGGACTCACAGCTAATCATATTTGTTTGATCAACTTAGCAGTTTGCATGATAATGCCACAGTTAACAGTGTGTTAATCATAACTGTTGGAGAAGAATTGATTTTGTTGATTTTTTCTACTTTCTTTTAACCCCCTGCTTAGCTAACAATCTCCCTTTTCCCAATTTTCAACCTACTGAGCATGCTCACTTGCTGACTCACTTTACATTGCTTTGTTCACATTTACACGTGTTTTTGGCATATTTTTTGTGATTTGTGTGCTTTATATTTGTGTGTATTTAATTGATTGATCTTATTCACATTCTTGCCACTCCGCAACTTGCCACCCTGCCTGGTTTGACTCGGACCCAGACTGCTGCGTTCACTGCATCTTGGCCTGCCTTTTCTGCGAGTTCCTGACACTTTGCAACATGGTGGTGGCCCAGGCCTCGTGTGGCGCATGCACTTCAGAGGCTTGCTGCTGCTGCTGCTGCACCGACGAGCTGGGCGACGACTGCAACTGCCCGTGTGACATGGACTGTGGCATCATGGATGCCTGCTGCGAGTCCTCAGATTGCCTGGAAATCTGCATGGAGTGCTGCGGCATCTGCTTCCCCACATAGGGAGGTCCACGTTGGTGTGGACCAGGATGGGGATAAATGGACATTAGGGAAAAAAAAAAAAAACAGAAGGAAACTACAGCTGTTGATGTCACTTTGAGTTCAGCAACAGGCAGATGGGAAAATAACTGTGTTTTATGGTTGGCATATGTGTTTTTGGAGGCCCCCCTTTTCCATTCTGTTGTGTAAAGCATGCTTTGAAAGATGTATTTTAACACTGGGCTTCTTCATCAAAACCAACTTAGCAGGGGGTAGAAGTAACTCCATATACTATATGAACATGTCAGTTAAGTCTTAAGTGTATTGTAAGTATTCTATCAGTTGTAGAAAAGTATTACCAAAGACACCCTTTTTATTGGTAAATCAAAAATGCTGTCTAGTTGTATCTTTGTTTGTGATCAACAGTAATAACTGACTCTGTTTTCCATTTCAATGCATATTTTTGATGTTTAAAAACTGACATTGCAATCTTTACAACACTGAACAAGTAATTACAGTATGTGATGGTTCATACTTTCCTAATTGCATTTTGTAGTTTGGAGACTTAAATTTCTACTCAAACATATCTACTGTAGCACTGTACAAGTTGAAACTAGTGAACTAACAAGGATGAGTCAGGACACCACGTTTTCTGCTCATTTCTACCACATAAGGTAAAGTTGTTGTAGGGACAGCATGCAATAAATTGAAGTACCTTTATTTCAGAAAAGTACTGCACACAATATTGATAAGCTTACTGTTTTGTAGGGTGTAATATTGCATGACTTTGTGGTGACAGTACTGTGTCGATTCAGAGACACCAGTTTTGTGATATTTTAACAAAAAATATGAATAAATGTTGCATATACCAACTACTTTGGTAGCAGGGTAATAAAAATCAATTGACTTTCTGTCCATTAGATGGTGCTAAATGCTCACTGTCCGATTAGGTCAGCACAGCAAAGCAAAGGAGTGACTCCTTTCTTTCAAATCTAGGTGAGAGCTGAACAAGACAAAGATTGGGATGGGAAATCGCAGTGTAATCGCAATATTTTGATAATGTTGCATCACAGCTCAAGTATTGTGGTAGTATTGTATCATGCATGCTCTGGTAATTCCCACCAGATGCCTTGGATTACTGGAAATTCAATGTTATGTACACAGTCCTCCTCTAATGTTAGCTTTGAAAAGGAATTGTCAGTCGTATAAGGTACAAGTGTTCTGCGATGCTTTCACACACATGCTGTGGAAATACGATTGTTGAACTGCACTCTGTTCATGAGGGCTGTGATAAGGAATTAAAAAATGGTGACCCTGGTTGCCATGTAAGCGGCTTTTTGGGTATCAAGCTCTGTGACTCAATACAACCCCCCCCCCCAAAAAAAAAGGAATCATGAACTGTCACGTTGAAGTTTAACTAATGCAGGGTAAAGACAGTGTTCCTTATTTCCTCTCAATTCCTTAATTTTCTGTATCACAAGATGAGTTTATGGTGAATCACTAGCAGAGTCGTTTTCCTGTCTCGGCGATTCACTTTGATGTTGTTTAAGTGATGATACTTAATGCTGGCCCTCATTAGCACTGCTTGGTAAATGGTAACAAAAAAATCATCCCTTCCTAATGGCACCAAAGATAATGTGCTGTCATGTGCTGCATGTCTTAATGGCTCTCTGTTGTGTGCATATGGGGGCTGGATAGGCACCTCTTTAGTAGATAATGTGCAGAAAATAAACCTCTTTTCATGTTTATGATTAACTCAAATGGCGAGTTTTATGTGCAAGAGTGTCAAGAAAACACTGCATAATGTGAAGAATTTATCTAAAAGGAAAAAAAAATGATTTTGTAGTGTTCCACATGCTTTTATGCTTTGTTTATGCTGTGCTTTTCATTTGATTCAACTTTTTGCCTTGATACAGCAATTCATTGTAGAACAATCTTTAAGAATAAAACTGTAAAAAAGCTAATTGTTTATTATGATTGTTTTTTTCCTGTGTTTTTCTAATACGTGACTGTTCAAATGTATGGGTGAGTTGTGTTTTAATATACAGTACATACCAGTGTTTCTCTTTAACCAGAGTGGTGGCCTAGAGGTAGAGCATCCACCCTGTTAGATATAGATATATTGGCAGACGGGTGGCATGGATGTGAGGACGCAGGCAGGGTGACGTCATCACGCCATGCCAACTTAGGGGGACTGTTGGCGGGAGTCGTCCTCTTTGGCGCCTCGCCTTCAAGTCGATCACAACCTGCTACAGCTTAGTGTTAGCTTATTAGCTACTAACCCCCGACACATGTATCATATTTGTGTCTTGTAATAAAGTTCAGGTTCAGTACAACTCCAGCCACCGCTGTCCTATTTCCAGACATAACAAATGGCAACGAGGAGAACAGTTGGCATTCCGGAGGAAAACTCGACATTTTTCCTGAAGATGGATGCGTGTCTGGCGATCCAGTCAGAGAGTGACGCGGTTTGACGAGCCAGATTCTGTTGTCTGGCGAGCAGGTGCAGGTTTGAGCAGCTGGAGGACGAAATGGTGCAGGACCAGCTAGTGGAGCACACCAGCAACCTGCAGCTGCGGGAGAAGCTAATCAGGATGCCTCATGACCTACTGTTGGTGAAGGCAATGGAGCTGGCGTTCCAGTTGGAGGCCACTGACAAGCTAACATCACAACTTGGTGAGCCACAACAACAAATCTCGCTAGCTTATGCAGTTACCCCAGCAGAAGTACCCGTAAACACAGCGACTCGCTTGGAGGACGCCGAGATGAACGTTATGGAGCAACTGAGCATCATGGGACACCAATGGTGTGGTAACTGCAGCTCCCCGAAGCACCGAGAGTGAGTGTGATTCTGCCCAGCCGGGGGGGGGGGGGGGCAATCCAGACGCTGCGAAGCTCAGTCACTTTGCCAAGGTGTGCCAATCAACATGACTGACAGCCAGCCCGCCACCCAGTCCAAAACAACCACAAACAACTACCATCCACGCAGTGGATATTTTGCTTTTATTTCTGTGGCGACAAAGTTCATTGTGGACTCACCAGCGGCCGCGTCTGGTGCAGCTGCTGAATCCTCGTGAGGTCTGCTAACATAGGCATCCTTACTGTTGCTCGCTTTAGCTGGCGGCATTGGCAACGAGTCTTTACAACGCTGGGTCTTCCGAATTTCTCGATTAGGCATTGATATCTTGGTTCTGAAGGGTCGGTGGTCTGATCCAGTAGTTACCTGACCAAAGTTTGAGTTCCTAGGCGGGGATTTGTGATTGTTGAATCAGTTGTCAGGCGTTAGACTGCAGGAACAACTTTATAAGCCGCCATCTCGGTCGAGAGCACGTGTGATCCTCCGCATGGACTGTGTTTTGATATGTTTAGACATGGCACGGTTGCTTCAGCGGTGGCAGAATAACTCACCCAGTCGTGCAGGGTTAACCGGCAGTCTACCCGGTGGCCCAGGTTCTATTTCTCTGCCTGTTGCAATGTAAGAAAAAAAAAAAAGAACTGTTGTGATTTAATGTGTGCATAATATTTTGAGTTTTTCAAGGGGGAGGTAGATGTTAGATATACAGTGCTGTGAAAAAGTATTTGCCCCCTTCCTGATTTCTTATATTTTTGCATATTTGTCACACTTCAGTGTTTCAGATCATCAAACAAATTTTAATATCAGACAGCTTTTTTCCCTTAATAAATGAAATCATCATCTAAAAACTGCATTTTGCATTTACTCAGGTTATCTTTTGTCTAATATTAAAATTTGTTTCACAATCTGAATCATTTAGGTGTAACAAATATGCACATACTCCTGTTTCTTGAGCAAAGCTCTTCATGCATGACTTGTGAGCTCCCCGCGCTTCCCTGCAGTGTGCGCAGCAGAATAGGTGTGTGGTGGGTGGCTAGGCTTCAGCCTGTGGTTGCTAACTCCAAGCTACCGGTTTGGTCAAATAGCTGCTATTCCTGTTTGCCAGAGATGTGGGACTGTTTTCCATCGTGCTGCATCAGAGAGAATCGTCTGCAAACCTTGTTTTAATAGGAGGTAAGCAACGTTAACACCATGTCTATAAAACGGCAAATGCTAAAAGACGATGCTAAGTTGTGCTAATTGGAAATATTATAATGTATCAGACCATCGTTTATTTGGTTTAAATTACTGCTGAGTTTCTTAATTTTGTCTGAAAAAATTATTAAAGCTGCAAAAGTGCACGATGGTGGCACATACACGCAAAATAAATCATAAATAAAACAGGTTGGAGGAGCAAGTTGGCTCTTATTCATTCATCTTCTTCCGCTTAATCCTTTTCGGGTCGCGGGGGGGCTGGAGCCTATCCTAGCATCTTTGGGCGAGAGGCAGGGTCCACCCTGGACAGATCGCCAGTCCATCGCAGGGCCAACACAGAGAGACAGACAACCATTCACTCTCACAGTCATACCCAAGGACAATTTAGAATCCCCAGTTTTGATGCCAATTAACCTAACTTGCATGTTTTTGGCATGTGGGAGGAAACCGGAGAAATCCCGGAGTAAACCCACGCAGACACGGGGAGAACATGCAAACTCCACACAGATCACTGTTGGTCGGCGGCTGGGATTGAACTCAGGATCCCCCGGCCAAGGGTGAGTTGGTGTGCTGCCGCAGTGCTAACCACTCCTCCACCGCGTTGGCTCTTAATGTAATTTATTTGATTTCTAATAATTTTAATTAGTCAAGTAGTGATCATGAATAAAGGCATCACATGTATTTTATTACATTACCTTTTGTGTCTTTTGATTTTCAGATCATGACCAATCTGAGATATTTTTACTAAGAAGCGAACAGGCTAAATCAGGCCAGAATGGCAGTCATCAGGCTGCAGGTCTACATTAAAATTTTCATTGATTAAACTAACAGCTAAACTAGCAGCTGTGGATGGCAGGGATGGGTAATTTTCTCATTTTCAGACATTTTTTTTATGTTTTTTTTTTTCTATTCTCCTCTGGCTCAGGAAATGTTTAACTTATTGATGTTTACTTTTAATTCATATGATAGGATTTAGAAGCAAAACCTCAAATTTACGAGAATCAAGTCTCAAATGCACATTAAAAACTATAACAACACTGCAAAATTATGAGTGGAAAAGGTGCATGTAAAAAAGTTAAAAAAGAGAGATGGTCCTTTTTATGTGTTGATTTAAACTGTAGAATTTACATAAAATGCATATTGTGATATATATCATTATCGTGATATAAGATTACTTAGTATATCGTGATATGAAATTTTTGTCATATTGCACAGCCCTACTTAACATTAATTCTTTTTTGAGCATAGGCATATACAGTATTTATATAGGTATTATTTATGCAAGATGTAAACAGCTAATGGTAGCAGACTTAAACAAGATCATAATAAAAGATCATCCATCTATCCATCCTCTTCCGCTTATCCGGGGGTCCAGGTCAAAGGGGCAGCAGTCTAAGCAGAGTAGCCCAGACTGCCACCCAGTTCACATAGCACCATGATCCCTACAATCCTTCCTGCAGGTGGTGAGCCCACTGGAGGGCAGACCCATGACTCCTTAGGGCACACTGGGTCCTGGTTGTAACTTTTAAAATAAAGATCCACTGGACCGCTCTTGGTCTGGCCCTTCACCCGGAGCCAATTTGACATGGGAGACCAGGGACAAGTTGCCCGCAACAACCTAGCTCCTGGGATCATGAGGGCACCCAAACCCCTCCACAGTAAGGTGGCAGTCCACAGAGGAGTCAACTTAAGGTAACTTTCCTAATTATCTCAGCCCTTAAAAATACAAATGGAGCAGTTCTTAATTGATTTCCAGAGCCCCTGACCTTGTGAATTAGAAGCTTTTATATTGGAGCTTGTGTTTTTCTTCATTCAATCTGGCAGAAAGCATGATTTCGGGTTGTGTGTTTAGTTGAGAATTGTACTGTTGTAATGGGGGGAAATGGTAAACAGGTTCTGTGGTTCCAAGAAATTAACTCTTGCAACAATTATGTGAATAAATAATTTGAGGATGCAGTGGCAAATATAAATACAGTATCTCAAACTGATAATATATTCTCAAAGGCCAATTTCACTTTGACTTTTTGTGTCCCTGCAGCTGTAGCAAACAGTTTTCTGACACGTCTTTGACCTCTCCCATCTGCCTTTTCACATCTGTGCTGCGCGGTGCCCCTCCTCTGGTCCTTTTTTCTATTAGAGTTGGTGCTCACCTAAGAGCAGCAACAGGATGAACACGGAAACATGGCCAACAACTCCCTGTGAGGTCTTCGAGGAGCAGCGACCTCCTGCTGGCTGGAACAGCGGTCTGACCTTCAGCCAACACCACCCCCTGTTAACCCCTCAATTAACCTCCACATCAGCCCCTCTCCGAGAGGAAGAGGCTCCCGTTTTAATTCTGCCTTTATTTCCTTTCATCATTTTCTGCCTGGATACACCCTGCCCCCAGGAAATTGCCATCTTATTTCACTAATTCGTCGTGGAAAATATTGCTGTCCAGAAACTCTGTAATCATGCATGAGATCTACTTTTTTTCTTTCTTTTTTCCACTCTATCACACATTTGTAGGCAAGGTGCAGATATTAAAAACTCCAGGTAGAGTGTGCAATGACCTTTTCAGAAAGTCTTCCACCTTTCTACTCCTCTAATCAATCCCCCTCTGATCACTCACTGTGTGCTGGATTGTAATGTCACAATTAGGACTGCTCCATTGTTTCTGTTTGCTGTCTGGAGAGAAATTCAGCACTTGTCTGATCTCAAGGTCAATTCTTTTGCAGTTTTAAATAAATTAGAGTGCAGCTCTGGCCATCTCGTCTGACTGGCCGTGTATTGAGCCATCCACCCATCCGTCCCTTCTTTCGGCTCAATTGGGTAGGATACTCTTTCACCGAGAAAATGAAAGTCTCCTGCCCTCGGCCATGAGAACAAATTACTGATTTTGGTTTTGCTTTATATCAGGGGGGAAAAAAGAAAGATGGGAGCATTAATACTGTAGTGTTGTGCATGCTTCATTTTCATATCAGAGGTGAGAGTTATACACTGATAAGATTCAAACCATATTGTAATTCTGAATAATATGACTAATGAAAGAGGACAAGAGGGGCTGTTTTATTCACCATCTGTTTTTCCCTGAGTGGAACATCGTTTTGTTTAATCAAACAGCAGAAAATGTGGCTTTTTTTTTTTTTTTTTTGGTCTATGCATCCGTAATAGGCGTCATTGAATGGGTGATCAATTATGACATAATTGTAATAATGAGATGCAAATCATCAGAGATAATAGTACAAATAATTTAATTATTAGCATGCATTCTGGTCACAGGAGAAAATTACCTACATTAGTTTATGACATGTGAAATGTCTTGAATCCTTCTGGAAGAGAGCATGAAAATAGTTTTGTATAAACTGATTTATTTTTTTTTACTGTTTGCCGTTGCTTGCAAAGCATGCAAAGGGCATATTCCTGCTGTTAACCCCCCCCCCCCCATATACAGTAGCTTCAGGCTGGATGAGATGGGTGTTTTTTTGTAAGTGAAACCAAAATTTTCTTTCTACTTGTTAAACTACAAAAAATGTGCAGATTATATTGTTTTTTAGTTTTTCTATCAATATATTTTGAAGCAAAAACAATAGTCAAAATTGCACAAGGTAAGTAAATACAAATAGTGACACATACAGAAATCGCCTGCACATTAAAGATGTTTTATTTAATAGATATGTAATTTCTGTCTTGCAGCGACTGAGAAACCACTGAATTTGTTGATTTGATTCACTCAAGATAGTGTTTTGCAGTAGGCCATTTATTATTTTTAACAAGTGGGATGGGACAAATGTGTAAGGATAAAGTACAAATGTAAAAGGAGTATAAATTTGCAATAATAAAGGTGCAAAATTATGAGAAAAATACTACAAAGTCACAAACTTATGAGGGAAAAATACAAATCTGTGAGAAAAAGCAATTCAGGAATGCAGGAGAGGAAAAAAAAATATTTCCAAGAAAAAAAAAGGTCATAAATTCACAAGAATAAAGTCACGAACAAAAGCTGCACATTTGTATAAATTTTGGACCTTTTTCCCCTCATTTCTTGCCAAATTTGCAAGTACTCCCTGACAAATATGTAACTTTTTCATATAAATTTGCCACTTTTTGTGATAAATGTACCTTTTTTTCCCCACCCAAATTTATAAAGATGTACTCATAAATTTGACATTTTTCTCTATTAAATGTGGAACTTATTTCTCATAAATTTTCAAAAAAAAAATTCTTGTAGATTTGCAGCTATACTCACCAATCTGTGACATTTTTCTCTTAGAAGTGTTAGTTTGAGGCAAATCGTAACGCCACACAAGTCAAAAAAGCACAATTTTGTAAAAATAAAACTACTTGAGTACACGTAGTGACTGTAACTTATGACTATTCTGTCTTTACACTCTTTATTGGGATGGGAATGGAGGGGTGGCAGGTTAACAAGGGGGAGGATTTGGGCTCAAATCACTTATATTTTGCTATGTTCAGTCATTGTGTGTATAGTCAGAGTTATGCAGGCAGACTAGCTAGTCTAGGTAATAGCATTACCATTTGCTCAGAGTTTCTAGGGCTGCTGAAATCCTTGAAAATGTATGAATTTTAATGAGGTGTTAGCAAGATTTTAATAAGGCTCGAATTTTGCAAAAAAAAAAAAAAAGTGCTTGACAATGCTTGAAAGTGCATTTCATTCCCAGCAAATGACTATCTGAAAAAAAAAAAAAGAGTTCACTATAGTCCCATTATTAGATGGGGAAATACAATTAATTCAAGAGCGTCACAATGAAGACTGCTCTGCCTCGCCCTCCGTCAGCTTCTCTGAGTAAATGCAGTCACTCGCTTTTCACTCACTGCCATGGTGGCAGGCTGTGCTTTTAATGAGCTTCGGCTACAAAATGGTTACTAAGACAAAGACCAAATCCACCAGTAGCTTTCTGAAAAAAAAAAAAAAATGTCCAGCTTTTCACAATGGGGCAGTCTGCACTCTGGAGTCATGAAAAGTAAGTCATAGCAGCACATTTTCCTGGATGCTAATGTTAAAACGTTGATGCTAATTTTATGCTAACTGTTAGCGCCTTAACTAGCAAACCAAATGACTGAAATGCATTCTTTCTGATAAAATACGATGTGGTAATACTGTATGTCAGTTATGGCTCATTCTTTTATGGAACATACGTTGAATGTACTAAGTGTGGGCTGAACACCGAGGCTGGCAGGCGAGCGAGTAACTGCTCAGTTGAAAGTAGCATTACCTTATTAATTTCTGAACTGTAATTACCAAAAAATTACTTGAAAAGGATCAAAGGAGTAGAAAAGGATCAGGTAAAAAGTTACTTAGGTTGTAATAATTTCACTGTCACTAGTTTTTTCTTACAAATTTACAAATTTTTCCTCATGAATGTAGTTTTTTTCCCCCAAATTACATGGTAACGTTTTCAGCTTTTATCTACATATAAAATTGTGCCTTTGAGATTTATCTCATAAAATTCTGTGTCATGAGTCTGAGCTCAGTGTTCTCTCTGAGTTCAGAATCTCAATTTCAGAGTATTGTATGTCTAGTATTATTATGTTGTCAATTTCTGCATATATTTTGGGTTTTTGACAAATTCCCACCAGCTGCTCCCAGTCTGCTTCCCAGTCATCTCAGCTGTGAGCAGTTGTCTAATAAGCGACTTTCACATCTTGGCTCGCGCAAAGCATCATGGGAACGTGGCTACCAAACATGCTCTGTCGATACATTTAATTTATGGAAAGTTCCTGATCTACGAGCTTATTGTATGCGTAGGGGTCTTCCCGGTTGTACCCGCAAACGCAAGGATGAACTAGTTGTGCTTGCATTCGCAGCCACGTTGCAGAAATTGGCCAAAATGGCCCCCCTGTATGTATGCTGACATAGCAGATTTTTTGTTGTCAAAGGGCCAAGCACCCTTACTTGCAAGATTCCGAAACGACTACAAAGAAGGTAAGCGAGTGATTTGACAGCTCAACTTTGGTTTTGTCATTTTGAGTAAATTTCACTACAAGGCATAGCCTGCATACTTAGATCTATACGTCGATACTACTATAGTTTAAGTACCACACATTTTCAGTGATTTGCATTTTTACTTTATACCAGCCTACTTATCAATGGCCTTAATTACATGTGTGTGTAGCTCAAGCTTCATTACCAATATACAAAGAACTATATCCTAGATTCAGGCCTGCCTGTCCGTACCTACTGCTTCAGGGTTTAGACTCGTGTCAATTAGGCTAGAACTTGAACAATACACAACGCTATTTAATTATGTTATAATATAGACTTACTGCTTTAATCCAACAATTACGTCTGTCCGGATCCTTCAGCTCCGTGGGGAATGTATATAATGTGAATGACAGTGGACATGTGCATGCGCTGGTCCCGAAGTTACACGCATGTATGCTGCAAGTTTTCTTTTTCCACCTCTCTAGATGATACATGCCGTTCCACACTTCACTACGGCTCAGTGTGCACCAGGCATAACGGCGATTTAAAGCTTGAAACAGACTTTAAACGGTAATTGTTCAGGTGTGGCAGTACTGTCTCTACAAAAGCAAGGCGGCTACTGGAATGTTTGGTAGTCGTGAACTTTGAACTCACATAGTCCGCACATGCACACTCGTAATGCGAAAGTCGCTTATTAGGTCACCTGCTTGCTCAGCCTGCCCACACCTGCTGCTCATTTGTCTGTCTGGTATTTAAGCACTGTCTGCTCATTGTTTCTTTGCACAGTCTTGATGTTAACCCTTTAACTGCCCAGATTAAATGGATGGGTCGCACGCCCCCAGTGGCACAGCGCAGCAACTGCACGTGTCAACTTATTGACGTCCCCTGGCTATACTGATAATTTGTACTAATCTCTATTGATCTGACAGTTTAGAAGGAGGCACATACGTGCCGAAGGAATCATGGCTGACATGGAATATAGCAAAGAAGAAGAAATCCTCATTATTCTTCTACCTTTTTCTGCTTTGAGCTCACACACCAATGTAGATGCCTCCATGTTTGGTTATTGTGGCAGCGATGATGACTGAAACTGCATGAAACGGGAAAAATAGCTGCGTAATACAAACAAAATTCACATGGGATAATCATAAGAGTTTGTAGATGTGGTACATGGGTGTAAATTACTAAGTAAACGTGTTACATCGACCACAATGGACGGAAAACTGAGCTCCCATTCCCAAGATGGCGGCGCCCACAGGCGGCATGGATTCCCACAGGAATAATGCACCAAACAGAAAAAATGGCTGCGTAATACAAACGAAATTTATGTGGGGTAATCATAAGAGTTTGTAGATGTGGTACACGGTGTAAATGGCTGAGCAAACACAAACATCGGCTACGGTGGACGAAAACGGACCGGTCACGTGGGCGGGCGAGCCCCCCACCCGGCAGCAGGTAAGAGAAATATGTTTTTTTGACATTTTATTGATTTTCTGGTTCATATACTTTGAAGATTAGATAAAAACATACCCCTGTAGACAAATTGGTGTAAAAAAAAAAAAAAAACGGACCATTCTTTATGTAAATGTGTCCAAAGTTCACTTTTGACTGAGTTATGTAATTTATATAGCTGCCACGACATTATGCAAATTAGATGCATAAATTTAATCCTATCTGAAACTTTGGATCATATTCTACATCTTTCTAATTGACAGTAAGCCATTATCTCTTGTAACTTTAAAGTTATAGCCTTGGAAATCTGAACTATTTTATTGAGAAAATTTTTTACCACTCTTGACCACTAGCGGGGGCCTTGAGTTGTCTTGTATTGCCCCAGGAGCCACATAGCACCTAGGGCAGTTGAAGGGTTAACCTACCTGATTTCATTGGAAGTTTTCTCCTCATCTCCTCGAGAACAATTCCAGCTCTGGAGTGTATCTTCTGTAAGTTATCCTTGTTTGTATTTTTGTGTTTTGCACTATTCTGGATTTTTTGTTATTAAATGTCACAACTGCAGTTCAGTGCCTGGGTCTGTCTTTCTGCCCCGGAGGGGCCACTCTTAACAGAAGACTGCCGCCAGAATTAGGATCCAGTTGCTGTAGTTGTGTATTTTTTGCCCTTCTTTTGTTTTTTCCACTCACCTGTGCACAGGAGTTCATCATGTCCCCGGCTCACCGGTCCCACACAAATAAAGGGAGATTGGCAGCGGGGTCTCCGAGCTTGGAGGAGGAGTGAACAGCGGATTTCATCCAAAGTTTTGTGGATGAAGATCTTGCAGCCTGCAGACCAAAGAAGATCTGGGAAAGTGTTAATGGAGCAGTGGGGATTCTGGAGGCACATCCCAGCCTCTGGAGATATCCTTAATATGCAGGACTGTTGTCCACGGTCACCGCGCTTCAGCAATCCTTCCCCGGGCTGAAGATGGGGTCGTCTTCCACCGGACTGAAGCCGTCAAGGAGGCGCTCTCCTCAGCAGACGTCCACCTCCTCTTTTGGCTCACCAGCTCCAGTGCCAGCATGTGCCCCTTCAGCGGCAATGTCATCTGGCTCCGGGCTGCCGGAGGAAGCCTCCCGCCTCTCTGACAGCCATCTCCGCAGCACCAAAACTGAAGCCTCCCTCAGCAGTACAGCCTTTGGCTCTTTTTCCCCCCGACTGAATCATCAGCTTCTCTTCACACTGTAGCTGCTGTTCTCCGCTCAACTTTGGTGTCATCTCCCGCTGCCGAGAGGTTCTTCATTGATTCCTTGGCTACGTCCATCTTCGTGACTACAGGGGCGGCTCCACCACAATCCTCAGAGGGGCCCATACTCACCATAGCCACGGAGAGGGATGAGTCTCCATCAGCTGCAGCAGGCAACAACTAACACCGGAGAAACAGGCAAGTTCCATTTCATTCACTTTCAATTTATGATGATATGCCTTGCCTGAGTCCCGGCAATGAGGCTCAGGGTCCGCAGTCCCCTGAGATCTCACCACCTGCTGCAGTAATTAATTGCTCACCAGCCCTCTCCGTGTCCTCTTCCCCGGTTCCTGAGTGGCAGCCAGCCCCGGAACAGAACCGCCAGATGATGGAGGAGACCATGGCCCTGGACGACCCAGTTCCAGCACCAGTGGTGAGTCAACCCCCAGCTGCCACGCCGGATGAGCCACCTGTGTGGGTCACTTCACCTGGGGCCCCCAAGACTGTAACCACCACCTCCGCAGCAGAGTACGAGGCTGAGCTGGACCTCCAAAAGACCGGGCCTGAAACATCATCGTCATCTGGATCGACGGAGTCCTGGACGGTGGTGGAGGTCGAGCTCAGGCAAGTGCTGTCTCTTGTTTTTCTCTTATCAGTTTTGGAGAGGTCTTGTCTGGCTCTTGGTGAGGAGAGCCGGGTGCAGCCTCCCACTGCACCTGAGCTCGCCTCGCCGGGCTCTGCTGCTACTGCTGCCACTGCCAGTGACCCTGACGCTGATCTTTTGTTTCCTGAGTTTTCTCCCAGGGTCACTGGAGATGTTCCAGCACAGCAAGATGCCTCCGTGGGTCCAGGCTCACCACCTGAGTTTGTTGTGGGTCCAGCTCCCCCTGCTGAGGTGGTCGCGGGTGCTCCGTCCCAGCCCGGGACCTCCGGGGGTGCAGCTCATCCTCTGCCCAAGGCTGTCATCTGGGTCCCTCCTCCTCGATCTGAGTCCATGTGGTTGCTGCGACCCAGCGTTAATCCAACATGGGTGCTGCGTTCCAGTATGGGTCCACCATGGGTGCTATGCCCCAGCCCAGGGTCCACCGTGGGTGCAGCACTGGCCCAGCCCAGATCCACTGAGGGTGCAGCGTTGGCCCAGCCCGGGCCCACTGAGGGTGCAGCAATGCTCCAACCCGGAGCCACCGCGGGTGCTGCAGTGCTCCAACCCGGAGCTACCGCGGGTGCTGCAGTGCTCCAGCCCGAAGCCACCACGGGTGCTGCAATGCTTCAGCCCGGAGCCACCGCGGGTGCTACCTTGCTTCATCCCGGAGCCACCGCGGGTGCAGCTACGTCCCAGTCCAGGACTCCCTTGGGTGCAACTATTCCTCAGCCCAGGACCACCGAGGGCGTCAAGGCCTCTCCTCTGCCTGACACGTCATGGTTCCCCCTCTGCTGCCTGACACTGTTGTGTGTCCTCTTCCGCCACCAGACACCGCCGTGGTCCCCCCCTCCCTCGGCCCTTCATCCCTTCATCGGGCCTCCCCATGGGGGTACCACCTCCTGGGTCACCCCTCCATTCCTGGTGGCTTAAGAACTCTGGCCGGCTGCGCGATAGACTGAGTCACTGGGTTGGGTGGACCATATTCTCTGGTAGGCCACCTGACTCATACCACCTTGCTGTCTGTCTGGTCTGGGACTTTGGCCGGCCACCTGAACACTTGAGTGCTTTGGCCTAGGGGGCCCAGGGGCCTGGCGTAGCGTGGGTGCAGGTCCTAAGCGGGCTCCATATTTTTGCTCCCCCCAACCTGTTTCCCCACCTCCCACCCGGGGTGTTTTTTTGCTGTATCTTTTTCTCTTGGGGAAGGGGGTCTTTTTGGGTGTTACCTGGGGGTGTCTGGAACCCACCCCTTAAAGGGGGGGGGGCTCTGTCATGAGTCTGAGCTCAATGTTCTCTCTGAGCTCAGACTCTCAATTTATTTCGGAGTATTGTATGTCTCTTATTATTATGTTGTCAGTTTCTGCATATATTTTGGGTTTTTGACACATGTACCCTCCTCTTCTCCAGACACTCCCACTAGCTGCTCACAGTCTGCTCCCCAGTCATCTCAGCTGTGAGCAGGTGTCTAATTAGGTCACCTGCTCGCTCAGCCTGCCCACATCTGCTGCTCATTTGTCTGTCTGGTATTTAACTCTTTGAGTGTGTCTGTCGCCGAATTGCGACATAACCCCTAGTGGTCAAGAGTGGTAAATATTTTTTGTCAATAAAATAGTTCAGATTTCCAAGGCTATAACTTGAAAGTGGTAAGAGATAATGGCTTACTGTCAATTAGAAAGATGTAAAATATGATCCAGAGTTTCAGATAGGAAAAAATTTATGCATCTAATTTGCATAATGTCACGGCACTTCTTTAAATTCCATAACTCAGTCAAAACTGGACTTTGGATGTATTTACACAAAGAATGGTTCAGTTTTTTGACACCGTTTTTTGTACAGGGGTACCTCATCATCTTATCTTCAAAGTATATGAACAAGAAATCAGTACAATATTAAAAAACAAACAAACCAGAAATTCCTCACTTACTGGCGGCTAAGGGGACTCACTTGCTTCCGTGGTCGCTGCGTTTTCACCCATCGTGGTCGTTATTTTGCGTTCTGTCGGTCATTTACACTCTCTACCACAACTACAAAGTCTTATGATTATCCCACATAAATTTTGCTTGTATCCCGCTGCTATTTTCCATGTACAAAGTCGACTAAGTGATGGTGCACGATGACGCACGGCACCCATATTAGCTTTATGGGTTAAAATGCTAAAAACAGGAAAAGAAAATGAGGATTTCTTCTTCTTTGGTGTATTATGTGTCATCCATTGAGTCCTCCAATGGATGTCTGCCACCTTCTGAAACTCTTCTTCTGAAACAGCGCCATGCTCTGCCACTAGGGGCACGGAAAATCTCACACTCAAAAGGTTAAGCACTGTCTGCCCATTGTTTCTTTGCGGCAGTCTTGGATGTTAACCTACCTGATTCCGTTGGAAGTTTTCTCCTCATCTCCTCCAGAGCAATTCCAGCTCTGGAGTGTCTCTTCTGTAAGTTATCCTTGTTTGTATTTTTGTGTTTTGGACTATTCTGGATTTTTTGTTATTAAATGTCACAACTGCAGTTCAGTGCCTGGGTCTGTCTTTCTGCCCCGGAGGGGCTACTCATGACATTCTGAGGCATTTTTTTTGTGAAATTGTGTTTTTTCTCTTAAATTTGCAACACTTTTTTAATCATTCTTTTGCAACTAAGCCTGAATAGAATAATTTCAGCACATCAATGAAATGAGACTTCATTGTTTTCATTAATTAAAAGTAGAAGTTTACACACACACACACACACACACACACGCACTGTCTGACATTAAATTTAAATCAGACTAAACTTTTCTTTTAAGTCTCTTAGGGTTACCAAAAGTATTTCTATTTCCTAAATCTTCTTCTTTCGGCTGCTCCATTTAGGGGTCGCCACAGCGGATCATCTGTCTCCATCTCACCCTATCCCTTGCATCTTCCTCTGTAACACCAACCCTCTCCATGTCCTCCTTCACTATGTCCATGAGTCTTCTCTGTGATCTTCCTCTTTTCCTCTTGCCTGACAGCTCCATCTTCAACATCCTTTGTCCAATATACCCACTGTCCCTCCTCTGCACATGTGCAAACCATCTCAGCCTTGCCTCTCTTACTTTGTCTCCAGACTGCTCAAGCGAGCTGTCCCTCTGATATACTCATTTCTAATCCTGTCCCTCCTAGTCACTCCCAATGAAATTTTAGCATCTTCAACTCTGCCACCTCCAGCTCCACCTCCTGTCTTTTTGTCAACGCAACCGTCTCCAAACCATACATCATAGCGGGTCCCACTACCGTCTTGTAAATCTTCCCTTTCACTCTTGCTGCTACCCTTGTGTCACAAAATACCCCTGACACTCATCTCCACCCACTCCACACAGCCTGCACTCTCTTCTTCACCTCTCTTGCACATTTTCTACTGCTTTGGATGGTTGACCCCAAGTATTTAAACTCATCTACTTTCACTACCGCGACTCCTTCCATCTTCACTGTTGCACCTGCCTCCCTCTCATTCACACTCATGTATTCTGTCTTGCTTCTACTGACTTTTGTTCCTCTTCTCTCCAGAGCATACCTGCACAATCTGTGTACTCTTCGTTCTTTTAATATTTCATTTGTGAAACAAAAACAGAACGACCGAAAATAGCCGTTATATCGTTCTTGGCTTGTCAAAATAAAATCGAAATGGAGCAAACATGACATAACAGATCTGATGCTGTTTGGTGTTGTTTTCCTTTTATTTTGTTGGTCACAGCCAGAAGTGGTGATAACAGCTGCAGAGCGCCGCCATTTTCATATAAGCCTGAAAGACTAGCTGCTAAATCTCACTTTAAAATCGGGAAAATGCCCAAAGTTGCATAGACTCATGCAGACATCAGCATCTGATGAAAGATGAGAAGAACTGCCAGAAATGTACGTTTATCGAATTCCCATCAGCCAGCAATGAGGACGAAAGGAGGACGTTGTGGATACCGAAGCCCTGGGGAGTTTTGAAAGGTTGACGTGACTGACCTCTGTTTTGACCACTTTACAACAGGTAAGGTGTACTTATAAATTATACTTTTATTACTTTTTTCTCTTTTCGGATTAGTTTGGGCTCCACATGTCAGCTCAGTACGTGATTACTGAGATGATGCAGGTTTCCAGCAGTTTTAATATGACTGGAGACTTTGATTTTATGTCGTATTTAGTGTTGATATTTACATTCTGGGTGATTCTAAGGTATTTGTACTTGATTATCTTTTGTATTTTAATATGTCCCACTTTAGAAAGTGATGTTTTTGTCTTTTCCTCCAAGTGTTACAGCTTTAAATTTTTTCTTCCATAAAACTAATATACAAGTAAACTTTTTTATGACTAGTGTCTTATCTTCACAGTAAACAGCTTTATTTATTATAGTCTCTTCACAAACTTTAACATGCAAAGTAATAAACTCAGGAAAAATAGACTTCATAGTGTAATATGGTCTAAGGTTATATTTCTCTGTCTGATAAAAGATCTTCATAATGTGGAACCTGAAGACAGTGTGGACCACTTGTCCCAGACTGATGAGAACCAGTTCATGACTCCAACCGTCACAGGTGAAATTCACTGTCTTAAATGTTAAAGTTACAGTACAGGAAAGAGTCCATGCTGGGACCTAAAGTCACTTGTGTTTCCAGAGGACAGCAGAGAAGATCGCTGGTCCTTCACTTCATCCTGTTCAGGATGTTTCACACCAACCAGGAGCAACGAGGACTCACACTGTCATCACCACCACCGTACACTCTTCTCCCCATTTTAATTGTTATAATAAAATTTAACAGGACAGCAAAATATATTTTCTTATTTACAGGTACATCTCAAAAAATTAGAACATCATGAAAAAGTTCAATATTTTTTTGTCACTCATTTCAAAAAGTGAAACCCATATATTATATAGATTAATTACACAGAGAGTGAAATATTTCAAGTGTTTATTTATTTTAATTTTGATGATTATGGCTTACAGCCCATGAAAACCCCAAATTCAGTTTATCAAAAAATTAGAATATTACATAAAATTAATTTTAAAAAATAGTTTTTTAATAGAAATGTTGACCGACTGAAAAGTATGTCCATGTACACACTCAATACTTGGTTGGGGCTCCTTTTGAATTAATTACTGTATCAATGTGGTGTGGCATGGAGGTGATCAGCCTGTGGCACTGCTGAGATGTTATGAAGGTCCAGGTTGCTTTGATAGTGACCTTCAGCTCGTCTGCATTGTTGGGTCTGGTGTCGCTCATCTTCCTCTTGACAATCTTCCATAGATTCTCTATGGGGTTTAGGTCAGGAGAGTTTGCTGGCCAATCAAACACAGTGATGCCATGGCCATTAAACCAGGTTTTGATACTTTCAGCAGTGTGGGGGGTGCCAAGTGCTTGTCAGCACAGGGAAGCATGAAGTGGTCTAAAATTTCCTGGTAGACGACTGTGCTGAGTTTGGTCTTGATAAAACACAGTGGACAAACACCAGCAGATGACCTCTGTTCAGATAAAAGTAAATTTTGCATTTCATTTGGAAATCAAAGTCCCAGAGTCTGGAGAATGAGCGGAGAGGCACAGAATCTAAGTTGCTTGAGGTTTAGTGTGAAATTTCCACAGTCAGTGATGATTTGAGGAACCATGCCATCTGCTGGTGTTGGTCCACTGTGTTTTATCAAGACCAAAGTCAGCGCAGTCGTCTACCAGGAAATTTTAGACCACTTCATGCTTCCCTGTGCTGACAAGCTTTATAGAGAAGCTGATTTCATTTTCCAGCAGGACTTGGCACCCCCCAACACTGCCAAAAGTATCAAAACCTGGTTTAATGACCATGGCATCACTGTGTTTGATTGACCAGCAAACTCTCCTGACCTAAACCCCATAGAGAATCTAGGGAGTATTGTCAAAACGAAGATGAGAGACACCAGACCCAACTATGCAGACAAGCTGAAGGTCACTATCAAAGCAACCTGGACCTTCATAACACCTCAGCAGTGCCACAGGCTGATCACCTCCATGCCACGCCACATTGATACAGTAATTAATCCAAAAGGAGCCCTGACCAAGTATTGAGTATGTACATGTGTAGTAGTCTTAAGAATAAATATGTTCCTGCAGTAATGAACTTCCCAAAATGTCCGTGTTGTAAATATGTCAAGTGTTTCTGATGGGGCGATAATTAGTGTGACACATCTGGGAACTTCCTCACACGCTGGAAGCCTGGGAAGGGGTAAGTTGTGTGTAATTCCTCAGGGAACGAAATTGATTAATGTGATTGATTTACTGTAGTTTTCTTTAAGTTATTGTACTAATTTTGATTGTAAGATTTTCTGTTACATTTTCGTTTGCAATACCGATGTAAAATATTCAAAGTAGCGTCATAAATACCGATGATTGATGGCTAGTTAAGTAGGCGCTAACGAGTCCATTGTTCTGTAGGAATGCCAGCACTTGTCCCCATTCCCGTGTCATGTGTAAATTGTCTGCCCCAATCTGTTTCAGATATGTTAAAATGTTAAATGTACTGTTGTAAAAAATAGAAAAAACGATCAGTCATGTAACTCTGTCATGTAATGCTGTCATGTATTTGGTGCTAAACTTTTTCTTTGCTTGTGGTATACTGTAACTATACGATCTAAAGTTATGTAGTCCAAGTAGCTGTAAGCTATGTTTCTCACACGCTGGAAGCCTGGGAAGGGGAATGCCAGCACTTGTCCCCATTCCCGTGTCATGTGTAAATTGTCTGCCCCAATCTGTTTCAGAAATAAACAGACTACTGACTGATCGAGATCCTGCCTGACGTCTACTTCTCTGCATCGGCCAAGATTTATTTTATTTTGTTATTTTAATGTAGCTGACTAGTTCGAGTCCGTTACATAAACTGGTGCCGTGACCTTTCAAGGATTCTTCTGATCAGCCACAGCTGATCTCCGGGGTCCAGCTGCCTGCTGAGTGGAGGTTCGCAAGGAGAGTCCAGTCTTCATCAACACAACGCATCCTTCAGTTACTTAAGGTTTTTGACAGAAGCTCATTCAGTATTATTTGGCTTTGAATTTTATTTTATGTGTGTTATATCAGAGTAGCCTGTTTTGAAATTTCTATTTTGTGTTTATTACCATTTAATTGAGCTAGTTTTTAGTAATGGATGGTGATATGTCTCATAGCCTTTATTCTCACACCCCTGTAGCTGGGGCAGGTAGAGGCAGGGGTCTTTTTTTGTTGAGGGGTGGGGGAGTTAAACAGTTAACTTTCACTGACATGGTGGGAGAGGGTGGTACTATGCATACACACCCAGTGGGGGCTACTTATGTTGTACAGACACCACAGCCACATATCAGTGATGGGAAGGGGGATTTACCAGCACAGGCATGTGAGGTAGGGCCCGCATCCTCCACGCTCATGTTTCCTCCTGGTAGCAATGACCCCTCAGCTGAGCTGCGTGATCTAATTACTGAATTAGGGAATCGAATTGGAGATTCCATAGCCAGTCGGCTGTTACCTTCTACTCAGCCTGTCACACAGTCATGTGACCCAGTCTCTCCAATGGCGCCAGACAGGCATGAACAATCTAGTAACATCAGTGGCACTCTTGATCTCACCAATGTCAATGTGGTAGTCAAGTCAGATGTTCGTGAGCCTGCTGTGTTCAGAGGGGAAGGGTCTGATAAATGCTCAGTACAGGAATGGATAGAGCTGATGGAAATGTATTTACGCAAAAAGAAATTCCCCACTTCGGATCAAGTTGATGAGATCCTGAGTCATCTGATGGGAAAGGCCAAGAAAATTGTTAAAGTGGGAATAAGGAGTAGCTTAACCCCAGACCATGCAGTCCAGCCAGACATGATCTATGATATCCTGCGGAAGTATTTCAGTGAGTCCCCTGCATCATGCTTACCGTTGGCTGATTTTTATGCCAGTCAGCCCAGTGGGGGTGAGAATCCAGTGGATTATTGGGTGCGCTTGAATACAGCAGCAGAGCAGGCAGATCGTCTCCTGAAAAAGCAAGGCAGGAAATTGGAGAACATGAATGCTGAAATATCCATGATGTTTATTAGGAACTGCAATGATCCTGAGCTGTCCAGTGTATTTAAGAGTAAACCTAAGAGCAAGTGGTCTTTGACAGAGGTGCAGGAAGCGATCGATGAGTATCAGAGGGAGTTCCTGTCCAAGAGGAAGCCAGCGGAAGTTAAACCATCTAAGGTGACTGCGGCTGTTGCTTACTCCATGCCAGACGTTAAGGAGGAAGTGAGTGTTCGTGAGCCTAGTGCGTCTAGCCCGTCCAGATTCAGCGAGTCCTCCAGTGCGGAGGGGGGTGCGTTTGAGCGTGTCCTGTGTATGCTGGAGAGGGTGCTGGAGAAGACAAACCAGGCCACAGCACCGGGTGTTGCGCAACCAGCCCAGTGGGTTCGAGTCACTCCCTGCCGCGTCTGTGGCGACAGCACCCACTCTACAAGATTGCACTGCATGAGAGAAAAGCGATGCCTTGCTTGCTTTGAAACTGGACATCAAAAAAAGGACTGCTCCAAGCGCAGGACAGCAATGCCCAATACCACTGTGCCTGCTCAGGGAAACTAGGCCACCCACATGTGGGAGGGGACGATGTGGGTGCATTTAGTCAGTCCCTCAGTTTTGAAGATGATGTGCAATCTACTTATGAAGAAAAATGCAAGTGTACTCCTGCTGGAAATAAGATTGTTTATCAAAATGTGCACAAATTAGCAAATTCCGTCTCTTTTATACTGATGTCTCAGTGAAGAACCAAGTTTTGTTGCATGCATTAATTGACAGTGGGTCCATGGCCTGCACAATGAATGAAGAGGCCGAACAGAAACTACGTAGTGTGGGCTTATGTGCTGAGAGCATTACTGCAGACACAGGCATGGTACTGGTGGGGTGTGGTGGGGTTCAAGTGAAGCCGAAGTGCATTTATCAGCTGGAGATGACTGTGTATGGACAGGATGTGAGTGTTCCCACACTGGTCGTGCCAGGTCAGTGTGATGAAATGATCCTGGGCTCCAACGTGATAAAGCACTTGATTCATCACCTCAAACAAAACTCCAGTTACTGGAAAGTGATTGAGAAGCCTGAATCAACGAATGACCCAGGGGTTGAACATTTTCTTAACATGTTATCTGGAATTAACAGATGGAGGGGGAATGTGATTCCTGACATGATAGGTACAGCCAAGCTGACACAAGCCGTTACACTGCTGCCACATCATGAACACCTTGTGTGGGGTAGGCTCCCAGCCAACTCACCTGTTTCAGCAGGGAGCGCTATTCTCGTTGACGCTCCAAGTTCCAACACACACAAGAAGGGTATCATGGTGGGGAGGGCTGTCGCTACAATGTCAGGGGACAGATGGGTACCTATTAAAGTGATCAATCCAAGTGACAAACAAATTACATTGAAGCGAAACACTAAGTTAGCTGATGTGTTCCCGTGTGTTGCGTTGGAAGACCTGGATGTACCCACTTCCAAAACCCCCCCAAATGACCTTCTGGTGAACAACCAGAGCCTACATGATGCTGACTCATCCTCCTCTACCCCTGATTTCAGTGATGCTCTGAATCGACTCGGATTGAGTGACCTCGACATTGATTCATGTGATGTTACAGATTATTGGAAAGGCCAGTTGTTCAACTTGATACGGAAATATGAGAGCCTATTTTCTAGGAACAAGTTGGACTGCGGTGAGGCCACCGGTTTTGTTCATCGGATCCACCTGACTGATCCTCGGCCATTCAGACTCCCGTATCGACGTGTCCCACCTGGTCATTACCAAAGCTGAGACAGGTGCTGTCTGAGATGGAGGAAAAAGAAATCATCCGTAAGTCTTCCAGTGAGTGGGCGTCACCCCTGGTACTCGTATGGAAGAAGAACGGTGATCTGAGGGTTTGTGTGGATTACAGATGGCTGAATTCCAGGACTATCAAAGATGCCCACCCATTGCCTCATCAGGCGGATTGCCTGGCTGCTCTTGGGGGGAGTGCATTCTTCAGCACCATGGACTTAACATCAGGATATTACAATATCCCCATGTGTGAAGAGGATAAGAAACTGACTGCCTTTACCACGCCCATGGGGCTGCATGAGTTCAATCGCATGCCTCAGGGGCTATGTAATGGGCCAGCCAGCTTTATGCGCCTCATGACAAACATCTTTGGCGACCAGAATTTTTTGACTCTGTTGTGTTATTTAGATGACCTCTTGGTTTTCGCGCCGAACGAAGGTGAGGCACTGAAGCGGCTCGATGTAGTGTTCAGCAGGCTGAGTGCGCACGGATTAAAGCTTGCGCCCAAAAAGTGCCATTTTCTTCAGCGCAGTGTGAAGTTTCTGGGCCATGTCGTTGACGAGAGTGGAGTAGCGACTGATCCGGAGAAAGTACAAGCAATTGCTGCCATGACTGAACAAGCACTAATGCATGAAGATGGCGTGACCCCATCCCCAAGAAAAATAAAGTCCTTTTTGGGCATGGTCATGTATTATCAGCGCTTCATTCAGAATTGCTCTAGCATTGCTAAGCCTCTCTTTGCCCTCACTGCAACGCCAAAGAAGAGTAAAGGCCAGATAAGGCATGTGGCCTTTAAGAAACTCAAGCCGAGTGACTGGACAAGTGACCAACAGAAATCTTTTGAACAACTGAAGTTGGCCCTACTCGAGTCAGTCGTCTTAGCTCATCCAGATTTCAGCAGTCCCTTTATCCTGTCCACTGATGCGTCATTAGATGGGTTAGGGGCAGTCATCTCTCAAGTCCCGGAAGGGGAGAACAAGGCCCGTCCGATTGCTTTCGCAAGCAAATCTCTGACGCAATCCAAGACCAAGTACCCAGCGCATCGTCTGGAGTTCTTGGCCCTTAAGTGGGCAGTCTGTGACAAATTTAGTCATTGGTTAAAAGGGCATGAGTTCACTGTCTGGACGGATAATAATCCATTGACATATATACTGACTAAGCCGAAGTTGGACGCATGCGAACAGAGATGGGTTGCGAAGTTAGCCCCGTACAACTTCAGTATCAAGTATATTCCTGGCAAGAAAAACATTGTGGCGGACGCCCTCAGCAGGCAGCCTTTCGTTCAGGGCTGTGTCAGCAAGAGGCTTGTGTCTGAGCCATACGGAGCGCTGCTGGAAGAAGCACAGCTGATTAAGGACAATATGATACAGGAAGTCTTTAGACTGAGTGCCAACCACCAGGAGGTCAGTTGTCTCTCGCAAGTCTCCAGGCTGGAGCGTTCCTCACTCGACAGCGAAAAAGTGAAGGCCGTGTTCGAGGGTCATGCTGAGTGAGAGATGGGATCAGCTGAGAGAGCCTCATGTTGGCTTGTCCAGGACGTGCAGCAGCTGGCTGCCTGTGGTCAGAACCCCTTACCTGTGTTTTCCATTCAGGAGTTGCAAGGCCAGCAGCAGCAAGATGCCTGCCTCTCCAGAGTCATCTCTTTTGTGACATGCGGGAGACGACCGTCGCGAAGAGAAAGGCCTCACGAGACAGATGACGTCTTGAGAATGTTGAAGCAGTGGGACAAACTCAAGATGTTAGATGGGCTACTGTACAGGGTGAGCAAAGATCCACTGACTGGCAAGAAAAGACACCAGTATGTTGTTCCAGCTTCATTGGTTCAGCGAGTGCTGCAAGGCATCCATGATGACGCAGGCCACCAGGGCCAGCAGAGAACTTTATACTTGGCAAGGCAGAGGTTCTTCTGGACTGACATGGAACGGGATGTCCGTGAATATGTGAAAACATGCAAGCGTTGTGTGGTCAGTAAGACTCCTGAACCGGAAGCCAGAGCGCCCCTCGAAAGCATTAAGACCACGAGCCCATTAGAACTTGTGTGCATTGATTTTTGGTCCGCGGAGGACAGCAGTGGAAAAAGTGTGGATGTGCTAGTGGTCACTGACCATTTTACTAAAATGGCCCATGCCTACCCCTGCCGTGACCAATCTGCAAAACAAGTTGCCCGCCAGCTCTGGGACAAATACTTTTGTGTGTATGGGTTCCCTGACAGAATTCACTCAGACCAGGGTGCCAATTTTGAAAGTGAGCTGATCAGGGAATTGTTGCAAGTTGCTGGGGTCAAAAGTCCCGAACTACTGCCTATCACCCCATGGGGAATGGGAATGTTGAACGGTTCAATAGAACTTTGGGCAGCATGATAAGAATCCTTCCCCCTAGAGCAAAGCAGAAATGGCCGCAGATGCTACAGACTCTAGCGTTTGCTTACAACTGCACTGCACACGAATCCACCGGTTACGCGCCATTCTTTTTAATGTATGGCAGAGTGCCACGTCTACCGGTGGATGTCATGTTTCAGAATGCTGTAAGGGACTGCGACACTGTGGACTATGACCAGTATGTTGCTAGCATGAGACAAGATCTGAAGGAGGCTCTGTCAGCTGCTCAGGCCAACGCTCTTTCAAGCCAGGAACGTCAAGCAGACTTGTACAATAGGAGAACTAAAGGACGTGACATTGTGGAAGGTGATCGAGTCTTGTTGGCAAACAAGGGTGAACGGGGGCGCAGGAAATTAGCAGACAAGTGGGGGTCCACCCCGTATGTCGTCGTCTCTGCCGACCCTAGGTGCCATACTTACCGTGTCAGGAACACAACCAATGGGCAAGAAAGGGTTGTTCACCGCAATCTGCTTCTCTTGGTCAACTTTCTGCCAATTGAAATGGACAGTGCTGCTCATGAAGTGACCCTGAGTGAGTCGTATGAGTCAGGTGATGATCTTGATTCACATGTTGCTGCATCAGAGATCGACAGGACTGCTTGGACAGCCAGTTGGGTGGCAGGGGCCTCTGCCTCCAATCAGCTACAAGAGGCTTCATGCACACAAGATTTTGACCTGCCCGTGCAGTTGAACACAGCGGAGACTGTTCAGTTGACCAATGATCTTTCAGAAATGCCCTGTCTATCTGCCAGTTTTTGTGGTGACCAAAGATCTGAAGTGTCCATGCCGCCTTCCAGCATTGGGAGTTCCCCTAGTAGTACAGTGGGCGCAGTGAGAACCAGGTTAGGGAGGGTAGTTAAACCAGTGAATCGGCTGATTCAGAACATGGCCCAACAGTATACTCAACGCTCAAACAGTTCAGTTCTTAGTTTGGCTAGGGCACTGATGCCGTAGGGGAAGACACACACACACACACACACACACACACACACACACACACACACACCACATAGGCCTTCTGTCCAGTTGAAGAATGACAGATTTGTTCTTTTTCTTTGTTTTTTCTTCTCTTTATTTCCTTTTCTCCAATTCATGTGAAGTCAACTGGTGGTATTTAGTCTGGTATGATATGGGTAGTGTATACGGCATTCCTGTAGCAAGTACACTATGGGGGGGGGTCTGCGCAGCCCTCCGTAGTTGCTTTCCCTTTGAATTGGGTGACATACATGTTGCAGTATACTGTGGGATATACTTATCCAGTGGTTTTTTGGTGGTTGACTTGTAGTGGTATTTTGGTGAAGTTCAGAGGGGAGTATGTAGTAGTCTTAAGAATAAATATGTTCCTGCAGTAATGAACTTCCCAAAATGTCCGTGTTGTAAATATGTCAAGTGTTTCTGATGGGGCGATAATTAGTGTGACACATCTGGGAACTTCCTCACACGCTGGAAGCCTGGGAAGGGGTAAGTTGTGTGTAATTCCTCAGGGAACGAAATTGATTAATGTGATTGATTTACTGTAGTTTTCTTTAAGTTATTGTACTAATTTTGATTGTAAGATTTTCTGTTACATTTTCGTTTGCAATACCAATGTAAAATATTCAAAGTAGTGTCATAAATACCGATGATTGATGGCTAGTTAAGTAGGCGCTAACGAGTCCATTGTTCTGTAGGAATGCCAGCACTTGTCCCCATTCCCGTGTCATGTGTAAATTGTCTGCCCCAATCTGTTTCAGGTATGTTAAAATGTTAAATGTACTGTTGTAAAAAATAGAAAAAACGATCAGTCATGTAACTCTGTCATGTAATGCTGTCATGTATTTGGTGCTAAACTTTTTCTTTGCTTGTGGTATACTGTAACTATACGATCTAAAGTTATGTAGTCCAAGTAGCTGTAAGCTATGTTTCTCACACGCTGGAAGCCTGGGAAGGGGAATGCCAGCACTTGTCCCCATTCCCGTGTCATGTGTAAATTGTCTGCCCCAATCTGTTTCAGAAATAAACAGACTACTGACTGATCGAGATCCTGCCTGACGTCTACTTCTCTGCATCGGCCAAGATTTATTTTATTTTGTTATTTTAATGTAGCTGACTAGTTCGAGTCCGTTACACATGGACATACTTTTCAGTCGGCCAACATTTCTATTAAAAACCTATTTTTTTAAATTAATTTTATATAATATTCTAATTTTTTGATAAACTGAATTTGGGGTTTTCATGGGCTGTAAGCAATAACCATCAAAATTAAAATAAATAAACACTTGAAATATATCACTCTCTGTGTAATGAATCTATATAATATATGGGTTTCACTTTTTTGAAATGAGTGACCAAAAATATTGAACTTTTTCATGATATTCTAATTTTTTGAGATGTACCTGTATTTGTTAATTTTCTATCTACAGCTTTGCTTAAAACCAGAGGTGGGTAGAGAAACCAGAAATTGTTCTCAAGTGTTATTACTGCTATTGGAATTGTTCAAGTATCGGAGTCGTTGCCAGAAAAGGTGAGGATGAAAGTATTCAATAAAAAAAGTTACTGGAGTAGCAATGATGGTTCTAAATTTGCAAACTTTTCTCCTAAATTTGTGAGTCCTTTCATATAATTTGTCTTTTTTGAATATACAACTTTTATCGTATAAATCTGAGTTTTTCCACATAAATTAGATTTTACATTTTTACATTTTCGACTTCTTAAAAAATTAGCAGTTCTACATTTCAAACATTTTTTCTTTTAAATGCATCACTTTGTCAAATTTGTGACTGTTTTGTATGATTTTTTTAAAACATGAATTTGCAGCATTTTACATATAATCTTTTAACATAAATTTGTAACTTTTTAAATCTAACTTGTTTAAATTACTTGTTCTTTGTAGCTGGAATAGAAGAACAATGTATCAACACCCATCTCAGCTAAATAAGATTATCAGTTTACTAAAATGACCAAAGATGCAGTAATTTCTAGTGAGACTAATTAGTCATTTTAAACAGGCACATTTCTAATCAGTTTTCACATCAGTGAAATTAAAATTTAGTGACTGTGACCAAAGGTACTTGAGTAAAAGTAGTTTTATCCTCACATGTACTTGAGTAGAAAGTATCCTGCAATGAAGTTACTCATCTAAGTACTGTTTTGTCAAAGTATCTGCAAGTACAAGAACCTTTTCTGGCAGCATGTTCATGCATCACTGCCAATGTCTGACTGTTCTGAACAAATATAACTTGTATTCTACCCAAACCTGCAGTGTATATTAATGATTATAAATAAGTGAATACAAATAAAGTAGTTGAGATAAACCTTTTATTTAATAATTAAAAAAAGCAATTTTTGGAAATACCAGATTATGTCTTGTCATAAATAAACGCGTAAAGAATGCATGAACTGAGGTGGAGCTCACAGTTGTGTAAACATGGGAATGACTGGTTATTTAAAAAGATTAAAGTTAAATCAGACTTTTTTATGGATTTAAATTGTAAACATGTAAAACATCAATGTAGGTCTTAAGAAGAAAGGAGAAGGTGCTTCCTTCTCAAAACCAGTGGATGTGGACACACTTCACACCAGACTGGTCCCCTGGTCTCTGTAGCTCTCAGCTTCACATCAGATGTAGTCGTCATGGATCACACAGACGTTTGCTGGATTAAAAAAATTTACAGTGATTAATGTACATTACGTCCTCTGCTCAGCTGAATGTTTACAATAGAAAATAACCTTTACTAACTTGTGTGGCTGTTGGACAGTGAAGGACTTCATAGATGGTTCCTGGTGTGATATGATTTCTGAAAGAGAGAATTGATACAAAGATATTTAATAATTGCCATATACAGAGGTGGGTACAGTAGTCAGAAACTGTTCAAAAAATTTATAATTACTCAAGTTTGAGTAGTCACCAAAAACATTAGTAAGAAAGTATCTACTAAAAACATTACTTTAGTAATAAGTTTACTCTCCCTTGCTTGAGGTTTTCCCCCTAAATTTGTGAATTTATGTGGCGGCAGTGCACCTGTAAGCAGGTTGCCAACCACCAATCAAATCTAAAAGAAGAAGAAGAAATTTATCTTTTTCTATTAAATTTTCCAGCTGTTTTTTGGTAGATTTGCCCCCCACCCCCCCAAATTTGTGATTTTGTCTCCATTTTGTGAGTTTTTTTTTCTCATAATCCTGGTATTTATTTTGTAAATTTATAACCTTTTCATATAAATTTCTTTCTTTCTTTCAAAGGTCTTTTTATTATTATTAATTGAAGTATCAATACAATACAAAGTATTAGAAATTTTCATTTTTGTTTCAACCAAACAGTAAAAAACTAGAACTTAAAGCCAACAAATGTAAATGCTTCAAAGCACAAAAACCTTTAAATAAACAATAAAAAAAAAAAAAAAAAAATACAAAGAAAAATTATGTGTGTGAAATGGGGTTGGGGTAAAGGGGATATGAGCTACTCAGAAACTATAATCGTGGGTCTTTCAAAGAAATCAAGAAACGGACGCCATAATTTATAGAATTTGTTTTCAGAGCCACAGACTGTATATCTGATTTTTTCTAAATCCAAACAGGACATTATATCTTTTATCCACTGTAAATGTGAAGGGGGTGAAGAGTCTTTCCACTTCAGTAATACAGCACGTCTGGCCAATAATAATGAAAATTTGAATACTTTTAATTTGGAACTTGGCAAGACAAGTTCTGGAGCCACACCAAAAATGGCGCATAATGGATCAGGTTTAATTTGATATTGCAGGACTTCAGACATAGTGATAAAAACAGAATGCCAAAAATTCATCAATGCCGGGCAGGACCAATACATGTGAAGCAAAGTGCCAGGAGCGCTACCACACTTTTCACAAGTTGGGTCTATATCCGAGTAAATACGTGCTAACTTAACCTTGGACAGGTGCATCCGGTGTACAATCTTAAATTGAATAAGAGCGTGACGAGCACACATTGATACAGTGTGAACCTGGCCAAGAATAGAGTCCCACAGTTCATCAGTAAAAGTAAAATTAAGATCTTGTTCCCAGTTCAATTTGATAGCGGCCAGAGAAGAAGATTGTAAATTTGAAATTAAATTATATAAAACTGACATTACCCCCTTAGAAGTTGGTTTAACTAATAAAAAATCATCTAGAGGATTATCAGAAGGTTTTTGAGGGAATTGTTTTGTCATGGTTTGCACATAATGTCTGACCTGGAGGAAGCGGAAAAAGTGTGTAGAAGTGATGTCGAATTTGGTGGAAAGTTGAGAAAAACTTGCAAATTGACCATCAAAATATAAATCCGCAAAAGATTTTAAACCTTTTCTGTGCCATATATGAAATGCACTATCAATAGTTGATGGGGTAAATAAATGATTTGCGGCAATTGGACTTCTAATGGAAAAAAACTGAAGACCGAAATTTTTCCTGAATTGAGACCAAATTCTAAGAGACTGACGAACTACTTTATTATTACCCAGTGTAGACAAAGCAAGGGGAAGTGGTGAACCTAAAATTGCCGGTAGGGAAGTTTGATTGTCCACATGTGACTCCATAAGGATCCAAATAGGTGATTTGGGTTCCAGATAAAAATGTTTCCAATATAACATGCACCTGATATTTGCTGCCCAGTAGTAATATTGAAAGTTAGGCAGAGCCATGCCACCTACTGATTTGGGTCTTTGAAGAAAAACTTTCCTCAATCTCGGATGTTTACCATTCCAAATAAATGAGGTAATCAGAGAGTCCAAAGACTTAAAAAAGGATTTAGGAATAAAAATGGGGAGACATTGAAACAAATATAAAAACTTTGGAAGTAACATCATTTTTACAGAATTGATTCTGCCAATTAAAGACAAGGATAATGGGGACCATTTGGAAAGTATTAACTTGCACTGGTCAAGTAAGGGGAGAAAATTATTTTTAAACAAGTAATTAAATTGTTTAGTAACACATATCCCAAGATAATTAAAATGATCAATAACAACCTTGAAAGGAAAATTTTCAAAATCCTGAACTTGAATCTTTTCATTAATCAGAAACAGTTCACTCTTATTAAGATTAATTTTATAACCAGAAAACCTACTAAAACTATCCAAAATATTAAGTATAGCAGGTAATGAAGTAAGTGGGTTGGAGAGAAATAATAAAAGATCATCAGCATAGAGTGAAACCCTATGCTCAATGCCACCCCTACAAATGCCTAGAAAGTCCCGGCTCCCACGGATTGCAATAGCTAACGGCTCAACTGCCAAGGCAAAGAGCAACGGGCTCAAAGGACAGCCTTGCCTCGTACCACGGTAAAGTCTAAAATAGTCAGAATAGCGACAATTAGTTAACACTGAAGCTAAAGGACTAGCATAGAGAAGTTTAATCCAGGAACAGAAGGAAGGACCAAAACCGAACCTCTCCAAAGTAAAAAACAAATACTCCCACTCAACCCTATCGAATGCCTTTTCAGCGTCCAAACTAATAAGACATTCAGGTATGTTGTGGTGAGGAGTATAAATAATATTAAACAACCGCCGCAAGTTAAAAAAAGAATGGCGATTTTTAATGAAACCGGTTTGGTCCTGTGAAATTATAAAAGGAAGAATCTTTTCCAACCTTGAAGCTAACAACTTTGACAAAATTTTAACATCGGTATTTAACAAGGAAATAGGCCTGTAAGAAGCACAATCAACAGGATCCTTATCCTTTTTAAGCAACACAGTGATACAGGCCTGATAGCATGAAGGAGGAAGTGTACCAGAGTCAAGCGACTCTGTAAAAACTTGACAAAGGAAAGGGGCGAGGTCATCAGAGAATTTTTTGAAAAAATCAGCGGAAAACCCATCAGGTCCTGGAGATTTTCCTGATTGCATGGATGATATTGCCAGCTGAATTTCTTCTTTTGTAATGGGAGCTTCTAAAATTTGCCGAGATTCTGAAGAAATCAAAGGAATATCAATAGAATCAAAAAAAATTTCCAAATCCTTTAAGTTTGTTGTATATTCTGAGGTATATAATTTGGAATAAAATGACCTGAAAATATCATTAATCGCTTGTTGGTCAGATGTCACCTCTCCTTTATCTGTCCTAACTCCAGTAATAATTTGCTTAGCTCTAATACCACGTAGTTGATTAGCTAGAAGTTTACTGGTTTTTTCGCCATGTTCATAAAATTCACTCTTGTTCCTTATTAAACAACCTTCAATTTGTCGAGTAGAAAGTAAATTAAATTTAGTTTGTAATGTCATACGTTCCTTGTACAGAGCGGGTGATGGAGATTGAGCATATTGTCTGTCAATGTCCAGGATTTGATCTAAAATAACCTTCTGTTCCTGTATTAAGGATCGTCTTTTAAATGCTGCCAATGAAATAAGTTCCCCCCTAAGAAATGCCTTCATGGCCTCCCATATCGTTTTATTTGACATACCAGGAGTTTTATTTTCTTTCAAAAAAAAATTAATTTTAGAAGAAATATTCGCAACCAATTTTTCATCTGTAAGTAATAATGGATCCAATCTCCAATGCTTTCTCATGGAGTCACATCCATGGAGGATCATTTTAAGTACAAGAGGGGCATGATCAGAAACCGAGATGCTATCATAACTGCAAGAGCAAAGGTTATTAATTAATAAATTGTCAACAAAAAAATAATCTATTCTGGTATAAGTATGGTGTACGTGAGAGAAAAAAGAATAGTCCCTGCCGTTAGGATGTAAAAAACGCCAAGGATCTGTAAGGCTATATTCCTCAAGAAAAGACTTAACATAAGTTGCAGATTTATTAAGACTAGCAGGTTTTGAAGATGAGCGATCTAAGATCGGATCCATATACAAATTAAAGTCACCCCCAAGAATTAGAGAATGAGTATTTAAATCTAGAAGTTGCGAAAAAAGGTTGCGAAAAAAGTGCACATCATCAAAATTCGGTGCATACAGATTAGCCAAAGTGACATGTTTATCGCCAAGTTTACCTGATACTATTACAAATCGTCCATTTTTATCTGATACAACATTAGAGGGAATAAATGGGATATTTCGATCAATAAGAATAGCAGCGCCCCTGGCCTTAGCTTTAAAATTTGAATGAAAAAATTGTCCTGACCAACATTTTGACAAACGCAAGTGGTCGGAATCCTGCAAATGGGTTTCCTGCAAAAACAATACCCCAGGCTTAAACTGCTTTAGACGTGACATGACTCTCTTTCGTTTAATTGGATGGTTCAACCCCTTCACATTCCAGCTTACCAAAGTAAGATTACTATTCATTCAAAGAGTAAAATTTATATATTATGTTGTGTAGCCCAAAGAAGAATAAAGTGAGATACGGGTAAAAATAAAAAAAAAAAAAAAAAAAAAAAAGGAAGGGGTAAGGGGGGTGTAAATAAAACCATAACAAAAAAACAAAACAAAAGAAAAATAAAAAAAAAAAATAAAAATAAAAAAAAAATAAATAAATAAAAAAATCCAACAACCAAACCTATAACAACACTCCAGCCGGTTGCAAAAAAACAGCAACCGCTCCATCTCCTGCTCTATTTTCATCCTAACAGAATGCTCCCATACAACTGGCTTCAATCCTGCATAATATGAACGTTTTACCCTACTCCATTGCCATAAATTTCTTGGAGATTTTTCATTTATTGGTTTATTATTTTTTGATATATTTTTTTAAACTCATTGCTCATCAATAGTAGAAACACAATTAAGTAAATTAATGATTGTTTTATACTAATAATAGAAAGCACAATTTGGGTGACTAGTCAACATTGTGAAGGCCCATTGGTCCTAAAGTCTAACTGTTAAAAATGGTTATATGCAGTTCAAATCAGCCCTCAAATGAATAAATTTACAACTCAACCATTTGACATGACATCCCCCCTTCCCATCCACTGAGTCTTGTTTTGTCTGTCATAAATAGTATGTTTAATTAACTAATTTATCCCCATGATGGGCAAGACATAAATGCAACCTTAACTTTCAAAGAAAAATAGTCTATTAATTTGGGCCAAATTTTCGGATCAGTGGACGTTTTAGTCTCCCAGTAGACCTACCAGAGGTCGGTTACCTCAATCTTTCATTTCTCCACACAGGCCTTTGGTATCTATTTGTCAACAAAGTCCTCCTTTCCTCCTCATTGCTGGCTGATGGGAATTCTACAAACGTACTGTATATTTCTGGCAGTCCTCATCTTTCATCATATGCTGATGTCTGCATGAGTCTATGCTGCAACTTTGGGCATTTTCCCCATTGTAAAGTGAAATTTAGCAGCTAGCCTTTCAGGCTTATTTGAAAATGGAGGTGCTCTGCGACTGCTATCACCACTTCCGGCTGTGACCGACAAAATAAAAGGATAACAATACCAAACAGATTCAGATCCGTTATGTCGTTTTTGTTCAGTTTCGATTTTATTTTGACAAGATGAGAACGATAAAACGGCTATTTTGGGTTGTTCCAATTTCGTTTCACAAATGAAATATTAAAAGAACGAAGAGTACACAAATTCTCCACCTCTCCAGGTTCTCTTCCACCTGCTCCCTATTCTCACTACAGATCACAATGTCATCTGCAAACATCATGGTCCACGGAGACTCCTGCCTGACCTCGTCTGTCAGGCTGTTCATCACCATGGCAAACAAGAAGGGGCTCAGAACCGATCCCTGGTGTAATCCTACCCCCACCTTGAATCCATCCAATCTGTTTGCTCAATAATTTTTATATTTGCTCAATAATTTTTTTGAGAATTTTTTATTACTTTTTTCAAAGTCAAAAGTTTACACACACTAATATCAGGAAGAGAACTGTAGACCGTCACAAGTCTGATTCATTCTTGGTTACAATTTCCAGATGCCTGAAGGAGCCACGTCCATCTATTCAAGCAATTATATGCAAGTATAAACACCATGGGAATGTCATCAAACCGCTCAGAAAGGAGATGGGTTCTGCATTCCAGAGATAAACGCATTTTGATGTGAAGTGTGCGTATCAACCCCAGAACAAAAGCAAAAGACCTTGTAACGATGCTAGCTGAAGCTGGGACAAGAGTGTCATTATCCACAGTGAAATGAGTCCTATACCGATATGGGCTTAAAGGCCACTCAGCAAGGAAGAAGCTATTACTCCAAAAGCAACATGAAAAAGCCAGATTACAGTTTGCAAATGCACACAGGGCCAAAGGCCTTAATTTTTGGAGACATGTCCTGTGGGCTGATGAAACTAAACTTGAACTGTTTAACCATAGTGACCATTGTAACATTTGGAAGAATAAAGGGGGAAGCTTGCAAGTCTGAGAACACCATCCCAACTGTGACGTACGGGGGTGGCAACATCATGTTGTGGGGGTGTTTTGTTGCAGGAGGGACTTGTGCACTTCACAAAATAGATGGCATCATGAGGAAGTAATAGAATATTATGTGTAAATATTGAAGCAACATCATAAGACATCGGCCAGGAAGTTAAAGTTTGGGTGCAACTGGGTCTTCCAAATAGACAGTGACCCTAAGTATGCTGTCAAATTAGTTACAAAGTGGCTTAAGGACAACAAAGTCAGTGTTTTGGAGTGGCTATCACAAAGCCTTGATCGCAATCTGTATAAAATTTGAGGTCAGAGCTGAAAAGATGTATGTGAGCAAGGCTTCCTACAAACCTGACTCAGTTACACCAGTTCTGTCAGGAGGAATGGGCCAAAAATCCCGGTAAACTATTGTGAGAAAGCTTGTGGAAGGCTACCTGAAACGTTTGACCCAAGTCATACAGTTTAAAGGCAATGCTGCCAAATACTAAGGAAATGTATGGATACTTATGACTTTGAAGAAAATAATTTAAAAAAATCTCTAAAAATTATTTACCAAATATAAAAATTATTTTGTAAATAGAAATAATTTTGGTAATCCTGACTGATCTAAAACAGGAAAAGTTTAGTCTGAATTAATATCAGACAGTGAAAAAAAAGGTTGTTGTCACGATCCGAGCGCCGGTCTTGTCCGCGCTCGGGCCACGTATAGCTCGCTGCCGGCTTTGACAGCTGTGGGTTATATTCTGGCTTCACCGGGCTCTTATTGTGAAGGTGCTCGGTGGGGCTCCCGGCTGTCAAGGTCAGTCAGCTGTTTGTCATCACTGCTCGTTAGCGCCCAGCTTTATTAGGCGGGCGCTGACGGCAGTCGAGTTGTGGGAGTATTGTCAAACCCTTGTCAAGTCATTGTCAAGCTTGGTCGGCGCACTAACCTCGTCAGACCTTCATGTCAGGTTCGTTTATATTCTTGTTATGTCATAGTTAAGCTCGTTGTGGCTGGGGTTAGCCCTATGAGCCCCTGTACCTTGTAGTGTGTGTTTTGCCCTTAGCGGCTCACAGTCTTGTGTTACGTCTTGTCCTGTTAATAAACCACCATCATTGCAAAACTCACCGGTGACACTTGGCGTCTTATGGTGATCCGCGAGGACCACCGCATGACAGTATACTCCCGCCAGACGTCTAAACGGAGACGCCACACCGAGACGCCTTTCACTGTGAGTTTTTGCTGAATTGGACAATTGTTCTTCCCTGTCTGGGTGTCCACGCTGGGGGAAATGCCGTCATCCAAGAGCTGTGGTCGGCGTCTGGACCGTGAGCTGGCGGACGCTCTGGAGTATGTAGATGGAGCGCTCCTCGCCGCAACTTTTGACAACAGCCCCGACAACATGCACTGGCATCTGGACGTTGCTGAGGATCTTCTGGACAAACTTCCTCTCCTCTACGACGATCACCTGGAGGTGATGACGAGGAGGGATGAACTCGCTACACAGCGCGAGATACTCCGTGGGCTGGAGGAGGAAGAAAGCACGAAGCAGAGGAGGAGGCGTCCTCGCTCCCTGCGTCGGAGTCCCATTCCCGTCCCGGAACCGGTCCAGGAGTTGGTGCCATCTGGGGGCCCACAACAACGTTGGCGCAACAGCCCAAGCAATCCTCAGCAGAATCCCCGGCTGGAATCTCTGAGAGCGGCTCCACATTGTCCTTCCAGGGGGCCCTCTGTTGCCATCCAGCGGGGAGAAGGAGGAACAGCGTCCCCTACAGCAGGCACCATCTCTCCTCTGGGAGGAAGGCAAGTGCAAGTTAATTTATTTCACCATAATTGTAACCTGCCTTGTCTGACTCCTGGGGGCGGAGTTCTACAGCCCCCCGAGCTCCCTCCACCTGCTGTAGTTATAATAACTAAACCTGCTGCCTCTGTGTCCCCCCCTGTTGAGCGGTCCGCGACGCCAGGCCTACGTCGTCGGAAGAGGAGGGGCCCTGCACTGCTGGAAAACCTGGATCCGTCCCTGCAGCCACGTCATGGATGGAGGAGAAAAGCGGACTGCGGCCCGGAGCGTGAGCTGACGATGAAGCGTCCCCGGGTCTCCTCGCCGGAGCGGTTCGAGCCGGTGGGTCGAGTGTCCCCTACCCCCATGCCATGCGGGTCATCGGCGTGGACATCAGCGTGGGAGGAACCTCAGGCTGCAGACGTCATCTTGCCAGCTGCGGAGCCCGACGCAGCTGAGTTGGAGCCTGCTGACAAAAGTCACCGCCCTGAACCTGGATCGTCGGAGTCCTGGGTAGCAACAGAACCTGAGTGCAGGCAAGTGCTCCCTCTTGTGTCTCTGTCCCCTGTTTTGGAGCATTTGTGCCTGCCTCTCGGGGAGGCGAGTGAGGGGCAGCCGCCTGCTGCGCCCGACCTCGTCTCGCTGGGTTCTGTTGCTGCCGGTGATACTGATCCCGGTTTTTCTGTCTCCTGTGAGCTTCTTCGCAGTGTCGCCGGCATGGAGCCAGTCGGAGCCGCTGACTTGGAGGTTCTGGGTTTAGGGGCGGAGGTCGCCAGCGGAGCTGCACCGACCCAATCGGGGTCCGACGTGGGTGCACCAGAGGCCCAATCGGGGTCCACCGCAGGTGCGGTTCTGGCCCAATCGGGGTCCGACGTGGGTACGCCCGAGACCCAATAAGGGTCCATCGCGGGAGCGGCTTTGGCCCAATCGGGGTCCGACATGGGTGCGCCAGAAGCCCAATCGGGATCCACCGCAGGTGCGGTTCTGGCCCAATCGGGGCCCGATGTGGGTGCACCCGAGGCCCAATCGGGGTCCATTGCGGGAGCTGCTTTGGCCCAATCGGGGCCCGACGTGGGTGCAGCCGGGACCTAATCAGGGTCCAGCGGAGGTACAGCGCCGGTGTGGTCCACGGACGGTGGAGGAGCTGCAGACCCTTCGCCACTGGACGGAGTACGGGCTCAGCCTTGCTTCCTAGTCCCTCGTCAGAGTCATCGCCCCTGCTCTTTATTGCCGGGGGCCGTGGGGGTCCTGCTACGCTCGCCCCGGCTCTCCCATGTTTTGTCTTTGCCAGGGAGGCCGATGCGGGCTGTTTTCCCCCGGTACTGGAGGCTGAGGGATGCGGGTCGGCCGCCTGAGGAACTGCTTCGCTGGTACGGCACCTCGGGTCGACCACCCGACATGTTACGTGTTCTTCTGGGCGACCTGGTTCGGCCTCCGGGGGGAGGGGACTTTCCGGGCCTGGGACTTTGACAAGCCGCCCGGTCAGGTTCCGCCTCCCATGACAACCCGTCGGCTGTTGGACGTGGGGAGACCGCCCGAACTGTTCCTGGGGCGCTGGGTCTCCGCTGTTCGGCATGAACTGTCGGGGGGTGGGGGGGTGGTGTAGAGGTCACCTTTTTTGTGGGGGTTTGATCCTGTAATTGTTCTGGGGTTTTTTTCTTGCTATCCTGTGTGTTCTGTATAATGGTTATTTGGGTATCTGCGGGTATTTGTGATTATGTCTTGCGGGTTGCCTTATTTTGTTCTGTGTGTATCTAGGTAAGAGCCAGTAATTGTGCTGTTTTTTTTTTCTTTGTTATCCTGCTTGTTTCTTGTAATGGTTATTTGGGTATCTGTGGGTATTTGTGTTTACGTATCTCCTGCAGTTGCCTTGTTTTGTTCTGTGTATAGTTAGGTGTGGGCCAGTAATTGTTCTGTTTTTCTGTATATGGTTATTTGAAAATTCACATGAGAATTCACACAGGTGAGAAGCCGTTTTCTTGTGAAACATGTGGACAAAGATTTAATCAGCATGGTCATTTGAAAATTCACACGGGAATTCACTCAGGTGAGAAGCTATTTTCTCGTGTAACATGTGGGCAAGGATTTAATTTTCTCTTGCTGTCCTGTGTGACATAATGTCTGGCCCAGGAGACACGCACGCAGACTCAGGATAGATTTAACAGCTTTATTCAACAAGCAGGTGTGTCTGAATGGATGTGTGCGGTATGTGTATGTGTTGAGGGTGAACGCCGATGCGCAGGAAGCAGAGCAGCGCGCCATACAGCCGGACAACCCTGTGGAGAGAGAGCAGAGGACAAGGGGTAAAGGGCACCACACCTGGACAGGGATAATGAGTTGTGTGATGCTTACTTGTGGATACAGGTGGCTGGCGTTGGCAAGGGAGAAGCCCGGAAGACAGCGTCCTGCAGAGTCTGTGCTGATGGTGGGAATTGGTTGGCGATGACGGGGAAATCCGCCGCCGAGGAATCCACCTGTGCACAGGGGTGAAGAACTTGGAGAAAGGTAAGGAATGCTTACGCGTGGTTGAAGTCTTGCTGGTGATCAGAGGTTGATACACGAGCTACAAAGTGCCGATGTGAACAGACGGCTCCAGACCGCAGCACTGGGCCGAGTGGGCTAAATAGCTCACAGCTGACGAGGCGCAGGTGTGCGCGCAGCTGAAGCCACTGATGAGCGGCGAGTCGTGACACTGTGTGGTTTTCTGTAATCGTTAGTTGGGCATTTAATTTGATCTGAGTATTTGGTATTTTTTGTCATTGTGCTGGGGTCTTGTTTTTTCCTTGCCGGGTCTTGATTTTGTTCCTATTGCACTGATTCTGGGTTTGGTCTCTCTCTCCCTCTGGGCCTACCCACAGCCGCCCACCCTGGAGGGGGTGGGGGGGCATGGTGGTCTATGGGCGTTCTGGAAGCCTGCCCTCGGAGGGAGGGTACAGTCACAATCCGAGCGCCGGTCTTGTCCGCGCTCGGGCCACGTATAGCTCGCTGCCGGCTTTGACAGCTGTGGGTTATGTTCTGGCTTCACCAGGCACTTATTGTGAAGGCGCTCGGTGGGGCTTCCGGCTGTCAAGGTCGGTCAGCTGTTTGTCATCACTGCTCGTTAGCGCTCGGCTTTATTAGGCGGGCGCTGACGGCAGTCGAGTTGCGGGAGTATCGTCAAACCCTTGTCAAGTCATTGTCAAGCTTGGATGGCGCACTAACCTCGTCAGACCTTCATGTCAGGTTCGTTTATATTCTTGTTATGTCATAGTTAAGCTCGTTGTGGCTGGGGTTAGCCCTACGAGCCCCTGTACCTTGTAGTGTGTGTTTTGCCCTTAGCGGCTCACAGTCTTGTGTTACGTCTTGTCCTGTTAATAAACCACCATCACTGCAAAACTCACCGGTGACTCTTGGCGTCTTATGGTGATCCGTGAGGACCACTGCATGACAGTTGTGTCTTTTTATAGTATATTCAAAGCTTTGGTTTCATCTGTAAATGTACATGTGAACATCAGTAAGTCAAAGCATGGACTCTTTCAAGACCAGTGTAGCAACTCCAACCTGTCTTTTCCCTTGGCTCATGATCGATCTCTCTCAGTCACAAAGTAGTACACACAGTAGGTGTAGATGCTGGTTAAGTGCACATTCTCCTCAGGAACAGAATCAAAAGAGTACAACATATAAAAGGAGAAAAACCTCTATTCAAAAGTAGGTAGTTAGCTAGTGAGTCATTGCCTGAAGTTAACTGGCTGCTAGTTTGCTTGTATGAGATAAAGCTTGGGGAGGATGTCACAGAATAAATGTCCTGGTAGGCTTTAGCTGATCTTAGAACTGATTGTTTTTTCTCTCTCAAGCATATTTGGTCTTTACGTTGTACCGTATTAATGACAAGTTGTGGTGCACTATGTTCATCATGCCTCTGCAGACAGGCTAACTGTTAAGGTGTGTTCACACCAAACGCGAACGGGCAGCGCAAATCCATACAAAATCAATGGGAAGACACGAGTACGCGCAAATTTTCGTCATGCATTCGCGTCTGCTAGCTAGCTAGCGGACGTAGTAAAATTGTCACCGTTGCAGAGTAAACTAGTTAGAAAATGAAACTCACTCACTTAGAGACAGGAGGACCGGGAACTCTTCAGCTGAATCAGGTTTTTGGAGCTATTTCCCCCACGGTTTCCGACCATGGACGTCCTAGCAAGCTAGCTAGCAACGTAAACACAGGATCATCTGTGAAGTGTAGGAGGCTTGAGATATAATTTTCAGGTGAGCCCCTGGTCGGATTATGAAAACATAAGCGTGACGTTATTTTGGGAATTTCCACAGCAGGTTGAACACTGCAGCAGAAGTTTTAAAGACAACTTTGCCTAGTCTGCATTTCACTATTCATGTCTGTTGGCATGTTTACACTGAGTTATAATGTAATTGTGCTGCATGAAAAATTCGCCTGTTCGCATTTGGTGTGAATGCATCTTTATCCTTGTCATAGTGTAGTTGCTTAAAGCCTAAATAGTGTCCTTAGTTCATCTGCTTGGTAAGAAATAGCAATAGCACAATGGCAAGTGATGATATGCTAAATTAATGAAGAAGGATTAAAGTGTGTTCAGACCAAATGTGAAAGAGTGGATTTTTCATGTGGTGTGATTACATGTAAACTAAATGCAAAGACAGGAATAAATGTGAATTTGCGTTGTTCATAACTTCTGGAGCTGCTTTCTACCTGCTGTGAAAATCCCAAAAATGCTGTCATGTTTAGGTTTACAGCGGTATCCAGCGGAGCACACATCTGGGAAAATGTCATTGCCTTCTCCAGAAACTGCATTTTTTTTGATGGTTGTTTACATTGCTAGCCTTCTAGCTCTTGTTGGCACATCCATAGCAGGAGTACGTGGGAGCATAAACTCATGACACTCTGTTTCAGCTGCAGAGCTTGTGTCCATCTGTCTGCAAATGAGTGGCAGTCTCATTTTCAAAGTAGTTTACTCTCCAGTATTGATACTTTTACTCTAGTGACAGTGAAATTTCAAGGCTGGTTAGCTATCATTACCAGCTCCCGTGCTTACTTTGAGGTAACATGTAATTGCGTCGTGTGAAAAATTTGCTTTGCGTTTGGTCTAAATTAGGGATGCAAGTTATCAATTAATTCACCTTATCAATCGATTAACGATTAATTGATAAGTGGCATTTTTCCTGAGAATCTGAATTTCTTACAATACGGTCTATCTTTAACATATAAAAAGTTGCTGTTTTTTCTTATACTAAATAAAACATGAACATTATATTCCTCAATGATTTATTGTACCATTTGCATTTTTTTTTACTACAGACAATGGCATTTTTTGTAGTTTAAAGGGTACCTGTAGTGCATTTTAATCAAAGCTATTTCAGAAGATCAAATGTGTTACCAGTGGTTCCATCCAGTAATTTTGGTCATGATTCCTTCTCAAATATGTACAAGTTTCAAGTCACTGCTCTCTCAGTCAGTCATGGTCAGCGACATCTTGCAGTCGTTACAGTCGTTGCTTTGTGTGACTGACTGGGCTGTAGTATAGCAGTAAACAAAGTTTCAACATCAGAATGTTATGTAATTTTTTACAACCATGTACAAGCAAATCTACTTGCATGTAATTTAATGAAATAAAATTCTAGTATATCAAGATTTATTCAGTGTGTTCTGACGTTACTTGACTGGGAACTTGCCTGTTCGTCAGGTCCCCTTCAGCTGCGGGTAAGGAGGCAACTGCGGATCATGCCATCAATTTGTCTGATAGGCTTCAGTTTGTTCATGTCAATAATGAGTTTTCTTCCAACTCTAAGCTCAGTCATGGAGTTTCACAGGGATCTGTGCTAGGCCCTACTCTTTTTAGTTTATATATGCTTCCGTTAGGCAGAATCAGAATCAGAATCAGAATCAGAATCAGGTTTATTGCCATTGTTCATGTAGTACACAAACTAGGAATTTGTCTCGGTACAGTGCTGCACCATTAAACATGATAAGATAAGAGAAATAAACTATACATGTAATAAAGTGTAGGGAATAAAGTGTAATAAAGTGTAGGCAACATCATTAGAAAGCACAATATACATTTTCATTGTTATGCAGATGACACAATTATACTTGTCAATAAAGCCAGGTGATAGTAATCAATTAGCCAAGTTAGACGCCTGTCTTAAGGAAATCAAAGCTTGGATGACTTGTAATTTTCTGCTATTAAACTCAGATAAGACTGAAGTCATTCTTGTTGGTCCAAGAAACCTTAGAAATACCTTTCCAAATCAAACTTTTAGTTTGGATGTGGTTACTCTTTCTCTGAATAGTTCTGTGAGAAACCTTGGAGTTATTTTTGATCAAGATCTGTTTTTCAGTTCACATATTAAATTTGTTTCTAAGACTGCCTTCTATCATAGGCGTAATATTGCCAAGATTACCTAGCTGCAATGCTCCGTACTGTGGGTGTTTATATATTTACATATTTATTCCATCTAGCTACAATGCTCTGCACTGTGTGTCTGTGTGTGTGTGTATATATATATTTTATAGTAATATGTACATATGTATATTAGCTGCTCTTGCTCGCTTGTTTTTTTTTTTTTTTTTTTTTTTTTTCTTGCCTTCTGATTGTTGCTCTGAGTGTTGCTATCCCTGTGCTGTTGCAATCCTGGAATTTCCCTGTTGTGGGACTAATAAAGGCTTATCTTATCTTATCTTATCTTATTAGGAGCATCTTGTCTCAGAGTGATGCTGAGAAACTGGTCCATGCTTTTGTTAGCTCTAGATTAGATTATTGTAACTCTTTATTATCAGGTTGTCCTAAAATATCTTTAAAAAGTCTTCAGTTGATCCAAAATGCTGCTGCAAGAGTTTTAACAGGTACTAGAAAGAGAGATCATATCTCTCCGGTTCTGGCTTCCCTTCATTGGCTTTCCATAGAGTTTAGAATTAAGTTTAAAATCCTTCTTCTCACTTACAATGCTCTTAACAATCGGGCCCCTTTTTATTTAAAAGATCTGATATTACCCTATCATAGCCCCAGCCACATAGAATGTCTTCAGCAGCGCCCCTTGTACACCAAAAGACCTGAGTCTCCTCAGTAGGAACAGCCTGCGCTGTCCCTTCTTGTAGAGTGCGTCAGTATTGTGTGACCAGTCTAGTTTATTGTTCAGATGAACACCCAGGTACTTGTAGGATGTCACCATCTCAATGTCTGTTCCCTGTATATTTACTGGTGCTGTGAGGGGTTGTCCTTGCCTGCGGCAGTCCACCACCAGCTCCTTAGTTTTCCTCGCGTTGATGTGGAGGCAGTTCCGATGGCACCAGTCCACGAAGTCCTGGATAAGCCCTCTGTACTCAGCTTCATCTCCATTGGAGATGAGGCCAACGATCGCAGAGTCATCAGAGAACTTCTGTAGATGGCAGTGTGTTGTGTTGTGTGAGAAGTCCGCAGTATAAAGAGTGAACAGGAAGGGAGCCAACACCGTTCCCTGGGGGGCCCCCGTGCTACCGATGATCGTGTCAGACACACAGTCACGGGTTCTCACAAACTGAGGCCGGTTCGTGAGGTAGTCCAGGATCCATGATGACAGGTGCTGGTCCACCCCTGCGCGCAGCAGCTTGTCCTTCAGGATCATCGGTTGGATGGTGTTGAAAGCACTGGAGAAGTCAAAGAACATGATCCTCACCACATTCCCGGGCTTCTCCAGGTGGGACAGAGAACGGTGAAGGAGGAAGATCACCGCATCCTCCACCCCAATGCCATGCTGGTAGGCGAACTGGAGTGGATCCATCGCTGGTTCCACCAGGGGGCAGAGGTGAGCAAGAAGCAGTCTCTCCAGGGTCTTCATCAAGTGGGACGTCAAGGCCACCGGTCTGTAGCTGTTCAGGTCTTTGGGGTGGGAAGTTTTTGGTACAGGTACCACACAAGATGTTTTCCACAGCTGTGGTACCCTCCCCAGCTTCAGGCTCAGGTTGAAAATGCACGTCACAATCCCACACAGCTGGTCTGCACAGGACTTGAGGAGCTTTGTGCTAATGCCGTCCGGTCCAAACGCCTTCCTCGCTTTGATCTTCCTCAGCTCCGTCCTCACCTGGGTCCTGGTCAGGGTCAGGATGGGGGGCTGAGTGTTGGGAGTGGGGGGGGTGTTGGTGGAGTGGGGAGTGGGCAGCAGGACTTGATGTCTTTAGAGGCAGCAGTGGTTGTTGTGCAGCCAGGGGGGAGGGCGGTTGGTCAAACCTATTGAAAAACAGATTCAGATTGTTCGCCCACTCCCTGCCCCCCGTGGCCTGGGGAGAGGTATTCTGGAGCCCAGAGATGGTTTTGAGGTTTCTCCAGACCCCGCTGATGTCGCTGTGTTGCAGCTTGTCCTCTATCTTCCTCCTGAAGCTGTCCTTGCCTTCTCTGATCTTTCTCCTCAGCTCCCTCTGTACGGACTTCAGCATCTCCCTGTTCCCCGACCTGAAGATCCTCTTCTTCTCTCTCAGAAGTGTTTTTATCTCAGGGTTGATCCAGGGTTTGTTGTTTGAGCAACACCGTATGGTCTTGGTGGGAAAGGATTTGTCCACACAGAAGCTGAGGTAGTCCGTGAAGGTGTGAGTGAGGCCATCGATGTCCTCACCATGTGGATCGCAGAGCTGCTTCCAGGCGGTGGCTTCAAAACAGCCCTTTAGAGTGTCCATTGCCTCCTCAGACCATAACATCACTGTGCGCATGGCTGGAGGTTGTCTGTGCACTAGGGGTTTGTACACCGGCCGGAGATGAACCAAGTTGTGATCCGATCTCCCGAGTGGGGGGAGTTGTGATGAGGTGTACGCCTCCTTAGTGTTTGCGTAGAATAAGTCCAGTGTTTTATTGTCTCTAGTGTGGCATGTGACATACTGGGTAAACGTGGGTTTAATGGGAGATAGTGAAACATGGTTGAAATCGCCTGAGATGAGGAGAAGAGCATCTGGGTGTTCTGTCTGCAGCCTGCTGGTTACTGAATGGATGACGTCACGCGCTGTCCCAGCGTTCGCCGTCGGATTTGCATAAACAACAATGCAGATCACGTGTGAGTGTTCTCTCGGGAGATATGTAGGCCGCATGCTAACAGCTAGCAACTCAATGTCTTTGCTGCAGTGTCGTTGTTTAACAGTGATATGTCCCAGTCTGCACCAGTTGTTGTTAACATACATTATCACTCCACCGCCCCTTGCTTTGCCACTGTCTGGTGTTCGGTCTGCCCGTATCATGTGGAAACCCTCCAGCTCAATGATAGCATCTGCTGCTAGTTCAGTTAGCCACGTCTCAGAAAACAAAAGGAGAGAGCACTCCCGGTATGTGCTATCGTAACGGCAGATAGCCGCTAGCTCATCTACCTTTCCCAATATAGAGCGTACATTCCCCATAATAACGGATGGGAAGGTGGGTCTGTACCTTATGCTCCTTGTCCGCCGTCTAACACCAGCCCGACAACCACGTCGTTTTCGCCTTATTTCTCTCAGTATGTCGAGTTTTTCCGTCAGCACCGAGTGGCGATTAAGTGCAAGCAGCTGTTCCCAGCTGTACCGTGTCCTGCTGTAAACAAAGAAGGAGAGAGAGAAAGCAGCGAAGGAGGCACAGGTGACCAGACACACCCACACACACCCACACACAATCAAAGGAATAAGTCATACCAAGATCTGCCGGTGCTGAAATACTTAAAACATCATAGGTATTAAGTAGGTCTGCTGCTTCATAGTAGCATACTGTAAGTAGATTATTACAGAGGTGAAGATATGCTTGGTAAATGACTGAAGCCTTGTACTTTTATCAAAGTTAATGATTTTGCACTCTTTCCCTGCACTAGGACACATACAGTATACAAAAAATAAGTATTGAAAGCGTCAAAATTTTTCTCATTAAACATAGTTCTGATGGAGCCATTGACCTGAGATTTTCACCAGATATCAGTAACAACTCAAGTAATCCATACATCCAAAGAAATCAAGGCAACTGTGTTCACAAAACAAGTTTTATTTAATAAAGTGGAATGAAACAGGGAATTAATATTGAACACGCTTGGTGAAAGATCTTCATCTATCTTCCATAGATTTTCAATTGGATTCAGGTCAGGTGACTGACTGGGCCATTCTAGCAGCTTTATTTTCCTTCTCTGGAGCCAGTTGAGAGTTTCCTTGGCTGTGTGTTTGGGATCATTGTCTTGCTGAAATGTCCACCCTTGTTTCATCTTCAGCATCTTGGCAGATGGCAACAGGTTCTTATCAAGGATGTCTCTGTACATTCGTCCATTCATCTTAACTTCAATTATATGAAGTTTGCCTGTACCATGTGCTGAAAAACACCCCCACACCGTAATGCTCCTACCTCCAATCTTCACTGTTGGTATGGTGTTTTTGGGCTCATGTGCAGCGCCTTTTCTCCAAACAAACTGTCTGTTGTGGCATCCAAAAAGTTCAATTTTTGTCTCATCTGACCACACTATATTCTCCCAGTATTTTGCTGGCTTGCCCAAATGTTGTGCAGCAAACTTTAAACAAGCTTCATCATTCTTTTTCTTTAGCAATGGAGTCTTGCGAAGTGAGTGGGCATAAAGCTCATATCAGTTAAGTGTATTACTTATTGTTTTCTTTGAAACAGCAGTATCTGCTAACTCCAGGTCTTTCTGGAGCTCTCTATGAGTGGTCTTTGGCTCTTGGATAACTCTTCTGATAATTCTTTTGACTCCTCTGTCAGAAATGTTGCGTGGGCTCCTGGTTGTAGCCAGTTTATGGTAAAATGATGCTCTTTCCATTTCTGAATGCTGGCTCCAACAGTGCTCACTGGAACATTCAGCAGTTTAGAAATGCGCCTGTAACCAATGCCATCATTATGTTTTGCAACAGTAAAGTTGCGATGGTCTAGGGAGAGCTCTTTGCTTCTATGCATCATGAGTTTTTTGTGGTGTGACAATCTGATATTCAGAGACCTTTTTAAAGGCTATCAGTCAGGACTTAACCAGCTGAAATTAATTTGCACTGATGAGGGATGGGATGGTTCCCTAAATTCTGATGGATTTCAGCTGATTTCTTGGCTTTCTATGCCTTTTTGCACCTCGTTTTTGTCATGTGTTCAATACTTATTCCCTGTGTCATTCCACTTTATTAAATATAACTTGCTTTGTGAACACAGTTGCCTTGATTTCTTTGTGTGTATGGATTGCTTGGGTTGTTACTGATATCTGGTGAAAATCTCAGGTCAATGGCTCCATCAGAAATATGCTTAATAAGAAAAATGTTGATGTGTTCAATACTTATTTTCCCTGTTGTATGTTGACTTCTTTTTGTTTAAAAAATCTGTATGTGGGCGGAGATCTTAACCTCTCATATGTCCAACCCAAAGTTATGCCCTTGGGTTACAGACAGGTAGGGGTGAGAATCATGATGGACCTCATGATTGAGATCGCGATACTATCACGATTCTGTTACTACTATGATCCATCGCGATTCCATACATCCCTACTCCCATTTCACCATCAGATTTCGTCCCTAAAATACAACTGTCAATGTCTGTTTCATATAAGTTTTCACTCTTCAACTTACCGCTGCCACTTTTGTTTTGGTGGCTGCAGGCTCTCCGGCCTATATGGGATTTTGTGCTGTTGAGGTCCGTTCTGCTGCCCCCTTTCTCGTATTTCAGGAGGCTTCATTTTCTACAGAGACACATCTCTGCACACAGGAAGGGTGGTGGACTGTGTTATTTGTTAAGTTATTAATGCTGTTTTATATTTAACACAGTGTCTCTACTCTCCGGTTATTCCAGACAGTTGTAATGCTTTTATTTTGGTGGTACAAGGAAGTTATCTGTGTAATGGCGAGGAAGGCCCTGTTGGTGTTTCTGCAATGGCAGTATTGAGTAAAGCAGTGTTCTGCTCAGTTACCGTTGTGGTTATTTTTTTGAGTAAACACTAGAAGCAGAGGATGGATTCCAACTACAGAGTACCCACGAGCTTCGATGAGAACAAGCCTTACGAAAGTTGGAAAAATGAAGTTACAATTTGGACTAGAGTTACTGAACTCGAGAAGAAGAAGCAAGCTCTCGCTGTGATTTTGGCACTGTTAGGAATGGGGAGGGAGGCTGGGATGGAAATACTGGTAGATGACTTGAACAAAGACAGTGGTATGGAAACTTTGTTCACAAAACTTGACAGTTTGTTCCTTAAAGAGGAAAAGAATCAGTTTTATGAAGCCTATTCTCATTTTGACCAAATAAGTAGAGGCTGTGACGTGTCCATGGTGGACTATATAATTGACTTTGAGCAGCGCTATTCACAAATGCGCAAATACAAGATGGAGTTACCGACGCAGTTTTAGCTTTTAAGCTGCTTGACACCGCATGTTTGGATGAGAAGGACCATCAGCTAGCACTCACAGCATGCATAGAGATAATGTATTCCTCAATGAAGTCAGTTTTGAAGAGGATATTTGGTGGGAAAACGCCAGTCTCCGGCATGGGAATGAATCAAGATATGGCTTACATGACAGAACAGAAACGCCAGGGAGGCAAAGTGCAGCCACAGAAGCGGCAGCTGCAGAGAGCACCGCTACCTGGGAGTAACCCACTGGATAAGTACGGGTGCAGATCAAAGTGTGCATTCTGCCAGTCAACCTTTCACTGGGCTAAGGACTGTCCCTACAAAGGTGAGCAAGTGAAGTTGACTGAAGAGAGCAGCAAAGAGGAAGTAGAGGAGTGTAACATCACTGTCTTCACTAAAGAGTCACCTACTGAAGCCAAAATCTTAATGACAGAGTGTTTTGGATCAACAATTACAGATACTGCATGCACAAGGACTGTATGTGGACAAGAATGGCTGAATAACTATATCACTACATTGAGTGAGCGTCAATTGCATGACCTAAAGAAATCACAAAACCACAGCAATAGACAGTTTAGATTTGGTGATGGACAAATAGTACATTCCAACAGAGAAGCTGAAAGTTCCTGCTAAAGTGGGACAGACCAAATGCCATATTGAAACTGAAGTTGAGCCAACCAACATTCGGACAGCAAAGAGGAAGTAGAGGAGTGTAATGTGGGCAGTGGTGGCCTAATGGTTAGGGATGTGGACTGGTGAGCAGAGGGTCGCAGGTTTGATCCCTGGACTGACAGGATTAGATCTGGGTGGGACAGATAACATAGCAGTATTTGCTCCACCCTCCTTAACCTCACTGTGGTGCCCTTGAGCAAGGCCCCCTAACGCCAACTGCTCCAGTGAAGCTGCTCAGTGGCCACAGGTCAGTCTGTGGTTGTACTGGGCAGCTTCCTGATGTGAGTGTGAACAGGGCATCCTTGAAAAAGAGAGGTTGCCTCTCAGTGGGACTACCCTCTATAAATAAAGGTTAAATAAATAAAAAATAAAATTCCACTGCTTTTGAGTAAGGCTTCAATGAAAAGAGCCAAGAACAATACTTGACATGGGAAATGACTGAGCTACAATGTTAAACAAGCCAGTGAGGTTAGAATTCACAAGCTCTTTTTTAATATACTGTATATCATTAAGTTAATTCCCTTCCACAGCATGTAGGACACCATGTGGTGTATGGGGCAGCGCCAATCTCCGTCCCTAGGCCACACAGCTACTGTAAGTAGTTAAAGCTGCAGTGGGGGGTCAGTCCTCTGGTAGCTCTGTGCATTAACTTTCCCCATTCTGTTATGTTGAGCTCCAAGCTAGAAGGTGGAAAGTACCATTTCTTATATGGTCTTTGGTATGACCCAGCCAGGATTTGAACCCACGACCTCCCGGTTGTGGGGCGGATGCTCTACCAACTAGGCCACCACTCCAGTCTAGCATATATCATGCATATGTGAAAAATAGCCACATTAGGTCTTGACTAGCAACAGTTGACAGCAGTCTCTAAACGAGCTCCCTAAATAGGCAAATCAAATTGGTTTGCTGCTGCTCAGAAACTATTAAATTAAAAACTGTCACCCAATCAAGCACCCAAAACACCCTCAAAAAATGAATTAACAATCAATCAATGAATAAATCCATTAACCAATTTGCAGGACACTATGCCGGGCCTCCACCCCCGAACTCTTCACCAAAGAGCACAGTGCGCTCTTCAACCTGCGCTGGGCGTGGCTCTCCAGTACACGGAACTCCCATCCAGTGTCCCATCCGAGGGGACACTGGTCATTATTGGGTGAATATTGTGGATGACAAAAATAAAGACACTTAACAGCATGCTCGTGTTTTAACCACAGAGGATGGCCATTTTGAGGATGGAATCCTCACACTGTCTGAAGAAAAGTGTGACATTCTATTAAAACTTCACTGACAGTTTGGTCATGCCTCTGCAGACAAATTGCAAAGGCTTCTGAGGAGCTCAGGTAACAAAGATGTTGAGTGTGGCTTGATTATACAGAAGATAGTCAATGAATGTGCTATATGTCAGAGGTATAGCAAAGTAAAGCCCAAGCCAGCTGTTGGCCTACCACTAGCATCACAGTACAATGAGACTGTTGCTGTTGATTTACATGAATTTCAACCAGGTGTGTGGTATCTTCACATTATTGACCAGTTCACACGCTTTTTGCTGGCAGTATTCTGAAGTCAAAGAAGTCATCTGAAATAGTCAGACATTTTTTACATCAATCAATCAATCAATCAATCTTTATTTTGGATAGATTAATAGTACAGATTAAAAGAAACAGAATAATATAACAAAGGGGGAAAGAAAATCCAACAAGGTCATATTAGACAATAACTCCTCTGATTATACAGTTCAACATAAGTTATCCGAAATGGGTGATGGCTGAAGCCGCAGCTTATGTTGCCCACCCATATTGCATCCAAGAATTCAAAAGAAAAACAAAACAAGAGCGATTACAATTCAGAGCAAAGCGAAGACAAAATGTGACAAAAAAAACTAAGCAACAACACAATGCAGACTGGATATGACAATCCTTATATGATTTTATATGTCATCTTGTATATATGTTTGGAGTATTTCTTCCTTTAGTTTTTGTTTAAATTGTCCAAGCGTTGTACATGATTTTAATTCAGGTCCAAAATCGTTCCATAATCTGACTCCTTGCAGTGAAACAGTGTTGCTTGGTGGTAGTTCTCACTGAAGGTTTTTGAAATATACATGTTCCTCTGAAATGATATTGTTTCTCCCTTATTTGGAACAGCTTTTGGATATTTGCGGGCAGTGATAGATTCTTCACTTTAAACATTATTACTGCAGTTTTAAAGTCAACCAGATCTTTCAACTTGAGAGCTTTTAATTTAAGAAAAAGTGGGTTTGTTGGTTCCCTGTAAGCAGCTTTGTTTATTATTCTAATAGCTCTCTTCTGAAGCATAAAGACTGGATATATGTTTGTTTTATATGTATTTCCCCATACTTCAATACAATATGTCATGTATGGGAGTATTAATGAATGATACAAGGTATATAGTGTGGGTTGATTCAGCAAATATTTCACTCTGTGTAGTATTGTGATTGATTTGGATATTTTACCTTTAATATAATTAATATGTGACTTCCAACACAGTTTATTATCAATTATTACACCAAGAAATTTAGTTTCATGGAATTTAAAAGGGATTCAAAAGATTCAAGACTTATATTTGTCACGCTCAGATAACATAATGTCTTTTGAAGAACAGAGGATTAAATTCAATCTTAATAGAACACATTTTTTAAATATCTTCAGCTTAGAAATTTTATTCGATCAAATCAAAATAATGCTCTCACCCGACCTACTTATTCATCCTTGGAAAAAATTTTGACGAAAGATAGTAAGAGAAAGGGTATTATTTCAGAGTTTTATAACTCATTGACACTATTCTCAAGTGAAAACTCACAGAAAAGACTGAATTATTGGAAAGAAGACCTGCAAATTGAAATTTCAGAGGAACAATGGGAAATGGCTTGTGCAGGAGCTCAAACCAAATCAATAAATGTACGTCTTAAACTGATACATTTTAAATGGTTAATGCGGATGTATGTTACACCAGTGGAATTAAATAGATACAACAAAAACATACCAGATACATGCACAAAATGTATGGAAAGTAAAGGAACCCTATTTCACTGTTTATGGGAATGTAGAAAAATCAGAATGTTTTGGGAAGAGGTGAGGGTAACAATTGAAAAAATAATTTCAAAACAATTCACATTGAACCCTAAACTGTTTTATTTGGGTCTGTATCCAGAAAAACATAACTGAAATAAGAGTGAAAGAGCATTCATAGACCTCGGTTTGCTTAATGCCAAAAAATGTATTGCACTACTGTGGAAAAAGACTCATAGACCAGATGTGACTCAGTGGTTAAGACAGATGTAAACAAACCTTCCACTAGAAAGAATAACATATATACTGAAATTAAAGGAAAATGTGTTTGAGAATATATGGAGACCTTTAAGATAAGATAAGATAAGATAAGATAAGCCTTTATTAGTCCCACAATGGGGAAATTCCAGGATTACAACAGCACAGGGATAGCAACACTCAGAGCAACAATCAGAAGGCAAGAGAAAAAAAACAAGAGCAGCAAGTATACATATGTACATATAAATATAAATATATATACACTACCGTTCAAAAGTTTGGGGTCACCCAGACAATTATTTTGTGTTTTCCATGAAAAGTCACACTTATTTACCACCATGAGTTGTAAAATGAATAGAAAATATAGTCAAGACATTGACAAGGTTAGAAATAATGATTTGTATTTGAAATAATATTTTTTTCCAGATATTCAACCTGCTCAAAGGAAGGTCAGTTTTATAGCTTCTCTAACCGGCTAAACTGTTTTCAGCTGTGCTAACATGATTGCACAAGGGTTTTCTAATCATCCATTAGCCTTCTGACACAACGAGCAAACACATTGTACCATTAGAACACTGGAGTGATAGTTGCTGGAAATGGGCCTCTATACACCTATGTAGATATTGCACCAAAAACCAGATATTTGCAGCTAGAATAGTCATTTACCACATTAACAATGTATATTAGATATTAGAGTGTATTTCTGATTAGTTTAAAGTTATCTTCATTGAAAAAAACAGTGCTTTTCTTTCAAAAATAAGGAAATTTCTAAGTGACCCCAAACTTTTGAACGGTAGTGTATATAGACACACAGTGCGGAGCATTGTAGCTAGATGGGATAGATATATAAATATATAAACACAGTGCGGCGCATTGTAGCTGGATGGAATAAATATATGAGTATATAAACACACAGTGCGGAGCATTGTAGCTAGATGGAATAATATGTAGCTATATAAACGACAGTGCGGAGCATTGTAGCTAGATGGAGTAGATATATGAATATATAAACACAGTGCGGAGCATTGTAGCTAGATGGAATAAATATGTAAATATATAAACACAGTGTGGAGCATTGTTGCTAGATGGAATAAATATGTAAATATATAAACACACACAGTGCGGAGCATTGTAACTAGATGGAATAATATGTAGCTATATAAACGACAGTGCGGAGCATTGTAGCTAGATGGAGTAGATATATGAATATATAAACACAGTGCGGAGCATTGTAGCTAGATGGAATAAATATGTAAATATATAAACACAGTGTGGAGCATTGTTGCTAGATGGAATAAATATGTAAATATATAAACACACACAGTGCGGAGCATTGTAGCTAGATGGAATGAAACAGCACAACTGTCTACTTAGTTATCCTACATGGTATGATTATGTACCCATACATATTCTCACCCTCCATAGCGACCGGTATTTTCCTAGTTGTATGCTGGAGGGGACCATTGTGTAAGTCTGTTGCGTCTTTTACATTCAAAACTATTAGGTTGTCACATCTTTTTGCTATCTCTGCGAGCAGCCCTGCTTAGGTTGTACAGTCTGACAGCCGTAGGTAGGAAGGACCTTCGAAACCTCTCGGTTGTGTACCTAGGATGACGTAGTCTGCTGCTAAATGAGCTCCTCAGTGCATTCAGTATGTCCTGCATAGGGTGGAACTCGGACTCCAGCAGAGATGACAGTTTAGCCACCATCCTTCTCTCTCCTATCTCCTCCACTGGGTCAAGGCGCTGCCCCAGGACAGAGCTAGCTTTCTTGATCAGTTTGTTCAGTCTCTTCCTATCGGCTGCTGTAATGCCACTGCCCCAGCAGACCACTCCAAAAGTGATGGCTGATGCCACCACCATGTCATAGAATGTCTTCAGCAGCGCCCCTTGTACACCAAAAGACCTGAGTCTCCTCAGTAGGAACAGCCTGCGCTGCACTTTCATTGATTATATAAAGAAATTAAACATAACTTCTGAAGAAGAAGGTGAATGATATGTGTGGACCTTGCAAATTCCAAACTGGTGAATGTATATTATGTATCCTTATGTAATAGATTACCTAGACTAAACAGAGGAGCATTGTTGTTGACTTGCTTTTGTTAATGGTTGTTGTTTTTAGTACTTTTTTTGTTGTTGCTGTTAGTGTTTTTTTAAATTACTTTAGTGTTAATGTCTGATTAACACTAAAGTAATTTAGTGTTAATAGTCTTTAGTGTTAATGTCTGATTGGTTCCAAGGTTGTCATAGCCAGGAGCGGCACTGGGGTTAAGCTCCCAGTGCTCATAAAATGCTCCTTATGGTGTGCGTCTCGAAAAGACAACAACAACAACTAAGTCCAACTCCTAGCCTGCCCGTGTGGTTTAGTCTCTAAGCCCGGTGGAACTGCTTTTACTAATAGGAGAAGAGGCGAGGGCGGATCTCTGGCGCCTTAAAACCAGATGCTTCTGGTGGCTCGTCAACCTGGGAAGGTAGCCCATCTAGGGGAAGGTAAACCCTGATTTCAAACCTCCGCTGCCTTGCGGCATACCCGGTCACGGGAAAGGCTTCGGGAGTCAACCCTGAGGAAAAATCCGGAGTCGGAGCCCCTAAGGCAGTTCTATGTTGTGCTCAACATCGTTCTGGCAGCTCCTGCAACGGCGCTGGTGCCAAACTGTAGCAGCCCTGCTGTTCCTTTGGATTCATCAGTGACGTGGAGAGGGGGGACATGCTGCATGGGTAACATCTTGTCCTCCATATCTTCCTGCCCAGGCTTGAATCCTACCAACGCCCAACGCTGGAAGGTAGAACACCGGATCACTGGAGAGGACACTCTAGCTTCGCCTTTGACGTAGACAAAACACGAGGAACCGGGGTTACCGGTTATAAGCCACCGCTCAATTGGCGTAGAGCGCGGTGCCAGGGGTTGTTCCCGATGGTGGGAGGGATCATCGGATCTCACTGGACAGCTACCGCCCGCCTCAAGCTGGGCAGCCCCCAGCCAATAAGGTGTTGTCCCGCCACAGCTTGCTTTCCTCATTGGGTGCATGGGGATGAGGAGAAGTCCAAACAGCAGGCTGAGAACCTTCGCACCAGGCAAGACAATAAAACAAAAGAGACCAACTCTAAAACTGGGAACTTGGAACGTCCGCACTATGATGACAGGACTTGCTGCTAACCTCAAGGACATCAACGACACCAGGAAGACTGCCATCATCAATAATGAGCTGAAGAGACTGGGAGTGGATATCGCCACTCTCCAGGAAACACGGTTGGCTGACGCAGGCACACTGAGAGAGAAGGGCTACACGTTCTACTGGCAGGGAAAGGGCAGTGACGAACACAGGGGACACGGAGTGGGCTTTGCAGTGAAGAACACCTTGCTGAAGATGGTGGAACCGGGCAGCACTGGCTCTGCACGACTACTCACCCTCCGCCTGAACACCACTCAAGGCCCAGTCACCCTCATCAGTGTGTATGCCCCAACACAGACAGCCACACCAGAGGCAAAAGACGAGTTCTACGAGAATCTCGCAACAACTGTCAGGATCATCCCCAACTCTGAACAACTCATTCTCCTTGGAGACTTCAATGCCAGAGTGGGTGCTGACCACGACTCCTGGCCCTCCTGTCTTGGACCTTTTGGCGTGGGCAGAATGAACGACAACGGACAGCGGCTGCTCGAGTTCTGCACATATCATGATCTGTGCATCACAAACTTGTTCTTCAAGACCAAGCCCCAACACAAGGTTTCCTGGCAACATCCGCGCTCAAAGCACTGGCACCAGCTGGACTTGATCCTGACCAGGCGCACCTCACTGAAGAACGTGCTAATCACCCGTTTGTTCCAGAGTGCAGATTGCGACACAGACCATTCATTGGTGTGTTGCAAGGTCAAGCTGCAGCTGAAGAAATTCCATTGTGCTAGACAGCCTGGAAAGGCACGGATTGACACCAGCAAGATGGCTCAACCAGAACTTGTTGAGCAGTTTGCCTCCACCTTTGAGAAGGAACTTGGTGTACCACAAGAAGGAGAATCTGCAAAGCAGAAGTGGGAAGAGCTGCGAAACACCATCCACCGCACAGCCTTGGCTACCTTTGGGAGGAAGACCTTGAAGTCACAGGACTGGTTTGATGCCAAGTTGACCGAGATGACCCCTGTCATTGAAGCCAAGCGCTCAGCACTTGCTGAGTACAAGAAGTACCCAAACGAGAAGAATCTCCAGATTCTCAGGGCTGCGAGAAGCAAAGTTCAGCAGACTGCTCGGCGCTGTGCCAACGAGTACTGGACTCAGCTCAGCCAAGACATTCAAACCGCTGCCATAACAGGGAACATCCGTGGTATGTACGATGGCATCAAGAAAGCACTTGGTCCGGCTCAGAGCAAGACGGCCCCCCTCAAATCCTCCACTGGGGAGATGATCACAGAAAAGAACAAGCAGATGGAGAGATGGGTGGAACACTACTCCGACCTCTACTCCAGACAGAACACCGTGACACCATCAGCCCTTGATGCCATCGACTGCCTGCCATCCATGGACGAACTTGACGCCGAGCCAATCATCGACGAACTCAGCAAGGCCATTGATAGCTTGGCCGCTGGCAAGGCACCCGGCAACGACGGCATACCCCCTGACCTGATCAAGCACTGCAAGACCGCCCTACTGCTGCCATTGCATGACGTCCTCTGCCAGTGTTGGAAGGAAAGTGCCGTACCACAGGACATGAGGGACGCCAAGATCATCATCCTCTACAAAAACAAAGGGGAGAGAAGCGACTGCAACAACTACAGGGGCATCTCCCTCCTCAGTGTTGTTGGCAAAGTCTACGCACGAGTTGTTCTCGTTCATCTACAGAAGCTTGCCGAACGTGTCTACCCCGAGTCTCAGTGTGGCTTCCGCGCTGAGCGATCGACGGTAGACATGATATTCAACATTCCCCAACTCCAGGAGAAATGCAGAGAACAGAACATGCCCCTGTACGTCGCCTTCATCGACCTCACCAAAGCGTTCGATCTGGTCAGCAGAGAGGACCTTTTCAAGATCCTGCCAAAGATAGGATGCCCACCAAAGTTGCAAAGCCTCATCGAATCGTTTCACACCAACATGCAGGGGATAGTGCAGCACGATGGCAATGTCTCAGAGCCATTCAACATACGCAGCGGAGTGAAACAGGGCTGTGTACTTGCGCCAACCCTCTTTGGGATTTTCTTTGCTATGCTCCTGAGGCATGCCTTCAGCACAGCAACAGAGGGAATCTACCTGCACACAAGATCTGACGGCAGGCTTTTCAACCTCGCCCGCCTGAAAGCCAGAACCAAAGTACGCGAGGCTCTAATCAGAGACATGCTGTTCGCAGACGACACTGCAGTCGCAACCCACACACAGCAGGAGCTTCAGACCCTGATGGACCGCTTCTCCCAGGCATGCAAGGACTTCGGGCTTACCATCAGCCTGAAGAAGACTAACGTCTTGGTGCAAGGCACGGAAGCACCACCAACCATCACCATCGACGACTACGAGCTGGAGGTCGTGAATCATTTCACGTACCTGGGGTCCACGATCAGCAACAACCTCTCCCTTGATACAGAGATCAACAAGAGGATTGGAAAATCAGCCTTCACACTCGCTCGCCTCACCACACGAGTGTTGGAGAATCCCAAACTCTCTGTCAAGACGAAGATGGCAGTGTACAACGCCTGCGTCATCAGCACACTGCTCTATGGGAGTGAGATGTGGACAATATACTCCCGGCAGGAAAAGAGTCTGAACTCCTTCCACTTGCGCTGCATTCGCCACATCCTGGACATATCCTGGCAGGACAAAGTGCCCAACACAGAAGTTCTGTCCCGCGCTGGCCTTCCCTCCATGTTCACTCTACTCAGGCAACGCAGGCTCTGCTGGCTAGGCCACGTTCACCGTATGGAGGATGGCAGAATCCCCAAAGACGTTCTCTACGGAGAGCTGGCAACTGGCAGGAGAGACGTTGGCCGCCCACAGCTGCGCTTTAGAGACGTCTGCAAGAGAGACATGAAGGCCTTGGAGATGAACACAGAGCGCTGGGAGGACCTTGCAACGGACCGCTCCAAATGGAGAGGCACCCTGACCAGACAGCTCAAGGCGGGTGAAGAGAGACTGACTGCTGCAGCAGATGAAAAAAGGACCCGCAGGAAGAACCGCCACAGACCCAGCAGCACGGAGACCACCCACAAGTGCGACCTGTGTGACAGGGACTGCCATTCGCGCATCGGCCTGTTCAGCCACAGGCGGTGCTGTTCCAGCAGAGTAGACGTTTAGGATTCTCTTCCATGGTCATCATAGACCGACGGAGGCCGACAACGAATGTCTGATTGTTTGTGCTATGTTTGTAAAAAAGGTTCAATAAAAAATATTGTGTAAAAAAAAAAAAAATTTAGTTTCGGATACCCTTTCAATCTCTACACCATTTACACTGAGTTTAGATACTAAGTTGTTGTGATGGTTGTTAAAAACTATAAATTTTGTCTTACTTAAATTGAGTGTCAATTTGTTTGAATCAAACCACAGTTTAAACTTTCCTAATTCCTTTCCGAGTGTATCCAAAAGTTGTTCCAAATTGCTTCCACTGCATAATAAATTAGTGTCATCTGCAAACAATATTAGATCCATTTTTTCTGAAACTTTACATATATCATTTATATACATATTGAATAACAATGGCCTCAAAACTGAACCCTATGGGACTCCACAAGTAACCTTCAGTAACTGTGAGTTTTTGTTACCAACACATACATACTGATATCTATTCTTTAAGTAACTACATAACCAGTACAGTGCTCCCCGCTAATACCACAATTTTGTAGTTTCTTTAATAAGAAATTATGATCCACTGTATCAAATGCTTTTTTGAGATCCAGGAATACCCCAACTGAATACTCTGTATTTTCAACGGCAGTTGATATTTTTTCTATAAATTCTATTAGAGCAAATGCAGTTGTCCTCTTGTGTTTGAACCCATATTGCTGCTCACACAATAAATTATTCTTCAGTATGAAGTTGTCAATTCTCTCACAGAATATTTTTTCAAGTATCTTGGAAAATTGCGGCAATAGTGAAATTGGTCTATAGTTTGAAAGTTCCCCTCTGTCACCCGTCTTGTATATCGGAATTACTTTAGCTATTTTCATTGCATTGGGAAATATACCTGTTTGGAGAGACAGGTTACAGATATATGTCAGTGGTTTCACTAAGCATTCAATAATAGTTTTGACTAAGAGCATGTCAATACCATCACAGTCCGTAGATGTTTTACTTTTAAACGATTTAACAATTTCAATGACCTCTCTCTCGTCTGTGTTCTTTATGAAAATGGAGTCTTTTATAGCAGTGTTTTTGCTTATTGTATCACCTGTGGGTGCCGTAATGGGTATTTCTCGAGCCAAATTAGGACCAATGTTAACAAAAAAGTTATTAAATTCATCTGCAGGTGAAGCTGCATTCACACTCTGAGTCGTTTTATTATTTTTTTAAAAATTGGTTGGGTAGCTTGTATTTCTGTTTTTATTTCCAAGAATATTGTTAAGTATTGTCCATGTATTTTTAATATTGTCTCTGTTTTTCTCCAGTTCTTTACTGTAATAGTCTCTTTTACTACATATTATATATGTTAACTTATTTTTGTATGTTTTATACCGCTGCTCTGCTTCTTTTGTCCTTTTCTTTAGGAAAGCTTCATATAATAAATTTTTGTTTTTACACACCTTTTGTAATCCTTTGGTTAACCATGGCTTATCGGCAAATTTATGTTTAAGCTTTTTCTTTACTAATGGACATTTTTTTTCATAAAGAGTGGTTACAGTGTTCATGAATGTGTCATAGGCTTCATTTACATCTGATACATAGACTTTTGTCCAGGCTTGCTTCAGCAAGTCTTCTTTAAAAGAACTGATTGCATTTCGTGATTTGTATCTGAACGATTTTAAAATTTTTTCTGTATTGGCCCCCGTGTGGCCATGGATAAGTGCAAAGGTTGGCAAATGGTCACTTATATCATTTATCAATAATCCACTTTCTATTTTCTTATCAATAATATTAACAAACAGGTTGTCAATAAGTGTAGCAGTGTGAACTGTGATTCTACTGGGATGTGCTATTGTGGGATATAGACTCATGCTGTACATAGAATTCATGAACTCTGTAATTACATTTTGTTGATATGGATTTAGTAAATCAATATTGAAATCTCCACAAATTACTACCATTTTCTTACTAGTAATATTATTGTACAGCTCGACTAATTTATCTCTGAATGTCTCAATGCAAGTTCCCGGAGTTCTATATATACAACTTATAATTAGATTTTTTGTTTTATCTTGGTCAATCTCAACAGTAACACATTCCAAAATCCCTGGTAGTGCAAAGGACATTCCATTTACAAGCTTACACCTATACAGGTCATCAATATACAGTGCAACACCACCACCCTTTTTTTGAGATCTGTTAATATGAAACATCTGATATCCCTCTATTGTCATCAGGGAAGCCTGCTCTTCATTAAGCCAAGTTTCAGAGACTGCGATAGCTGTAAATTTTCTGTCTAGCTGTTTTAAATAGTCCTGAATCTGTGGAAAGTTTTTGTTAAGACTTCTGCTGTTGAAGTGTATTATTGATAGTTTACCATCTAGTTGCACTTGACTTTTGAATTGCTTTTCAGTGTAATATTCACAATGATTATGAATATTATTGAAAAAGTGGTTATCAGGATCAATATCATTTTCCATCTCTTGTAGTTTATGTTCGGCATAATGGCATATTTTCAGAGTTTGAATTTCCTCACTCTGTGTCAAATGACTTCCTCCAACTGGGGATAATCTACTCAAGTCAGTCATAAGATTTTTTTTTTTTTTTTAAAGTACATTGACATGGTATGTCAAAAGAACTATTCTTGCCGTGTGTGTGGATATGGATTTTTATAGTCTCTTAATTTTCTTAATCAGTGTTCATCTGCATTTATTTAAGTCAGTAACATCTCTGATTATTATACTCTTTGCTTCCTCAGGTGTTCCATTTAGTTTGATCCAAACTCTACAATTTCTTGTCCATGTTGCCTGTATCTTATTTTGTTTTTTCAGCATCCGTGCTTGCCGTGCTATTTCAGCATTAGTTTTTGTTAGATGTTCATTTAGGTAAACTTCTGTTCCCCGTAGCTTTCTGGCCTGCCTCAGTATGTCATTCTTTACCCTTCTGTTCACAAAGCGCATCACAATTGATTTCTTTGTTTTATTATCCTTTCTGGGTAAAGCATGACAGGCTGAAATTGCATTTGCTTCGACCTTTATATTTCTACTATCAAGGAACTGAAGCACCTGGTTTTCCAGGGAGACTGATTCACTCAGGGGAGCCTCCTCACCTCTCAATCCTGCTGTAGCATGATTATATGATTGATATTTAATGTCTAGTCCACTTATAATTAGATCATCCATACGAGAATATTGTTCAAGATCCTCGACGCGTCGCTCCAAGTCTGCAATTTTTTTGTCTTTATCCTTAATTGTTAATTTTAATTCTTGGACTTCTTCCATTAGCCCTATTATTTTAGCCTGCTGACTAACCACTTTGGTCAGTTCTTCTGACAAGAAGTTCAGAGATTTTTTGATCTCTTCCATTTCCTCCTTCTTTGGTGGCATTTTTACTGACCTGTGGATAGTAAAACAATCTCTGCTGGTGTCGCCGGTATCCGATCCGACCAACCTCGAATCCAGCTGGGCCTCAGCTAGCCCCCTCCGCTGCTAGTCCTGCTGCTTATCGCCGCCGTAACTGAGCTCCTGTCCAGCCGGGGTACCGGCAGCTCCTCCACCGAGTCCCGCCGCCCACCGCGGCTGTAGCCGAGCTCCGATCCTGCTTCTGTCCAGCTGGGGTCCCGGTAGATCCTCCGCTGAGCCCCGCCACCTACCGCTGTCTGCCTCAGGAGTTCCTCCGCTGAGCTCCGCCGCTGCAACTGGGCTCCGACTCCGGCTGGGGCCCCGGTGGTCCTCCACTTGTCCCCATCTCCCACCACCGCTGCACTTGAACTCTGATCCGGCTCTCATCCAACTGCTGCCTCGGCTTGTTCCTCCGGCGAGCTCCAATCACCGGGGACAGAGTCGCTTCTCCGTGTCGGTGCTAGGTGCTGCAACTAGCTATGGCTTGGATAAGTGTGCATGGTCTACCACAGAAACTCTTCAGTGGCAATGGAGGAGAGTTTAACAATGATGAGTTCAGAGATATGGCGGAAAACTTTAACATAGAGGTGAAGACCATGGCTGCCTGTAGTCCATGGAATAATGGACTCCTGGAATGACACGCTTGAACACTCACTGAGATTATGATGAAAGTTGAGGAAAGCAGCTGTTGCGACTGGGATGCTGCTTTGGACTGGGCCCTTATGGCAACCCCCCCCCCCCAAAAAAAAAACAACACGGAGAATGTTCACGGCTACAGCCCCTATCAGTTGGTCTTTGGTCAGAATCCAGACCTGCCCTCAGTGCTGACAGATAGACCCCCAGCTTTAGAAGGCACCACTAAACGTGAGTGGGTAGCAAGACACATATCAGCTTTACATGCATCCAGAAAAGCTTTCACTGAAGCAGAATGTTCGGAAAGAATACGTAGAGCTCTACGAAAGTAAGTACGTCACACAGATGAGAAATATGAAGCTGGAGACTAGAGGCCCTTTTCCACTAGCCTCACTTGGCCCTACACCGCACCACTCAGCCCGCTTTAGGCGCTTTTCCATTAGCCCCAGCACCGGTTAGCAGGTACTTTTTTCGTACCTGATCCAGGGCAGGGTCTAACCGGGCTGAGTAGGGCTGAGTAGGGCTGTGATATGACTTTAAGAGACTGGTCGCCGCTGATTGGTCAGGTTGTAACGTCATGAAAGCGACTTTTTCTGCTGAATTTACTCCAAGACCGCCATTTGTAATTGTTCAGCAGTGAACACAGTGCGCCCCTTTAATACGGTATATTATATTAATATACTGTATAATATACTTATATAATAATATACTCCTAATATTATATATTAGGAGGTGCGCAATTTTCTTTCTATATTAGGCGACGATCGCATCCAGCGCGAGTTGGACGGATCTACTCGAAATGCAGGTGTCCGAGCAGATGGCTTCCCAAGGGCACATCCGTACTGCCAAACAGTGTCGGGAGAAGCTGAAAAAGCTGAAAAGCGATTACCGAGCAGTGAAGGACCACAATGCTCCAAGTTCAGCGGATGGAAGGAGTGGAAGTGGTTCGCTGAGAGACATTGGGCTTCTCACGGTCACGGCCCTTGGAAACCGTGGACGGTGAGTGTTTATTTGATATTGCGCATCTGTTCGCCACTTGATCCTTTCTGTGCCAAGCTCACTGTTTTTAAGAAATAGGAAGGTTGTTAGATTGTGGGTAATGGTTGTTACTGAGGCTCGCGTATTGTTTTGCAGCCAACTGCAGATTCACACTTGCTTTGTGTTAAGTATTAGCGCGAACAAAACGCTGAATTACGCTTATTGTATTCCGGTTAAAAACTTGAGTGTTGTGTACATGTTGCACTTTGGTGTTAAGTTTTAAATTGCGTGCATTTTCTTTCTAGAATCGCATTTCATATCACAGGGGTCCACCTCAGTGGAGATGACTGACACAGCGGACTCTCCTGGCGCTGCGTCTGCGTGTGCGTCTGCCGGAGCGCCAGCTGGATCAGCTCGACATCACCAGCTCCATCTGGATCACGTTCAAGTGCCGGTAAGGCACAATGACCACGATTTTTTTTTTTGGTTGAAACAGGTCCAGCAGCGGAAACCAGGGTCGAAAATCCATCCATCCATCCATCTTCTACCACTTAATCCTTTACAGGTCGCGGGGGGGCTGGAGCCTAACAAGTTATGTACCAAATTGATTAATGCAATTTCCTGTAGCTGCATATTAATTAATTGAAAATGTCTTTTTAAATGTACAAAAAGGTTATTCTTTGGTCTTCACTTATCGGTGTTCCACAACCATTTTTAGGTGTGGTGATTGGTGCTGTTGTAACTCCTGTTTTAGACAAACAAAGTGCATGAACTGCCGTTGAAATCAACATGCTTCATTGAAATGCTTCGCGTCAGCTGACTGTATTAACCCATTCAGATTTCTGCGGCCACACTACAAGCAACTAGTTTAAACATTACCCATCCATCCATCCATATTCTTAATCTTAATCCTTTTTAGTTTTGCAGGGGGGCTGCAGCCGAAGACAGCACCCTGCGTGTTGCAAAATCTGCTCTACTGAGGGGCAGCAACATGACAGTTCAGCTTATATACAGCAATGAAGCATAATATAATAGTAACATTCCACCACAGACTTTCACCTGTGTAATTCCATAATATATGTAGTGATCCAGCTTTAACGACCATGCCTTTCTGTCTTTCCATCTAGGCAAGACGAAAACAGACAACTCCCATCGCTGACCTTACATTAGCAATGGTCAACATGCATGCCGAAGAGATGCGGCTCTTGGAACGGCAACATGACCAGTGGCAAGAATCAGGAGTACATGCAGCATTTGCGACAGGTGGCCGCAGATGTGCGGGCAAATGCGCATGAAGCCCTGGAACAGGACGCTGCGTTACAAAGGGAAGAGCTCGCAGAGATGTCATCGCCCAGTCTGTTTTTTTGTTTGTAAATTTTGCTTCGGGAATAAAATTGTATTGTTTGCATCAAAAGTCTGGTTTATCTGTTATGACACCGTATGAGAAAAGCCAATAATTACATACACATTCCATTCTCTGTTCACTCCACATGCTGCTGTTCATCAGGTCAGGTGTATAGCCTTCTAATGGTAATTTAATTTTTAACAACACAACGAAACGTAATGTCTTGGTAGGTTTTTTTTTTATATTTTAAACAAATTTGCAATGCGGAATCCATTTCTCTTGAACGGGTACATTTTTTAGGTTGTAAGCAGTTGTACAGGTGTGCTTGAACTTGTAGACACTGATAAAGGTAAGTACGTGTAAGTTGAATGTTGCATCACCAGTCAAAATTTAATAAATTAAGAAGGAATCTAGCAAAAATTTGGCACTAATAACAGTAGACAAATCGGACAAGGATACACAACTGTGTTTTTGTTGCACACAACTGTTGTTACCAACAAGTGCAAAATTTATATTCCCTTTTCCCAAAAATTAAAAATCAATTTGTAAGTAAAAGTGGGAGACCTTTACATGGGAAAATATGACATGTATCAGCACATGATTTATAGTTCAATTTGCATTTCCACCTAAGCAAAAGTGGCTTGTCGAGCTGGATTTTTGTGAAGATGGCCTGTGCGGTGTTTCTGCATGTAATTACATACCTGTCAAGTGATACGGTTTCGCCGTATTTTAATACGGGGAAAATGCAATTTTAGCAAATACGGGCGTATTGCCATTTCTGTATGCCAAAGAGAAAAATATACGGGAAAAAAATTTGAGAGTGTGGGGAGGAACACGTCGTGTGTGACCCCCACAGCGTACGGGGCTGTCAGAGCGCTCAGCGTGAGCAATTATCACAACAGAAGTGTGGACTGATCATTAGGCTGATGGCTTCACACCTTCTTAACAGATAAGTGTTATGAACAAGAGGACAGGTAGATGGACCATGCACAACATTTTATTTACAAAAAACATTTTTGAAATATGTATGCACATAAATGTGGATGAAATAGACAAATATTGCATCACAGCATCTCGTATTATATTGTAACGTGCAGCTTGACATGGCGACGTCGCACCGGAAGGTTTGAACTCACGCCTCGCATTCCAGAGTCCTGCGCTCTACCTGTGTCGCCAATAGGGTCAACCCACTTGTCAAGCCAAGTAGGGTGCTTATATTGAGTTCGCTACAATATCACCACCCTGCTCCTCTGCTCTCTGTGCCGCTGCCACCACTGGTTCATCTACTGCATCATCCAATGTAGTGTCAAACGTCTCTCCATGACTCTCACACAGATTGTGCAGAGCACAAGAAGTCAGCATCATAGATTTAACCAGTTTCATGTCACAGTCATTCCTCTCTCCTTCCTCCTTCCTTCTCTCCTCGTCATCAGCCATGTTTGTTGTGGAGGATTCAGTCGCGTGTGTTTAACGTCACGAGGGTGTGGCGCCGCCTGCTGTTCAACAAATCCCACCCACAGCAGGTGTGCCAGCAGGTGCGCCAGCAGTAGTTGAAAAGCAACTGAGGCTGAACCGAACCGAAGTGAGTAGAGCCGGGTTTTCAAATCGGGGCTGAGTGGGGCTAGTGGAAAAGGGCCTAAAGTGTACTACAAGCGGATTGATTCTCCGGAATGGAAAGGACCAGGAATTGTCATCGGCCAGGATGGTGCTGTGGTGTTTGTCAAGCATGGAGGACTCTGCATCAGGGTGCAACAACTCATATTGAAAAAGGTACATATTTGAAATTTATTTATTTGGATAAACCTCTTGAGACATTAAGACAACATGAGCCAACGTGACAGTGAAAGTGCTACAGACCTGACACAACTACAGGACATCCCTCATTACAACATGGAGGACAGCGACAATGATCAACAAAGAGAAACAAAACACTGGAATGGAAGAAGAAATGGACACTCAGGAGAATAATGATGCAGAGACACTTGGTGATGAACATCAGGCTGGTAATGTAGAGACACACAATGTGCAACAGGAAACAAATATCTGTTTGAAACCAGGGCAAGTTGTAACATACAAAGATTCAGGCACAGGTATGTTGCACAAAGCTGAAGTTTTAGGATGTGCAGGAAAAGCCACTGGCAGGTTTAAGAATTGGTACAATCTAATTCATACTGAGCCCACTGATGTTACAGGTAACACACAGTCAGCTGACTTGTCAAAAGTTGAAAACCTTCAGGTACAAAACAGTGTTACAGAACAAACAACCACATTTGAAGACATTTTTGTAATTAAGGATGTGTCATTTGATGTGCCAAAATGTGCAGAGATTAAAAAATTGAAAGATAATGATGTGTTTGTTGAGGTCAAAGATGAGGGACAAAAGTGTATATCCACAAGAGGTGGGTGTGCACTCTTAAACAGACCCTACTAGAGTTGTACCTAAAGCATGTCTCGTTGCAAGAGGGTTTATAATAATGGTTTGCATTTATATAGTGCCTTTCAAGAAACCCAAAGTGCTTTACAATGAAAATCCATTATTCATTCACTCAACAGACAGACAATGGTAAACTACTACTGTAGCTATAGCTGCCCTGGGGCAGAGTGATGGAAACGTGGCTGCCAATCCATGCCAACGGCCTCTCCAACCACTATTGAACATTTATACACATTCATATTCAGTGTTATGGACACTGGAGGCAAGGTAGGTAAAGTGTCTTGCCCAGGGATACAACGGCAGGATGGCTGGGGAGAGTGGGATTCGAACCGCCAACACTGTAGTTATTGGACGACCCACTCTACCTCCTGAGCCACTGTCGCCCACATTTCCCTCCTGTGTTTCATTTTTGCTGAGCACCAAGCTGGACGCCACTTTTACATGGTCTTTGGCATGACCCAACCGGGACTTGAACCCCAACCCCCAACCAACTTCTCAAACTCCCTAGGTCACCACTCTGGTAGTGGTGACCTAGGGAGTTTGAGAAGTTGGACAGGTTTGACCTTCCAAAAGATTCCTCCACATGCGCCACTGAGTCACTGAGGTTACCTGTGGCTGTAATTTGTCAAAAACTGTGGTCTATTCACTCTAGGGACATAAAATCTGCATTCCTACAGGGATGCACCTGTCAAGAGACATTTACATCAAGCCTCCACCAGAGGATGTGTGAAGGTACAATATGGAAGCTAAAGTGCTTTGGTCATCTAGAAATGAGGAAAAAGTGCTATATAAGTGAATGCCATTTACCATTTTAAAGAAGTGTGTGTATGGTTTTGCTGATGCTTCTCTGTACTGGTACAATAGAGTTAAAGATATAATGTCAACAAGTGGAAAAATGTCTCAGGTTGACCCAGCTGTTTTCTTTTGGCTTGATGAGGACTGTACAGTGAATGGGGATCTTGCTTGCCATGTTGATGATTTCATATGGAGAGGCACAGATAAATTCTCTAAAACAGTGATTCCACAGCTCAGAGTAGCTCTTCAGGTTGGGCGTGAGGAACATAACTTTTGTTATGTTGGTATATATTTTGAAGCCATAGGTAGAAAAGTGCAGATACATCACTGGTTGATGCATTAAAATCCACAAAATCAGTCAGAGAAAAGACTTTGTTTGGAGATAAGTAGCATTTAAGAACTGATTCAAGCTCAAAAGGTGGAGCATGTCCTCTGGTACAACACAAAAGAACAGCTAGCAGACTGCCTCACTAAGAAGGGTGCATCAGCTCTTCGGCTACTAAAAGCACTTAATGAAGGGCAATGGAAATGTACCTAAAAATGCAGAGTAGTGCTTATGTTGTGTAGAAAGTTAAATGTTGTAACAAATGCAAAGATTTGCTACTTATATATATATTTTTAAAGAAAGTGAGATTTTGTTAAGTTATTACCTCCGCCAAGGAGGTTATGTTTTCATCAGCATTGGTTTGTCTGTCTGTCTGTTTGTTTGTTAGCAAGATAACTCAAAAAGTTATGGACAGATTTTCATGAAATTTTCACAGATTGTCAGAAATGGGGTATCCTACAGATGATTAGATTTTGGTGGTGATCCGGATCACCGTCCAGAAGAAAACCGCCATTACGGAAAATGCGATTTTCGTGAATAACTACTGAACCACTAATCCTATCATTGTCAATCCAATTGCTAGTCGTATGTTTTCATGGTCAAGGAATCTGAAAACGTACACACAAACACTGTATGGGGGGAACTGTGGCGCTTGGCGGAGGACTGCGCTGTCCGAGTGCTTTTCTAGTTAATGCTGTTGTGGTGCACATATGTAGTTTCACGGGCTCACATGTATATGACGGTTCATATTCTCTCATGTATATTCCTGTGTGCTTATTTTGGCTTCACGTCTGAAGAGGAACAAAAGGTCTGGACCTCCTGGGGATAAGAGGAGGACGAGAGAGTTGGCCTTTTGATATGCAAAGAGATGGACATGAATGGTTTCCTGACCACCCAGGTTTGGGTGGAAGAGAGAGGAACTGCAGGGGGGATGCATTGTGTTTGGGATTTAAAGACAATGGGATTTTGTACTTTGATGTCAGGGGTATAAGACTGGCAGATGTTGGGAGTTTTCCCCTCTTCTGCTTTTGAATGTTGGAGAGTGTGTTGAGAATAAAATGGAACTTGAGAAATAACTCTGCCTCATCCTTTCCACACAATCTCCACACTGGTGACCTTAAGACGTATTATGGCCAGAGACGATTCTCCTGCACCGGACTCATCAGGAGCCAGCCAAGCTAATGCAGCTACCACAGTCCAGCTTCCGGACTTCTGGCAGAACAGTCCGCGCTCCTGGTTTAACGCAGCCGAGGCACAGTTTCATCTTCGGAAGGTTTCGGCAGACGCCACGAAGTTCTACCATGTAGTTGCAAAGCTGGACAGCCACACAGCCCAGCGTGTAGAGAGCCTGTTCAACCACCCGCCAGACGACGACAAGTACGGCACTTTGAAGGCTGCTCTCATCCGTTTTTTCACCCCCTCGCTGGGAGAGCGAGCAGAGAAGCTCCTGGCGTTGACTGAGTGTGAAGTTGACAGACCTGCAGACCTGATGGCGAAGATGCTGAGTTTGAGAGACGCCGAAGATGATGGCTTTATTTTCGCCCACCTTTTCCTCAGGACACTACCGCCAGCGGTGAGAGTTACCCTGTCCAGTTCACAGCTGATGGCCCACTAAGACTACCACGAGCTGGGCCGGGAGGCGCAACAACTCGTCGACGCCCATAGACGACCCACGGCCACGACCGCAGCAGCGGAGCTGGGCGCAACATCCGGAGATGGCGGGGGGCCAGAGGCTGCAGCACCAGACTCACCGACGACGGCAGCGGCGGAGGCCAGGAGGCGCGGAGCGGACGACGTCCTTTGCTTTTACCATCGCCGTTTCGCCGAGAGGGCACGCAAGTGCATTCCACCGTGCCAATTCAAGCGCTCGGGAAACGCCAAGACCGGGAGTCGGTAGCAGCTGCGGCTCTCGGTGAGGAGAACAAGCTGCTCTACTTGAAGGACGCGCGATCGGGGAGGCACTCCCTCGTGGACACAGGCTCCCAGCTGAGTTTCATCACACCTTCCTACGCTGACCGGCTGGCGTCTTCCAGTGGCCCTGTGGTGTCAGCAGCGAACGGCACGGCGATTAAGACCTTCGGAGAGAAGACCCTGTCTCTGTCTTTACACGGCTGCACATTTGAGTGGACTTTCGTCATAGCGGCAGTCAATTTCAACATGTTAGGTGCTGATTTTTTGTGCTCACATGGTTTGTTGGTCGATCTTGCTAACAGACGCCTGGTTAATGCACTCTCTTTTTCTTCTATTCCCTGCACAGCGCGAGTGGCCCCGCCAACAGCACAAGCCAGTGTCACAGCTGCAGGTGGTAAGTTCCACACACTCCTCACTCGGTTTCCAGCACTCACGGTGCCAGCGTTTTCGGCGACCGTGGCTAAGCACGGGGTGGAGCATTTTATTACTACCACCGGACCGCCCGTTTTTGCAAAAGCTCGGCGCTTGGATTCAGCTAAACTGGCCATAGCGCGCGAGGAGTTTGCCAACCTGGAAAAATTGGGCATCATCCGATGTTCAAAGAGCCCTTGGGCTTCACCGCTTCACATGGTCCCTAAAACTGATGGCTCGTGGCAGCCGTGCGGTGATTTTCGCAGGCTGAACAATGCTACAGCACACGACCGCTACCCAATCCCACATATCCAGGATTTTTCAGTTCATTTGGCGGGGACGCGCATTTTTTCTAAGATAGACCTGGTACGCGGTTATCATCAGGTCCCAGTCCGCGCTGAGGACATACCCAAAACAGCGGTAATAACTCCTTTCGGGCTTTTTGAGTTTTTGCGCATGCCGTTTGGGCTTAAAGGCGCAGCGCAGACTTTCCAACGCATGATGGATGCGGTGTTGCACAATCTCCCTTTCGTGTTCGTCTACCTGGACGACATTTTGGTAGCCAGTGCGTCCGAAGGCGAACACGAAAACCATCTCACGGCAGTTTTCCGGAGGTTGGCGGAGCACGGGCTAATAATCAACCCAGCGAAGTGTCAGTTCGGGGTGGCCCAGATTGATTTTTTGGGGCATCGCGTCTCTCTCGAAGGAGCAGTCCCTCTGCCTGACAAGGTGCGCGCGGTGGCAAATTTTCCCCAGCCACAAACGGTAAAAGCGTTACAGGAGTTTTTGGGAATGGTGAATTTTTATAACCGTTTCCTCCCCCGCGCGGCGCAGCTCATGCAACCATTGTACGCTGCGCTTAAAAAACAAAAACCCGCAAATAAAATTGAATGGTCTCCCGAGCGGGAGCGCGCATTCTCTGAAGTCAAAACAGCCTTGGCAAACGCTGCGTTGTTAGCGCATCCAGTCCCAACGGCCCGCATGGCGCTCACTACTGACGCGTCAGATGTGGCCATAGGAGCGGTTGTTGAACAGTATGTGGCTGGAGCCTGGCAGCCACTCGCGTTTTTCAGCAAGACTTTGCGCGATAGTGAGCGAAAATACAGCGCATTCGACAGGGAGTTGTTAGCTCTCCATTTGGCTATTCGTCACTTCCAGTTTTGGCTGGAGGGATGCCGTTTCACCGCGTTCGTTGACCACAAGCCGCTGACTTTTGCGATGGCCAAGATTTCAGAACCTTGGTCGGGCCGGCAGCAGAGACAGCTGGCCGCAATTTCGGAGTTCACTACCGATATCCAGCATGTAGCGGGTAAACTTAACGTAGTGGCAGACTGCCTCTCGTGTGCCGTGGCTGCTCCAGCCCGCGTAGAGGTAGATTTCGCAGCTGTTGCCGCGGACCAGGGTAGCGGCGCAGAAGTGCGCGCGGCCCCAGTCCGCGTAGGGATAGATTACGCAGCCATGGCCGCGGAGCAGGGCGGCAACGCGGACGTGCACGCGCTCCAGTCTGGACCAACAAGGTTAAGGCTGGAGGACAGGGTGCTGCAAGACGGTATGCCCCCCCTAATCTGTGATGTTTCCACCGGGCGACCCCATCCGGTGGTTCCGGCCTCGTGGCGCCGCCGCGTTTTTGACTCGATCCATTCGCTGGCGCACCCAGGGGTGCGCACTTCGGTCAAAATGGTAGGAGAGAAATTTGTATGGCCGGGCCTGCGCAAGCAAGTTAGAGAGTGGGCGGCAGCCTGCATGGCCTGTCAGCGGGCCAAAGTGCATAGACACACGAGAGCTCCTTTGGAGCCGTTTCATATTCCAGCTAAAAGGTTTGATCATGTCCATGTGGACCTCGTAGGCCCCCTACCGCCCTCGCAAGGGTGCACACATCTTCTGACAATGGTTGACCGCACCACGCGCTGGCCAGAAGTGGTTCCCCTGTCATCAACCACGGCCGAGGAGGTGGCGCGCACTTTTTTAACTTCATGGGTAGCGCGTTTTGGAGTTCCATCGGATATTATGCCTGACAGAGGCCCACAATTTGTTTCCAAACTTTGGTCAGCAATGGCCCGCAGCCTGGGGGCAACGATCCACCGCACGACTGCATATCACCCGCAGGCTAACGGGTTATGTGAACGTTTTCACAGGTCGCTGAAGGCGGCTCTCAGAGCGTCGCTTACGGATGCATATTGGGTTGACAAACTACCATGGGTTCTATTGGGGTTGCGTTCTGCACCTAAAGAGGATTTAGACGCCTCCCCAGCGGAGCTAGTGTTCGCACAGCCACTTCGGCTGCCTGGAGAATTTCTCCCTGACAACCCAGCGCCAGAGTTCTCCTCGGCTCAGCGATTGCAGAATAGTAATGGCCCGAGTGTCCTACCAGGCCCCGTTCACCACAGTTTTCCGCGTGTTTTTGTGCCTAAAGCTTTAAAAAATGCAGAGTTTGTTTTTGTCAGACATGATGCCCACCGCACAGCTCTGCGACCGCCTTACGATGGACCATTTAGAGTGCTAGAAACAGGTGATAAGCATTTTTTGCTAGATTTGGGGGGCAGAAAGGAGATGATTGGCATAGACAGACTCAAACCTGCTTTTGTGATGGCTGATGAAACTGTGCAGTTGGCGAGGGCCCCGCGACGGGGCAGACCCCCTAGGGAGCATTCCCCAGTACACTCACAGAGATTGACTAACAGTTTTAATCCCCAGACAGCAGCTCCACAGCAGGAGGACGCCGCGGAAGAGGTTAAGCCCGCCTGCAGCAGATACGGCAGACGGTTGAGACCAAGACAGCATGTGGACTGATGTGTGGCGATTTTATTATGACATGCAATCTGTGTTTGTTTGTTCCATCTTAGACGTCTGGGGGGGGGGTTATATGTGGTGCACATATGTAGTTTCACGGGCTCACATGTATATGACTGTTCATATTCTCTCATGTATATTCCTATGTGCTTATTTTGGCTTCACGTCTGAAGAGAAACAAAAGGTCTGGACCTCCTGGGGATAAGAGGAGGACGAGAGAGTTGGCCTTTTGATATGCAAAGAGATGGACATGAATGGTTTCCTGACCACCCAGGTTTGGGTGGAAGAGAGAGGAACTGCAGGGGGGATGCATTGTGTTTGGGATTTAAAGACAATGGGATTTTGTACTTTGATGTCAGGGGTATAAGACTGGCAGATGTTGGGAGTTTCCCCCTCTTCTGCTTTTGAATGTTGGAGAGTGTGTTGAGAATAAAATGGAACCTGAGAAATAACTCTGCCTCATCCTGTCCACACAATCTCCACACTGTTTTATATTTAATACGGTATCTCTACTCTGGTTATTCCAGGAAGTTGTAATGCTTTTGTTTTGGTGGTACAAGGAAGTTATCTGTGTAATGGCGGGGAAGGCCCTGTTGGTGTTTCTGCAGTGGCAGCATTGAATAAAGCAGCGTTCTGCTCAGTAACTGTCGTTATTTTTTTGAGTAAACATTATTTACTTGGCTCGTTCTAAGTTTGAAGGTGGCTTTGTTATGTGGGAAGTGTCCAGAGTTGGCTGGTCAGCGCCGCTCATGCTGGAGTGTTTTTAGCTTAGCCATTGCTAATGCTTGCTGAATGGCTCAGAGACGAGTGTGCTGGCCCGCATGTTTCGAGTGTACAACATAGTTTGCATATACAGTGGGGGAAATAATTATTTGATCCTCTGAGGTATTTGTAAGTTTACCTCCTTACAAAGAAATGTAGAGTCCATAAATTATTGTAAGTTTATTTTAACAGAGACAGAATATCAACAGAAAAATCCAGAAAAAAATATTAAACTAGAAAAGCACTCATAGAGCGCATACCTCCGCCAAGGCTCCTTCCGTTTGTCATGGATCACCTCCAAAATGTATTGGGTTTGTGTGTAGGCCTATAGCCACTTGTGGTGAAAATGGCATCAGTCTGTCCATCAGTTTTGGAGTACTGTTGCTAACACACTGTGAGAAGATAAGAGCCTTGGCTGAGGTATGCATTCTCAGATCATCACCAAAATATAATGGGTTCCTCTGTAGCCCAAGAACCACCTCTGGTGAAAATTTCATCCAAATCCATCCAGTAGTTTTTGTGTAATCCTGCTGCACAAATACAAACAAAGCCCTTGGTGGAGGTATGCACTCTCAGATCATCACCAAAATCTAATCATCTATTCCCCGTGCCATTACACACCTTTCCTGAAAATTTCGTCAAAATCTGTTCATAACTTTTTGAGTTATGTTGGTAACAGACAGACAAACCCCGGTAAAAACATTACCTCCTTGGTGGAGGTAATAATTGTTATAAACTAATTTGCATTTGATCGAGGGAAATAAGTATTTTATCCCCTACCAGTCAACAAGAATTTTGACCCACACAGACCAGTTATGTATCCATGAAGCATATAAATTAGGATGTCAGAGACAAGATTGTAGACCAGCACAAGGCTGGAATGGGCTACAAGACCATCAGCAAAAAGCTTGGTGAGAAAAAGACCACTGTTGGTTCAATAATTCGAGAGTGGAAGAAATACAAGATAATAGTCAATCGATCTTACTCTGAAGCTCCATGCAAGATTTCACCTCGTGGGGTAAGGATGATTCTGAGAAAGATGAGGGATCAGCCCAGAATTACACAGGAGCTTGTTAATGATCTCAAGGGAGCTGGGACCACAATCACCAAGAAAACCATTAGTAACACACTTTGCCATAATGGAATAAGATTCTCCAGTGCCCGCAAGGTCCCCCTGCTCAAGAAGGCACATTTGAACTTTGCCAATGAACACCTCAATGATTCAGAGAAGGCTCGGGAGAATGTGGTGTGGTCAGATGAAACCAAAATTGAGCTCTTTGGCATCAACTTGACTCGCCCTGTTTGGAGGCAGAGAAATGTTGCACATGACCCCAAGAACACCATGCCCACTGTCAAACATGGAGATGGAAACATTCTGCTTTGGGGGTGTTTCTCTGCTAAGGGTACTGGAAGACTTAATCACATTGAGGGGCTGATGAATGGGCCCATGTACCATAGAATCTTGGATGAGAACCTCCTGGCCTCAGCCAGTCCACTGATGATGGTTGTAGATGGGTCTTCCAGTATGGAAATGACCCAAAACATACGGGCAAGGCAACAAAGGAGGGGCTCAAGAAGAGGCACATTAAGGTCCTGAAGTGACCTAGCCAAGTCTCCGGACCTTAATCCCATAGAAAATCTGTGGAGGGAACTGAAACTTCGAGTTGCCAAGTGACAGCCTCCAAACCTTCAGGATTTGTAGAGTATCTGTAAACAGGAGTGGACCAAAATCCCTCCTGAGATGTGCACAAACCTGGTGATCAACTACAAGAAACATACTGTCATGATCTGGAAAAGGTTAGACCCTGTCCATGCTCTATGTTCATTTTGGACTTATTATTATCATTTTCATCATCATCATCATCAGTATTCTCACCCTTGCTTCAGTAAATCCACTCTTAGTTATGTTTATCCTTTGTATCATTATTATCGCCATGATCCTGTCTTACTTTGCATACTGTGTTTATTTTATGACAGTGCTCTCAGTTTATTCTGCTCCTTTGTTTATTGGTTCTTTTGTTGTTAATCATTCACGGCTGTTCCTCATTTTGTTAATCAGCTCCTGCCTTATTTATACATCACACGCCTTACCCTCTGTACGGCGTGCTCGTCATTCATTGCACCGTCAACACCGCTACTTGACAGTTGTTTTGTTGTTTTCTGCACTAAATTATGTTAAATGCATGCGAGTCGTTCTATCCGCCCCGGAGGGCCAGCCATGACACATCTGACCTCTGTACTTGCCTACAAAGGCTTCTACACCAAGTCTTAAGTCATATTTTGCTTAGGGATCAAATACTTATTTCCATCAGTCAAATGTCAAATCATTTATTACTTACTTACTTAACCCTCTTTGCCCCAGCTGGGGCATAAGGCGCCAACGAGTCTCCTCCAGCCATCTCGGTCCTGGGCGAGCCAGCTGACTTCCAAATCATTTATAACCCTTATTTAATTTTTTTCTGGAGTTTTTTTGTTGATATTCTATCTCTCTCTGTTAAAGTAAACCTACCATTAAAATTATGGACTGTTCATTTCTTTGTCAGGGAGTAAACTTACAAATTCAGCAGGGTAGCAAATAATTATTTCCCCCACTGTAAAAACACTGTCATGTTATAAAAGGACAGTGCTAGGTCCAAAACCTAGTACAAGAGGTGCTAATGAATAGCACATTTTAAATAGCATTCAGAGCTGTTGAGGCTTGGTGTAGCAGTCTTAGATTGTGGTCATCCATCATCTTGGTTATGCCGAGAGCTGTCTGACTGGAACAACGTACTGAGTTGAATTCCCAACTCAGGAAGTCCAGCTGAAACTTCTGGTCAAGCAACTCAGAAATTTCTATTTCTGACATGGTCAAGAATGCAGCAGAATGCCCTGTTGATGTCTACCCTGTAGTTATCCTGATGTCAGTCAGATTACCTTTTGACTATATTATTACTAATATTTGCTAGTGTTAACTTGTATGACCCTGATTCAGATAACTGTAATTCTTAGCTACAGTAACAGATAATTTAGAGACCTTTTAGCTTTCCTCTTTTAGAACCTCATTTCACTAAATCTTGTCCTTGGAACTTGACCTGTGCCTAGAACCAGTCATTTGCTGGCATTAGACTGTAGTTGAACTTTGCTAAACAACATTGGCTAATGTTGCTATAGTGGGGCACAAGGAAACAATTAAGGCAAGCGTGTTTGCGAGTAACTTAAACATCACATTCTTTGGGTTTTTATACAGATTTTTTTTCTTTTTTCTTAAATTCATCAGACTGGAAATAGTTTGCCATTGTGAATTTTCAGATGTTTATATCTCTTGCTAATGTGTTGTAAACCCAAAAAGTCCATGACCACATAAGACAAAATAAAATCTTTTGCCACTATGCTTCACTTGTGTCAAAGTTTGAAAAGACTTGACCTCGCAGTTTGCGCGTGCAGCATGACATTAAAATAAAATGAGATGATCTTTCGGAGGGCTGTGCAAGGAGAAAAAAAGAGTTCAAGTAATGTCACTTTCAATTAATCTCTTCAGATAGTGGCCCCATTTGCCCTCTCACACATTGGCCTGGTTTACAATGCAAATACGGTCATTACCTGAGGACTCTTAATTGATTTTGACAAGAGGCCGAAGAAGCCTACCTTCTTATACTGTGTGTTATTTGTTTGCTTATCATTTCCCCTGCAGAAATTATTGATGTGGTGACCAACATTGAAAGCGCATGAAATTTGTATTAGCAGCAACAAAACGCTATTTATCTTGAACTAGCTGAAAACGCTGCATGTCAGTCACTTTTTTTTCTCACAAAGCAATCTCACACTTAACACAGAGGAATTACAGAGTGCAGAATTTGAGCAATGAAATGTAAATGGATTTCAAGAGGAAGGATTTGTATTCTTTGTTCCTTTTTCTTCTCAGAGCAACACCGTGTGATCGTACTCGTACCTTAAATATTTAAAGGCCCCCTTTTGCTAAAGCTTTCCTGTGGTACATGGGCCTCTGACTGCTTCTAATCTCCTTGTTACCTGGAGGCGTCACAACGCTGATGTGAAGATAACATGTGGCACTTTGCAGGATCACGAGACTTGGGGCACAAAGAGGTTCAAAGTTTCTGTGCCCTGAGAAGACGTGTGTGCAACATCTGCTTGAAAGAATGTAAGAATTTGTTTGTGATGAATGGAGAGAGAGAGAGAGAAAAACAATTACATCAATCACTTCCTTCCTCAAAGTAGTAGAAAACGCCTCCTCCTTCCTTGCATCCGCCAGATATTGTGGCATCTTGAGCTGTTTGTGCAAATGGTGCATCCTTATTTTCCCTGCATGTTTATAAATGCTTTTGTGTAGGGAGGTCTGTGTTAAACGGATGCCTGCGCAGGTATTCTGAGTGTGGAACAAAAACGGGCATCTTGAACCTTTAAATAAGACATCAGCTTATAAGTGTATACTTTCAACTTTTCTATTTTCCTTTTGCCTCTCTTTCTTAAAGCCAATGGACCGTGGGAGAGGCAAATTGAGAGGGACGTGCGGACCGGGGATTCCTGTTTATTTGCTTGTACATGCTCCTTGAGCTATAAATTAGATGTCACCATTGTTACATGTCATTTGCTGCATGTGGCCGTGTTGCCGTGTTGCAAGCAGCACTTTCGATTGTTTGTTCTTAACATCACTTAAATGAATAAGGACTCTGCATGCCTCCAGTCATCTGGATCTTTTGAGTGATTGACAGGTTGTTTGGCAGGTGTGCCTATTCTGTTAGCGTTTACGTGACAATTTATAACCACTTAGAGAGATTTGTTTATGATGAAAGCAGTTCCTCCATCTGGCCCCTGTCAATTACACAAATTACAGGAACAAATCATGGAAATATTTCCTTTGGCATAAAGGTGCCCCTTGTGATTTTTAGGGGTGTTTATAGAACAGGGAGTTCAAACGGTCCAGGACACTAACAGAAGGTGACCTAGCTGTTACAAGCTAAACTGGGTATAATCCCAGTGAAATGCATATAATTGAGCTTTAGTGTCGGCACAAACAGAAAAGATCATTTGCAAGGGAGCTGGGATGTGTGTTTGTGAATCAACTGAACCACCCGACTGAGACAAACACACAAAAAAAGAGACTGAGATTATGCAGTAGCTTACCTTGCAGAAAGAAAACACAGATCAAGGTCTTATAATACCAGTCTTTATGGAAAATATGTATGTACTGTAGGTCTTGAAGCAGCCCCTTCACATTGAGTTAACATGACAGACAGGCAGAGCCCCTCATAGACAAATACTTTACATACACACCCAACATGTTAGCTCAAGATGCTTTGCAACAACAGGGGGGAAAATAAGATCAAGCAATAGTTTCCACATATTATTCACTGGAAAAGTTCAAGCTTCATTATTCCTTCTTCTCTTATAAATAAACAATTTCAGTTCCTTGCCAGATCTCTTAAATTGATTTCTTGCTAAACAATGACTCCATTATTACCTCCCCCTGCCTCCCTACCAACAGTAAGAACACATGTAGGATTAAACCCAGCATGATTTGTCTCAGTGTGTTTGTTTTCCTGTCAGGTTTATCTAATTGTTTCATTTGCAACAAATAAACACATCTCCTGTTGCATCTTTGTTTACACGCTGGTTAGCAGCAAACTGCTGCGGTGACAGTTTGTTTGTGACGATGTGTTGCACAGCAGTGCTGATTCAAAGAGGGGTAACCAGGGGCAGGGTGTGTTTTACACATGCCCTGGAGAATTTGATACGTGGGGAAAGTTTACAGGTGTGCAGTGGCAACACCTGCTCCGAGCTCCATCCGGAACAGAACTTCTCAAACCGCTAATTAACATGTGCATTATCTCAAGGTTCACTGTCAGTTTAACTAGTGCACTCACATGCATACTGTCACCACACAGAGCTTGTATGTAATGCCTGTTTCGTTCAGCTAATCAGAGCTTTAGGTGGTTGCCATGTTGAGTTGAAAACAACAAAAAAAGAAAATAAAAATGAAAACCATGTTCTCGCTTAGAGGGCTTCAAGGGGCACTGTTGCACATTTAAGCACAAAAAATGGAAAAACGGCATTCAAATGGGATAGGTGTATACTTTCCTTATACCTCATAATTTTCTCCCAGTCTGAGATGATGTAAAAGGGATAAGTGCCGTGCCTTCAGACCAAACGCGAAAGTGCAATGCAAATACATGTAAAGTAAATGTAAGCATGCGGAAAACATGCAAATTTGGGCATTTGGGCATCCAAGGGATTTGGTAGTGCTAGCTAGTAATTGGCCTTGAGATTCTGCCATCACCGGAGTTAAAGTATCAAAACTAGAGAGTAAGCTAGTTTGAAAATGAGACTGCCACTCACCTGCAGACAGATGGACCGGGAGCTCTGCAGCTGAATAGGAGCATTGGAGTTATCCTGCAGGCTAGCAGTGTAAACAGCCATCATCCAGGTGAAGTTTTGGAAGCAGAGACAATTTTTCCAGGTGAGAGACTAATGTAAACCTAAACATGATGGTGTTTTGGGGATTTCCACAGCAGGTAGAACGCAGCTGCAGAACTTGTAAAGGCAGCTCCTCCCATCTGCAACTCGCTTAGATGGTGAATTCATGTCTATTTGCATGTTTACATTGAGTTAACATGTAATCGCACTGCGTGAAAAATTCATGCTTTTGTGTTTGGTCTGAATGCACCGTAAGAACAAAATGTCAGAATTTCTATAAAAAAACAGGAAGAGGATACCTGCTGAGATTTAAGCAGGACTGTGTGTGTGCTGAACGAAGAAAGCTGGAGTTGCACCATTGGTAAGACAAGAAAGCATTATTCATGTATTTAAGGAGACATTAATATGCTCTTTTGTCACTTATTGACTTGCTTTGTTCAAAACACCTCAGGAGATAAATATTGCAGGACCATTTTCCATCCAAATTAAACACCCCAGCACTGTTGCCTTACAGCTAGAAGGTTCCTGGTTCGAATCGCCAGGCTGGCAGGGGTTGGAACCTTTCTGTGTGGAGTTTGCATGTTCTCCCTGTGCTGCGTGGGTTTACTCCGGGGGCTCCGGTTTCCTCCCACAATCCAAAGACATGCATGTTAGGTTAATTGGCTGTTCTAAATTGTCCCTAGATATCTGTTTCCTATAGGCCCTTAGAATAGAGGGTTAGTACTAGTGAAAGTGCTTTGAGTGGTCTTTGTGACTAGAAAAGCGCTATATAAGTGCAGGTTAGTTAGTTAGTTAGATAACATCCCTTTTCTGTGCATGCTGATTTAAATATTAATGAGATACTGTAGTAGCTTACCATGCAGAAAGTTCACCCCACCCTCCTGAGAACTGTGGTAGTGACTAATATTAGCTGCATTATGTTGAAATAAGGTACTCACCCTAACCTAATCTAACCTAACCTAACCTAACTTCAACCACTGCCCCAGCTTCGCCACCTAAAAATGTGTGAATAAAGGAATCGCCAGCATTTAAAGGAAAAAAAAAGGAAAAAAAAAAAGAAATTGCCAGCAAGGTATTAGGAAAATATGGCATATACATAACGTTGAATATTACGATAATGATATGACTTGCAATATCTAAACCAGAGTTGGACTTACCATTAGTCAAAGGTTGCCTCATGGCTGCCTTAGGCCCCAATCTGCTAAGGGCCCCAGTCTACTAGGAGTCCCATATATTTTTTTTAAGTGTTAAGCATATTTAACATGATGCCCGACAAAACAAAGAAACACCAGTATTTACATAAACGGCAAATCAAATCATGAACGTAATGTCCTCCCCCTATTCCTCAGACTGTTGGACTCTTCCATGTTGTCTCTGAGACACGCGCATCGTTGGCTACTTTGTAAACAAATCACACAGCGTGTAGAATAGTGGTAAAATGAAACAAAGTTATCTGAGCGGTGCGAAGAAATGGAGAAAAAGGGAAGAGCACAGCCAGGGAGGAGACTAACCCTCCCAAGGAGCAGATAGAGAGCAATGCTGCTTGTACGAGCGCACATGATGCTAATGACAAGCACCTGTTGTTAATGAGGAGACAGCAGTGACGCCGGTTACTGACAGTATGGATAAATAACTGTTTTTTTTAAACTATTTTTTTCTAATTGCAAGATTTGCAGAGACCAAGTCTCACAAGGTTAAATTTAAATATGACCAACTGTGCTCCCCAGGCATGGACAGGATATCTGCTGTCTCACAGAAGATGACATTACATGTGATTAAATATAGTTTGTTTGTTTGTTTTATTAAGATCCCCATTAGCACTTGTATAAAACATTGGCTATTCTTCCTGGGGTCTAATATATATATTCTCCCTTATGTCTACGTTGTACAGAGGAGGGAGCACAATAGATCCTTTGCAAAATGGACCAGTCAGCAGACCATGAACAAGACCCAGCTGGCAAATGTGGGTAAGTCAGTCCTTCCTGGATTTCACAGGATGTTTTTATGATTGTTTTGCCCCAAAAAGCCTGAATTTGCAGGAGCGTTTTTAAAAAGTTGCAATAGAAGTTGTGGTTTTGAGAGTTTTTTTTGCACAAAAGTTGTGGGAAGATAGTTCCAAGGTTGTCATAGCCAGGAGCGGCACTGGGGTTAAGCTCCCAGTGCTCATAAAATGCTCCTTACGGCGTGCGTCTCGAAAAGCCTCTGACAACTAAGTCCAACTCCTAGCCTGCCCGTATGGTTTAGTCTCTAAGCCCGGCGGAACTGCTTTTACTAATAGGAGAAGGGGCGAGGGTGGATCTCTGGCGCCTTAAAACCAGATGCTTCGGGTAGATGGTGGCTCGTCAACCTGTGAAGGTAGCCCATCTAGGGGAAGGTAAACCCTGATTTCAAACCTCCGCTGCCTTGCGGCACACCCGGTCACGGTAAAGGCTTCGGGAGTCAACCCTGAGGAAAAATCTGGAGTTGGAGCCCCTAAGGCAGTTCTCTGTTGTGCTCAACATCGTTCTGGCAGCTCCTGCGATGGCGCTGGTGCCAAACTATAGCAGCCCTGTTGTTCCTTTGGATTCATCAGTGACGTGGAGAGGGGGGACATGCTGCATGGGTAACCCCATATCTTCCTGCCCAGGCTTGAATCCTACCAACGCCCAACGCTGGAAGGTAGAACACCGGTGCGCATCGGCCTGTTCAGCCACAGGCGGTGCTGTTCCAGCAGAGTAGACGCTTAGGATTCTCTTCCATGGTCATCATAGACTGACGGAGGCCGACGACGACGATGTGGGAAGAATTACAACTTTTAAAGCAGATGCTTTTTCCATAGTTTACTGCAATGCTAGTATTCTATGTAACACCACAACAAAAGCACAGGGTTGTCAAATATTTCCTATTAAAGAGTGATTTATAAATTAAGTAGAAACTTCTGCTATACAGAAAAACTCTTTTGTGCAACAGCAAATACAGACTTTAACACAATTATTTGAGAATGAAGTAGCTATTCATAACTTTGTCATAAAAATGACCAACACTGTAGGCTACGCTTGCTGAGAACTTCAGTAAAAAGGATGAAAAATAATTATCCATTACAGCAGCTAAATTGCATTGAATGCATGTTAAAGAGTATAGATTTGGAAATCATGGCAGCACCTTCATTTGAAAGTTGCTCTGTATTGTCTATCGAAGTCTGTTTTTCTGAAAAAAAATTACTGAATATTCTCTCTCTTTCTATGCCTGGCTTCTACCTGTCTGTCTATCTGCTGTGCATCTTGACACACACCTGTTTCATCAGATACTCATCTTTCCTTTACTGGGAGTTTTACCGGGAGGAGGGGCTCTCCTTAGGGGTTTGCTGGGGGCACATATTGGTCCGTGCCCAGACTGGAGATTCACAGCTTTAAAGCTCATTGACAAGATGTAGTAATGATTTTACCTCTAAAGATGTATAAAATGTTACAACACTGGCTGTAATGTTAGATTTGCTCGTTTGTTTGTGGTTTTACAAAGTCTCTCCTGATGTGCGCTTCTGCAATGGGGTACTTTTCAGGCAGGCAGACTTTTTTCAACACGAACCCGGCACTTCGTACACGCGATCAGAACAAACGTGGGGAGACATCCACCAGCGGGCTGGGGGAGACGGAGGAAGGGACGGTGTGGGAAAACTCGCAGGTGAGTGTTTTTTGAAAAAAAAAAAAAAAAAACACCCTCTGTTTTTTGCTGATGTGTTAAGTTAATACTCACTGTAAACACAGAAGTGAGCACGGTGCAGCGACGCATTTGATTGGTTAGACTGTTTCAGTGCTACTCAGACACAAATTTGATTGGCAAAATTGATGGAAGTTGACGAGGCCAAAATTGCGGGAAAGTTGCACTGATTGGACAATGTTGCAAGGTTGCTCAGAAGATGCAGTGATGGCCTGATTTCATGTGAATTAGTGCAATCGCAATATCACAAAATCCTGGAGGGACTGGTAAGTGAACAAACAACAGATCTTCCACGTGAATTGTTGTTGTTTTTTTTATAATAGACAAGAGTCTACATTCAATTTGTTAAGCTTCTTTGTTTTTCTACAGATGTAATTCCTGATGCCTGAATGAGATCATCATTTGAAGGCTTCTGAGGATAATAAGTTTCAGGTAGGATTTCAATAAGGCCTGAAAAAAGTGTAGAGCAAAGAAAAAGTAGGGCCCCATTTCTATCATTGCCTTGGGCACCAAATGGACTAAGTCTGCCACTGATCTAAACAAATACTTAAGTATATCATGTTAATGTGTCTTTGCTTTTGCCATGAGTTCTTTGTACACATTTGTCTCGACTGTCTCTGACTATTCAGCCATCATGATGCTCACCACACTCTGTGCACTGTAATCTCTTCCTTCTTCTTTTGAGGATGGCATCCACATTGGTTATTGTTCAGCCTTAAGGTGTCACCTACTTTGTTGGAGTTTAATAACTCAGGTGCCATGTAAATGCTGCTACAAAATGGCGATGAGTGAAAGTATAAGCACTTGAAAACTATACTATTATCACTGTTTGAGACATATTTTGTGATACACATATTGATATTGCATTGATATCACAATAGCAATAAAACTTTGATATATTGTGCCGCCCTATGGGAGCACTATTATACTGTCCACCATCTCCCACCCACCTCTGTGAGTGCTTTTAAGGCTATGACACACAGGTGTCACCTTGTCTAAAAGGTTAATAGAGCTGAAGAATGAAGCATTACAAACCACTACACAAAAATGGTTTTGGAATATACTGTACATATAATGTATTGCATAGTGTGGAAAATGCACATTCTAAACATTTTAATATGATAAGACTAGAGAAAAGTGCTTCTGTCTGGGAATTTCACAAAAAGTTTATTTTTGTTAATTTGGTAATGGGACTCATATGGTTGTTATGAGTACTTTGAGGTAGGGCTGGGCAATTTGACCTTAAATCAGCATCACTGTTAATTGACCCTTTCTTGTTGGTTTTGGGGGGGGGGATATTTTTTTCCTCTCTTTTTCTTACTGATAAGGCTCGTTATCAAGCAATATTACACAAGAGTGTGGTATCATATCAGTGTGGTGTGGTAGTAAGTAAGCATAATATAATAAGGAACAGGCCTGTTGTTATTTCACACACAAAATAAACTTTGTCCAGTGTTTACAACACATACCTCTTGAGGGTTTGTGGGTCATGTTCACTTACGCAGTGGCTAATTAGCTTGTTAACTGCTCTGGGGAAGTCCTTTACACACTCATGAATATGTTACCACCAACATAGTGGTTATGGGTCTCTTATTGGGTTCTTAAATGCAGCCTTAGCTTGTCAATTCTTTCTGTAAAACAGTTGAGGTGACGCGGATGACCGTTAGAGGCTAATAGCAACTTAGCTTCTGCTCCTTTTAGTGTTAGTGTCCATGCACTTCACCCACTTTTTTTTGGCATCTTCAGAAGCAATAAAGGAGTGGTGGCCTGGAGGAAGAGCATCTGCCCCACAACCGGGAGGTCGAGGTTCAAGTCCTGGCCAGGTCATGCCAAAGACCATGTAAAAATGGAACTTCCTGTCGCCCAGCTTGGTGCTCAGCAAAAATGGAACAGAGGAGGGAAATATTTGGGGTGGCAATGGTTCAGGAGGTAGAGCAGGCCATCTAATAACCAGAGGGTTGGCGGCTCGAATCCCGCTCTCCCCAGCCATCCTGCCGTTGTGTCCCTGGGCAAGACACTTTAACCACCTTGCCTCTAGTGTCCATGACACTGGGTATGAATGTGTATAAATGCTTGGTAGTGGTCAGAGAGGCCGTCGGCACAGATTGGCAGCCATGTTTCAGTCAGTCTGCCCCAGGACAGCTGTGGCTACAGCAGTAGCTTACCACTACCATTGTCTGTCTGTGCAGTGGATAAATAATGGACTCATTGTAAGGTGCTATATAAATGCAATCCATTATAAACAGTTAATAATCACGTACTATATAGATGGAGATCGTGTTTGTTTTGGTCACAAGTAGGGATGCAAGTTATCAATTAATTCATTAATTGATAATTGATTCACATTATCGATCAATTAACAAATAATTGATAAGCTGCATTTTTCCTGAGAATCTGAATTTCCCTTGGTACAATACGGTCTATCTTTAACATACAAAAATTTGCTGTTTTTTCATATACTGAATAAAACATGAACATCATATTCCTCAGTAATTTATTGTACCATTTGCATTTTTTTACTACAGACAATGCCATCTTTTGTAGTTTAACAAATTCTGCACTGTATAGTATGTACAGTATGCTGGTACATCTCAGTAAATTACAAATGTCATGATTTTTTTATTTTAAAAACTATTGCCAATATCATAAAAATGATCCTTTCACATTCCAATTTACTGAGATGTACTGGTAGAATGTTTTAACAGGAAAATAAATTGTGAGCTGCTTCATCTGTTGCATATTAAACATTATCACAGTACCCCGGAAATTCAGACAAACCCAGAATGATCTGGGCTGCCTCTTGTCGTCTGTTACCTCAGTGGGAACTTGAGTCCGGTCTGCAGGCAGCAGGGATAGGTTTTTGCGCTCGTGTCGCCTTTTTCCTCGCTGTAGTCCGTTTGTCTGGCCTGTTGATTTGAAGTAGGCGGGTGGACATTGGAACGTGCCATTGGAACTTGTTGTGATTCTCCACTGATCAGTGTGATTCTCCAACGTAACCCGGAAGATCGAGTTTTTTCGCTTTGCACAGCATGAACACATGCGCCCTAGGGGCTTAGTGTCTTCTGCTTTTTCAGTTGAAATGCAGCAGTGGGTGACCATTTGCGCCCCTGCCTGGATGGTGGTGCCCCTACATTTCATAGAATAAACTCCCATTGAAAAGGATTGCTAAGTTATCAATTAATTGACAACTAATTTAGTCAACTAAATTCTTATCGACAGTTAATCGAAAGTCAATTAATCATTAACATCCCTAGTTATAAGTCATCTTTAATTGTTCTGCTCGTGTTCTGCTGCATCTGAACAGCGCTGACTGTGCTGCGTCTGGAGTTACGTGCCCGTGCCTGTAACTCTGCAGGCACATCTTAAAGGGACGGTACATGAAAAGCTCTCACACACGCACACAACAGGGAGCGGGGGATAACAAAAAAAAAAAAAAAAAAAAAAAAAAAAAAACAGACGTGAGCAAGAATATGTCTGTTTTACACCCGGAATGTCAGTTCCAGTTTTATTTTTGTTAATTGCCAAGCCCTACTTTGAGGTGACTGTTATGGTTATTTCCAGCTCCATATAATAATAATGCTCAGATTCCGAGTGCATCTTTTTATTGTTGACAGATAAAGAAAACTGAATTTATCTTATATTCTGCCTTGGCCTTCCCCTCTTAATCAATTTTTGTATGGCCAGTTTCTGAAATTGCACACAATCACACTTGCATGTCTGGGTTTTGTTAATTGTTTTCTTAACTTTTACTTGTTTGCTTGGTAATAAATATAATTTTCGGCTGCTTTGCCACTACATGGCTTGTGTAAATCTATTTCCCTATGAGTTTTTAATCCCTGTCTGTGTTATTTTATCATTAACATTGTGTAACGAAATAGAGGAACTTGAATTAGCATTGATTCATGTCACATAGAGCTCATTGAGGAAGTTAACATTTTTCATCTAGTATTTAAGCCTGAATAGGAATTTTTTTATCGGTGATTATAAATACTGCATGTTTTCTCTTCTTGAACAGGATAGTCCCAGGGATCCACATAAATAAGCTCTTTTGCTGGTTTTTAAGATATTTGAAAGCAGAAATTGAAGTTATAGGTGGTTCTTTGAGACAGAAACGGAGCAAGACACAGAACAAGTGAGGAGGAGTGGGAGGAGGCTCCAGATCAGAGATGCTTCATCTCGTATGTTGCAAGGTAATGGAGTGCAGATATCTGGCCTTAAAGGATATATGCCCTGTGGACATGTGTGAGATTTGTGCGTCTTTATTCCTTTTTCCGCCACCCCATTCTTCAAAATCTAAACATGGGTGCAACAAAAGACATTTTGAAATATTCTCAACCCCTCCTCAAAAGGATATTCACAACGCTTGAGCTTGCAGGTTAAAAATGTATATGCAAATGTGGGCTACATTAGAGCATGCACAGGTTGTTAATAAATTAACACATGGCAGAAATAATTCAGTTTAGCGTGATAATTCTTGGGTGGGAGCTGTCAGCTGTCGCATTGTTCCGGATAGAAAGTGACGCTGAAATGGCAGCGTGAGCAGTGAACTGTGATGTTTTAGTGCATCTTCAGTCTTAGCACTCTGACAGAGTAACTACCTTTTGCTCGCCTTTTTTTTTTTTTTGTCATTTTGGAAGAACAAAAGGTTTAATTAAGGATGCTTTTCCTAGAGAGGCTTGACACTTTGTGCACACACAGGCATACACACAAAATGCACACACACTCTTGTATCTCAGAAGGGGTTCATAGTCATGCAGGTAAATATCTTGGGAGCCCAACCTACAAAGTGTTTCTGTGTTTAAGATGCATCCAACTAGTGACTGAAATTCCTCTTTATGACTTTAATTCCCCTTTCGTCTTCAGAAACATTGATGATCACCTCTCATAAACGGTTTAAGGAGCGTGAGATGCTAAACACTGTTTTTGCTAAGCCGCCGATATTAGCAGAGCTTCTCAACGTTCCAGGCAGGGATGTTTTATGATGAGTGTACTTCCTCCCTTTCCCTTGGCCTTGAGATTTGCATAGTGGGAACCCAGGGATCTGACACTCTGTTTATGTAGCTCAAGGTGCAGGGGATATGCGAGGTGTCAAGTGACTCACAGTCAAGTTTTTAATAAGTGCCATTTGTTCAATCTGCTGTTTAAACACTCCCATCACCTCTCTATATCCTTAAAGACTGTATGCCCCACTATCTTTTAATTAAGTCTCGGGCTAATGTGCCACTTAATTGACTAATCTGAGAGATTTTGTTTTCTCTAATTTACTTGAAAAACCATTGGCAGCTAAGCTTTTTAATATTGGTCTGTTGGGGGTGGATACTTAGCGGATGCCTCAGAAGTGATTTGAGGGGTAGTGGAAGTACTTGACGGGGAGAGAAACAAAGTAGCGTTAACTCCTTCTAATTCTCATTTGGTTTGACAGCAGGCTGATAGCTAACTAGGCCACATCATGCCATTCTTGTTGAAATATTTTGTTAGTTTTTGCTAATCTGCAGGTACTCCTGCAGAATTTCTCAAGAAAACTTGAATTTGCATAAAGTGTGTGATTGCACATAGCCAAACTGGCTTTATATTTGTGGCTCTATGCATGAGCAGGGAAGCAGAGGGCTAATATCTGCTGTAGTCTGGTGAAACAAAAGGCTTGTTGAACAGTAAATTTTTCCAGCAACTTTGCCAAAGGAACATTCAGCAGCAGCCCGAGAGTCCACTCACTCCTCCAGTCAGGTGCATGAGGTTACATATGCAAATCTGGTTTAATGGTGCAGAAATAAGGATAAATTATTAGTTTTCAGATACTTCTGTTTATACACATTTTGTTAGACTCATTATCTCTATTAAAATTCACTCTCGATAAAACCATCCAGTAAACCTAAACTATTGGGATGAACATTGATAAGCTGCAAAAGGGTACAGCCAGATTATTGTGTGGACAGAAGCAGTCGGCCCAGGAAATGGTTTAAAGAGGACAAGCAAAGTGGAGGCCAGGTGCCATGTCACTGCATATTGGTTGTGAGTAAATGGAAAAATAGTGTCAGAGCAGGGTGATAGGACAGCAGAGAGAAAGGCCTGTAAACAATGACTCACCTCGCTGAGCAGCCATTGGAGGAGCAGAGAGGGAAGTAAGAAAGGTGAGGAAGGCAGCCAAAACTAGCCCAAGTTTTTCTGTATGTCACAGTCTGCAGTTGGTGACAATCAGGCCTTTGCTGGATTTAAATAACTCCATACAAATGCTTGAAATTATAAATTCCTACAGAACTGTATATATATATATATATATATATATATATATATATATATATATATATATATATATGACATGCTGAAGCATGTACAGATTTCCTACTTGTATTCAGATGCACATCATATGCCAACAATGCAACACAAACACATGCACACTCCAAGATCCCAAAATAATTAAATCTCCAGTGGCTACCCTTAGAACTACAGTGATACATTAATTGGGTAAAATTAGCATGAATTAAAGCAAATAAGTGTAACATGTAATTTATTACTTATCAAGCATAGTTTAACGGAGGAAGGCTCAGATTTCCCCCAAGATTGCTTTAACAGCTATAATGCATTTCTTAATTTACTCTGTGGAAAATCAATTTTTTTCAGAGTTCATTAGGCACCAATATGTTACAATGCTGCTCCCCTGAGCACGCAGCTACAAAAAACATTATGCAAATTCCTGCCAGTGTATCTGTATGTAAATAGCAACCAAGTCCATGCTCAATCCTCCACAGGGAGCTTTGTTAACGGCCCCTTTGTTTCTGAGCCTGAGCCTTGTTCATGATAGTCAGAAAATTGGGAATGGGTTTTATGTGACAGGTGAAAGCAAACATCCACTTTCCTCTATTTGCTGATGGTACATGACACAAGACTTGAGTTTTTTTTTCTTTTTTTTAGTACTGAACTTTGCACTAAATAGACCAGTATTTTGTTTTCTCATTTGATATTGGATACTCATACTGGATAAAATAATTCTAGGCCTTTCCCTTTCTTTAGTTTAGTTGTAGGACCATGATGGGCCTTGAGCTACAAAAACTCTTCTCTTCATATCATAAAACAGTCATGGAGGCCTCAACATAAATCCAGTCAAGCTCTCTGTGGAGCTTTGGTTTACACACAATGCTGCGCTTTTCTACCCCCAACGTATAATGTTCATATATGGACTGTTTCAGAGTGAAAGTAAGAGATGGTTAGAAGATGCTATCAGCATTATATTGCTGCCAACACACTTTTGGAACTACCCAGATGGTCTGAGCAATTACAAAGTGCCACCCACAGTAATGACTTGGTGGTTGTGGACTTTGGAAGAGTTGTGTGTGTGAATGGGTATAGATTTCAATGTAATTTGAGTGAGTTTGGGCAGAATCTTGTAGTTATTGAGGGAGGTGTGAAGAAACAGCTCACTTTAAGTTCTGCTGTAGTCTGAAGAATTGGAGTATCTCTGCAGGGAACTAAATAACTTCAGATGCTGGCTCATCAGCCACCATGGGGAACAGAAATTGTAAGCAACCGATAGTAATGGACGGTTAATATGCAATTTACAATCAAGTTCTTTATTTAGATTTGTACACTAATTTGATTCTAAATTCCCACTTGTGATTCAGGGCTCTTCCCAGACCAGCTTTTATGCTTTGCCTCCATCTCTGTTTTTTTTTTTTTTTTTCATATAGTTGACTGGCTTTAATTTGTAGAGCCCTCTGAGTCTTCCTTGCTGTAACCACTTGTCATCAAACAGGGGAGCAACTTTGTGTTTTGCTGAACATCTCCTTCCACTGTCGTGTTTCCTGTTTTATAGGAAAATGTTACCCAGTCTGGGAATGATTTGTATTCATCCATTGGCTTTGTGTTACTAGGATACATTAGTCAGCTACAGTACATCATGTCATTTGTTTCACTTGGCGACAACCCAGGATTCATTGTGTGGCACTGTTTAGGCTGGCTTTTTATGGTATCCTCCCCTAGTGCTTTACCCATACTCCTAGACAACTTCTTGCATTCATATCTTTTTTGCCTCTTTGTGAATGAGTTCTTTTACACTTGTTCTCCCTCTTTAGCTAGTCTGTATTGAAAAAAATGCTGACACACCTGCTTGGCTAAGGCTTTTTCCGTGAAGTCAATCCCATAAAGCCCATAGGCCATGTGGACCATATGGTGCTACACAGTCTGATAGGTTGTACTACATAGTAAACATTTAAGATGGTGACTCGAACAGGAACTAATTACTACAGTCTCTGGAAATTTCATTTTCAATAAAGTCAGTTAAATGAACTGTGTGTAGTATTGCTGTTTTTTGAGGATTCTTCTGTTAGTTTTATATAAGAAAAGCATTTTAGCTCAAATTAGTAATTGATAGTGGAGTTATAAAGTGTAATTGCAGAAATGTATTATAGCTTTGTGTGGTCCAGTTGTGATGAGACACTTTATGGTTACATGTCTTTATACTGTGACAAATTAAATGCTAACTGTGCAATAAAAAAAGCAAACTGAAGCGATCAAATTGCCTTTTGTCTTTTGCATTGAATGAGCTGTTTTGTCTGCAGTGTTCTTTGAAGCAACCTGCTGCCATGCTCATTAAGTTCTCTTGAACTGAAGTTTATTATTTACCTTGCTTTAATACACATTTAGTCTCATAATTAGTTGTCACCTCAGCACTCAGTTGGGAAACGGTTTCCAAGCAACTCCTGACATATGTACACAAACAATAAATAGTGTACATGTCCTGCCTCATCTACTCAACTGGCTTGTCTCAGTGGTTTTACATTGTAATGACAAGAAAAGTACAAAAACACACCTATAAATTTCTCTAATTTTCTTGAAAATATTGGCACAGAGACTATCTATGTGGGTCAGCATGTGCCACTTTTTTAAACCACAATTATTGGCTTTCTTCAGCTTCATTATCTTCTTCTTCTTCTTTTAGATTTGATTGGCGGTTGGCAACCAGCCCACAGGTGCATTACCACCACTGACTTGATTATCATCACTCTATATCTTTGTATAAGGAGTTTTTATAAGGAGTTCTGAACAACTCCTTATGTATGAAAAAATTATCCGTCTTGGCCGTAGCCAGATGGCTGCTATATGCTTGTGCTGTGATGATACTATACAAAAACAGTTATTATAAAATACACAGTTTCACTTAGTTTTTTTTTTGTAGTCACATTAAAATGTCTGATATCTTAATATACTGTAACATATGATGGTAGTCACAGTGACACTCATTTATTTTGGAGTCAGCAAGGATTAAAGTGGAGGCTTGAATGCTAAATTACTGAACTTAAACTTGACAAAAGAATATGCATCTGAACACCTGTGAATATGTCAACCCAACAAACACCTCTGACATTTGCCTGCCAAGGCTTGAGCTACATTCAGTTCAATTCAATTCAACTTTATTTATATAGCGCCATTTTACAACAACAGTCATCTCATAGCACTTTCAACTGTAGGGGGAACCCCCACAGTTGCAGAAAGACCCCAGCAATCAGGCGATTCCCTGTGAGCAAGCGCTTGGCGACGGTGGAGAGGAAAAACTCCCTTTTAACAGGAAGAAACCTCCAACAGAACCAGGCTCAGGGAGGGGCAGTCATCTGCTGCGACTGGCTGGGGGGTGAGGGGATAGAGAAGAAGAAAAGAACAGACATGTAGAGAGCAAACAGCACGATGGGGACTCAATCTATGGGAGAGAACAAACAAATGTTAATGACCAGCAAAAAAAAAAAAAAAAAAAATCATTGAGAGTGAAGAAAGGAGTGAGGCCCAATGCATTATTGGAGGTCTCCTACATGGCCACATATGCCAAATTATAGCTCACGGTAGCATTAGATTTGAATTTTAGTCATTAGATCTTCATTATGCTCTTCATCTAGTCACATTTTGCTCTTCTCATTTCTGTGTTTTGTTTACGCTCACTGAACAGTGAAACTTTGGCACTGCTGTAGGTTACACCCGTACACTTGTGATTGCTTAAAAACCTTGGCGCAGTAGCAACATACTTTTCTGGGGGTGTGTGTGTGCAGAAAATACATGACACTGTTGTAATTGGAATATGTTGATTTTATGTTCTTTCTTTTTTTTTGCGCAGTAACTTTGCATATGGAACTTACCATATGAAGTATTATACAACCAAGGCTTGAATGATGGAATATGGGGCCAGCTGGGGTCCCCCCCCAGACGTCCTGTGTTTGGACTTTTTACTGAGGGTTAGTACTAGTGAAAGCGCTTTGAGTGGTCTTTGTGACTAGAAAAGCGCTATATAAGTGCAGGTTAGTTAGTTAGTTAGTTAGTTAGTGTCATCTTTCTTTCCTTCCTCTGCTCTCACCTCTCCTGGACTCTCTGCGTGAACACTTTCCTCTCCTTTGCTCATCTTGTCTGTCTCATCTTTCCCTCTCTGAGCCCTGTCTAATTCAGGTTCTCTCTCTGTCTACGGTGGTCTACAAACAGGTTAGAAAATACCAAGTGTCACATTTTGTCCAGCAGGGCTTTTTTGTCTTGGTTTACATAAATGACAAAAATATGTGCGTTTTTTGTATTTTTATTCTCGTGTTTCTTTTTTTTCTCCATTGAGAAAGAGTAGGAAAGAGAAGGAAAAAAAACATTCATAATAGTAATTTACTCATGCATACTTAAATTATATGATCAGAGGTGGGTATAGTAGCCAGAAATTCTACTCATGTAAAAGCAGTGTCATATGAAATTAATAATTAAAAGTAGGCAACCAACATTTTTTTAATTGAGTTAAGGGTACAAAGAGCACCCACTTAAAAACTTTGATAAACCTTCAAGATTGAAGTCATTACTGATCAGTCAATCAATCTTTATTTCGGATAGATTAACCACTTGCACTCCGGGCAATTTTCCTAAAAATGCCAAAAAATAACGTGCCCAAAGTAAATCGAAAGCTGTTATTCAACCCTTTGCAGCATCTTCATGGGGTTGGTCTCATTTAAAAGAAAACACTTTGAATTTTTTGGCAAAAAAAACATAATCTCTCTACGTGCTCCGGCCACTGAGTTACAGTCATCTAAACATACTGAACTTGAAGAAAAAAAAATTGGACACAGTGTTTTTTTGGATACAAATGCTTGTAAATAACACACAGCTGTCCGATCCGGCTGGAAAATGCAACAGAAATGTAGAACCAAGTGTTATCCAGCTGAGATCCAAATTTGGTAACAATACCACAAAAAATGAATATTTTACACAGCTTTGTTCTCAGGCTGTTCCCAGGCGTTTTGGAACTGTGCCAAATTGTGCCAAATGGCACAGTTTGGAAAAACGTCTGTAACTTTTGAATAATTCAATGTAGAATCTTCATTTTAGGCTCTAATGAAAGGTCACACTCAGGGCTGTGTCTGTGTGTGTGTGTGTGTGTGTGTGTGTGGGCGGGGGGTCGTCCCCCCCCCCCCCCCGCTACCAAGGACCAAATTCGGCCCTCGCTACATGACGGAATACACTCTTTTTTTTTTTTTTTTTTTTTCCTTGCATGTTTTCACAGCGGCTCCCCCCCCCTCGCTACTGTGTGTGTGTGTGTGGGGGGGGGGACCGTGAACGGACCGTGAACGCCCCCCCCCCCCTGACTACAGAAGAGGGCCATCGCTACATGATGGAATAGACTGATATGCTTCCTCCCGTGGACCGGGGAGCGTTCGGACCGTGCCCCCCCCCCGCTCCTCTTCTGCAGCGGGGGGGGGGGCATTCACGGTCCGAACACGGCAAATGAACCGTTTATCGCGGCGCACGCACTTCGTGCGCAGTACAGTTGTAATTTACCGATCGGTCAAAAGTCATTTTTGGATTACAGTTTTCAGGGATAAATAATAATTTAGCTTATAACACCTTACCTCTTCAAAGCAGCAGAGTCGTGGCGAACAGCTCTTCCCACGCGTCAGACGAACGCGACGCTGCTCCGCTCGTGGATCCCGATCAACATAATTCCATTATTGCCGTTTTGGCGAATGATTTACGACTTTTGTCGTCGGGCTCCGTCTATTCTGCTGGAATGAGTGCAGGTCCCACTTGTGGGTGTTTTCCATGCTGCTGGGTGAGCCTGGGTCTGTAGTAGATTCGTACAGAGTCCTTCTGCAGCAGTAAATATCGCTTCACCCAGCCTGAATTTCTGTGCTTCAATTGGCTCCTGCGTTCACAGTAGGCGGGTCCTCCTTCCTAGATTTTCATTCATTGGCTCCTCAAGGTTTCAGAAACCCAATTCAAGGCTCTTATTAGTCGAATGAGAGGTCAATCAGATGAACTAATCTGTTCGCGGCTGTGTTTGCAGATTTTTTTTTCAGTGGCGCTTGGAGGGCACACCACCTACATCATCACCATCAATATCCTTATCATGCGTCATGCGCACGAGGGCGCATGAGCGCGCTCTCGTGCGCCCTCGTGCGTCATAGGACGCAGAGACTTGCCCGCCCGCGGAACAACGGAGCGCAAGTGGTTAATAGTACAGATTAAAAGAAACAGAATAATATAACAAAGGGGGAAAGAAAATCCAACAAGGTCATATTAGACAATAACTCCTCCGATTATACAGTTCAACATAAGTTATCCGAAATGGGTGATGGCTGAAGCCGCAGCTTATATTGCCCACCTATATTCCATCCAAGAATTCAAAAGAAAAACAAAACAAGAGCGATTACAATTCAGAATAAAGCTAAGACAAAATGTGACAAAAAAAACTAAACAACAGCGCAACGCAGACTGGATATGACAATCCTTATATGATTTTATATGTCATCTTGTACATATGTTTGGAGTATTTCTTCCTTTAGTTTTTGTTTAAATTGTCCAAGCGTTGTACATGATTTTAATTCAGGTCCAAAATCGTTCCATGATCTGACTCCTTGCACTGAAACACAATGTTGCTTGGTGGTAGTTCTCACTGAAGGTTTTTGAAATATACATGTTCCTCTGAAATGATATTGTTTCTCCCTTATTTGGAACAGCTTTTGGATATTTGCGGGCAGTGATAGATTCTTCACTTTAAACATTATTACTGCAGTTTTAAAGTCAACCAGATCTTTCAACTTGAGAGCTTTTAATTTAAGAAAAAGTGGGTTTGTTGGTTCCCTGTAAGCAGCTTTGTTTATTATTCTAATAGCTCTCTTCTGAAGCATAAAGACTGGATATATGTTTGTTTTATATGTATTTCCCCATACTTCAGTACAATATGTCATGTATGGGAGTATTAATGAATGATACAAGGTTTGAGGTTTTTCTCTAAAATTTATCACAATTTTCTAACAGTTTTCTACTTTTCTCTGTAAACTTATCTAAATTTGCAACCATTTTCCTCATTTGTAATTTTCTCTTGTAAAATTATGACTTTTCTTGTATATTTGAGACTTTATTATAAACTTGTGGATTATTTTAGAGCTAATTTTTGTCTATTTTTTATAAAGTTACCAGTTGTTTTTTTTTCATAAATTTGAAACAGATTGTGGTAAAATTTTGAATTTTTTCCTTATATAATTTACACTTTTGATCATAATTTTGCAGAGCCAGAACAGAACAATAATTTAACTCTGATTTCAAAGAAAAAATATTAATAAAATTGTATTTAATGAAATAAATTAACTTAAATTAACAAAGATGCAGTTATTTCTGTTATAATATTTCTATATACTGTATTTATAGTTTTTAAAACTCTCCTCACCACCAAGACAGCAGGAAAAACCTGTCTTATTTTGAAAGCCAAATGTTGGTACGTTTAGTTTGTCTGAAGGCTGTTGACGGATTGAAGTCGTTGATTTCATGAATTTCGGTCATTTTAACTTGCCAGGTACATAATAATGAACATAAATTAGTTATTAATATTGTAGTGGCTGGTGATGTAAATCCTCAGCGATTCAGTCACACTTGCTTTTCCCTGCATATAAATCCTAACCACACCTGTGAGCTAAGCGACTCTTTATTATTGCTCCTGTTTCCAGTGGGTTAAAACCATGATAAATGCCTCCATTGCTTACATACTTCTTCTGCTTTTTTTCCATGTTTAAAGAACTTTAATAAGCTCATGCTTCTCTCGGACAGCAACACTAGAGAGACACTCTGCCTGCTGACTGGAATGGTCACGTGGGCGGGACGCTTCTGAACTCCACAGCTGCGCAGATGACTGTCACACGCATTGTTCATGTGCATGCTTGCGGAGTGTCATTCCTTAATTTATTTTTCTTAAATTTATATTTCCTCTTAGCGTGGCGGAATAACTTCAAGGGTGGCGGCCTGCCACATGGAAATGTTACCAGAGGAAACCCTGCTATACGTGTCAGTCGCAAAGCTTTCACCCAATCAGATTAGGGGCTATAAAAATATTTTCTTTTCTATCAGACAGTGAAAAAGGTTGTTTTTACCTTAACATGTTTCAGGCACTTCTTGCAGCCTTCATCAGAAGGGTCACATGATGTTGTTGTGACAATCAGCTGTTTCATGGCTGTTTTATCCAGGTTTACCAGACAGCAGAGGACAACTATGCCCCCTGCTGTCTGATATCCTGTGGAGGACAGCATCCCAGGTGTGGGACAGGGTATCGGATCCCTCATCCCTGTTGATGGTTCTTGGGGTCCGTTTTCTGATCTCGATGGCTTCCCTGATCCAAAGGTGGTATTTGTTGCTTTCTGTGCGTAAGTCGTTTGCCTCTTTCCAGTCCATGATATGATTTTCTCTTTTGCAATGGTCGGATACAGCAGATTTCAGGTTCTGTTGTTCAGCTGTTACTTTTTATGCTTGTGTGTACTTTGCTATTGTGTCTTGTTCACATTCTTTCCTGTGTTCCTTTTTTCTGGTTCCAAAGGTTCTTCCAGTTTCTCCTATGTAGGTTTTGTTGTATGATCAGCATGGTACTTCATAAATGACACTCAATGAAACTCAGTGTTTTCTGGGAGAGATCACAGAATGACTTTCTAGATATCATGTAAAATAACAAAGAGAAGAGAATTTTTGTTTATCACAATACATAGATATATGTTCTTGATGTCAGAATTTGAAATTAATCCATGAAAACTGATGTAAATGGGACCTTCAGAGTTTAAAAAAAATCATATGCTTTGAAAAGATGGCTAGCATTACAAACTAAAGTTGTTTTACGAGGCACAAGGTTACTTCAGGTGCTCTGATTTCTTCACAGAGACCAAAGAGGTGCTTTTAGGTTGATAATTTATTCCAAATAGCTCAACAGGTAGGCATGGTTGTTCAAAGTGTGTTGGATGAGTTGTCTGTGCAGTGTGTACAATGAGTCTTGCCAGAAGACTCATAATAATATTCACCTGACCCTACACCCATGATTGTGGACTAGATAAGTGGTCACAGAAAACTGTAAGGTTTGGAGGCTTGTGCACTGGCTTTATATTTTAGCCATGAAAGTTAACCCTTATATTTTATTCTTTTTTGTAAAACTTATTCCATATTTGTGGTTTGCTTTTTCCCTGCAGTTGACCCACTAGAACATATTGTTTAGAGTTCCAGTCCAATTCCTTAGTCACTTACCTGCCAGGTATTATGAAGACACACGTGGCACAAAATGCAACAGGTAGAGAATATGTGGAATTGAAACAAAAAACAACAAAAACCAATAACATAACAAGGGAAGATGAATGATAAAATTATGCTTTTACACACAGCTTCTCATTATTGGTATGCTTCCTCCGACAATGTAAGACAGGCACGAATCACTGTCCTACTTTGTATCCCAAAAGGCTCCTCATCGTACCATAGACAGCATCCCATTTACTGTACTAGATGTTTGTTTTTTTGTCGTGTCTGCATATCACAACGCATTGTTTGAATTAGAGTCATCCAGCAATGTTCCCACTGGGAAACATCAAGTATTAAATGCCATTCCCTGACATGCTTGTTTGAGTAATTTACGCTCAAACAAATGTCGCTCCTCGTCTCCAGGTGGTCCTTTTCTGCCATCTCTCTGCGTACAAGCCGACAGTGCTTTTGATGGCTCCACCTGAGAGATTTGCCCAATTGTGTCTGCTTTTTCCCCAAAGTGGTTTCCAGAGTTTCCGCTCTGGGCTTGTTTACCAGTAAATGTTTTTGTGATTCCCCTAAGCAACATGAGAGTCAGTGTTTCCTTTTTATTTTTTCGACTTCTTTTTATTACGAGGAGCATAGTATTTGTTATTGAGTCCACACCCCTCCCTTTGCTCTCCAAAAAGGGTGGATAGGCTGTCTGTAAACAAAGTCTACTTCCCATTAACCTCCGACTCCCTCTGAGAATCCACAAACAAGTTGAGTGCCAAATGACCTCATACAAACTGTATATGCGTATGCACGTCATCAACACACACACATTCATACACACATAAACTCGTATCCTGAAGAACAATATGGAAATATTCGTCCTTCCTCCCTTCCCTGTGCTTAGCCCTGGTGCTCTTGCCGTCTGTTTTGCCTAATTGCTTTAACACTAGCCCGGCATGCTAATTGCACTGGGCCCCCTGTCACCACATCATTTACATGGCCTGCTTGATTTGAAATTTAATCTGCTTGAAGGGTTTGTGTTTCATGCTCACTTTAAATCCTAATGCTCTGTGGGATTGAATGCAGTTTGCATTATTGAGACTGTAAAGTAAATCCTTGTGTATTTGTTTTGTGCCATTCATCCATCCATCCATCTTCTACCGCTTTTCCGGAGGTCCGGGTCGCAGAGGCAGCAGTTAAAGCAGAGAAGCCCAGACTTCCCTCTCCCCAGCCACCTGCTCCAGCTCTTCAGAGAGGATACTAAGGTGTTTCCAGACCAGCTGGGAGACATAGTCTCTCCAGCGAGTCCTGGGTCTGCCCCGGGGTCTCCTCCAAGAGGGACGTGCCTGAAACACCTCAAGTGGGAGGCACCCAGGAGGCATCCTGATCAGATGCCCATACCATCTCAACTGGCTACTTTAAATGTGGAGGAGCAGCGGTTCTACTCTGAGCCTCTCCCAGATGACTGAGCTCCTCACCCTGTTTCTGAGGGTGAGTCCAGCAATTCTATGAAGAAAGCTTATTTCAGCTGCTTGTATCTGTGATTTCGTTCTTTCGGTCATTACCCAAAGCTCATGACCATACAGTGGGGTAAAAAAGTATTTAGTCAGCCACCAATTGTGCAAGTTCTCCCACTTAAAAGATGAGAGAGGTCTCCAATTTTCATCATAGGTATACCTCAACTATGAGAGACAAAATAAGAAAAAAAAAAATCCAGAAATTCACATTGAAGGATTTTTAATGAATTAATTGGTAAATTCCTCGGTAAAATAAGTATTTGGTCCATAACAAAAGTTCATCTCAGTACTTTGTTATATACCCTTTGTTGGCAATGACAGAAGTCAAACATTTTCTGTAAGTGTTCACAAGGTTTTCACACACTGTTGCTGGTGTTTTGGCCCATTCCTCTATGCAGATCTCCTCTAGAGCAATGATGTTTTGGGGCCGTCGCTGGGCAACACAGACTTTCAACTCCCTCCAAAGATTTTCTATGGGGTTGAGATCTGGAGACTGGCTAGGCCACTCCAGGACCTTGAAATGCTTCTTACGAAGCCACTCCTTCGTTGCCCGGGCGGTGTGTTTGGGATCATTGTCATGCTGAAAGACCCAGCCACGTTTCATCTTCAATGCCCTTGCTGGTGGAAGGAGGTTTTCACTCAAAATCTCACGATACATGGCCCCATTCATTCTTTCCTTTACACGGATCAGTCATCCTGGTCCCTTTGCAGAAAAAAACAGCCCCAAAGTATGATGTTTCCACCCCCATGCTTCACAGTAGGTATGGTGTTCTTTCTCCTCCAAACACAACAAGTTGAGTTTTTACCAAAAAGTTCTATTTTGGTTTCATCTGACCATATGACATTCTCCCAGTCCTCTTCTGGATCATCCAAATGCTCTCTAGCAAACTTCAGACGGGCTTGGACATGTACTGGCTTAAGCAGGGGGACACGTCTGCTCTGCAGGATTTGAGTCCCTGGCGGCGTAGTGTGTTTCTGATGTAGCCTTTGTTACTTTGGTCCCAGCTCTCTGCAGGTCATTCACTAGGTCCCCCCGTGTGGTTCTGGGATTTTTGCTCACCGTTCTCGTGATAATTTTGACCCCACGGGGTGAGATCTTGCGTGGAACCCCAGATCGAGGGAGATTATCAGTGGTCTTGTATGTCTTCCATTTTCTAATAATTGCCCCCACAGTTGATTTCTTCACACCAAGCTGCTTACCTATTGCAGATTCAGTCTTCCCAGCCTGGTGCAGGTCTACAATTTTGTTTCTGGTGTCGTTTGACAGCTCTTTGGTCTTAGCCATAGTGGAGTTTGTAGTCTGACTGTTTGAGGTTGTGGACAGGTGTCTTTTATACTGATAACGAGTTCAAACAGGTGCCATTAATACAGGTAACGAGTGGAGGACAGAGGAGCCTGTTAAAGAAGAAGTTACAGGTCTGTGAGAGCCAGAAATCTTGCTTGTTTGTAGGTGACCAAATATTTATTTTACTGAGAAATTTACCAATTAATTCATTAAAAATCCTTCAATGTGATTTTCTGGATTTTTTTTTTCTCATTTTGTCTCTCATAGTTGACGTATACCTATGATGAAAATTGGAGAGCTCTCTCATCTTTTAAGTGGGAGAACTTGCACAATTGGTGGCTGACTAAATACTTTTTTGCCCCACTGTAGGTGAGGGTAGGAATGTAGATTGACTGGTAAATCGACTACTTTGCCTGAAAGCTTAGCTCCCTCTTCACCACAACAGACCAGTACAACGTCCGGATCACTACAGATGCTGCTCCGATCCGTCTGTCAGTCTCTTGCTCTATTCTCTCCTCACTCATGAATAACACCCCAAGATACTTAAACTCCTCCACTTGGGCCAGGAGCTTGTCCCCAACCTGGAGAGGACAATCCATCTTTATCCGGCTGAGGACCATGGACTTGGAGGTACTGATTCTCATCCCAGCTGTTTCACACTCAGCGGCAAACCGTCCAGTAAGACCTGTAGGTCATTGCTGGATGAAGCCAGCAGGACAACATCATTTGCAAACAACAGAGATGAGATCCTGTGGTCACCAAGCGTGACACCCTCTGTTCCCTGGCTGCACCTAGAAATCCTGTCCATAAAAATTATGAACAGGATCGGTGACAAAGGGCAGCCCTGGTGGAGTCCAACTCTCACTGGGAATGAGTCCGACTGAGTGTTGGCAATACGAACCAAACTCTCACAACGGTCGTACAGAGACTGAATAACTCGTAACAACAAGCCCAATACCCCATACTCCCGAAGCACCCCCCACAAAAAACCATGAGGGACGCGGTCGAATGCCTTCTCCACGTTCACAAAACACAAGTAAACTGGTTGGGCACACTCCCACGAACACTTGAGGATTCTCGAGAGGGTAAAGAGCTGGTCCGATGTGCCACAGCCAGGACGAAAACCACATTGCTCCTCATGAATCCGAGGTTTGACCAACGGCCGGACTCTTCTCTCCAGTACCTTGGCATAGACCTTCTTAGGGAGGCTGAGGAGTGTGATCCCTCTAAAGTTGGAGCACACCCTCCGGTCACCTTTTTTGAAGAGAGGAACCACCTCCCCAGTTTGCCATGCCAAAGGCACTGCCCCCAACCTCCATGCAATGTTGCAGAGGCGTGTCAACCATGACGGCCCTACAACATCCAGGGCTGTGAGGTACTCAGTGTGAATCTTGTCCACCCCCAGGGCCCGGCCACCAAAGAGATTTTTAACCACTTTTGTGACCTCAGCCCCTGCGATAGGCGAGTCGTCCCCCTCGTCCACAAGCCCTGCTTCTTTTGTGGTAGGCGTGTCAGTGGGATTTAGAAGATCCTCGAAGTATTCCTCCCACTGCCCGACGATATTGCCGGTCGAATTCAGCGGTGCCCCATCCACACCATGCACAGTGTGGACAGGGAGCTGCTTCCCCTTCCTGAGCTGCCCTGACAGTTTGCCTGAATCTCTTGGAGGCCGACCGAAAGTCTTGTTCTATGGCCTCACCGAACTCCTCCCATACCCGAGTTTTTGCTTCAGCAACCACCCGAGCTGCACTCCTCTTGGCCTGCCAGTACACCTCAGCTGCTTCGGGAGTCCCACAAGCCAACAAAGCTTGATAGGACTCCTTCAGCTTAATGGCCCCCTCACCACTGGTGTTCACCACTTGGTTCAGGGGTTGCCACCACGAGATGCACCGACGACCTTCCAGCCACAGCTCTGGGCAGCTGCTTCAACAATGGAGGTGGAAAACATGGCCCATTCACACTCCATGTCTCCAGACTCCCTCGGAATGTGGTTGAAGTTCTTCCGGAGATGGGAGTTGAAGACCTCCCGGACAGGGGCCTCAGCCAGACATTCCCAGCACACCCTCACTATGTGTTTGGGTCTACCAGGTCTGAATGGAATCCTTCCCTGCCATCGGATCCAACTCACCACCAGGTGGTGATCAGTTGACAGCAATGCACCTCTCTTTACCCGAGTGTCCAAGACATACGGTTGCAGGTCTGATGACATGATAACAAAATCGATCATCGACCTGTGACCTAGGGTGTCCTGGTCTCCGGTGCACATATGGACACCCTTATGCTTGAACATGGTGTTTGTTATGGACAAACTGTGGTAGAACACAGAAGTCCAATAACTGAACACCACTCGGGTTCAGATCGGGCAGGCTGTTCCTCCCAATCACCCCCCTCCAGGTTTCACTGCCGTTGCCCACATGTGCATTGAAGTCCCCCAGTAGGACAATGGAGTCTCTAAGAGGAGCACTCTCCAGCACCCCAGTCAGAGACTTCAAAAAGGGTGGGTACTCTGAAACATCATTTGGTGCATAGGCACAAATGATGGTCAGGACCCATTTCCCAACCCCAAGGTGCAGGGGAACAACCCTTTTGTCCACTTGGGATCAGACCGCCAAGGTCTCCGCCTTTGACCGCCGCCTGATCCACATAGCACCGGACCCCCATGGTCCCTCCTGCAGGTGGTGAGCCTGCTGGAGGGCGGGCCCATGTAACTCCTTCGGGCTCTAGCCCGGCCGGGTACCATGGGTGGAAACCCAGCCACCAGATGCTAGCCATCGAGCCCCTCCCCCAGGTCTGGCTCCAGGGTGGGGCCCCGGTAACCCCATACCGTGTGGGGTACACTGAATCCTTGTTGTAGCATTCATCATGAGAGTCTGTTGGATCATTCTTAGTCTGGGCCTTCACCCAGGACCAGTTTGTCTTGGGTGACCCTACCAGAGGCAAACTGCCCCAAACAACATAGCTCCTCGGATCACTAGGACACGCAAACCCCCCACCACGATAAGGTGACAATCCGTGAGGGGCCATGTTTTGTGCCATTTTTTTTTTAAATAAGAAATTTTCATTTTATGGTCATTTTTAGATCGTTTCTTTTGTAAAATGTATTCTTTTTCAAAATAAAACTTTGTATTGCTACTTTGGTTTTACTCAGGGATGAAATCAAAGAGGAAAATTGATGAGACGGTGGGCAGTGCTCTGTCTGGATGCTGGGCAGAGGAAACTTGTGGATGAGATGGGTGTGCATGGTGTGTCGGCTGGGACCCATTTTTTTAAACTGGAGATGGCCTTTTTGATGTAGAGCTGAAAGAGAGTTAGACCGACATGAACAGAGAAGACCAACACAGTATAGTGAGCTCATATAGTGCAACTCAATCAAAGGCCAAAAGCTATTTCAATTTCTTAGAGAATTGGCTCATCCCGTTTCTGTACTTGGGCAAAGTTTCCTTTTCTTGCCTTCCTTGCCATATATTTAGGGCCTAAGCCACTGACAACATCAGTGGGTGAGAGCCCTATTGTAATAAGCATTTTTAGGGCCCGAGCCACTGATGTCAGTGGGTGAGAGCCCGATTGTAATTGTTAGTCTTTCTTTCTTTCGTTGTGCCTGGGCGAGGTCCCGCTTACAGCTGCTTGCAGCTTTAATTAGGGCCCGAGCCACTGACAAAGTCAGTGGGCGAGAGCCCTATTGTAATTGTTAGAATTTTTTTTTTTTCTTCTACATCTAAGATCTCATTTTTGGGGTAGTGAACGTGCATGGAAACTCACCATTTTTTGCAGGGATGTCAAGACTGGCGAAAAATTGAATATTTTGGAGGAAATTTGAATGACCCCACAAAAATGGCTCTACAGTGCCACCTAACATGTGAGGTTAATGGGGAGTGCCACACGTTTACTTTCGCGTAGAAAGATGAAAATCGGGTGACATGTTTATCATGTCAAGACATGCAAAAAACTCCATAGAAGTAATGGTCTGCACCCAACAGGAAGTTGGCCATTTTGGCACGAAGTAGCAGTGACCTGATTTTGATCTTGTGCTATTGACTCGTATTTGATCGAACTCATCCTAGGGTTTTTGTCTGATTGAGCTCATTTGTGGTGATAATGATCTATACCCATGTGCCATTACAAGTTATTGAAAACTTTTCTTAAAGTTGGACGGTTTGGCCGTAGGGGCGTGGCAAAGTTTGATGCCTCGCCATGATGATTCTTTGACCATCCTGACGGCAATAACTCTGGTATGCATTGTTGGATTTCAACCAAATTCAGTATTATGGATATCAGTCCAATTCCAAACAGTTCTATAGAACAGTATTCATAGAAATCTACGGTGCCATCTATAAGAGGCAGAAACTTTTGCATCAAGTTGTTTTTTTAATACCTTGGGAATGGAATGTCAAATTGGCACCAAGATAGGTATGATGTATACAGGTATGCCTCTGAACAATTATAGCTATGAATATTTATGTGGTGCGTCCCCTACCGCCAGTGGACAGGAAGTTGCCATAACTCACATGTAGAATGTCCGATTGCTGCTAAATTTTATATATACACACGTGGACAAAATCGTTGGTGCCCCTCTGTTAATGAAAGAAAAGCCCACAATGGTCACAGAAATAACTTGAATCTGACAAAAGTGGTAATAAATAAAAATTCTATGAAAATTAACCAATGAAAATCAGACAATGCTTTTGAATTGTGGTTCAACAGAATTATTTTAAAAAACAAACTCATGAAACAGGCCTGGACAAAAATGATGGTACTCCTAGAAAAGATTGAAAATAATGTGACCATAGGGACATGTTCAACCAAGATGTGTCCTCTAATTAATATAACAGGTGTCTACAAACTTGTAATCAGTCAGTCGGCCTATTTAAAGGGTGACAACTGTGCTGTTTGGTGACATGGTGTTTACAACACCAAGCATGGACCAGAGGAAACAAAGGAGAGAGTTGTCTCAGGAGATTAAAAAGAAAACTAGAAAAGCACTCGGAGAGCGCAGACCTCCGCCAAGCGCCACAATTCCCCCCATACAGTGTTTGTGTGTACGTTTTCAGATTCCTTGAGCATGTAAACATATGACTAGCAATTGGATTCACAATGATTATTTGTTTATTTGACAGGGACAGTGCAATAAACACACAATTAATCAATGACAATCAATCTGATAGTGATAGGATTAGTGGTTCAGTAGTAAAAGCATTGCCTCCTTGGCGGAGGTAATAAACTAAAGTGTTGCTGTTGTGTCCATCTCCTCCACTGACGGATGCAAATTGGGTAGACAGGTTGCTGTGGGTTTTATATTATATTGTAACGTGCTGCTCGACATGGCGACGTCCCACCGGGAGGTTCGAACTCCCGCTCCGGAGTCCCGCACTCTACCTGTGTCGCCAATAGGGTCAACCCACTTGGCAAGCCAAGTAGGGTGCTCATATTGAGTTCGCTACAATATTATTTTTTGGGGGGTTGCGCTCCGCGGCAAACGAGAATTTAGAAGCTTCGCCGGCAGAGAGCTCGTTTTTGCACAGCGCCTATGGCTGGCCGGTGAATTTCTGCCAAATGCGCAGCTCCTATGGCTGGCCGGGGAATTTCTGCCAAAGAATCCGTCGGCGGACAGCTGCCCGTGTGAGGTTTTGCAGTTGCGCGCAAACACAGGCACGCTGGCGGGCCCAGGCCAGCAGTGTTTTCGGCGTCCTTTTGTGCCTAAAACGTTGAAGAACGCAGAGTTTGTGTTGCAGACACGACGACCAGCGCCCTCCATTGCGCCTGCGCACATGTTGAAAATGGCTGTATGTCACAGTGTTGAATGAAAAATGCTTTAAAAAATTCCTGTATCCAGACGGTGAACCGGATCACCCTCAAAATTTAATCAGTTCTTCCTTGTACCATTTCCAACAACGCCTGAAAGTTTCATGGAAATCCGTCCAAGATTTTTTGAGTTATCTTGCTAACCAACAGACAGACAGACAGACAGACAGACACACAGACAAACCCCGGCAAAAACATAACCTCCTCCTGGCCTTTTCGGCCTGGCGGAGGTAATTATAGACAAGCATGTTAAAGGTAAAGGCTATAAGACCATCTCCAAGCAGCTTGATGTTCCTGTGACTACAGTTGCACATATTACTCAGAAATTTAAGATCCACGGGACTGTAGCCAACCCCCCTGGACGTGGCCCCAGGAGGAGATGGATAATACAAACGGTAACAAAAGAGCCCAGAACAACCTCTAAACACATTCAAGGTGAACTCCAAGGTCAAGGTACATCAGTGTCAGATCGCACCATCCGTCATTGTTTGAGCCAAAGTGGACTTGATGGGAGACGACCAAGGAGGACACCACTGTTGAAAACAAATCATAAAAAAGCCAGACTGGAATTTGCCAGACTGCATGTTGACAAGCCACAAAGCTTCTGGGAGAATGTCCTATGGAGAGACGAGACAAAACTGAAACTTTTTGGCAAGGCACATCTGTGCTATGTTCACAGACGCAAAAATGAAGCATACCAAGAAAAGAACACTGTCCCTACTATGAAACATGGAGGAGGTTCTGTTATGTTCTGGGGCTGCTTTGCTGCAACTGGCACAGGGTGTCTTGAATCTGTGCAGGGTGCAATGAAATCTCAAGACTATCAAGGTATTCTAGACAGAAATGTGCTGCCCAGTGTCAGACAGCTTGGTCTCAGTCGCAGGTCATGGGTCTTGCAACAGGATAATGACCCAAAACACACAGCTAAAAAACACCCAAGAATGGCTAAGAGCAAGACATTGGACTATTCTAAAGTGGCCTTCTATGAGCCCTGATCTAAATCCTATTGAACATCTGTGGAAGGAGCTGAAACATGCCGTCTGGAAAAGGCACGCTTCAAACCTGAGTCAACTGGAGCAGTTTGCACATGAGGAGTGCTGATTTCTGTAGCTGTCTCATTGACAGCTACAGAAATCGTTTGATTGCAGTGATTACCTCAAAAGGTTGTGCAACAAAATATTAAGTTAAGGGTACCATCATTTTTGTCCAGGCCTGTTTCATGAGTTTGTTTTTTAAAATAATTCTGTTGAACCACAATTAAAAAGCATTGTCTGATTTTCATTGGTTAATTTTCATAGAATTTTTATTTATTACCACTTTTGTCAGATTCAAGTTATTTCTGTGACCATTGTGGGTTTTTCTTTCATTAACAGAGGGGTACCAACAATTTTGTCCACAGCTGTATGATACTAGTCAGATCCAGAAAAGATTTTTGTAATGATAACAATCATAGCTACAGCACCCCCCAGGAAAAAAACAAAACAAAGCTTTATAACTCAGGCACCCTTTGTCCAAATTCAACCAGATTTTGTGTGGTGGATCGGTAGCTTACACTTAACCTTTGTATAATGAAAAATGACATAGTTATAGTGCCCCCTAGCAGAAAAAACAAAGCCTTTTAACTCTGAAATACTTAGTCCAAATTCAACCAAGTTTTGTATGGTGCATGGTTAACCAACACTGAACCTTTCTATAATGAACAATTACACATAGCTGTAGCGCCCCCTCGCAGAAAAACAAAGCTTAATAACTCTGGCATGCTTTGTCCGAAGTCAACCAAATTTAGCGTGTTGAATAGGCAGCCAGTGGTGAACATTTCTATAATATACGAGATGCAGCAGAATCAGAATCAGAATCAGAATAAACTTTATTGCCAAGCATGTAAAAAACACACGAGGAACTTGACTTGACATTGGTGCGCATGCGCGCGACACAACGACACGGCAGCCATAATAGGCGCCTCATCAAACAGAGATAGATAAGAAAGGGAGGGGAAGGGAGGGAACGACACAAGGGGGGAGGAGAAAAAAAAACTTCGTTATCAAAATACAGCTTATTTTTAAGCAGATTATGATTACAATGAAAAAAAAAATCTCTCAATAGCACAGAGCAACAACTCAGAATTCACAAGACACAAGAGAGCAGTGTACAGTATATCTTTAATCAGTTCATGAATCAATGTGTGTGCGGTGTTGAGCAGTGTTGATGATAATAAGAGAGACCCAAGGACCCTTGGCAGAAGATGTTTTGTCTGTCTGGCGCCCAGTCTTATCTGGCGCTGCAGCTGGCTGTCCAAGGCCTTGTGCTCATGATTTTGAAAAAAACACAATCTGCAGACAGCCAGGAGGAATTTTCATGGGGAATAATAATGCCAAATAGGACTGATCACAGAGAAGACTTGTATTTCTTCTGTAGATTCAGTACATTAATCCTTCATTGCGCAGCTTTGAATTCGTCGTGGAAAGACCTGAGCGAACCCATGATGTAATCCACCTTACGAGACAGTTCTCCAGTAGTCGCTATCAGGGTCTTCTCCAGTTTCTCAATTTGTTGGATGCACCTCGCCTGGCCAGCATTTTGATAGGTTGAATCCATCTTCAGCAATTTGCGGTAAACCAAGACAATTCCCGTCCCAATCAGAATTATCCCAATCACCAAGATTACGAAGATAAACAAATCTTCAATATCTTCGATAGAAAGATTAGAGAGACACAGCATTTTCCAATTACCTGTGTCACATAGATAGCCCACTGGAGCCGTTCCAGCGGGGCAGACAGCTTCCCCCGGAGCACTTTTCCTTGTTGAAAAAATAGTGTCAATTGTGTTCAAAGCCCAGCTTATTAACTCCATAATTTCTTTTCGGCGGTCGCAGTTAAACGCAGACAGACAACAGCAAGCTGGGATCCAGTAGCAGGAGGGGAGGAAAAAATCAGCAGGAGAGAAGAAAAAAGCGTCTGCTCTCTTGGGAGGGCGGAAGTAGTAGTAGTAGTAGTAGCAGTACCGCCCCCTACCGCCAGTGGACAGGAAGTTGTCATAACTCACATGTACATCATCCAAATGGACCCAAACTTGATATACATTGTACTAGTACCACCCAGAGCAGATTTATATGACTATACCACATATAGCTATAGTGCCTCCAGGTAAAAAAAAAAAACCCAAACATTTATAGCGATGGCATAGCTTGTCTAAATTCAAACAAATTTCCTGGTGAAATTTTCACCAGAAGGGGCCTTTAGGCTATGGACAAACATATTAGATTTTTGAAGTAATCCACGAGCTTATTCAGTACGTCTGCCAAGGTGCTCTCTTGCAATGTACAGATGGACTGACTGATGATGGATGGCGGTATGGACAGATGGACGGGCAAATGGATTGATGGACGAATGGATGGCGGATGGATGGGCACATGGCGTTATAGAAGGATGGATGGACAAAGACCGGGAGGGAGAGAGTTGGGGAGGGAGGAATGACGCCTTCGTGGAATTACGTGCTCTGAGTGGCAAGGTCGAGGTCTAGCAAGGACACGAGGGCCCGTTTATCGCTGCTTGCAGCTTTAATTCCTATTTAAACTGGACTACACATGAATAACTTTGCAAGTACACATTTACAGACCATAGTATCTGGGATCAGACAAATACTGGAGGTCATCGGCACATTTATGCTGAAATGCTCAGCGGGGGAGAATCTGTGCATACTGTGTACTTGAGACTTCCATACCTGCCAACTACTCCGGTTTTGCTGTAATGGTTACAGTTTTCAAGACCCCATTCCGGGTTACGGCTTTATTAATCAAAATTACGGTTTTTCACTAAAAATTCAGTTAAAAATTTTAAATTGTAAAAAAACCACACGAAAGCAATTCCAAACACGAGATCGCTAGGATTCGTATCTAAATTTACCTGAAACGTTTGCTAATGCTATCGCTAACGCCATAGCTAGTCGTAGCACATAACATCGATACAAAGAAGCGACTCCATCCCCGGTGATCAGGGCTCGCCGGAGGAACCAACCGAGGCAACAGTTGAACGGGAGCCGGATCAGAGCTCAGCTACAGCGGCGGTGGGCGGCAGGACTCGGTGGAGGAGCTGCCGGTACCCCGGCTGGACAGGAGCTCAATTGCAGCGGCGGTAAACAGCAGGACTAGCAGCGGAGGGGGCTAGCTGAGGCCCAGCTGGATTCGAGGTCGGTCGGATCGGATACCGGCGACACCAGCAGAGATTGTTTTACTATCAACAGGTCAGTAAAAATGCCACCAAAGAAGGAGGAAATTGAGGAGATCAAAAAATCTCTGAACTAAGTGCAGAGATTTTATCTTCTTGGAACATAAGTCAATATTATACAGTAATAAGTGGCATTCAGCTGTTTGTTTTATGTCATTTAAGCACAGTTCTGGTACTTAAAAATCATAAAACCCCAGGAGTCCCCCCACAAGAAATTGTACAGTTTGGATCAAACTAAATGGAACACCTGAGGAAGCAAAAGAGTATAACAATCAGATCTTGCCAACTTAAATAAATATAGATGAACACTGATTAAGAAAATTAAGAGACTATGATAATCCATATCCACACACATGGCAAGTCTTTTCGTGAGGAATACTCCAAAGCATTTCCAGGAATTATTACTGCGGACTGTGAGCGTGTATTCAGCCATGTGAACAAGAACAAAACTGAGTTCAGGTCCAGTCTGTCAACTAAAGTTCTGGGCAATTTCATGACCAGGAAAATGATGACAGCTTCGGGTAACAAGTGCCACAGTGTGTCCCATTCAAAAGACCTACTGAAGAAAGTTAAGAGGTGCACCATGGAAAAACAACAATCTTGAGAGTTGAGACTGGACTTGTGTGATAGGGACAGACAGTTTTATTATGGTATTCAAGGCCATGGCCCTTATTACAAAGTATATTACATGTTGCTAATGTACATGAAAATTCAACAAAATGTTTACTAGAATGTGCAGTGTATTCACAATTTTGAACAATGTAATCTTGATGGCTTTCATATTTGAGTTTTGTATTTGTGAAACAACAACAAATGTAGGTATTGTCTCTGTTCATGTTTCAATTGTTTTAAAATTCAATGTACTTTTCAAACAATAATTATATATTAAATGTTTGGTTGTGAAATGTTTCCCCTTTGTGTTTTTTTTTTTATTTTTACACCTTTCACATTTGCTGAGGGAAAAGGTCAAGAGAAATGTCATTTATCAACATTCGTTAAATGCATGATCGTGTACTAAGAGAATATTACCATAGAGTTTGTCCTTGATCTTTTCCATCAGCATATCTGCATTGACAATTTAAGGAAAATAGAAACATGATTGTTGAAGAAATATGAGGTTGTTAGCCACATTTTAACTTGATTTAATGCTAATATTTGTGTGGCGTCGGGGGGCTTTGCCCCCCTGAACCCCCCACCAGGACTTTGTCCTGGACCTACCGGGGCCTGCGGCCCCTGGACCCTGGCTAGCTACTAGGCTTTTCAGGTTTGAAAGTTGAAGAAATATGAAGTTGTTAGCTACATTTAACTGGATTTAATGCTAATATTTGTTTGGCAAATATTAGCATTATTATTATTAGCATTAGCATTATTAGCATTAGGGTGCGGCCCCTGGACCCCGGCTAGCTACTAGGCTTTTCAGGTTTGAAAAGTTGGCAGGTATGGACTTCTTGAACTTCTACTAAACTGCATCCTCCTGGGCTGAAAAAAAGAATGATAATGGTGGGGCAGGCAGTGCTAGAAAATTTCCTACAATGTGAGAGATCACAGAATCCCGGACAAGCCCCCCAACTATGTTATATCACCACAAGGGGTACGTAACAGAAGCTAATGTTTCCCATTGAACAATGAGCCCCATCATACAGTATGAATCTCTAAGCAGAACCATGTCGATGCATTCTAGGGCTGTGCACAAAAACATTTTTGCTTCACTGTTGATGAGTGAAATTGTATTAACTTTTTTGTTTATAAAATGTTAAAGCTGTGTAAACTGATAACTTTGCACTCCACTTTATTTTTTATTTAAAGTAGCACTATGCAAGATTTTCATTTTGAAATGTTTCCAAAATTATTTTAGTGGTACATCAACCTTTGACTGAGTTACCAAGTGTCACTTCACCCATAGCCTGAGAGGGCTCGCATTTCCTGCAGCAGATCTGTTCTTGATAGGAACACTGAAAGGACTACAACTGAGTAATATGACCTCAGTCCATACTGCAACTCACAGGGCACAACTTTAGCCACCAACAACAAAAGGCCTTTACATACTCCGCAAGAACAGAATTTATTTTCTTTTTCTTGAAGTGGCAAGAAAAAGGACAAAGTTCTTTCTGGTCAGTACATTTCATACTTCACAAGAAACTCAAGTGCAGAACTCCTGGGAAATTCAAATTTCTGACCAGTCACACAATAGTTCTTGGACAACACACAAGAAAAAAAGTTCTGCCACGATGATGTGTCATGAACAAGCTGCAAGAACTCCCAAACCAGGGCTGCAGAAACAAAATGACATTTTGTTCCTGCAGCCCTGGGAGAGAGAACAAATTTCTGTGTTCTTGCAGCCTTAAGAACCCTGTGTCGTCACCATAATTTTAGTCTTTTCAGTGTTCCTACCCAGAGTAAGAAAGTTACATAGTGCTGCTTTAAGTCACTCTGACCCTCAAAATTCAGTCCACAAACCTGTATGTGACATCAGTGTCCACATCTATTTTAACCTTACAGAAAATCATGCACTCTTGACTCTTTGTCACGATATTCTGAGACAGAGACCCTAATGCAGACCACAGAAGCCAAAAGACAGTGAATGAGGCAAAGGAGTTATTACTCTTATTAAAACTGTTAAGTATCAGCTTTGTGGAACATGTACCGCAGGAGTTTTGCCTGCCGGGAAGAAGAGAGGGAGAACGTGAGTAAATGGGGTTCAGTAATGGTAAATATAACAGTAGATATGTGTCTAGTATTGACTTTCAGGCAGGGGGCCAGCTAGGACGCTGTGAGGATTCCATGTAGGTGGATAGCTGACCAGAGAGATATAGTTCACAAGGGGGGCCAACATAGAAGTCCAGGTAGGTATTGTTTGCTTACAGGGCTTCCAGATTCCAGAGCAGTCTCTCCACACAGCGAGTAGAAGGGAATGACTCCTGTGACTGAGCGGCAGTTAAGGAATGATTGGATTTTGCAGAGGAGCTTACTTGATCTCTGGGGCTGAGAGTGGACCAGATGGTTTTTCCAGATCCAGAAGGCAAGAGTTTAATTGTCGAGTGAGCGTGCACAGACCAAGGAGAGCGTGTCAGCAGATTGGCATGAGGAGAGTTTATCCCGGGAGTGAAGGAACAGAGAAACAGGTGAGCAGAAGACATGAGCAAACACGCTAAGCTTTGGTCACAGCCTTAACAAGGAGTTTACCATATAACAATCCCACGTAGACTGATCTCTTCAGAGACCTCATATACCAGGACTGTAATCAGGCACAGGTGCATGCAATCAGCTCTCCTTGGTTCTATGGGGGGAGAAAGTCAGGCAGACGCATAGAGATAAAACAGAGAACTAGATTCACCTGTACACTACTCTTTTAGGCTGATAAACTTGACTACAACAAGAAAGCCCTGCTGTGTTATTCTGATTATTTCTCCCTTTTGCCTGACTGGGCGCCTTTCCATAAGCATGGATACTCTGAGTCATGGTGGTTTTATTGTGGTAATTTTTGGAGATCTAGCCAAGACTTCCAACTGTCACCTTTCATAAGGTGGCTATACAGTGACCACGGTGACCTCGTTTGGAACAGCCAAACTCTGGAGGAGACCTGACAGCTACAGAAAATTAGACATGATGCTAATTATCCTCTTTGAGCAAAACAGACTACTGCATTCTCTTGCATGCCCCTTTTTAGACCATGCAGAGAGGACTGTTTATGTAAAGATGGAGCCACAGATGAACAGGATTGTGGTATTATACTTTTTAAAAAAGGAATTGAAGTTTTTTTTTTACCCGCCTATTTTTTTTCCTTTTCACCATACAAGTTCATCCAAACAGAGAGAATACAGTCAACATTAAGTCAATTCTAAATATTTATCATCTACACATTTTAAAAATCCTGTCAATCACAAAGATGTGGGGATAAGCTCACAGCAGCTGCTTGGTCCGGATGTGATTTGCATGCCACAGAAAACTTCAGCGTGCTATCCTCATTTTGTTTTTGACTTTGCATGCCTGCTTGTTCTCAGTGCAGATTAAATATAGAAGTTTTGTTCTCGTGGAGAATAGATGTATTCCCCCCCCCCCCCCTTTATTCACACACATGCGGGCACACACAACACACAGATTCAGTATTGACGCTCGGTGCGATTCATTATTGAAAAGGAAATCGTCTCAATATGACTGGAGTTTGTTATGGGAAGCTTTGTTCTCATCATCTATATTGCAGGGCATCTTTGTCAGTCAGCACTGTGAGATCTTTTTCTTCTCTCTGTGTTTGTGTGTAGAAGAGAAAGAGCTTTCTGCTCTCTGTAGTGTTTGTCAGTGTTGCTGTCCTAATAACTAACTGCCTTATTTTTGCAGTTGCTATAAAACTTGGATACAGTTCTACTCCGTTTAGCCTAGTAGTTGGTCTCTGACATCCACTTATTTTCTCTTTTAGCTGCAGAAAACAGTTGGTAACATTCTTTTCATATTTTCTGCTCATTTAGCCATCTCATCTTATTTTCCCCATCAATTTAGGAAAGGTAATTTTCCTGAGAAAACATCAGTGTTGTTTTGCATCCAGGGACAAAAAGTTGAATTTATTGGCAGTTGGTTGTGTGGTCAGGTTTGAAAATCCCCTTAGCTCTGTGGACTTATGCTCTACTGATGTATGGCCTGTTTGGCATTCCTGATCACATTTTAGTGTGGACATGAATTTGGTCAAAGTCTTGATATTGCAAACAACATCATCCACCTATTGTGCGGCCTGCTGCTCATGAACGCAAACTGTACACAGAGAAAAGAGGTACATATCAGTCAGACTCATGCTGTGTCTAAAATGGCTTTCCTGCACGTCCATTTATTATTCTCAATGCAGTGAACATGCTTATGAAATTGTATACTTCCGACTATAATTTAGTCTCATTACTATGGTGTTTAGTCTAACTTACATATAAACCTTCTTAGGATCACAGAAAAAAACATTGTGAGTAGTATAGAGAGTGCAGTAGATGGTACCGATTGTCATGTTCAGACACGTTTGGGCAATTTGTGAGGCAGTGGGATGTGGATTATAGGTGGCAGGAGAGGTACAACTGTGTTTTAAATAACTGACTGGGTAGCGTAAGCTAATCACAGATAGAGCTGAAGTGTTGCAAGGCATGGCGTGAAGGAAGATTCCACAATTTGGAGGAAAAGGCAGTTCCCAACAACCAGGATTGGCCAGAGTACGTGGCCAGAGCATGTTAAAGTTTTGCCCATATCTTCAAAAGTAAAAAGCTAAACATTTTTCTGAAAACGGTTGAGGCGAGAGATAAATGTGTGGTTGCCAAATATGTGTTAACTTTTTACTAACAACCAGCCCCCCGTCTGCTGGCAACTAAGCAGGAAAGGGAAAGAGGGGAGGCCCAATTTGAATGTGGCTGCTCTCAGCTGACAGTGCGGCGCCCCGTCCGGTGGCGAAGTGAGCCAAGAGCAGCTCGATTTGAATGTGGCTGTGTGAGACAGCCACTTTCAAAACGCTCTCTCCTCTCTGCCTCCCTCTGCTCTCTCTCTCTCTGCTGCTACCCCAACTCGCTCTGCCTCAATCCTGCTGGTCCTCGGCTCCTCCCTCTACCCCCAAGGTAGCCATGAGTATCTGTCTGATTGGTTAATGTAATAACCAACCAGGCTAAGCAGGAATAGTTTTGTAGCTACTAATGGTCTGTCCAAATCTGCCCCCTTTTTTGGGGGGGGAGGGAGCTTAAGCTGACATTCACAACGGAAAAATACATACTTGGGAGTTTGGAATGACTTTGCTCTTGATATGTCTTGTAAATCACAAGAATCATGTTACAGACATGTTAACAACAGAAAAAACTTGATTTTTGCCGGAGTGTCATTTAAAGTATTGTGACACTGTATATCCCAACACAGGTATCTGCGCACCGGGAGGGCAGTGGAGTGTCTTGTCTTCTTGACACACTCTGAGTTTGGATGTGGTTTTGTTATTGTGTGTGTGTGGGGGGTCCTAAGTTGGTTGATTTTTACCAGGCACTATCATGGCTTGACTGCTTGACTGTCACTGGGGCCTTGTGTCGCTTGTGGAGGGTTTTTAGCTTAAGCCCTGTGTGTACTTGATACGCTGGCCCTCGCAAATGGCTGCGCAGGCCAGAAATGATGTCACGAGTGGTGCTGCATAGGGCAATTTTTGTGTCATTTCTGCTGGTCATGCACCTCCTGATTTTTTTAACTTGGTGCGTGCCACACAGTGGGCTCATTAGAATAATTGGGGGAAATATTTTTTTTTCCTGTTTTTTTCTCTTAACATCTAGTGTACAGATTCATTTACGTTAGTCGGGTGTTTTAAACAGTAAAAATTGAAATCTCTGCTTGATGAAACATATTAAATCAAGATAAATGTACTTATTTTTAGTTTGGTCCCTCAAAATAAAAGATAAATTCATCATCACTTACCGTGAAAAGTCGACGCGCCCCACTCACTTAGTATGCGAGCTTGCAGGGGTGCAGTGATGTCACTGTTCGCTTATGCAACAACCTCTGTGTCAAGTATGCACAAGCCTTAAGCTGTCATCCGCTAACACTGCTGTTGCTAGATGATTCCAAGAGGAGTGTGCCAGCCAATGTCCCCAAGTGTTTTTTTTTCATGAGGCGCTCCTTGAGGGTTGAGCGTGTCATGTCAAGGTCTTTTGTTCCATCTTTGTCATAGAATCCCCCCTCCCCCCAAAAAAAAGACCTGTTGTTTGAGTTAACTTTTTGGTGCATTCAACTGCTTCTTAAATTGTACACCTTGCTGCAAATCTCTTGAGAAAAGCTATGATTTCAACTGACAATGCACGCTTACTTTGCGCCATCTAGTGGACTGAGAACTCACTTGGTTGATTAATACCCAAGAATTTGAAACATTTACATAAATATATATAATTAATAAATGGTCAGTATGTGCATTTGGGGACTGGTGCATAATCGTAATTGTCAAGTATCGCAATACTACACTTAGTCGATCTTTTGCCCCACCCCTATTGATTTCTAATATTAATAAATCCTGCTTTGTTATTGTTAATCATGATGAGAGTGAATTTTGGCACACTGTATGCAAACGTAGTTAGCTATGGTTGAACGGGGATGTGAAGATGGCATTTAGGGATTATGTTGTGACACCAGCATCTGCTCTATATGGAGCTTAAAGACAAGTAACACCACCACCTCAACGTCCAACATAACTGTAGTCAAATAATGTAATAAAACGTGTAGACCAATCTCTCAGAGTCATATTTATGCTGCTATCAATAACCCTCTGATTGTCACTTTGGTTTGGCATCCACTTGATTTCATAATTTATGCAGACGCTGGGACTGTGTCGGTGTGCTGCACTTGAGTACAAGCGTGTGCATGTGTGTTATGTGGGTGGGTGAACTGGTAAAGTGTCCTCACATAAGAGTGCTTGTTGTGTGGCATTCTCCCTTGATTTCATGCTTTGCTGATGGAAAATTAGGTGCTGGCATATCTCTGCATGGAAAGGAGGTGTAGGAGGAGGAGGAGTGCCGATGGTTGCTTTTATTGCCTCAGGACACTCTCCCCGACAACAAGAAAAATAGAGCGATGAGGAAGGAGGGAGGCTGTGTCATTGGCTGCAAATACACTCTAAACAAGACGATGAGACACATGGAATCCCCAATGCGATACCAGGCTGCCTTTAGAAAATCTTTCTATTACTTCCCCCATCTTTCTTTTTTCTTCCCCATTGTTTTAAAGTGAAGTTACTAGTCTGGCCTTCTAAAACATTTTAAATGTACTCTGTCTCTGTGTTGTGCTTGTGAATGGCATATAGAAGTGCCGAGGAGTTCATTTGCATTTTTGTCTTTTTTTCTTCTTTTTTTTATTTATTTATTTTTTGCCTGTCTGTTGCCCAATGAAGCTCTGACGATAAAGTGCTTAAAGGACTGCAGGCACTTCACTTGAGTTGTTTGGATGTTCATAGATATGCCACAGTACACCGCTTGTTGAAATGCAGCTCAGACCCGCTGTCAGATGTGTGAGGAGCATTTTAAGTCAAAGAGGAAAAAAAAACCAAAACTCCAATCCCACCATGTTACATAAGAGGAGTAAGAGGCGCACTTATTGTTGGGGTACATGTGTTCCTCGTGTCGCAAAGATCAAACCTGGCACAAATTACTATAAAGCCCTTCTTTGATATTTATTTGATAATCTTTGACATTGTTTTCCAGTGGAAAACAGATGGTTGTGTATGGGTTTTGTTGTAATTAGTGAGCACATTTTGTTGGTTTTAGTATTTGTTTTATTTGTAGTATAAGAGAAGTAAAAGTGAAAATGTTCCTGAAACTTAAGTTCAGGGGTTTTTGAAGTTTGTGTGACTCAATGTTGTATTTTTTGTTGGATACATCTAAAGAGAAAAGTGCCAACTAAATGCCGCCGTGGTCAGTCCTTTTCTGTTTACATCCACCAGACTCAGTTCCATGCATAATCATGTGTTTCTTATTTTTCCTGTTTTGGTATGAATGCTTACATCGTGTATGTCACGGGTGCTCGTGTTCCCTTGGAGGACAAAAGCAAGTCTCCTGAAATGATGGAAAAGTTTGTGTGTGAGCACTGATGTGCATCTGTCCTGGAAATTAACAAAAAGCGCTGTACACTCAGTGGCAGAGCTTCACCAGTCAGTGGCTCCTCCACTGGGCCTCTGGTGTTATGTAACAGAACGTGGGTTTTTCCTAGCGTGATCCAGCCTGGAAAAACTATAAGAATCCTCTACTGTGGAATTTGATTGTTTTGTAATCCCTCTGGTCCACATTACTTTTGTTGGTGTTTCAGAGCCTGAATTTTGCATGAAATGTCAGTGTTTCTTACAGTTGATCATTGGTGACCCGCAGTAGCAAGGTGTTCTTCATTTTTTCTTGACGCTTTATTATGTGTTGTAAAACTGTTACCTAGCACAATATCACTTTACAATAAGAATTCTCTAATAAGGGATTTATCAAAAGTTTATAAGCAAGTTATTAAATAGGTTTTAGATACTTGATAAACTACTTATTGATAAGTTGCTATAGCATATGTGATAAAAAAGAAACTAGTGTCTTCCATCCATCCATATTCTTCTGCTTAATCCTTTTTGGGTCGCGGGGGTGCTGGAGCCTATCCCAGCATCTTTGGGCGAGAGGCAGGGTACACCCTGGACAGGTCACCAGTCCATTGCAGGGCCAACACAGAAAGACAGACAACCATTCACTCTCACAGTCATACCTAAGGACAATTTAGAATTCCCAGTTTGATACCAATTAACCTAACTTGCATGTTTTTTGGCATGTGGGAGGAAACCGGGGAAATCCCGGAGTAAACCCATGCAGACACAGGGAGAACATGCAAACTCCACACAGATCACTGTTGGTCGGGGGCTGGGATTGAACCCTGTTTCTTGAAAATAGTGAGGCTACACTTGCATGTTCTGTCAAACATCAAACATCAGTTTCTTTACATCACTCTGTTTTCTGATCAGGTGGATTTTCACCATCAGATATTTGTCAGTAATAATAATAGACAGATCTTGGTCTTTTTGATCAAGATCTGTCTTTCAATTTGCATATTAAATTTGTTTCTAAGACTGCCTTCTATCATTTGCGTAATATTGCCAAGATTAGGAGCATCTTGTCTCAGTGATGCTGAGAAACTGATCCACACTTTTGTTAGCTCTAGATTAGATTATTGTAACTCTTTATTGTCAGGTTGCCCTAAAACATCTTTAAAAGTCTTCAGTTGATCCAAAATGCTGCAGCAAGAGTTTTAACAGGTACTAGAAAGAGAGATCATATCTCTCTGGTTCTGGCCTCCCTTCATTGGCTTCCCATAGAGTTTAGAATTAAGTTTAAAATCCTTCTTCTTACTTACAAAGCTCTAAACAATCAGGCTCCTTTTTATTTAAAAGATCTGATACTACCGTGTTATCCTAACAGAGCACTACGCTCCCAAAATGTAAGATTACTTGTAACACCTAGAATCTCCAAAAGTACAATGGGAGGCAGAGCCTTCAGTTATCAAGCTCCTCTGCTGTGGAATCAGCTGCCAATCTGGAATCGGGAGTCAGACTCGATCTCTGTTTTCAAGAATAGGGTTAAAACCTTCCTTTTTGATATAGCCTACAATTAGGGAGGGATCATGTGTCTCTGAACCCTCCCTTAGTTATGCTGCAAATAGGTTTAGACAGCCGGGGGACCTCCAATAATGCACTGGGCTTCACTCCTTTCTTCACTCTCTATGAAATATTTTTTTTTTTTTTTTTGCTGGTCATTAACATCTGTTTGTTCTCTCCCATAGATTGAGTCCCCGTCGTGCTGTTTGCTCTCTACATGTCTGTTCTTTTCATCTTCTCTGTCCCCTCACCCCCCAGCCAGTCGCAGCAGATGACTGCCCCTCCCTGAGCTTAGTTCTGCTGGAGGTTTCTTCCTGTTAAAAGGGATTTTTTCCTCTCCACCGTTGCCAAGCGCTTGCTCACAGGGGATCACCTGATTGCTGGGATCTTTCTGCAACTTTGTTTCCCCTACAGTTGAAAGTGCTATGAGATGACTGTTGTTGTGAAATGGTGCTATATAAATAAAGGTGAATTGAATTGAATTGAATTAATAAGAAGCCATCTCTGTTGTCATTCAGTCCATACAGGCAATCATGTACAGTAGAACGAAATTACGTTTCTCCTTTCTACAATGTTAATCACATGTAAGATCAGAGGGGTCGCTGCCATGCAAGGCGCCACCAAAAACAACTTCTCCTCCCCCCATTCTGTTATGCTGAACACCAAGCTAGAAGGCAGGAAGTACCCTTTTTTTTTTTATATGGTCTTTGGTATGACCCGGCCAGAACTTAAACCCCCAACCTCCCGGTTGTGGGGCAGATGCTCTATCAACTAGGCCACCACTCTGGCCTAGTTAGTAGCATTTAAGCACTGTTAGCATTTCTAGCCAAAAGGTCTCTTGGATCTTGCCAAATAGCAACCATCTCGACATATGAAGTAGAGATGTCCCAGTCCGGTCTCAAGTGTCAGATCAGGGACTCGATCAAGGCTTTTGTGACTCGATCTGTACCAGGGTCACTGGGTTCAATTCAATTCAATTCAGCTTTATTTATATAGCGCGACATCGCAACAGAAGTCATCTCATAGCGCTACAAAATGCAGAGAAAACCCCACAATTTCAGAAAGACCCAGCAATCAGACGATCCCCTGTGAGCAAGCACTTAGCAACGGTGGAGAGGAAAAACTCCCATTTAACAGGAAGAAACCTGTAGCAGAACCAGGCTCAGGGAGGGGCAGTCATCTGCTGCAACTGGCTGGGGGTGAGGGGATAGAGAGGATGAAGAGGACAGACATACGTAAAACAGAAGCGGGGTTAAGAGACACAAAATCCCTCCCTAATCGTAGGCTATATTAAAAAGGAAGGCTTTTACCCTGTTCTTAAAAACAGAGACCGAGTCTGACTGCCGGACTCAGAGTGGTAACTGGTTCCACAGAGAAGGAGCTTGATAGCAGAAGGCTCTGCCTCCCAATGTACTTTTGGAGATTCTGGGCATTACAAGTAATCCAGCATTTTGGGAGTGTAATGCTCTATTAGGATGGTAAGGTAATATCAGATCTTTCAAATATAAGGGGGCCTGATTATTAAGAGCTTTGAAAGTGAGAAGAAGGATTTTAAACTTAATTCTAAACTCTATGGGAAGCCAGTGAAGGGAGGACAGAACCGGGGAGATGTGATCTCTTTTTCTAGAACCAGTTCGAACTCTTGCAGCAGCATTTTGGATCAACTGAAGATTTTTTAAGGATATTTTAGGACAACCTGATAATTATGAGTTACAATAATCTAATCAGGAGCTGACAAAGGCGTGGATCAGTTTCTCAGCATCATTCAGAGACGAGATGCTCCTAATCTTGGCAATATTGCGCAGATGATAGAAGGCAGTCTTAGAAACAAATTTAATATGTGAGTTAAAGGACAGATCTTGATCAAAAATAACTCCAAGATTCCTCACAGAACTATTCAGAGTGAGAGTGGCGGCATCTAAATTAAGAGCATGATTTGGAAAGGAATTTCTAAGGTGTTTTGGGCTGACAAGAATGACTTCAGTCTTATCTGAGTTTAATAGCAGAAAATTACAAGTCATCCAGGCTTTGATATCCTTAAGACAGGCATCTAACTTGGCTAATTGATTACAATCATTGGGCTTCATTGGCAGGTATAGTTGTGTGTCGTCTGCGTAACAATGAAAATGTATACAGTGCTTTCTCATGATATTGCCTAACGGAAGCATATATAAACTAAAAAGAGTAGGGCCTAACACAGATCCCTGTGGAACTCCGTGACTGAGCTTAGAGTTGGAAGAAAATTCATCATTGATGAGAGCAAACTGAAATCTATCGGACAAATAAGATCTAAACCACTCCAGCGGAGTTCCATTTAGTCCAACATAGTGTTCTAATCTGTCAAGTAGAATGGCATGATCAATAGTGTCAAAGGCTGCACTAAGATCTAAAAGGACAAGAACAGAAACAAGTCCATTATCAGATGTGATAAGGAGGTAATTAGTGACCTTCACTAAGGCAGTTTCAGTGCTGTGATGAACTCTGAACCCAGATTGAAACTCCTCAAACAAACCAACTCCCTGCAAGTGGTCAAACAATTGCACGGCAACAACTCTTTCCAAGATTTTTGAAATGAAAGGCAGATCATCGGTTTTTTGAGTAAGGGTTTAATTACAGCAGTTTTAAAAGCCAGTGGTACATAACCCAGAGTTAAAGAAGAATTAATTATATGAAGAATACGGCTACCAATAATTGGGAAGACAATTTTAAAAAACCTGGTAGGAATAGGGTCCAAAAGGCAAGATGAAGGCTTAGATGAGGAGATTATTTTATCCAGCTCTTAGAGGTCGATTGGAGTAAACTTATCTAAACAGATATCAATTGAAGGAGTTGTAGTAGTTAATGTACTTGAGTTTACGGTAGGAAGAATATGACTGATTTTATTTCTAATAGATAAAATTTTATGATTGAAAAAGTTCAGAAAGTCCTGACTAGAAAGCTCAGGGGGGATGCGAGGATTGACCAAGTCCTGACTCTTTGTCAGCCTGGCTATAGTGTTGAAAAGAAACCTGGGGTTATTCTTATTCGCTTTGATTAATGCAGAATAATAACTTGATCTAGCTTTTCTAAGAGATTTTTTATAAATTAAGAGATGATTTCTCCACGCTAAATAGAATTCATCTAAATTAGTAGGATGCCATTTCCTTTCCAATTGACCAGTCTTCTGTTTTAAGCTACGAGTTTCTGAGTTAAACCAAGGGGTTAGAAATCTCTGGTTAGACTTTTTCTTTTTTAAAGGGGCTACCAAATCTAGAGTCCGATGCAGAGAGGCTGTAACAATATCTACCATGCTATCAATTACGAAAGGAGCAGGCTTTCCATCTTTTATTTCCGTTGTGTTGACCCTTGGTATAGAGGAGACAATCTGCAAAAATTTGGTAACAACATCATCTGAAAGATATCTGCTGTAGTAGTATTTTTCTTTAGGAGTCAAATAATCAGAAATAGTGAAATCAAAGGTTAACAGACAATGGTCTGACAGTACAGGATTATAAGGAGACACTACCAGATTTTCTATATCTATACCATAAGTCAAAACAAGGTCCAATATATGGTGGAGATAATGGGTAGAATTTTCTACTTTCTGGGAAAACCCCATTGAGTCTAAAATTGAATTGAATGCCTTATTAAGACAGTCACTCTCTACATCAACATGTATATTAAAGTCCCCAACAATCTGATTTCAGCACTAAATCAGCTAAAAACTCAGCAAATTCGGATAGAAACTCTGAGTAGGCCAAGGTAGGATGGTAAACTATGGCAAAGAGAATTGGGCTCAAGCCAAGATAGCCAACATGCCCCACACTGAGGACCAGGCCCTCAAAGGAATTAAAACATGATTTTTGCTTGACATTAACTAGTAATTTAGAATGGAAAATTGTCGCCACTCCACCTCCACGACCAGAACCTCTGGGGTTATGAGAGTTTAAATAACCAGAGGGAGTTGATTCATTCAAACCAACATAATCATTTTGCCCAAGCCAAGTCTCTGTGAGGGATAATAAATCGATCTGATGATCGATTAATAGATCATGGACTAGAAGAGACTTGGGAGTTAGAGACCTAGTATTTAATAAACCACATTTAATTTTTAAATTTTGGGGAGGAACAGAGGCCAAATTCTTAAATTTAGAGACTTGAGGTATGATTTGAATTTTACCACCATTTTGTTTTATCACTTTGAGATGTTTATGCATTCTATTTTTATTAACTTTTTTATTAACTTTGGGGGGAGCAGAGAAAGGTTCTCTAAGGGAGAAGACAGGGGCAAAGTTGGGGGGTGGTGGATGAGGAGGAGCTGCAGAAAGACGTGTATTTATCAAGTTGTGTTGTATTTGTCTTGAGTTATAATATTTTGGGTAACAGGAGACAGACACAATCTCTGTAGGGTTATAAATCGAAGGCTGATCCAAACAGTGAAGATCATTTGGATTGATGGGATTAATATGAGAAGTGGAAACAGAACCAAAAAATGGCTGATTGGCAGACCCAGGAGCTTCAGAGTGAGTAAGCACACCAAGTTTCAGTCACTGTACCAAAAAACACTGAAAGGAATAGAACAGATTGTCTCTTAAAACACGTGCACCAAGTCTGTTTGGGTGAATGCCATCAGGCCTCATAAGTGATGGGCGGTTCCAAAACAAGTTAAAATTGTCTACAAAACCAATGTTAAAAATAGGACAAGTAAAACACAACCAAGTATTAAGACTAAGAGTTCTGCTAAAATAATTGCAGCCTCGTCTGAGAGGTGCCAAAGGCCCAGAGATAAATGCACGTCTGCCACAGTTCATAAGAATGGACAGAAGGCTCCTGAAGTCACTCTTTAAAATCTCCAATGCTTCATCTGGGATGTTATTGCATCCAACATATACTATGACAGTTTGAACGTGGGGGAATTCATTTAGCAGGTCAGGGATAAGAGCCTCAATGTCAGAGAGTCTAGCCCCAGGAAAAAATCTAGTGGTACAGTACCTGCTTCTGACATTCCTCATAATCGCTCACCTATTACCAGCGTCGCCTGGTGGTGGTTTATTGGTGGATTCTGACATGGAGAATAATTTCGTCGAGGGTGTTGTTGTTGTGAAGGTGGGGTGATGCGCTCTCTTTTGTTTGGAGCTGGTGTGTAATTTGGCACACCTAGAGTAGTCTTAGTCCGGGGTTTGCGCACCTGAGCCGCCGCTGAAGGAGAGGAAGGAGGAGGAGAGGCGGTCACGGGCGGACGGCCAGCGTACAGGTGGGGAAAATCCTCCAAAGAAAGGATGTCGAATCTATTTTCCAGGAGCAGGGGAAGAGAAGAGGCACGACCCTGTCTGGCAGACCGACGATGATTGCCAGCTGGTCCAACCAAGGTCCAGGGCACGCATTGAGTGTGAGAAGTACCAACTGGGGCTTTGGGTTTAGCCCCGAGATGAAGCCAGTGTCAATTGCTGTGATCCTGGACATCTGAAGAAGCCGGAGCAGGGGTGGAAGTGAGCGGAGATGCGCTGAACTCCCTCAGGTAGGTAGCCGTCTCTGCCAGCTGCAAATCGGTTGCCGGAGCCGTTGTTCGCCCGAGTATAATGGTATCAAGATGTTCCTCAGCCTCCCAAATCTTGTAGAGGTTGGAGAGTCTTACTTCCAGCTCAGAAACCTTACTAAGGAGGGATACACAACGGCTCCGGTAACCGATTTGCAGCTGGCAGAGACGGCTACCTATCTGAGGGAGTTCAGCGCATCTCCGCTCACTTCCACCCCTGCTCCGGCTCCGGCTTCTTCAGATGTCCAGGATCAAAGGTATTACACTTGGTCAGAAGGAACATAAAATAGCACTCTTTGCTGATGACATTTTAATATACCTGGGGCAGCCGGACACCTCTTTTCCAGAACTAATCTCAGTTTTTTCAGAGTATGGAGAGTTATCGGGGTACGACTTAAACATACATAAAACCCAACTTTTACATTCAACTATGACCCAAATCAATATTTACTAAGCAAACTCAAAACTAACTGGGAGATGGAATCTATGAAATATCTGGGGGGCAATATCCCGAAACAACTCAACAAAATTATAACACTAAACTATGATCCACTGATGGCAAAAATAAAATCTGATCTAGCAAGATGGAATATGATACCATTCTTGGGTACTGCACAAAGAATTGAAGCAGTCAAAATGAATATACTTCCACGTCTTCTATACCTTTTCCAAACAACACCGGTAGAACCTCCCAAAAAAACATGGCAAGAACTGGACAGAAGGATCTCAAGATTCATATGGCAGGGCAAGAGACCTAGAATCAGATATAGAACCCTACAGCTAAACAAAGACAAAGGTGGGCTTGAGCTGCCAAATATCAGGGACTATTTTAAAGCCACACAAATTAAAACTTTAATAGAGATATGTAACCCAGTCTACACTGCACAATGGAAGGAGGTGGAATGCCAAATAACAAGTGACATTCCCCTACAGGCGATTATAGGGAACAATGCCTTACCTAAACTTTTGAATAACACTAACCCATGGATAGAGACCCTGCTAAAAATTTGGTTTAAGATAGTCAGAGAGAATCAAATTAAAGAACCCTATCGATTATTGCAATGGATTTCCTATGATCAGGACTTCACTCCTAATAAAACAGAAACTAGATTTAAAAAGTGGAAAGAGAACGGACTGATAAAATATTACGATTTTTTTAAAGGGCAAATTTTAAGAAGTTTTGAAGATTTGAAAAAACAAGGTCTAGTAAATCAAGACCTTTACAGGCTCTTTCAGCTTAGACACCACATAAACAAAATACTTAAAAAGACGATTGTTTTTTCTTGCCTTCTGATTGTTGCTCTGAGTGTTGCTATCCCTGTGCTGTTGCAATCCTGGAATTTCCCCATTGTGGGACTAATAAAGGCTTATCTTATCTTATCTTATCTTATCTTATATATGATGAGTTGTCTCCTTTTAAGTCTTGAAGACCATGGTATATTTTAGAAATGTAGAAACAAGCGCTGATATAAAAGAGAGATGGGAAAAAGAGGGGAATTTCACTTTACAACTGGAAATATGGGAAAAGCTAAATAAACAACAATGGAAAAGTACTTCTTCCCTGCAGTGGAGAGAATTTGGATGGAAAAATTTGATAAGATTTTTCAGAACACCTGCACAAAACAAATTTACTCGTAAGGGGATGAATTGTTGGCGCTTGTGTGGTGAAAAGACTGCAAATCATTTTCATGTGTTTTGGTCATGCCCAGTTATCCACCAATATCGGACCAATGTACAGACAATATTGGGGAAAATATTCAAAGTAACAGTTCCCTTTTCTTTTGTAACTTTGTATTTGGGTTTACTACCGGAATCACTGGAAAGACGAGGAGAAAAATACTTATTCACTGTTTTAATATTGGCAAGTAAAAAAGCTCTAACAAAAAAATGGATGTTGAAAGACTGTCCTGCACCTGAAGATTGGATTAACGTGATTCAGGACATTTATTCGATAGAAAAGTTGACATTTGCACTGAGACAGGATATGGATGGATTCTTGAACTTTTGGCAACCCTGGAACGCATATGTGTCTTCCATCAGATCTAATCTTTGACAAATACCATTTCAATAATGGCACCTTTCTTTGCACCAACGCTACTCAGATTCTCTTTTATTTTTCTGCTCTTTTGTTTTTTTTGTTCTTCTTTTAATTTCTCTCTTTCTTTCACTTAAAAAAAAGGGTGTTGTAATAATTTTTTTCCAATGTTGTCAAAAAGCAAAAAAAGGGAGAATATGTGATGAAAATGTAAACAATGCAATGCTGTAATGACATGTATACCCTTTACAAAAACTTAAAAAAAACAAAAACAACTTCCGGTTATGGCTGCCACGTAGGACGGACGTGTCTCGCTCTGCTCTGCTCCTGGAGAAAAAAAATCGGCAAATAACTCTCTCATTTGGGACAGAACGTATCCCAGCATTTGAGCGAGGATATGTCGGCGAAGCCTAAGGCTGGAAAACCAGGAAAAGGAAAAAGCGAGCCGCCGAAACAGTCCAAATTAACGGACTTTCAGGTCTGTGACGCAGCAAACAAGGCTCCATATATGGCGGAGGAGGCTGGCGGCGATGCGATTTCTGCGGGGAATGGCGCAGATGCGCTGATGGCTGCCATGAGTTCAATGAGAGCGGACTTTTCCTCTAGATTTGATGGGATTATGACAGCGTTGGAAGGAATAAGAAAGGAATTGGGTGACTGTGTAGAACGAACGGCGCAGATGGAGCTCCGTCTCGCTAGTGCTGAAGATGACGTCACCCGTCTTCAATTAAAGGTGCGCACTTTGGAAAAAAAAAATAAATCTCTGGAAGATAATATTTTGGATTTGGAATCTCGGTCGAGACAGAATAATTTGAGGCTGGTGGGTCTTCCAGAGGAATCAGAAGGTCGGGACGTATGTTCCTTTCTGGAAAAGTGGATTCCGGAGGTGCTGGGCAGCGAGGAGTTGCAATCAGCAGTGGTTCTGGAAAAAGCACATCGTATTGGCCCACGGAGAGATAAGGGACCGCCGAGGACCTTAATTATGAAGTTTCTTAGCAACAGAGACAGGATGAAGATCTTCAACGCTGCACGTGCTAAAGGAGAGATTAAACACCAGGACCAGCAGGTGCGGTTCTACCCAGATTTGGCCACAGGAATCCAGCAATTGAGGAAGCAGTTTGATCCTGTACGTAAGGAGCTGCGCAACCTTGGGATTCGTCATGGTGTAATCTATCCTGCGAGACTGCTGACCACGTATGAGGGCAGAACCCACATCTTCAAGACCCCAGAGGAGGCGCAGGAGTTCATCAAGAAGATCAAAGAAGAAGAAGAGACTGGTGGGAGCTAAGCATGAACAAAATATAAGGTAGAATAATTAAGCATTTGCACAGGCATCTGACTGACTTGAAGTAAATAGTAAGTTTACAAAATATAGATTGTATTATATATTAAAAAAACAAAACAAAAACAAAACAAACAAAAAAAAAAAACTATGATGTACAAAGTTGTTAAAAATTTTGGAGTTAAGTTGGAAAACTACAGAGGAGAGTTAATGTTACGTCATTAAAAGCAGTAGAGTTAGGGTGATTGGGAGGATGAAGAAGGAGTGGCTTAGGCTGTTCCCCGTGGGTGTGGAACGGTCGATGGCTATATCGGGAGACAGAATTTTTCTTTTGATTTTGGGGGGTTTGCCACAAGTGTGGGAAAGGGAAATTTGTTTGTGTGTAGTTTGTAGGATGAATGTTCAACCACTCATGTTTTTGCTTCTCTGTATGAGCATGTTTACACTGCAAGGTAATCCCAAACTCTCTATTGATCATGGACCAAAGTGTTAATCTTAATTTAACTTCATGGAATTGCAGAGGTCTACAAAATTTAAAAAAACTTAAACAAGTTATGAATAAAATAAAGGACATGGGTTCAAGAATTGTGTTTTTACAAGAAACTCATCTGATAGAGGAGGATGTTAAAAGAATTAGGAGTAGATGGCAGGGAAGTGTATTCACCTCTTCATTTTCATCCCGAGCCAGGGGAGTTATGACTCTCATACATAAATCAGTTCCTTTTCAAGTGAAAAATGTAATTGGAGACAAATTTGGAAGATATGTAATCATTCAAGGTTCTTTGCTATTAGAAAATATAAATCTTGTGAACTTATATGGTCCCAATATAGATGATCAGAAGTTCTTTGCTAATTTATTTCTCATCTTATCATCACTTACAGGGCAACATATAATAGCAGGGGATTTTAATTGTACATTGAATCCAGGTGTGGATAGATCAACAGGACTGGATTGTACGCACATTGGATGTAGGATGACTATTAATCATTTTATGAAAGAATTGAGATTGTTAGATATATGGAGAGAAATGAAACCACAAGTTAAAGCCTATTCTTGTTATTCCAGTACCTACAAGACATTCTCACGTATTGATTATTTTTTGATTTCCACAGAATTAAGGTCCAAGATTCAAAACTGCTTTTACGATAACATCGTGATCTCTGATCATGCACCCTGTTGTCTAATATATGTAGATAAAAAATTGACAAAGGAATCAGGTAGATGGCAATTTCAGCATAAATGGCTTCAGGATGAGGAATTTGTCAAGTATATAGAAAAACAGATAGACGAGTTCTTTGACATCAATACTACACAAACATCAGCATGTGTAAAGTGGGAGGCTTTCAAAGCTTTTATTAGGGGACATATTATTAGTTATACAGGATCAAAATCTAAGAAGACTCGAGAGGAGAGAGCTAAATTGGAACATAAAATAAAAAATCTTCAGGAAAAAGTGTATGCAGGAAGTGACCCAAGGTTGGAGAATGAATTACTGATTTTGAGAGCTGAATACGACAAAAAATCAGCGAATAGAGCTGCCTCGAGTCTTCTAAGATTGAAACAATCTTTTTATGAACAAGGTGAAAAATCAGGAAAATTATTAGCATGGCAGATTAAACAATTGGAAATTAAAACACCAATTACCAGTATTATAAGTAATGGACAGGTAGTTATAGATCCTTTAGAAATTAATAGAGCCTTTAGAGATTACTATGAAAAATTATATGATACCAAAAATGAACCTGATTTAACAAAACTAAATGGGTTTTTGAACGAACTATCTATACCGTGTATTCCAAATGAAAACAGGGAGATATTGGAGTCTAAAATTAGTCAAGAAGAAGTTGGGCTAGCCATTGATAATATGAAATCAGGAAAAAGTGCAGGACCAGATGGTCTTCCAGTTGACCTTTAAAAAAAATTTAAGAATAAATTAATAAAACCTTTTTTGGAAATGGTTTTAGAAGCATTTCAAAATAATAATTTACCATCATACATAAATAATGCCTTAATTATACTGCTGCCAAAACCAGGTAAGCCCTCTAATAAATGTGAAAATATGAGACCAATAAGCCTATTAAACGCCGACCTTAAGATAATCTGTAAAATTTTAGCAAGACGAATACAAGAAATTTTACCAAATATTATTAATCGAGATCAGAATGGCTTTATAAAGGGTAGACAAGGCTTCCATAATGTAAGAAGACTATTTAATATTATTTATTTTAATAAAGAAGCACCGGATACAGCTCTCCTATCATTGGACGCCGAAAAGGCCTTTGATAGAGTTGAATGGCCCTTTCTTTTTGAAGTCCTACAAAGGTTTGGACTTGGAAATAATTTCATAAAATGGGTTCAAATAATATACAATAATGCTACAGCAGAAATCCTAACAAATAACAATATTTCAAAACCAATAAAAATCAATAGAGGATGTCGACAAGGCTGTCCACTTTCACCTTTACTGTTTACTATGGCAATTGAACCTTTAGCGATAGCGATACGTTTACATTCACAAATATATGGAATTAAAGTTGGACCAACAGAACATAAAATCTCCCTGTACGCCGATGATATAATTTTGTTTATGTCGAATCTAAAAAAATCAATTCCAACCTTGTTGAATTTAATAAAGAATTTTGGGGAAATATCAGGATATAAAATAAATAAAACTAAATCTTCAATATTAATGCTAAATGAGACCCAGAGAAATTACTCAGCCCCTGAGGTAAATCAATTCAATGTTGTAAATCAGTTTAAATATTTAGGAATCCAAATTATGCCTAAGCTAGAATCAGTCGCCAGTGTCAACTATGAAGCCTTAATGTCAGATATCAGTGAGTTAACTCAGAGATGGATGTCACTACCAATGTCGATGATCGGGAGAATCAATATACTTAAAAGTAATATTTTACCTAAAATACTTTATTTATTTCAATACATTCCCTTATCACCACCTTTAGATCTATTCTCAAGAATAAAAAAAAAGTTAGTGGAATTTATATGGAACAATAGGAGGGCTAGATTACGTTTGTCTTTATTATATTTACCATTTGATCGTGGAGGTCTGAAATGTCCAAATTTTATGTTGTATTATTGGTCGGCACAACTGAGGTCTATGACATATTATTTTTCATCAAATGATCTCCCTCACTGGACTGAAATGGAATCATACAATTTACCTTTACCTCTTCCCATATTCATATACTCAGATTGGGCAAAAAAATTACAAAAACAAGTTAAAAATCCATTTGTAAAGCATATGATCAAAATATGGTGTGAAGCTAAAAACTATTTAAAAGAACCACAGTTATTGTCACAATTTAGTCCAATATGGGGTAATCAATATTTTAAACCAGGGAGAGCGGACGCTGTATTTAAAGTATGGAATTTAAAAGGGATACAAAAGATTCAGGATTTATATTTGCCAGGTGCAGACAACATAATATCTTTTGAAGAGCTGAGGATCAAATTTAATCTCAATAGAACACATTTTTTTAAATATCTTCAACTTAGAAACTTTATTCGATCAAATCAAAATAAAGCTCTCACTCGACCTATTTATTCATCCTTGGAAAAAATGATGATGAAAGATAGTAAAAGAAAGGGTATTATTTCAGAGTTTTATAACTCATTGACACTATCTTCAAGTGAAAATTCACTGAAAAGATTAAACTACTGGAAAGAAGATCTGCAAATTGAAATTTCAGAGGAACAATGGGAATTGGCTTGTACAGAAGCTCAAACCAAATCAATAAATGCACGCCTTAAATTGATACATTTCAAATGGTTAATGCGGATGTATGTTACACCGGAGGAGTTAAATAGATATAACAAAAATATACCAGATACATGCACAAAATGCATGGAAAGTAAAGGAACCCTATTTCATTGTTTATGGGAATGTAGATTAATAAGAATGTTTTGGGAAGAGGTGAGGGTAACAATTGAAAAAATAATCTCAAAACAAATCATATTGAATCCTAAACTGTTTTTGTTGGGTCTGTACCCAGAAAAGCATAATTTTAATAAAAGTGAAAGAACATTCATAGACCTCAGTTTGCTTAATGCCAAAAAATGTATTGCACTATTATGGAAAAAGACTCATAGACCAGATGTGACTCAGTGGTTAAGACAGATGTTAACAAACCTTCCATTAGAAAGAATAACATATATACTAAAATCAAAGGAAATTGTGTTTGAGAATATATGGAGACCTTTTATTGATTATGTAAAAAATTTAAACATAACTCTTGAAGAAGAAGGTGAATGATGTGTGTGGACCTTGTAAATTCCAAACTGGTGAACATAATATGTATACTTATGTATTGGATTGTCTAGACTAAACAGAGGAGCATTGTTGAAGACTTGATTTTGTTGGTGGTTGTTGGTGTTTTTAGTGCATTTTTTTTTTTTGTAGTACTTTAGTGTTAGTGTTTGATTGTTTGTATCATGTTTGTTAAAAAAAAAAAAAAAAAGGTTCAATAAAGATATTGTGGGAAAAAAAAAAAAAAAAAAAAAAAAAACCCAAAACAGGTTAGCAGGTAGCCTAGCCCGGTAAAAAACAGCCCAGCCGGGGGTCCGACCCACTCGCGCGTCCAATCGTACTTTTCAGCGAGGCCAGTACCAAGCTAGCACCAAACAAAAACTAATATCAGCAAACAGAGATAAAAAATTAAAAACAAAATCAATAAAAACAAACAAAAGCGGACAAAATAACACTCTGATACAACGAAGCGCTCACAGACGCCAGTGCATGCGTAGTCTCGATTCAGTGACGTTTGATTTCATCTCCACTCTGGTCTCTGTTGTTTCACACCAGTCTAACCATAATACAACAGCTGTACAGAATTGGAGCAGGGAGGGTGTTGTCAGCATATCTGCAGTGTGGAATATTCTCAGAGTAGTGAAGTATTGAAGTTTTAAAAAAACTGTAATGTACTTTAAGGTGTGTAATTAACAAGAATGTGCTGTAGGAAAATGATGTCAGCTGATCCTCAGTCTTAAATGACCCGGATCGATATCTCGGACAAAAAACTCGATCAGGACATCCCTTATTTGAAGAATACCTTATAACTTAGCTTTAACTGTGTATTCATGATTTATAAAAGATTTTTAATGTAATTCAGACATTACCAAACTTTATCATGCTTAGACTTAATTTTAAAAATGTTTTGCAACCCAATAGCCTACCACAAACTTTGTTGCAAGTAATTCTTTAGTAAATTAATAAAATCATGCCAGTAATAAGCAAAAAGGAAAGATTCTAGAGTAAAAGTAAAACAGAAAACAGCTAAAAAAAAATGTCCCATATCATCATAAAATATCATAACTCACAGCTTTACTTTAATAACCTACTTATAAACTATTTATAAATCCTTTATTATGGGAGCTTTATTGTAGTGATGGCTGCAGCCATGCCCAGCCTGCGGATGTCTTGGCCTGTGTCTTGCCCCGCCACCAGCTGTTTCCTGCTTAAGATGGTGGCACCAAGGACTGCGCACCCCTCTTGCCACCCTAATTATTTCCCTGCACAGGTTTTCTTCTCTGCGAATCTAAATCTACATCTAAGCCCTATGGCGACAGACAGGCCAGCGATGGGGGCAGGTCCTGGATGAGACTGGAGGCCTCTAGCTCGCCCCCTGCATGTCAGGCAATATGGGTGTGATGGTCATCTCTGGCCGGGGTCGAGTGGCGTCCCCATTTGGCAGCTACCCATGTGACCAAGCAGCCCTCTTTAGGGACCACACTGCTCGCCTCCCTTCGAGGATGGGCGTGGAAAAGGTGGCCCAAAAATTGCTCACTCCAACTTCTCCTGGACGGGAAGTCGCATCCATCAGGGCATCCCCTCTAAGCGGCCAAAGATCAAGAACCAAATCGGTTCATCTTTACAGACTAGCAACATGGAACGTACGCACATTGCAAAACTTCAAAGACCAGTCTTCATCTGATCAACCACCTCTACGCCCTGCTCTCATTGCCGCTGAACTCAAACGCTACAACATCGCTATCACAGCCCTCTGTGAGACCCACTTTTCCAAGGAGGACTCCCTCTCTGAGATCGAAGAGAGGTACACCTTCTGGAAGGGTCTACCAGCTGACACTCCTTAGGTACATGGGGCTGGCTTTTCCATCAAGTCGTCTATCCTTAGATGCCTGCCCGATGTGTGACCATCACACAGGTTTTACGCGGTGCTGAGTGTTGGACTGACCACCACCTTGTCCCTGTCCACAGACGAGTGGGCATGAAACGCATTAACCATGGGGTGCTCAGAGATCCTTCAAAGCACCAATAATTTCCTCAAAGCATCTCTTTTGCTTTGGACAGTGAATCTGACAATCTCCTCTCTGACGGAAGAATGGGACACACTCTCTTCCATCATCATAAACGCCACCACATCTGCCCTAGGTCACACGCTGCATCATCATGAAGACTGGTTTGATAACAACAACAGTGAGATTCACAAGTTTCTCAAGAAGAAAAATGCGGCACATGACATTGCTGTACTGCGTTCCCAGTTCACAGAGCTGTACAATCACGTCTTCGACAGATGCAGGATGAATGGTGGTGGAACAAGGCCCATGACATACAGGGCCTTGCTGATACCCACGACCTCCACAGTTTCTTTGATGCAGTAAAAACCATCTATGGACAGATGAGAGGCTCTACCGTCCCGGTGCACTCAGCTGATGGCACCACACTCATCAAGGATCGGCAAGGCATCCTAACCCGCTGGGCTGAGCACCTCAGCAAATTCTTAAATGACATAAATCCTGCTGACCCAGATGCGATCAACCACCTGCCATCTCTCCTTACAATCACTGAAGTGGACTTGGCTCCATCCGTTGATGAATGTCAACGAGTGGTTAAGAACCTGAAGAATTACAAAGCTGCTGAACCTGACGGCATCCCAGGTGAGATTCTGAAGTATGGTGGGGCCATCCTTCTCCAGCACCTGCATTCATACTTGATGTCTGGGAAGCCAAGTCCCTCCCTCAGCAGTGGAAAGATGTGAACATCAGCAGGGTCTGTAAGAGAAAGAGAGACAAGTCCATCTGTGGGAACCTACCGTGGTATCTCGCTACTTTCGGTTGCTGGCAAAGTCCTGGCTTGGATCATGCTGACACGGATCCTTACCTCCGTTGCCGACACTGTTCTGTCTTAATTACACAGTGTGGTTTCAGAAAGGACTGCAGCACCACAGATATGACCTTTGTGTTGCGCCTCCTTCAAGAAAAGTGAAGGGAACAACACTGCAACCTCTACGTTAGATTCGTGGACCTCACCAAAGCTTTTGACACAGTGAATTGGGAGCTTCTCTGAACTGTCTTGTCCAAATTTGGGCACATGCGCACGCAGCGACCGGCAGCTGGTGAAAAAAGTCCGTCGTCTGTGTCTCTGTTTTTACGCACTTTAATGTGTTTAAATGAAATTCTCTGTGTCGTTTTTGTCCTTGAATGTTTGTGGACTATTTAATGAAGAGCTCCCTGGTTCCATCAATATGGATTTCCTCCTTACTTTTGCACTGCTGCTTCTTTCCCACCGGCTCTTTGTCTCTGAGGTAAGTGCAATCACGATCATGCTGGGGAGAATACAATATTCCAGAGACATGTTACTGCATTTAAACACGGATAATGCAGCATCTGTGATTGAGTCTATGCTGCAACTGCTGGACTTTATTTTAAGAGACTTTCATGGACACAGCGATGAAAAGAGAGACGAGAGGAGGAAACGTGGAAAGCGTGGAGGCGTGAAATTAAGCCTGAGGAGACGTCAGTTTAACAGCATTCCTCTTCCTTCCATGATTTTGGGGAACGTACAATCCCTGAGAAATAAAGTGGATGAAATTCAAGGGAATGTACTGTTAGCAGCCCAGTGTAAAGCAGCAATTAGGGCCAGCAGTTCTGCTTTTTGAGCAGAGGCTGGTTGTGACAGGTTTTTTCCCTCCTGTTTATCGTTTCATAATATTCTCATCACATGCAAACATCAGTACAATGTAACTTCAGCAGATTTTCTACATTGACTTCACAAAGCATCATTTCCAAATTTATACAGGAGTGCAGTCATCATTGTCTTCAGGTTTGGGGTTATGGTCATCATCAGTCTCTTGGGGCAGTGGGGTATATTGTTCGTATTGTCCTTCAGTGGAAATGGCCAGAAGAGTTTGTTGGAACATGAACGCATGCTGTGAAAGAGCGCGAGATATCATGGATCTGATACATGGAATGATACAACAACAGAAAAATGACATACAAATCAGAATCACACCAAGTGGTATAAGACTCCTTAAAAATACCTGCCACCAGGCACCTGAAAGGAACCAGTGCAATCAACCTTGATCTGTCACATAATCTGTAGACATGGCTTTTTGAATTTTACGTAAAGCAGTAAGAGCATTAGTCATATTGTTATTATGTACATTATCTGGGACATAAGTACAGCAGGTAAGATTAAATTTAACACATATTCCTCCATCTGCAGCTGTAAGCAAATCTAAGGCCATTTGATGCATCATTATCAAGTCCCTAAGAGAATCAATTTCAGTATTTTGTAACTTCACAATATCATAGGAAGTATTGACATAAAGACCAAGTCTATAGTCTAGAGTTTCCACGCGGAGCATTAACTTTGCAACCCCTTCCCAAGGAAACAATGAGAGGGCAATCTTTTGACCAGTAGTCCATAATTTAAAATCCTCAGGGACATCTGCTCCCCAAATACAATCATGTGTTTTTACCTCTGATACCTGTCGCTTCTTTCGTGAGGGCTGCTGCATTTCCTTATCAATTATAAATGTGTGATCACTTACAAATATTGGAGCACACACTCCAGTCCAACTAGGTGAAAGTACAGGATAAGCCTTGTGTCCACACAGCCACCATCCCCCTTGAACCCAATAAGTGCCATTGCTTACTTCTCCTAATACTACTGGGGCTCCTTCACCTTGAACTGCAGTTTGTTTGCAGTTTTTAGTAATACCATATGACTCTGTACCTATTGACTGTTTGTAACACATGGGGTGGTCATAACCAGAATACTTCATAACAACTCTTTGTGGTTTAAATCTATGCTTAGTGGTGAACTTCCAATTTACCCAGAATGTTTTATCACATGTGCCATTTTTCAGGCCATGAGAATAAGGATCTTTATCATCTATTTTAATATTATAATGCTGATAACCAATTCCAGCCATACTGGCATAACACTTGGCCTGGGATTTATTCATGTGCATTCCATAGATAGTTACCTGTTTAGCTGATTTAGGCATATAAGAGCATACATAACAATTTGACCTGTTAACAGACTTGACAACATTTGAAACATATTGATACCATGAATTAGAATATATTGGGTCAGGTTCATGATCTCCCTCTGTGATCCACCAGTGGTTCGTGTGATAAGTCCATCGTTTCCGTCACTCCAGGGTGGGTATGGTGACCAGGGCAATAGCCACAAAAGTCAATATGGCTGTGACCAAGATGGGCTGCCAGGGTTCCATGATGCTTGTTTCCTCTGGGAGTGTACCTACAGACTTAGGTCACTATCTTCACCGGGTCTGGGATGAACCAGCCCGGGCTTACCCTAGAGGTGGTTGAAGGTCATCAATGGGTACCTGCAGCCTCTTAACATGTGAGAGATGTATCCAAGAGGGTCTTTCAGCGATCCGTACTGCTGAAGGAGTGGTTAACAGTACTTCATAAGGTCCCGCCCACCTCACAGAAGTCCAGTTTTGGCGGTGGTGATTTTTGATGAAGATGTAATCACCTGGTTGCAGGGGGTTTTCCAAGTCCACCTGTGGATCACAGGAAATCCTAACAGAATCAATATAATCTTTATTCTGTTTATAAACCCGCAAATGCTCTCCCAAAGTTTTGTATGGGTTGGTAGGCTGCAGTGGCAGTAATTCTGGTAATACATATGGTCTGTGGAACACACACTCAAAAGGAGACAGGCCACTTTTCTTGTCTGGAATGGTGTTAATTATCAGCTTAACTACAGTTAATGCTTTAGGCCATGTAAGTCCTTGATCATGCATCACCTTGTTTAGCATTTGTTTAATTGTCCCATTTTTCCTTTCCACTAGGCCTGCACTTTGTGGGTGATAGGCTGTGTGGAATTTCAGCTGTGTACCAACAGAGCGAGTCAAGTCTTTGACCACCTGTGCGGTAAAATGTGTACCATTGTCTGCATAAAGGATTTCAGGGATGCCAAATGTTGGAAAAATGTTGTTTTGTAAAACCTGACAAACAAACTTGGCATCTGCTTTAGCAGTGGGATGTATTTCAGTCCATTTGGTGAATGTGTCAATGAGAACCAGACAATATTGTAATTGTCCAACCTTAGACAGCTCAATAAAATCCATACACCACTGTGAAAAGGGTGTTTTAGGTGGTGGAAAACTACCTTGTCTCGTTCTCATGGCACCTTGAGCATTATTTTGTATGCAAACTAAACATTGTTGGCACACTTTTTTCAGTTCCTTCAGGATGCCTGGGCAATAAAAATGTTTTTCAGCTATTATCTTCATACCCCCTGCTGACACGTGGCCTCTGCCACGTGTCAGGAGCGCCACCCAGCGGTACAAGGAGGGAGGAAGAATTATTTTGTCATCATCTGTACAATAAACCCCATTGGAGGCTTTGACTGAATGCGGAGGCATAGTCATTTGCTGTTGCTCGTCCAGTAGGACTGTAAGATCTACTGTTGAGGACACAAAACTAGTGGCCAGATGGCCCCTAGCAGCACATTGAGCAGCATGGTTTGGGTTTCGGCACCACGTATGTCAGGATATCTGAAAGTATTTGAACTCACAAGGACAAAAACATTCTATTATAAATATTTGTCAATCAGATACGAGACATTTATTGCTCATTTAAGTCTTTACTTGTGCACAAGGAGCGACACTGACCTTCTGTTACAGAATTGGAGTGAGCGCTCCTGCACACAGGCAGCACTTCCTTTATATACACAAAGTAGACGCTGGAAATAATTACACAACACTTGCCACACCCTTGTGAGTGGTGCACAGAAATCAGACTTCTCATCACAAGATTCTTTAGACAACAACTCAGCAGTTTCCAAACTTAAGTACAGACAAGACAAATTATTTTTAGCTTTCTTAGTAAGTTCCAGACAGCACCAGACATGTTCATTAAAGGGCAATAGTGAAAAGGTACAAATCAGCAAGTATAGTTCAAAATCCATTATGAAATGATAACATATGCATAATTTTCTGACATGTACGATATCAGAAGGACTTCAAGAACTGCTGTGTCATGGCTTACACGGAGACGTGGCTTACGGCACATGACCAGGATGCGGACCTGTGGATTGACGGCTTTGGAGCCCCACTTCGCTCGGATCGGCAGGAAGAGGTAACCGAAAAACGTCAGGGGGGCGGCGTATGTTTATATATTAATAAACAGTACTGCACATCTGTCACGGTCAGAGAGCGCATCTGTACACCCGATGTGGAGCTTCTGTCCGTATCGCTACGCCCCTTTTATCTGCCCCGCGAGTTCCCCCAACTTTTCATCATGACTGTGTACATTCACCCGAGGGCAGACGCTGACTCCACCTCCAGCACCGTCTTTGATGTGGTACAGCGGCTGCAGTCAATTTCCCCAGAGGCTCCAAACTTTATTCTTGGGGATTTTAACCATGTTTCTTTAAAGAAGACACTTAAAAACTTTTATCAGTATGTCTCCTGCCCAACCAGGCGAAAAAAGACATTGACAAAGACATTGAAAAAAGACATTGGACCTGTGCTATGGATCAGAATCAGAATCAGAATCAGATTTATTGCCATTGTTCATGTAGTACACAAACTAGGAATTTGTCTCGGTGCAATGCTGCAACATTAAACATGATAAAATAAAAGAAATAAACTATACATGCAATAAAGTGTAGAATAAGAGTGAGTAATACTAGTCAGCAGTTTAACTATATTAGCGAGCAGCAGATAATGTGGAGAACCATATAGTGCAGTCGGTAATGCAGGAAGAAAACAGTGATGATTGACATGAGTCTGGTTGAGCTGCTGTACATAGTGCACGAGAGTCAATAAGTCACTTAGTGTTCAGCAGTCTGATGGCAGAGGGGAAGAAGCTGTTCATGTGACGGGAGGTTTTAGTCTGGATGGACCGAAGTCTTCTACCTGAGGGGAGAGGGGCAAACAGTACGTGACCAGGGTGTGAGGGATCGGCTATGATCCGGCCAGCACGCCTCCAGGTCCTGGAGATGTATAGATCCTGGAGAGATGGGAGCTTGCAGCCGATCACCTTCTCAGCAGTGCGCACGACGCGCTGCAGCCTTAGTCTGTCCCTGGCAGTGGCTCCTGCGTACCACACGGTTATGGAGGTGGTGAGGATGGACTCGATGATGGCTGTGTAGAACTGCACTAACATCTTGGTGGGTAGCTTGAGCTTCCTCAGCTGCCGCAGGAAGAACATCCTCGGCTGGGCCTTTTTGATGAGGGAGCTGATGGTCGGCTCCCACTTGAGGTCCCTGGTGATGGTGGTGCCTAGGAAGCGGAAGGAATCAGCAGTGGTGATGGGAGAGCCTGTGAGGGTGAGGGGGGGCAGAGGGGTTGTGACTTTCCTGAAGTCCACAATCATCTCCACTGTCTTCAGAGCGTTCAGCTGCAGGTTGTTGTTGTTGCACCAGGACGCCAGCTGGGCCACCTCTCTCCTGTAGGCGGACTCGTCGCCATTGGAGATGAGCCCGATGAGGGTGGTGTCGTCCGCAAACTTGATCAACTTGACAGACTGGTGGCTGGAGGTGCAGGAGTTGGTATAAAGGGAGAAGAGTAGGGGGGAAAGTACACAGCCCTGGGGTGATCTGGTGCTGATGCTAGCAGAGTCTGAGACAGTCTTTCCCAGCCGCACATGCTGCCTCCGGTCCGTCAGGAAGTCGGTGATCCACCTGCAGAGGGAGTCAGGCACGTTGAGCAGGGACAGCTTGTCCCGGAGCAGAGCGGGGCGGATGGTGTTGAATGCGGAGCTGAAGTCCACAAACAGGATCCTGGCGTAGGTTCCCGGGGAGTCCAGGTGCTGCAGGATGGAGTGGAGGGCCAGGTTGACTGCGTCGTCTACAGACCTGTTGGCTCGGTAGGCAAACTGCAGCGGGTCCAGGAGGGGGGTGGTGATGGACTTGAGGTAGGGCAGGACCAGGCGCTCAAAGGACTTCATGACTACAGAGGTGAGCGCTACAGGTCTGTAGTCGTTAAGTCCAGTGATCCGTGGCTTCTTGGGGACAGGGATGATGGTGGAGGATTTGAGGCAGGACGGCACGTGGCATAGCTTAAGGGAGGTGTTAAAAATGTCTGTGAAGACAGGAGCCAGCTCTTTCGCACAGTGTCTCAGGGTGGAGGGAGACACGCCGTCCGGACCGGGGGCCTTGCATGGGTTCAGTCTGGAGAACTGTTTGAGCACGTCCTGCTCACTGATGACAAGGGCAGGGGGGGGAGGAGGGGGGGGCACCTTTGATGAAGTAGGGATCGTGGAGGCTGTGGAGCTGGAGGGAGGGGGGGAGTTGGACACAGATGACGAGGTGTCAAAACGGGCATAGTGTTGGGACAGTCTTTGACAAAGGGCTTTGTCATCCTGACCTTTAGGAGCCTGAGGCCGATAATTGGTGATTTGGTGGTAATTGGTGATAATTGATATGGATCCATTGAGAGGGCCTATAAATCACTTCCCCTTCCTCCTTTAGGATCCTCAGATCACAACTGTGTACATTTGCTGCCCACATATAAAACTGCTCTCAGAAGAGGCAAGGTGAAGACCAGAGACATAGATGTGTGGACAGAGGATTCAGTGCACTGCCTCCAGGAATGCTTTAACTGTACGGACTGGGAGGTATTCACACTGTCCTGCAGGGATGATTTGGACTCTTTGGTAGATGTCACATGCTCATACATGGCTTTCTGTAAAAATATGATCGTTCCACGTAAACGTGTCAAAATATATCCCAACAACAAGCCATGGGTTACAAAATCAGTTAAATCCTGCTTACAGAGGAAAGCACTTGCCTTTAAACAGGGGTCTGTTTCTGAGCTACAGGTTGCCACAAAAGAGCTGAAGTCCAAAATTTTAAGAGCAAAACAGAATTATAAATCAGAATTGGAAAGCAAGATGGCAACAAAGAAACTTGGTTCAGCCTGGGCCAGTATGAAAACTATTGCAGGCCTTCAGAGCACAGAGCGCAGTAATCATGTGTTTTTAGGTGGTCATTTCAGACACAGAGCTGGCTAATGCTCTTAATTGTTTTTATGGTCGTTTTGAGTCCTCTGATTTTAGCACAGAAACCCAAGATTTGAAACAGAAACTCAAAGACAATCAGCACTTTAATATTGTGGTGCAGGATATTAAAAGGGAGTTCTGTGCTGAAAAAGTGAACAAAAGTCAGGGCCCTTATAATATACTGTATGTGGGTGATTGGTAAAGTCCTGTGCACGGGAATTGAGTCCTGTATTTCATTACATTTTAAATAAGTCCTTACAGACACATGTGCCTAAGATCTGGAAAGATGCCGTAGTTGTCCCCGTTCCAAAATCCAGCTGTCCTAAAATGGTAAACGACTTTAAACCAGTTGCTTTGACTTCAATTTTAATGAAAATTTTTGAAAAACTGGTCAGATTTGAGGTCCTAAAGCAGACTGAACATGCATTGGATCCTTTGCAGTTTGCATATAGGCCTCACAAAGGAGTGGAGGATGCCACTGTCACTCTGTTTAACATGGTTTTTAAACATCTGGATTTTAATGGGACACACGCCAGGCTTTTATTTGTGGACTTTTCCTCCGCCTTTAATACAATCCAACCTCATATTTTAGTTGAAAGGCTCCTGCAACCATTTGATTTGAGCAATAATCTGGTGGGTTGGATTCTGGATTTCTTAACCAACAGGACACAGAGAGTAAGGGTCAATGGTACATTGTCTGACCAAAAGTGCTTTTCTACTGGCTCTCCTCAGGGGTGTGTATTGTCATCACTACTCTTCATCCTGTACACAAACATGTGTCAGAGCAGACATGATAACAGACACATTATAAAGTATGCTGATGATTCAGTTATTGTCAGTCTCCTCCAGGATGGTGAGAGTGGCCACGGCCCAGTAGTTGATGATTTTGTTCACTGGGGATTCCTACCTGCAGCTGAATACGACAAAAACTAAAGATATCATTATTAACTTTAGGAGGAAAACTCCCAGGCACAAAGTCACCGTACTAAAAGGCCAGACCACTGAATGTGTACAATCCTACAAATATCTTGGGACGATTATTGATAGTAATTTAAACTTTGAAGAGAACTGTGAAAGAGTGTGCAAAAAGGGTCAGCAACATTTGCATTGTTTGAGGAAACTTGCACGCTTCCAAACTGACTGAACCATAATGACAATGTTTTATCGGGCTTTTATTGAATCTGTTTTATCCTTTTCTTTAGTGTCATGGTTTGGTCAGATAAAACTGAAACAGAGGAAATCCTTGGATCAGGTAGTTAGATGGTCCAGTCGTTTGCTTGGTGAGTCACAGCTGAGCCTGACATCCTTGTACACCAGACAGGTACAGAGGATGCTACCTCCATTTTAAATGATGACTCCCACCCTTTACACTGCCACTTTCAGCTTCTTCCCTCAAGACGGAGGTTTGCTGTCCCAAAAAGTAAAACCCAGCGCTACAAAAACAGCTTTGTTCCTGCTGCTGTCAAAGAGTTGAACAAGTTGTAACAATATATTGCACATAATTTAGTTACCTATTTATTAATTCCATTTTATATTTACTTATTTTTGTAGGATTTTTATTTGGGTTTGAAATCTTTTATTGGGTTTTAGACCTTTGAGTTTTTAACCTCTTTGACTAGTCTTTAACTTTTTAATATGACCCTTCTCTCTTATCTCTGGTTTTTCTTTCATCTTCTTTGTTTTTATATCCTGATTGATGGAGCCTTGAGAATTTTTATCATGTTTATAGTCAGCTTCATGTGTGCCTGTGTTTGTGTTTATGTTGAATGTAATTGGGGTTTGTAAACATGGATGTCACCAGACTGCAAAACAAATCTACCTACGGGTACAAATAAAGTAACCTGAACCTGAACCTGAAATGTAGCTTTCCCCCCAGTTTCATCAGTATCCTCCGTGAGTTCCACGATGGTATGTTTGCCCGTGTCATCGTAGGCGGACTCCAGTCTGACCCCTTCGAGGTCAAGGTCGACATAAAACAGGGGTGTGTTCTTGCTCCTGTACTCTTTAACATCTAGTTGGTGGCAGCTAACTTGCTTTCAAGGCAACAGCTGAAGATTGATGATGGGATCCCCTTCCGCTATCACCTTGACATGAGTGTCTTCAATCTCCAGCAGTTTAACCTTTTAACTGTCTACATTTCATGGATGGGTCACGCGCCCCCAGTGACACAGCACAGCAACTGCGCCTGTCAACTCTCTGGCTGTACTCTGATGTCCCTGGCTCTCCTGAGGATTTGCACTGAGCTGTACTGATCTGACAGTTCAGAAGGTGGCAGACACGCGTTGGAGGAATCATGGCTGACTTGGAATACAGCAAAGAAGAAGTAATCCTCATTATTATTATTATTCCTTTTTTCTGCCATGAGCTCACAAGACCAAGATGGTCGCCACCACGATCATCTGGATCCTCACAGAGACTGCATCATACAGGAAAACTAGCCACAATACAGACGAAATTCACGTGGGATAATCATGAGTTTGTAGATGTGGTAGAGGCGTAAATGACCGACCAAACGCAAACCAAAGACCACGATTGGCGAAAACGGACCGACCACGTGAGCAAGCACCCCCTCCCCTCACCGGTAAGTGACATATTTATGTCTTTTTTTTTTTTTTTACATTTTATGGATTTTCTGGTTCATATACTTTGAAGATAAGATAAAAGCATAATGCTGTAGACAAAACATTGTCAAAAAAACGCAATCCATTCTTTGTGTAAATATTCCGAAGTCCACTTTTGATTGAGTTATGTAATTTATATAACTGCCATGACATTATGCAAATTAGATGCATAAATTTATTCCTATCTGAAATTTGGATCATATTCTACATCTTTCTAATTGACAGTAAGCCATTATCTCTTGCAACTTTCAAGTTATAGCCTTGGAAATTCATTCATTCATTCATTCATCTTCTTTCGCTTAATCCTTTTCGGGTCGTGGGGGGGCTGGAGCCTATCCCAGCATCTTTGGGCGAGAGGCAGGGCACACCCTGGACAGATCGCCAGTCCATTGCAGGGCCAACACAGAGAGACAGACAACCATTCACTCTCACGGTCATACCTAAGGACAATTTAGAATCCCCAGTTTTGATGCCAATTAACAATCCAAAGACATGCATGTTAGGTTAATTGGTTGTTCTAAATTGTCCCTAGATATCTGTTTCCTATAGGCCCTTAGAATAGAGGGTTAGTATTAGTGAAAGCGCTTTGAGTGGTCTTTGTGACTAGAAAAGCGCTATATAAGTGCTAGTTAGTTAGTTAGTTAGTTAGCTAACTTGCATGTTTTCTAAACTATTTTATTGACAAAAAATATTTACCACTCTTGACCACTAGGGGTTATGTTTACCCCTTCACCGTGGGACAGTTGAATGGTTAAGGCGCACACCAAGACCCAGTCTGTGACAGTTTTTTGAACTACAGTATGCCGATGATGCTGCATTCATTAGTCACAGTGCTTCTGGTCTCCAGCGTACGCTCTCTACCTTGGCATCCACGTATGCCAGTGCTGGTCTAGTCGTGAATGCTCAGAAAACCAAAGTCCTTCACCAGTGTGCTCCCAACGACATCCACCACCCTCAAGCTACCTTCAAGGTCGGTGACGATGTCCTGCGTCAGGTTGACAACTTCACCTACCTGGGTACTATCATCTCGTTGTCTTGCTCCATCGATAATGAAGTCCAGAACCGGATCAGTCAAGCAGCTACCACCTTCGACAGATTTTCTCCTGAGGTTTTCCTAAATTGTGACATTACTGTCTCTACCAAGGTCGAAGTCTGCCACGCTGTAGTCATCTCTTCACTTCTGTATGCCTGCAAGGCCTGGACCCTCTATAGGATGCACATCCGATGCTTCAAAGCGTTTCACTTCCAGAGTCTGCAGAAGATTCTCGGTCTCATATGGGCTGATAGAGTCCCCCATGTCACCATTCTTCAGACAGCCGGTTGTGTGAGCACTGAGGCACAGATCGTCAAGAGGCAGCTGCGTTGGGTTGGACATGTCCATAGGATGCTGGAGGATCGGTTTCCCTGCATGATCCTCTATGGAGAGCTTTCCAGTGAATGATGTACAGTTGGCGGTCAGCAGAAGCGGTTGAAAGATACCCTGAAGGCTTCACTGAAGAAATGCAACATTTCGCCTTCCAGCCTGGAACAGTTAGCCACCGATCGTTCCACCTGGCACTCTACCGTCAATCAAGCCGTTCAGTTCTTTGAAGACTGCTGCATGCATGCCAGGGAGGATTGCCGACGTCACGCGTGGCAACTCAACCCTCTACCCAAAGATGGTATTCCTTGTCCAACCTGTGGGCGCAGGTGTGCCTCTGCGTTTGGTCTACGCAGTCATCAACACAGCTGCCAACGACATCCCCGATACAGCAACTGATGTAGGGCAGCAGAGAAGATGTCGTCATCACATAATTGAATGAATGAATGAATGAATCTTTATTTTCGGATAGATTAAAAGTAAAGATTAAAAAGAAACAGAATAATATCACAAAGGGGAAAAAATCCAACAAGGTCAAATTAAACAACTAGAAAAGCACTCGGAGAGCGCAGACAGCGCCGCAGTTCCGCCCATACAGTCTTGAGATTCCTTGATCATGAAAACATATGAGAAGCAGTGGTTCAGTAGTTATTCACGAAAATGGCATTTTCCGTAATGGCGGCCACAGTTCCTCCCATACAATGTTTGTGTGTACGTTTTCAGATTCGTTGACCATGAAACATATGACTAGCAATTGGATTGACAATGATAGGATTAGTGGTTCAGTAGTTATTGTGGAAAATGGCATTTTCCATAATGGCGGCCACAGTTCCTCCCATACAGTGTTTGTGTGTACGTTTTCAGATTCCTTGACCATGAAAACATATGAGTAGCAATTGGATTGACAATGATAGGATTAGTGGTTCAGTAGTTATTCACGAAAATGACATTTTCCATAATTGCGGCCACAGTTCCCCCCATACAGTGTTTGTGTGTACGTTTTCAGATTCGTTGACCATGAAAACATATGACAAGCAATTGGATTCACAATGATAGGATTAGTGGTTGAGTAGTTATTGAGGAAAATGGCATTTTCCGTAATGCCGGTTTAGCGCTACAGTTCCCCCCATACAGTGTTTGTGTGTACGTTTTGAGATTCCTTGACCATGAAAACATATGACAAGCAATTGGATTGACAATGATAAGATTAGTGGTTCAGTAGTTATTCACGAAAATGGCATTTTGCATAATGCCAGTTTAGCGCTACAGTTCCCCCCATACAGTGTTTGTGTGTACGTTTTCAGATTCCTTGACCATGAGAACATATGACTAGCAATTGGATTGACAATGATAGGATTAGTGGTTCAGTAGTTATTCTTGAAAATGGCCTTTTCGGTAATGGCGGCCACAGTTCCCCCCATACAGTGTTTGTGTGTACGTTTTCAGATTCCTTGACCATGAAAACATATGACTAGCAATTGGATTGACAATGATAGGATTAGTGGTTCAGTAGTTATTCACGAAAATGGCATTTTGCGTAATGGCGGTTTTCTTGTGGACGGTGATCCGGATCACCACCAAAATCTAATCATCTGTAGGATACCCCATTTCTGACAATCTGTGAAAATTTCATGAAAATCCGTCCATAACTTCTTGAGTTATCTTGCTAACAGATAAGCAGACAAACAAACAAACAGACAAACAGACAAACAAACAAACAAACAGACAAACCAACACCGATGATCACATAACCTCCCCCTTTGGCGGAGGTAATAACTCCTCTGATTATACAGTTCAACATAAGTTATCCGAAATGGGTGATGGCTGAAGCCGCAGCTTATATTGCCCACTCATGTTCCATCCAAAAATGCAAAAGAAAAACAAAACAAGAGCGATTACAATTCGAAACAAAGCTAAGACAAAATGTGACAAAAAAAACTAAGCAACAACACAACACAGACTGGATATGACAGTCCTTATGTGATTTTACATGTCATCTTGTATATATGTTTGGAGTATTTCTTCCTTTAGTTTTTGTTTAAATTGTCCAAGCGTTGTACAAGATTTTAATTCAGGTCCAAAATTGTTCCATAATCTTACTCCTTGCACTGAAACACAGTGTTGCTTGGTGGTAGTTCTCACTGAAGGTTTTTGAAATATACATGTTCCTCTTAAATGATATTGTTTCTCCCTTATTTGGAACAACTTTTGGATATTTGCGGGCAGTGATAGATTCTTCACTTTAAACATTACTACTGCAGTTTTAAAGTCAACCAGAACTTTCAACTTGAGAGCTTTTAATTTAAGAAATTAAATTGATGGGCAACCAAAGATTGTAGTGGTATCTGTATAACACTTTGATTATTTAGGATTTTTGACATTGTGTTTTTTACTCAGAAAAATCAAGAAAGGATTATATAGGTCATTAAAGTGCTCAGAAGAACAATTCACCATGCTTCATGTGCCCAAAAAGCTCAATTTAAACTTTTAGAATAAGTATTTCACTGACATACTTGCTGATTATTTGCAAAGCCCCACTACTGTTGTTGAAATACAGTAACTGTGGTTATTAACTGAAACCGCTGTCTGAGAAATTTCTTCTCACCTGAAAGAAAAATACCCTGTTTACTCATACATCAACAGTAGGAAATAAATCAGACAGAATGTAAAAACAAGTCTAAAGTTGTTGGTAACACACGGGGCCACTCAGCTAAATGACGCACGCAAACGAACGCTGTGGGGACTGGCAAGCGGCAGCCACATCTGGACCAGTTTGCCATCAGGGAGGGGCTGACTGAGCTGACTGCTTTTATTGGACTGGACTTGATGTGGTGTGTGATTTTTGGTCAGGGAGATGAGTTAACTGTGGAGTTGGCAGGGCTTAATACAGCTCCTATTCTCAACTTTTCTTCTTTCAAATAAAAACAAATGTAGCAAAAAAAAAAAGAAATGGATTGCAGAAGAAAGATTACTTAGATATTCAGTGAATTTATCAGTAGGTCATCTCCCTCCCTCATTTTTCCTTTCGCACACTGCAATCGTGTAGTTGAAGTTAGAGCAAGTTTAGGATTCTAGATTAGCAATCTTAAGTGTTCGGTCAGACCCCACACTTTCCATCTGCAGCAATCATTGATACTCTAATATTCTATTTCCACAAAGTAATCACAGAGGACGGTAGAGGAATCTAGCTCATTCCAACTGAACTCAGTCCACCGATAAATCAATATTCACTGACATAGCCTAATATTTGGTGTGGGATAAGGCTGTTTTGTATGATCTCATAATCAAATCGTGCAAAAAAGGACCTTTTGAGATGGAGGGGAAAGACATTTGCACCTTAAAGGCACAGTTCACCACTGTGAGCTGAGACTTAATTACAATGACCTTACAACAGGGTAGTAGCCTAAAGTGAAGAATTCAGGCAAACCAAGCAACCCCCACCCCCCCAACAATTGCACACTACAGGCCCTATTGCCATCAGACCTGATAAATGAGTTCCTTTCCTTGATTGCTGCATTAGAACCAAGAGTGTGGAATTGGCAGAAAGAAAAGGGAGAGAGAAATGAGGGAATTGAAGAGTGAAAAGAGGAAAAAAAGATAGGACAATTTATATGGGAATGTGAAAAAAGAAATGCACAGCACTGTCAGTCTGATATTGTTTAGTCGTTTTTGTAGTTGGTCTAATAACTTCATATGCAACAGATAGTCTGTTTTTATTTAAAACTTAACAAGTTGATGCACATTTGTTTTTGTTTGGTTTATTATGAGCTTGTGGAGAGTGTGGGAAATGATGAGGCCAATTTGCGAACAGACGAAGTTGACATAATGCACGGCTCAGGAGACGCACACACACAGGCTTAGAGTAGTTCAAAGAGTTTATTAACAGCAGGGGCGAGTGAGTGAGTGTCTGCGGGATGTAAATGTGCTGGTGATGGTGTCTGCTCCAAGCGCAGGGGCAGGTGACCGTACAGCCGAGCAACCCTATGGAGAGAGCACAGGGAGAGGGTGACGGGCATACACCAACACAGGAGGAATTTAAGGCGAGAGAAGGACTTACTTGGTGGGTCAGGATAGCTGGCACTACAAGGGGGTGAAGGCCCGGAAGACAGCCACCTGGAGAGCTCCGTGCAGCAGCGAGGATTGGGCGATGGAGAGGAGATGTCCGCCGCTGGGGAATCCACCTGTGCACAGGGGAGAAGACTGAAGAGAAAAAGGTAAGCGATCTTCTTACAAAAATGGTTTGCTGAAGGGAAGTATGCTCACAACGGTGAGGGACGAAGTCTGACGGCTTCAGGCCGAGCCTCCGGGCGAGACGGCCTTTATCCCTCGCCGCTGATGATCGTCAGGTGCGTGAGCAGGTGGCGCCGCTGATGAATGGCGCGGCGTGACAGTACTCCCCCCTCTAGCAGCGCCTCCTGGCGATGGCTTATCCGGGTGCGCTCGGTGGAAGTCCGCGATGAGCGATGGGTCCAACACAAACGACGGGGGCACCCATTGTCGATGCTCGGGCCCATAGCCCTCCCAGTCCACCAGGTATTGCAACCCACGGCCTCGGCGCCGGGAGTCCAGGATGGAGGAGACGGACCAGGCCGGATGGCCACCAATCATCCGGGGCGCGGGTTGCGCTGCAGGAGGAGGGCAAAGGGGGTCAGTGACTGCCAGTTTCACCTTCGACACGTGGAAAGTGGGATGGATGCGGAGGGAGGGGGGAATAGCCACGCGCACAGCCACCGGGTTGATGATCCGGGTGATGGGAAAGGGACCCATAAAACGCTGTGCCAGCTTCCTCCTCTCGCCTTTTAATGTGACGTCCTGGGTAGACACATACACGAGTTGCCCAACTCTGTACGCCGGGGCAGGTCTTCTGTGCCGGTCCGCCACGGTCCTGTTGCGCTCCGCTGTGCGTAAAAGCGCATGACGCGCGGCAGCCCAGGTGGAGCGGAACTGCCTAAGGTGCGCCCGAACAGAGGGGACAGTCACCTCGTTCTCCTGCGCTGGAAACAGCGGGGGGTCGTAACCCAGGGACGCCTTGAAGGGGGACATCCCCGTTGCAGAAGAGCGGGCGGTGTTGTGGGCATACTCCACCCAGGCGAGATGGTTGCTCCAGGACGTCGGCTTGGATCTAGTAACACAGCGGAGCGCAGCCTCCAGCTCCTGATTGGTCCTCTCACACTGCCCGTTAGACTGGGGGTGATGGCCGGAGGAGAGGCTCACCTTGGCTCCGATGGCGTTACAAAAGGATCTCCAAACCTCGGATGAAAATTGGGGACCCCGGTCCGAGACCACGTCCACCGGAATCCCGTGCAGCCTGACCACGTGTTGGACGAGGAGGCCCGCCGTCTCCAGGGCAGTAGGGAGACCTCGCAGGGGAATGAAGTGCGCAGCCTTGGAGAAACGGTCCACAATGGTCAGGACGGTGTCAAAGGAGCTGGAAACGGGGAGTCCGGTGACGAAGTCCAGTGCGATGTGCGACCAGGGCCTGCCGGGGACGGGCAGAGGCTGGAGCAGACCCGCTGGGGGGGCATTTCCCGACTTGCTGGTGGCACAGATTGGGCAAGCCCGGGCGTAGCGGGCTGCGTCCCTCCGCAGGCCTGGCCACCAAAAGGACCGTTGGAGGAGGCTGATCATCCGAGAGGTGCCGGGATGACAGGTGAGCCGGGAGGTGTGGAGCCAGTGGATGACCTCTCCTCGGACCGCAGACGGGACGTACAGTCTTCCCTCCGGTCCGCCGCCAGGATCAGGTTCCACCTCCTGCGCCTTCCGGATCTTGTCTTCAATGTCCCAAGAGATGGCACCGAGGACGCACGACCTGGGCAGGATAGTGTGGGGCGTCTCCTCAGCCTCCACGGGGGTGAACTGCCTAGAGAGGGCGTCAGGCAGGCCGTTTTTGGAGCCCGGCCTGAAGGTGATCGAGAAGCGGAACCTGGCGAAGAACAAAGACCAGCGCGCCTGGCGGGCATTCAGGCGCTTGGCAGATCGTAAATACTCTAAGTTCTTGTGGTCCGTCAGGACCACAAACGGCAGGTCCGCCCCCTCTAGCCAGTGGCGCCACTCCTGTAAGGCGAGTTTAATGGCCAGGAGCTCTCTGTCCCCCACATCGTAGTTCCTCTCCGCCGGGGACAGGCGCCGGGAGAAGAAGGCGCACGGCCGTTTGGCGCCATCGTCAGGTGACCGCTGGGATAACACTGCTCCCACTCCCGTGTCCGATGCGTCCACCTCCACAATGCACTGCAGCGCGGGGTCGACCTGGCGAAGGACCCGGGAGGAGGAGAACTCCGCCTTCAGCGCCCTAAAGGCAGCAGCGACCTCTTCAGTCCACCGGAACGGGACCTTCGGGGACGTGAGGCGGGTCAGCGGTCCGACGATCGAGCTGAAATTTGGGACAAAGCGGCGGTAAAAATTGGCGAAGCCAACAAACTGTTGCACCTGCTTCCGGGATGCGGGAGTAGGCCACTCCACCACCGCCTTCACCTTCTCTGGGTCTGGGAGCACCTGATCTTGAGCGATGATGAATCCCAGGAAGGATGTGGTCCTAGCGTAGAACTCGCATTTCTCAGCCTTCACGTACAGACGATTCTCCAGCAGTCTTTGGAGGACCCGCCTCACATGGACCTGGTGCTCGTCCCTGGACCTGGAGAAGATAAGGATGTCATCCAGGTAGACGAACACAAAAAGGCCGATGAAATCCCGGAGGACGTCATTAATGAGGCGCTGAAAGACGGCAGGAGCGTTGGTCAGCCCGAACGGCATGACGAGATACTCAAAGTGGCCGTTCGGGGTGCGGAAGGCTGTCTTCCATTCATCTCCCTCCCGGATCCGGACGAGGTGGTAAGCGCTGCGTAAATCCAGCTTGGTAAACCAGGTCGCCCCCTGGAGGGAGTGAAAGGCAGTGTCCATGAGGGGCAGGGTGTAACGGTCCCTCTCAGTGATGTCATTCAGCGCTCGGTAGTCTATGCAGGGGCGGAGGGATCCGTCCTTCTTCCCGACAAAAAAAAACCCTGCCCCCACGGGTGACGACGATGGGCGAATAATCCCAGCGCTCAGAGATTCCTTCAGGTAGGCATTCATGGTCTCCTTCTCCGGCGCCGACAGGCTGTAGAGCCGACCAGATGGCAGGGGAGCCCCCTGGCGGAGGTTGATGGCACAGTCATATGGTCGATGCGGGGGAAGAGACATAGCTTTCGATTTGCTAAATACCATACCCAGGTCGTGAAATTCTGGAGGCACCAATGACAGGTCCGGAGGTGCTGTATCCGCCACAGGGGGAGCCGCGGATGGGGAGCAGGCAGCGGACTGAAGGCAGGTGCCCATACAAAAGGTGCTCCATGCCGATACCCCAGCGGACCTCCAGTCCAGGACAGGGTTGTGGAGGCGTAGCCAGGGATACCCCAGGATGACGGGCGACACAGAGTTGGGCAGGACGTAAAATACCATCTCCTCCCGGTGGTTCCCTGAGATGATGACTGGGACTGGCATGGTCTGGTGAGAAACTCTCCCAAGGGAGGCACGGGAGAGATGGACCAGGGAGATGGGGTGTTTCAATGCCTGACAGCGGATGCCCAATCGGGTTGCCAGGCCTTGTGAAATGAAGCTGCCCTCTGCGCCTGAATCCACCAGTGCGTGGGTGAGGTGCCCAGTGGGATTGTGGCAAAAACGGATGGGCAGCTTCAATTGGGTGAGGGGACTTTGCCGATTGACGTCCGCGAGGCCCCCTACAGTGACTCGCGGACCCCGCCGTTTGGCTTTTGTGGGCAAAGCTCTATCGTGTGTTGACTGTCTCCGCAATACATGCAGAGACCCAACTCACGGCGGCGCTGTCTCTCTGCCGAGGAGAGCTTTGCCCAGCCCGTCACCATCGGCTCCGACTCCTCGGGGCACGATGGTGGCGGCGTCGCCAGGGGGCGAGCTTGGGGCAGGCGTAGCGGGACTCCCCGAGGGCGAGAAGCAGACGGCTTCCGTCCTGAGGAGCGCTCGCGCAGCCTGTTGTCCAAGCTGATTGCCAGTGAGGTTAGCTCCGCTAATGTTCCGGGGATATCCCGTCCAGCCAGTTCATCCCTTAGATCACTATTGAGGCTGCGGAGAAACAGGCCGCAGAGGGAGCGCTCCTCCCAGCCCAATTCCTCCGCCGCTACCCGGTACTCGATGGCATAATCCGCGGCCGACCGGTTTCCCTGCTGGAGAGCAAGAAGCCGATCGACCTGGACCGCCTCGGAACGAGAATGATCGAACACCTCCAGGAAGCGCCTCACGAACTCGGCATAGGTGAGGGTGGCATAACTGGGTCTCGCCATGATAGCGTAGGCCCAAGTTAGAGCGCGCCCCTCCAGGAGGTTCCCTATATAGCCGATTCGACTGTGATCTGAGGGAAAGTCTCCGGGCACACGGTCAAACACGGACTCACACTGCATCACAAACCCCCGTGCTCCGCCGAGCTTTCCGCTAAAGCGAGCGGGGGTCGGAATTGGTGTGAGTCGGGCCGGTGCCACTGGAGCTGGCTGGACGGCCACCGGAGCAGCAGGAGCTGCACCACCCTGAGGAGCCGGGGGGAACGGCTGCTGGGGGTCCAGGCGGTCCAATCGGCCAGTGATGATTACTAATTGATTTAAGATGACCTGCTGTTGATAAGCAATTTGATCCACTCTAGCCTCGAGAGTGGTAAGCCGGTGTGCGAGCCCGCCGTCCGCCGAGCCGCTCTGCTGAAGCCGTACTGACATAATGCACGGCTCAGGAGACGCACACACACAGGCTTAGAGTAGTTCAAAGAGTTTATTAACAGCAGGGGCGAGTGAGTGAGTGTCTGCGGGATGTAAATGTGCTGGTGATGGTGTCTGCTCCAAGCGCAGGGGCAGGTGACCGTACAGCCGAGCAACCCTATGGAGAGAGCACAGGGAGAGGGTGACGGGCATACACCAACACAGGAGGAATTTAAGGCGAGAGAAGGACTTACTTGGTGGGTCAGGATAGCTGGCACTACAAGGGGGTGAAGGCCCGGAAGACAGCCACCTGGAGAGCTCCGTGCAGCAGCGAGGATTGGGCGATGGAGAGGAGATGTCCGCCGCTGGGGAATCCACCTGTGCACAGGGGAGAAGACTGAAGAGAAAAAGGTAAGCGATCTTCTTACAAAAATGGTTTGCTGAAGGGAAGTATGCTCACAACGGTGAGGGACGAAGTCTGACGGCTTCAGGCCGAGCCTCCGGGCGAGACGGCCTTTATCCCTCGCCGCTGATGATCGTCAGGTGCGTGAGCAGGTGGCGCCGCTGATGAATGGCGCGGCGTGACAGAAGTTTATTAACACGCTCTCATCAGTCATACACAGAAAAGCATGAAAGCATTCAGGCACGGTTCTCCTCCTTATTCTATGCAAACACTAAGGAGGCGTACACCTCATCACAACTCCCCCCACTCGGGAGCTCGGATCACAACTTGGTTCATTTCCGGCCGGTGTACAAACCCCTAGTGCACAGACAACCTCCGGCCATGCGCACAGTGAAGTTATAGTCTGAGGAGGCAATGGACACTCTAAAAGGCTGTTTTGAAACCACCGCCTGGGAGCAGCTCTGCGATCCACATGGTGAGGACATCGATGGCTCACTCACACCATCATGGACTACATCAGCTTCTGTGTGGACAACACCGTTCCCACCAAGACCATACGGTGTTGCTCGAACAACAAACCCTGGATCAACCCTGAGATAAAAACACTTCTGAGAGAGAAGAAGAGGATCTTCAGGTCGGGGAAGAGGGAGATGCTGAAGTCCGTACAGAGGGAGCTGAGGAGAAAGATCAGAGAAGGCAAGGACAGCTTCAGGAAGAAGATGGAGGACAAGCTGCAACAAAGCGACATCAGCGGGGTCTGGAGAAACCTCAAAACCATCTCGGGGCTCCAGAATACCTCCCCCCCAGGCCACGGGGGGCAGGGAGTGGGCGAACAATCTGAATTTGTTTTTCAATAGATTTGACCAACCGCCCTCCCCCCTGACTGCACAACAACCACTGCTGCCTCTAAAGACATCAAGTCCTGCTGCCCACTCCCCACTCCACCAACACCCCCCCACCCCCAACACACAGCCCCCCAACGTGACCCTCACTAAGACCCAGGTGAGGACGGAGCTGAGGAAGATCAAGGCGAGGAAGGCGTCGGGACCGGACGGCATCAGCACAAAGCTCCTCAAGTCCTGTGCAGACCAGCTGTGTGGGATTGTGGAGTACATCTTCAATCTGAGCCTGAAGCTGGGGAGGGTACCACAGCTGTGGAAAACATCTTGTGTGGTACCTGTACCAAAGACTTCCCGCCCCAAAGATCTGAACAGCTACAGACCAGTGGCCTTGACGTCCCACATGATGAAGACCCTGGAGAGACAGCTCCTTGCTCACCTCCGCCCCCTGGTGGGACCAGCGATGGAGCCACTCCAGTTCGCCTACCAGCATGGCATTGGGGTGGAGGATGCGGTGATCTTCCTCCTTCACCGTTCTCTGTCCCACCTGGAGAAGCCCGGGAATGCGGTGAGGATCATGTTCTTTGACTTCTCCAGTGCTTTCAACACCATCCAACCGATGATCCTGAAGGACAAGCTGCTGTGCGCAGGGGTGGACCAGCACCTGTCATCATGGATCCTGAACTACCTCACAAACCGGCCTCAGTTTGTGAGAACCCGGGACTGTGTGTCCGACACGATCATCAGTAGCACGGGCCCCCCCCAGGGAACGGTTTTGGCTCCCTTCCTGTTCACCCTTTATACTGCAGACTTCTCACACAACACAACACACTGCCATCTACAGAAGTTCTCTGATGACGCTGCGATTGTTGGCCTCATCTCCAACGGAAATGAAGCTGAGTACAGAGGGCTTATCCGGGACTTCGTGGACTGGTGCCATCAGAACTGCCTCCAGATCAACGTGAGGAAAACTAAGGAGCTGGTGGTGGACTGCTGCAGGCAAGGACAACCCCTCACAGCACCAGTAAATATACAGGGAACAGACATCGAGATGGTGACATCCTATAAGTACCTGGGTGTTCATCTGAACAATAAACTAGACTGGTCACACAATACTGACGCACTCTACAAGAAGGGACAGCGCAGGCTGTTCCTACTGAGGAGACTCAGGTCTTTTGGTGTACAAGGGGCGCTGCTGAAGACATTCTATGACACGGTGGTGGCATCAGCCATCACTTTTGGAGTGGTCTGCTGGGGCAGTGGCATTACTGACATAACGTTCGGCTCAGGAGACGCACACACACAGGCTCAGAGTAGTTCAAACTGTTTATTAACAACAGGGATGTTTGGGTGCGTGTCTGCGGAATGTTAATGTGTTGGTGGTGGCGTCTGCTTCGGACCCAGAGGCAGGAGACCGTTCAGCCGGCAACCCTATGGGAGAAATTGGACACAGGGTGATGAGCACACACCAACACAGGAGGAGAATAGGCGAGGGAGAGAAGCTTACTTGTTTGGGCAGATGACTGGCGCTTCAAGGATGGAAGCCCGGGAGACAGCCACCTGCAGGGCTCGGTGCAGCAGCGAGGAGAGACGAGGGACGGGATTGTCCGCCGCCGAGGAATCCACCTGTGCACAGGGGAGCAAACTGGAGAGATGAGGTAAGTGATCTTCTTACCGGTAAAGAGGATGCTGAAGAGAATGTGGTAGAAGTCCATGCAAGGGAAATGAAGTCTACGGCTTCAGGCCGACGCTCAGGGCGAGGCGGCTTTTATCCTTCGCCGCTGACGAGTAGCAGGTGCGTGGGCAGGTGGCGCCGCTGATGAATGGCGCGGCGTGACAGTACTCCCCCCTCTAGCAGCGCCTCCTGGCGATGGCTTATCCGGGTGCGCTCGGTGGAAGTCCGCGATGAGCGATGGGTCCAACACAAACGACGGGGGCACCCACTGTCGATGCTCGGGCCCATAGCCCTCCCAGTCCACCAAGTATTGCAACCCACGACCCCGGCGCCGGGAGTCCAGGATGGAGGAGGCGGACCAGGCCGGATGGCCACCAATCATCCGGGGCGCGGGTTGCGCTGCAGGAGGAGGGCAAAGGGGGTCAGTAACCACCAGTTTCACCTTCGACACGTGGAAAGTAGGATGAATGCGGAGGGAGGGGGGAATAGCCACGCGCACAGCCACCGGGTTGATGATCCGGGTGATGGGGTAGGGACCCATGAAGCGCTGTGCCAGCTTTCTCCTCTCGCCTTTTAGAGTGACGTCCTGGGTGGAAATGTAAACAAGCTGCCCAACTCTGTACGCCGGGGCAGGTCTCCTACGCCGGTCCGCCACAGTCCTGTTGCGCTCCGCTGTGCGCAATAGCGCATGGCGCGCGGCAGCCCAGGTGGAGCGGAACTGCCTGAGATGGGCCCTGACTGACGGGACAGTTACTTCACTCTCCTGCTCCGGAAACAGCGGGGGGTCGTAACCCAGGGACGCTTTGAAGGGGGACATCCCTGTAGCAGAAGAGCGAGCGGTGTTGTGGGCATATTCAACCCAGGCAAGATGGTTGCTCCAGGACGCGGGTTTGGATCTGGACACACAGCGGAGCGCAGCCTCCAGCTCCTGGTTGGTCCTCTCACACTGCCCGTTGGATTGGGGGTGATGGCCAGAGGAGAGGCTCACCTTGGCTCCGATGGCGTTGCAGAAAGACCTCCAAACCTCAGATGAAAACTGGGGGCCCCGGTCCGAGACCACGTCCACCGGAATCCCATGCAGCCTGACCACGTGTTGGACGAGGAGGTCCGCCGTCTCCAGGGCAGTAGGGAGGCCTCGCAGGGGGACGAAGTGCACGGCCTTGGAGAAGCGGTCCACGATGGTCAGGATGGTGTCATAGGAGTTGGAGATGGGGAGTCCGGTGACGAAATCCAGAGCGATGTGCGACCAGGGCCTGCCAGGGACGGGCAGGGGCTGGAGCAGACCCGCTGGAGGGGCATTTCCCGACTTGCAGGTGGCACAGATTGGGCAAGCCCGGGCGTAGCGGGCTGCATCCCTCCGCAGGCCTGGCCACCAAAAGGACCGTTGGAGGAGATCTATCATCCGGGAGGTGCCAGGGTGACAGGTGAGCTTGGAGGTGTGGAGCCAGTGGATGACCTCTCCTCGGACCGCGGATGGCACGAACAGCCTCCCCTCCGGTCCGCCGCCAGGGTCAGGTTCCACCTCCTGTGCCTTCCGGATCTTGCTCTCAATGTCCCACGAGATGGCTCCCACGACGCACGACCTGGGCAGGATGGAGTGGGGCGCCTCCTCCGACTCCACGGGGGCAAACTGCCTGGAGAGGGCGTCAGGCAGGATGTTCTTAGAGCCAGGCCTGAAGGTGATGGAAAATTGGAACCTGGCGAAGAACAGGGACCAGCGCGCCTGGCGGGCGTTCAGGCGCTTGGCAGACCGTAAGTATTCCAAGTTCTTGTGGTCCGTGAGGACCACAAACGGCAGGCTTGCCCCCTCTAACCAGTGGCGCCACTCCTGCAGGGCGAGCTTGATGGCCAAGAGCTCTCTGTCCCCCACATCGTAGTTTCTCTCCGCCGGGGACAAGCGCCGGGAGAAGAAGGCGCACGGTCGCTTGGCGCCATCGTCCGGTGACCGCTGGGACAGCACTGCTCCCACTCCCGTGTCCGAGGCGTCTACCTCTACAATGCACTGCAACGCGGGGTCGACCTGGCGAAGGACCCGGGAGGAGGAGAATTCCGCCTTCAGCGCCTCAAAGGCGGCAGCGACCTCTTCGGTCCACCGGAACGGGACCTTCGGGGACGTGAGGCGGGTCAGTGGTCCAACGATGGCACTGAAGTTGGGAACAAAGCGGCGGTAGAAATTGGCGAAGCCAACAAATTGCTGCACCTGCTTCCGGGATGCAGGTGTAGGCCATTCCACCACCGCCTTTACCTTCTCTGGGTCGGGGAGCACCTTATCGTGGGCGATGATGAACCCCAGGAAGGACGTACTCCTGGCGTAAAATTCACACTTTTCTGCCTTAACGTACAGACGGTTCTCCAGCAGCCTTTGGAGGACCCGCCTCACGTGGACCTGGTGCTCATCCCTGGACTTGGAGAAGATGAGGATATCGTCCAGGTAGACGAACACGAAAAGGCCAATGAAGTCCCGGAGGACGTCATTAATGAGGCGCTGGAAGACTGCAGGAGCGTTGGTCAACCCGAACGGCATCACCAGATATTCAAAGTGGCCGTTCGGGGTACGGAAGGCCGTTTTCCACTCATCTCCCTCCCGGATCCGGACGAGGTGGTAAGCGCTGCGTAGGTCCAGCTTGGTGAACCAGGTCGCCCCCTGGAGGGAGTGGAAAGCAGTGTCCATGAGAGGCAGGGTGTAACAGTCCTTCTCCGTGATATTATTGAGGGCCCGGTAGTCGATACAAGGGCGGAGGGACCCATCCTTTTTCCCCACGAAGAAGAACCCTGCCCCCACGGGTGACGATGATGGGCGGATAATCCCAGCACTTAATGATTCCTTCAGGTAGGCGTTCATCGTCTCCTTCTCCGGCGCAGACAGGCTGTAAAGGCGACCAGAAGGTAAGGGAGCCCCCTGGCGGAGGTTGATGGCGCAGTCATAGGGCCGATGAGGGGGAAGAGACATAGCTTTCGCTTTGCTGAACACCATACCCAGGTCGTGAAATTCTGGGGGCACCAGAGACAGGTCCGGGGGTGCAGCGTCCGTTGCAGGGGGAGGAGCGGACGGAGAGCAGGCAGCGGACTGAAGGCAGGTGCCCATACAGAACGTACTCCATGCCGAGATCCCAGCTGATTTCCAATCCAGGACCGGATTGTGAAGGCGGAGCCAGGGATACCCCAGGATGACGGGCGACACAGAGTTGGGAAGGACGTAAAAGGTCATCTCCTCCCGGTGGTTTCCCGAGATGATGACCGGTAGGGGAACAGTTTGATGTGTCACTCTCCCGAGGGTGGCACGGGAGAGGTGGATCAGGGAGATGGGAGTGTTGAGTGCCTGGCAGCGGATGCCCAATCGGGTTGCCAGGCTTTGTGAAATGAAGCTGCCTTCTGCGCCCGAATCCACCAGTGCGTGGGTGAGGTGCCCAGTAGGGTTATGGCAGAAACGGATGGGCAGCTTCAATTGAGTAAGTGATCCTAACCGATTGACATCCGCGAGGCTTCCAACAGTGACTCGCGGACCCCACCGACTGGCTTTCCGTGGACAACGCTCCACGGTGTGTTGGTCGCCCCCGCAATACATGCAGAGGCCCAACTCACGGCGGCGTTGTTTCTCCACAGGGGAAAGTTTAGTCCAGCCCGTCACCATCGGCTCCGACTCCTCGGGGCGCGATGCTGGCGGCGCCGCCAGGGGGCGAGCTTGGAACAGGTGCGGCGAGGCTCCACGAGGGCGAGAAGAAGAAGACCTCCGCCCCGAGGAGCGCTCGCGCAGCCTGTTATCCAAACTTATCGCTAAGGATGTCAGCTCCGCTAGCGTCCCAGGGATATCCCGACCAGCCAGTTCATCCCTCAGATCACTATTGAGGCTGCGGAGGAACAGGCCACAGAGGGAGCGTTCCTCCCAGCCCAATTCCTCCGCCGCTACCCGGAAGTCGACCGAGTGGTCCGCTGCCGACCGGCTTCCCTGCTGGAGAGCGAGAAGCCGATCGACCTGGACCGTTTCGGTTTGTGAGTGGTCAAAGACCTCCAGAAAGCGCCTCACGAATTGGTCATAGGTGAGGGTGGCATAACTGGGCCTCGCCATTACGGCGTAGGTCCAGGTTAACGCACGCCCCTCCAGAAGATTCCCTATGTAACCAATTCGGCTGTGATCCGAGGGAAAATCTCCGGGCACACGGTGGAACACGGACTCACACTGCATAATAAACCCCCGCGCTCCGCCGAGCTTACCGCTAAAGCGGGCGGGGGTCGGAATCGGCGTGAGCCGAACCGGTGCCACTGGAGCCGGCTGGACGGCCGCTGGAACAGCAGGAGCCGCGCCACCCTGGCGAGTCGGGAGGAACGGCTGTTGGGGGTCCAAGCGGTTCAATCGGTTAGTCAGTTCTAATAATTGATTAAGAACCACCCGTTGCTGATAAACAATCTGATCCACCCGAGCCTCGAGGATGGTAAACCGGTGTGCGAGCCCGCCGTCCGCCGAGCCGCTCTGCTGAAGCCGTACTGACATAACGTTCGGCTCAGGAGACGCACACACACAGGCTCAGAGTAGTTCAAACTGTTTATTAACAACAGGGATGTTTGGGTGCGTGTCTGCGGAATGTTAATGTGTTGGTGGTGGCGTCTGCTTCGGACCCAGAGGCAGGAGACCGTTCAGCCGGCAACCCTATGGGAGAAATTGGACACAGGGTGATGAGCACACACCAACACAGGAGGAGAATAGGCGAGGGAGAGAAGCTTACTTGTTTGGGCAGATGACTGGCGCTTCAAGGATGGAAGCCCGGGAGACAGCCACCTGCAGGGCTCGGTGCAGCAGCGAGGAGAGACGAGGGACGGGATTGTCCGCCGCCGAGGAATCCACCTGTGCACAGGGGAGCAAACTGGAGAGATGAGGTAAGTGATCTTCTTACCGGTAAAGAGGATGCTGAAGAGAATGTGGTAGAAGTCCATGCAAGGGAAATGAAGTCTACGGCTTCAGGCCGACGCTCAGGGCGAGGCGGCTTTTATCCTTCGCCGCTGACGAGTAGCAGGTGCGTGGGCAGGTGGCGCCGCTGATGAATGGCGCGGCGTGACAATTACAGCAGCCGATGATAAGAGACTGAACAAACTGATCAAGAAAGCTAGCTCTGTCCTGGGGCAGCGCCTTGACCCAGTGGAGGAGATAGGAGAGAGAAGGATGGTGGCTAAACTGTCATCTCTGCTGGAGTCCGAGTTCCACCCTATGCAGGACATACTGAATGCACTGAGGAGCTCATTTAGCAGCAGACTACATCATCCCAGGTGCACAACCGAGAGGTTTCGCAGGTCCTTCCTACCTACAGCTGTCAGACTGTACAACCTAAGCAGGGCTGCTCGCAGAGATAGCAAAAAGACATGACAACCTAATAGTTTTGAATGCAAAAGACGCAATAGACTTACACAATGGTCCCCTCCGGTATACAACTAGGAAAATATCGGTTGCTATGGAGGGTGAGAATATGTATGGGTACATAATCATACCATGTAGGATAACTAAGTAGACGGTTGTGCTGTTTCATTCCATCTAGCTACAATGCTCCGCACTGTGTGTGTTTCTATATTTACATACTTATTCCATCTAGCTACAATGCTCCGCACTGTGTGTGTTTATATATTTACATATTTATTCCATCTAGCTACAGTGCTCCACACTGTGTGTTTATATATCTACATATTTATTCCATCTAGCTACAATGCTCTGCACTGTTTATATATTCATATATTTATTCCATCTAGCTACAATGCTCCGCACTGTGTTTATATATTTACATATTTATTCCATCTAGCTACAATGCTCCGCAGTGTGTGTGTTTATATATTCACATATTCATTCCATCTAGCTACAATACTCTGCACTGTATTTATATACTCATATATTTATTCCATCCAGCTACAATGCTCCGCACTGTGTTTATATATTTATATATCTATCCCATCTAGCTACAATGCTCCGCACTGTGTGTCTATATATATATATATATATATATATATATATTTATATTTATATGTACATATGTATACTTGCTGCTCTTGTTTTTTCTCTTGCCTTCTGATTGTTGCTCTGAGTGTTGCTATCCCTGTGCTGTTGCAATCCTGGAATTTCCCCATTGTGGGACTAATAAAGGCTTATCTTATCTTATCTTATCTTATATCCCCACCGCTCATCTCACATCTGCGTGACATTCCACATCACACTGCATGACATCCAACATCACAATACATTCACCCTTAAACCCCCCATCTACTGTTACCCTCTGCTTCCTGACTGAGACACTGTCTGACTCGCCCAAGCCTCTACAACTCTACAATATGCGTTTTGTGTCTGCTACACCCCACCCCCCCACAGACAGAATTTCAGTCACCACGTCTTTTGGGCTTCAGTCTCCTCCAATATCTGCTGTAACGGGGGTCTCTGTGCCGGCGGTGGGCTGCTGGACGTGTGTCTGACTGTGGGTGGGCCATGGCGAAGGGGGGAGGAAAACCGCTTTGCCCGTGTGGCTGTCCTGGTGAATCGTTTGCCTGGGGAGTTCTCAGTGGCGGTCTTCCACACTGAGGGGCCCGGGCCAGCAGCACTTGCTCGTCCGCCACTACAAAGGCGGGCTTAAGTCTGTCTATCCATATTTTCTCCCGACGCCCCCCCCCCCCCAAGTCTGCAAAAATGCTTGTCCCCCTGTTTCCAGCACTCAGAACGGGCCATCATAGGGTGGGCGCAATGGCGGGCGGTGGGCATCGTGTCTGACGAACACGAACTCCACGTTCTTCAAAGTTTTTGGCACAAAAGCGCAAGGAAAACAGTGGTGGGCCGGGCCGGGCAGCGTGCCTGTGTCTGCACTACGCTGCAAACGCTGAGACGGGCAGTTGTCCGGCGCGGAATTATTTGGCAAAAAATTCCCTGGGCAGCCGCAGTGGCTGAGAAAAAACCAACTCAGCCGGGGAAGCCTCGAAATCGTCTTTTGGTGCGGAACGCAATCCCAATAAAACCCACGGCAACCGGTCAACCCAATTTGCATCCGTCAACGAAGCCCTGAGTGCTGCCTTCAGTTACCTGTGAAAACGCTCGCATAACCCATTTGCCTGTGGGTTGTACGCGGTTGTGCGATGAATTGCAACACCCAGGCTGCGGGCCATCGTGGACCAAAGTTCAGAAACAAACTGAGGGCCCCTATCGGACGTGATGTCCGACGGGATCCCAAAACGCGCCACACATGTTGTCAAAAAAGCGCGCGCCATGTCCGTGGACGTGGTTGCCGCCAGCGGGACTGCTTCTGGCCAGCGTGTGGTGCAGTCCACCACTGTCAGAAGGTGCGTGCACCCCTGCGACAGCGGGAGGGGGCCCATGAGGTCCACGTGAACATGGTCGAATCTTTTAGCCGGTATACTAAACGGCTCCAAAGGAGCCTTCGTGTGTCTGTGCACTTTGGCTCGTTGGCATGCTACGCAGGCTGCCGCCCACTCTTTCACTTGTTTGCGCAGGCCTGGCCACACGAACTTCGCTCCCACCATTTTGACTGACGCGCGTACTCCTGGGTGCGCCAAAGCGTGAACTGACTCAAACACGCGGCGGCGCACCGCGACCGGGACCACCGGGCGGGGGCGTCCCGTGGAGACGTCGCAGATTGGCGGGGGGGCTGCCGTCTTGCAGTACTCTGCTCTCCAGCCTTAACCCTGTTGGTCCAGACTGGAGCGCGCGCACGTCCGTATCGCTAATCTGCTCTGCGGCCATGGCTGTATAATCTATCCCTACGCAGACCGGGTTCACAACCGCGCACGAGAGGGAGTCCGCCACCACATTCAGTTTACCCGACACATGCTGAATATCGGTCGTAAACTCCGAGATCGCGGCCAGCTGTCTCTGCTGCCGGCCCCACCATGGTTCCGAAACTTTGGCCATCGTGAACGTCAGCGGCTTGTGGTCCACGAACGCGGTGAAGCTTCGCCCTTACAGCCAGAACTGGAAGTGGCGTATGGCCAGGTGGAGAGCCAGCAACTCTCTGTCGAACGCACTGTATTTACGCTCACTGTCACACAAAGCCCTGCTGAAAAAAGCGAGCGGCTGCCAAGAACTGGCGACACGTTGCTCCACGATGGCCCCTATGGCCACGTCCAAGGCATCGGTAGTGAGTGCTATCCGGGCCGCTGGGTCCGGGTGCGCCAACAGCGTCCATCATGCGCTGGAACGTCTGTGCTGCTCCTTTTAATCCGAATAGCATGCGCAGAAACTCGAACAAGCCGAACGGAGTTATTACCGCTGTTTTGGGTATGTTCTCCGTGCGCACTGGGACCTGGTGGTAACCGCGGACCAGGTCTATTTTAGAAAAAATGCGTGCTCCCTCGAGGTGAACGGAAAAATCTTGAATGTGGGGAATCGGGTAGCGGTCGTGTGCTGTGGCGTTATTCAACCTGCGGAAATCGCCACACGGTCGCCACAACCCCTCAGCCTTAGGGACCATGTGTAGCGGGGATGCCCATGGGCTGTTCGATCGCCTGATGATGCCCAGCCTTTCCAGGTTGGCAAACTCCTCGCGCGCTATGACCAGTTTTGCTGCGTCCAAGCGCCGAGGTCGTGCGAAAACAGGCGGCCCGGTGGTGGTGATAAAGTGCTCCACCCCGTGTTTTGCGATGGCCGCTGAAAACGTCGGGACCGTGAGTGCTGGGAACTGGGTGAGCAGTGTGTGGAACTTACTGCCTGGAGCTGTGACGTTGGCTTGTGTTACTGGCCCGGCCCCTCGAGCTGCACAGGGGAGGGAGTCAAAAGACAGTGCATTAACCAGGCGCCTGTTAGCAACATCAACTAGAAAACCATGCGCACACAGAAAATCAGCTCCCAGGATCGGGAAACTCAGTGCTGCTATGACAAAAGTCCACTCGTATGTATGGCCGAGTAGAGATAAAGCCAGTGTTCTCTCACCAAAGGTCTTAATGTCCAAGCCGTTTACTGCTACCAGCCCGGGGCCGCTAGGTCCTTCCAGCCGGTCGGCGTAGGTTGGCAGGATGATGCTCTTCTGGGCTCCGGTGTCTACGAGGAAATGCCTCCCTTAGCGCGAGTCCGTCACGTAGAGCAGCTTGTTCTCTTCGCCGGCGGTTGCAGCTGCTACCGACTGCCGGCCCTGGCATTTCCCGAGCGCTTGAATTGGCACGGTGGCACGCATCTGCGTGCGTTCCCTTCAAAACGGCGGTGGTAGAAGCAGAGCGTGTCTCTCTGGTGCTCCTTGGCCCCCGCTGCCGCTACCGTTGGTGGCTCCTCGCCTCCTCTGGTCGTCTCGCTGGGCTCCGACGCTGCCGCGTTCACCGTGAGCACTCTGGTGGTGAGGATGATCCGGTCTGCCTCCTGAGCTAGCGCACAGTAGTCACACGCGGCCAGCAACGGCGAGTTGGCCAGGACCGCTCTCACCTCTTTTGGAAGGTTCCGGAGGAAAAGGTGGGCAAACAGAAAATGCCCGTCATCCGCGCCCATTATCGCCAACATCTTCTCCATCAGATCAACAGCCGAACCATCTCCTAACTCGGAATGCCTCAGGAGCCTCTCTGCTCTCTCACAGTCTGAGAGCGTGTAGCGCCGGGTCAGCACAGCTTTGAGAGCCTCGTATCTGTCGTGGTCTGGGGGCTGGTCGAGCAGGCTCGCTACCTGAAAAAATATCATAGCAGGTATCACAACTTTAAGGGCAAAAGAGAATATCCTTCTTTCCTAGAAATGACTGTGAAAATAAGACAAAGTACCCAACACAAAAATAGCAATACCCACAACTACCAGTACAAATGAGAATTTTTTTTTCCTTTTTTTCCTTTTTCCCTTTTTTTTTGGGCGGGGGGTCAAAGTGAAAATTTATCAACGCAGGAGAACACAAACAGCAAATTCCCACACTAAGAGTTCAAAACGAGAATTTTACTTTTCTCCCAGAAAAGTCAAACCAGAACTGAAATATGGACTAAGGTGACTTGATAATACATGCCTTCAGCTAATAAACAATAGAGAAACACTAAGAATCAAGTATTATCAGTCAAATGAGTGAATAGTTCCAGTGGCCTCCCAGAGTCCCAACTCTACCCAACCGTCACAAGGAAAAGGTCGGGCTGCCTACCAGACCTCTAGAACCACCAATGTAGACGAAAAGGTCCATCAGGTGGCCTCCCCGCATCACTAGGCCAGCGGACCACGGTACCCCGCTCACCTCCCCCAGCAGGCAGAAGATGAGACCGATTACCACCTCAGACCCCTGGCAGGGAACAAACCACGATGGAAACAGAAGATCATAGCGGACCCCCCAAGAGCCAGACAAGATCTCTCCAATACAGAAATAATGAAAACAAGGGAGAGTACTTGCCTGAGCTCAAGTTCCACCGCCGTCCAGGACTCCATCAATCCAGATGGCGATCCAACTGGCCCAGCCTCCTGGAGGTCTGACTCCAACTCTGCTGCGGCAGCCCCAACAGCAGGCATGATGGTCTTGGCAGTCACCGGACCCCCTGGCGCTGCAACCAACACAGATGGTTCACTCTGCGTGGCGACAGGAGATCCATTCCCAGCTGGGACTGAACTCTGCTCAGTGGAGACCCGGGGACGCTTCATCGTCGGCTCAGACTCCAAATGGCAGGCAGCCCTCCTCCTCTGTCCATATCGTGGCTGCGGGGCTGGGACCAGGTTCATCAGGGTCGCAGGCTCCTCCTCCGTCCGGCGGTCTAATTCTGGCACCGGCGGACACTTGGGGGATATAGGAGGAGACACAGAGGACACAGGTAGTGTATTTGTGGCTGCAGCAGGTGGTGAGAGCTCAGTGGACTGCATGACCTGAGTCTCACCCCCAGGAATCAGACAAGATAATTCATCAGATAGTGATAAAGAATGAAAAAACACTTTTCTGTTTTCCTGGGGAACAGTGGTCACTGCTGCAGCAGGCTCTATTCTTCCCTTTCCCATTGTATCAGTGATAGCGGTCCCCTTGGGAAGACAAGGAGGAGCCGCTTCAGAAGGATCGGTGCTGGAGGCAGCTGGAGATGAAACCACTGGGCTCACAGCAGCTGGATGAAGCGCCGCAGAGGAGGGAGGAGCAGCTGAGGCAGTTCGGTGTAGGGGAGCTGGCGAAACAGCTGACAATGAAGACCTGGAGGCTGAAGCTGCTGTCATTTCACTCTGCAGGGGCGGAGAAAACACAGCTGGCTGGGAGACAGAGGAATTTTTCTGGCAGCCCATAGCTGTATCCGAACAGGAACCTTGTGGCGTGTTCACCCGGTAGTTCTCCTCCTTCTGCTTCGGGACAGCCGTGTCGCGGGAAGGAGAAGGGTTCTGAGCTGGGCGGCGGCGTCTTCGGGCTGGAGACGAACCTATCATCAAATCAGGGAAACGCCACTGCTGAGTGGAGACAGTGGCTAGCAGTTCGGCGAACTCAGGGTAATCGCTCAGACTGGGATGTGCCTCCACAATCCTAACAGCTGCCACCACGCTCCTCAGAACTTTATCTGGGTTGCAGGAAGAGAGAGCTTCAGCCATACGGTCCCTGATGAAATCAGCTGCCCACTGTTCATCCTCACTGGGAACCCCGGCTGCCCTCCTCCTCTGGAAAACGGCTTGCTGGTGAAGCAGACACGGGAGCTGGAGCCGTGGCAGGAACCTGATAACGAGGTGAGGAACGGGAGTGCTTCGCCCTCGGCCCCGTCTTAGGCTTCCTGCAGGATTTCTTTTCCAACTCACAGTTCTTCTGCTGAAGTGCCGATAGTTCAGAAATCCTCTCCCTGCCTTCAGCATGCTCAGCAAGGCGAGGATGACGTTTAACAGCTGCCTCCGCGAGGCCCAGGTACCATAATACATCTTCGGTGGAATGTTGACGAGCTATGGCCAGGAGGTCGTCTATTTCCATAAGAGCCTGGACAAGCTCAAAACCCAGGCTAATAGGATATCACCTGGTGAAGGACGCCATAATACCCCCAAAATGCTGGCACCCGAAAAAGGAAAAATTTAGAGCCAAAAAAACAAACTCACTGTGACTGGCACCAACTGGCTGCAACCTACTGTTATGAATGCCCCTTTCAGGGCATAATTAGACTAGCTCAGTTTTCTTTTTCTCTCAGTCATATTTTGTCTTAGCCTTGCTTTAAATTGTAATCGCTCTTGTCTTGTTTTCTCTTTTTTCTCCTTTGAATTCTTGGATGGAATATGGGTGGGCAATATAAGCTGCGGCTTCAGCCATCACCCATTTCGGATAACTCACGTGGAATTGTATAGTAGAAGGAGTCTTTGTCTAATTTGACCTTGTTGTTATATTATACAGTTTCTTTTAACCTGTAATGTACTATCCGAAATAAATAAATTCATTCATTCATTCATTCATTCATTCATTCATTCATAATTGAAGCACCAAACACCAGCAGTGAGTTTGCTTATTTAGTAATGAAAAAAGGAAACATGCCATGAGGGGCAAAACACAATAATTATACATACAGTATGACCTCAAAGGGTGAATAACTGAACAAACAATGAATCATAACAGTCACTTACATATACTTAGTGAGGGCGAAACCTAACGCTGAACAAAGGACTGGAACCGGGGTTGGGGATTCCAGTCTGGTAGGGCGAGGTCGCAGCGAGGAGTAAGCCTTGACAGTGACCTTAAATAGTAACACCGAAAACTAATGAACCAACAGGTGAGGAGAGAATAGGGCTGTCGCGGTAGAGGAATTTCCCCTGCGGTGACGGTGGACAGCTCAATACCACGGTATGTGGTATTATTGCAAATGTTTTTAGGACCCTGTGGATTCAAGCTGCGAGAGTCTTGCTGCAGCTCACTCTCAACTTTATGCATGCATGTTACAGCTGTGCAGAGCTCCGCTCTTTATACAGGCATGAACTGCTGATTCTGTTAAAAAAAAGATCATTTTCATAAAGCAGTGGTGGTAACTAAGGGGTGTGTGGACTGGAGACTGCAGCGACACTCAGCTTATAAGCAGGACAGTCTCCGTACAGGACCCTGCGTGGTTCTTGTCTCCGTGATTTCAAATCAAATCAAGTCAAATCAACCTTTATTGTCATGCTGCTGTAAATACAACTGTAGTGCAGGCAAAATGAAATTACATTTCTCTAGGCATCCATATATGTAAAAAGAACATAATTTAAAACTTTTTAAATTATGTTTTAATTAAACTAAAATTTTAAATTTTAAAAACTTTTTAAATTTTTGCCGCTGTCTGAAAAATCTAATTCAAACAAGCTGCTCTCGGAGCTCATACACGGAGCATACACAGTCAGGATCATACACACTCTGCTCAGAAGGAAATAACACGCTTTATGCCCTTTCAGTGCTCACTGTTAGGCTGCATGTCCACAAAACGCGTTTTTTGTCACCCGATCGCCCTGAGCATTTTTTTTCAGTATTTGTACTTGACGCTCTGGGGAAAAAAAGGCCAGTGCCCTGTATCCCAGCAACAGCTTGTCACTCTCAGCCCAGCACTTCCACTTTCTTATGGTCAGACTTCTACTGATTTTTTTAATAGCAGTCTCTAAATAACAATGGACAGAAAATGTGTTTTTGCAGCTCTGGATGTAAAATATGATCTCACGGAAAGCAGGAGTTTGAGTACAGACCAGTACCGGCATCCTATGTCCCGCCCACGCAGCAGTTCTGATTGGCTGCTTAGGTCTGACATTGACGAGCTCAGCTGCAGTCTCTGAAAAGTTGAACTTTTTTCCAACTCTGAGCACTGCAAGAAAAAACGGCCACAGCTGAGAGCGTTTCAGCGCCGAGGGCACGCAGCGCTGTAAATGCTGGACTACATAGAGAATGAATGGAAAATAGCCACCCAGAGTGGAAAAAACGCGTTTGGTGGACACGCAGCGTAACGGCTGTATTTAACAAGGAGTCCAAATGCTTTCACCGCTAACTGCCTGCTGGAGTGAGTCTGGAGAGAGTGCCTCAAACGGCGGCAGCACTGTGTGCTGTGGAAGCTTCTTGAGTACCGGGTGCAAACATACTGTTGGTAATAAAAAATACACTTCATTTAGCAATTTATTTAATAATCAGTAGGGGCACATAAGTGAACGAGATATAGCCACACACACACAAAAAAAGTGAACACCGCGGTTGTTGCAGTTGGTCGTTTTCCTCCGCGGTAGGCGTGTCCATACCGTGGTATTACATAATTGCAGTTATCGCGACGGCCCTAGGAGAGAAAGTAATCACTAATCACAAACAGCTGTGACAGGCCGCAAGCAGGCTTGACAGGCGGAAGTCCTGCCGCAGCGCTGTCAAAATAAAAGCACAGATAATCCCCATAATAAACAAGACTGAATATAAAGGCAGAAAATAGGGAAAATAATAAGTGACTTGAGCGCGGAGCACTCGAGATCACTACAAAGTCAAGGCAACTGTGTTCACAAAACAAGTTATATTCAATAAAGTGGAATGACACCGGGAATAAGTACTGAACACATGAAAAAAGAGGTGCAAAAAGGCATAGAAAGCCAAGAAACCAGCTGAAATCCATCAAAATTTAGGAAGCCATCCCATTCCCCATCAGTGCAAATTCATTTTAGCTGGTTAAGTCCTGACTGATAGTCTTTAAAAAGGTCTGTGAATATCAGATTGTCACACCACAAAGAACTCATGATGGGTAGAAGCAAAGAGCTCTCTCTAGACCTTCGCAACCTTTTTGTTGCAAAATGTAATGTTGACATTGGTTACAGGCACATTTCTAAACCGATGAATGTTCGAAAGTGGAAAGAACATCATTTTACCATAAACTGGGCATGACCAGGAGCTTCTTGAAAGATTTTTGACAGGAGTCAAAAGAATTATCAGAAGAGTTATCAAGAGCCAAAGACCACTCGTGGAGAGCTTCAGAAAGACTTGGAGTTAGCAAGTGCTGTTGTTTCAAAGAAAACAATAAGTAATGCACTCAGCTGACATGGGCTGTATGCCCGCTCACCTCGCAAGACTCCATTGCTGAAGAAAAAGTATGTTGAAGGTCATTTAAAGTTTGCTGCACAACATCTGGGCAAGCCAGTAAAATATTGTTAGAATATAGTCTGTGATCAAATGAGACAAAAATCAAACTTTTTGGATGCCACAACACACAGCGTGTTTGGAGGAGAAATGGCACTGCATATCCCATCATGGTGTCGGGGTGTTTTTCAGCACATGGTACAATCAAACTTCATATAATTGAAGGAAAGATCAATGAACAAATGTACAGAGACATCCTGAAGATGAAACGAAGGTGGACATTTCAGCAAGACAATGATCCCAAACACACAGCCAAGGAAACTCTCAACTGGTTCCAGAGAAGGAAAATAAAGCTGCTAAAATGGCCCAGTCAGTCACCTGACCTGAATCCAATTGAAAATCTATCGAACAACCTGAAGATCAGAGATCATAGAAGACATCCATGGAACATTCAAGATTTGAAGACAGTTCGTCTGGAATAATGGGCTAAAATCACTCCTGAGCAATACCTGCACCTAGTTTCTCCATACAGGAGGCGTCTGGAAGCTGTTATTACCAACAAAGGCTTTTCTACTAAATAGTAAATGAATTTCACCAAGTGTGTTCAATACTTATTACCTGTGTCATTCCACTTTATTAAGTATAACTTATTTTGTGAACACAGTTGCCTTGATCCACGTCTGTGGAACAGCCTTCCTGAAAACCTGAGGGCAGCAGAGAATGTTGATACTTTTAAAACCAAACTAAAGACCCACTTTTTGACGCGGTTTTTATCTAAATTTATTTTTGCATTTCCCCCTTTTACCTTTTCTTATACCTGTTATCCTGTTTTAGCTGTTTTTTATCCTGTCTTAACTTTGTCTTAACTTGTTATTGTTTGGTTTGATGTCTTATTTCCTCTGGTTTTTCCTCACTGATAACACTTCCTCAGTTAAGTTTTAATGTTTTTTTTTACATGTTTTTATATGGTAGGTCGATTAGTGCTTTTGGTGTATGTTGTTTATTATTTTGTACAGCACTTTGAGCTGCTACACTGTTTGAAAAGTGCTTTATAAATAAAGTCTGATTGATTGATTGATTGATTGATTTCTTTGTATGTATGGATGACTTGGGTTGTTATTGATATTTGGTGAAAATCTCAGGTCAATGGCTCTATCAAAAATATGTTTAATGAGAAAAATGTTGATGTGTTCAATACTTATTTTCCTCACTGTATGAACTCGCAATATTTCAAGTCTCATCTGGTCAGCTTCATTTGCATTTAGTTAGCTTCAGATGTTCAGCACTGTTACTTTTAACAAAACTAAGGATGGATATTTGATTTTTCTTCTCTCTCAATAACCCATATGTCGATCATCATTTTTGCCAATACTGATATATGCACATATTTTTCCTGCCTATTTATTTATTTTTTTAAATTTTGTATACTTTATTAATCCCAGAGGGAAATTCAGGGCATCCACGGTGCCGCACCAATCCCTTCACCATTCACACACACATTTACACCTAGGGCCACTTTAGAGTCTCCAATTAACCTAACTTGCATGTTTTTGGCCTGTGGGAGGAAAACAGAGTACCCAGGGTAAACCCACGTAGACACGGGGAGAACATGTAAACTCCACACAGAAGGGTTACTGATGGTTGGGGGTGGGATCAAACCCACGACCTTCTTACTGTGCTGCCACAGTGCTAACCACTGCACCACCAAGCTGCCTGAATTTATTTACACCTTCTTCGTCTTCCATTTTCTGTTTATTACTCCAGTACCTTGGACACATGTTGCTACTACTGTGGATATTTTTCACTACTGAAATAAAATATACATATATTGTAATTACCTTCACCAAGGAGGTATGTGAATATTGCTTTTTTGTCCAATTTTTTTTATTTAATTCCATTTGTCTGTCTGTTAGCAGGCTTATACAAAAATTACCGGCCAGTTTTTGACACTTTTTTTTTATTAGAACTTGCCCTTGGGCCAAGGATGAACCCATTAGATTTTTGAGCAGCTCCGGATCAGCATACAGATTTTCGATAAGTTTCTCACTTTTTTTAATAGGGCTTTAAAAAAAGACTTTTGCTGAAAACTCTGACGTACAACATCTAGTATGCGCCGCACTTCACAGGTTTGATGACAATCCTCTCCTGAACACATCTACATGTCAATATTTTGTCATCACCATGGCCAAGCCTTCTGAGAATAGGAAGTCACATGTTTTTTTGTCTTGTACTTATTCCTCTGAGTTTATTTACCATATTCAGTTCAAACTTGATCAGAAGATGCTTAACATTCAAATAATGCCTCATTTTACACTTTCTCATGTTTATTCCAAAGGTTTCCTTTAAAGTGACACACTGGTGAAAATACTTTTTTTTCTTGTTAACATGTCTGTAACATGTTTTTTATGACTTACAAAACATATCAAGAGTGAAATCACTATTATGTGTCATGTCTGTGTTTTTCTACTGTGAAAGTTCAGTTAAGCTCTTCCATTTCGAAAGAGGCAAGTTTGGACGGAGTGTTTTTGTGACGTCACTATAACAGGTGAACCAATCAGGACTAAACACGAACCCTAGATTTACATTGGTTCCGGATGCAGTTTGTTATGGCTGCGATCCGGACTCTGCAGCAAATAGTTCCCATTCTAATTAATTTTCTGATCCCCGAATGAGATCGCAGATACAAGCGGCTGAAATGAGCTTTCACCGTAGGATTACTGGACTCACCCTTAGAGATAGAGTGAGGAGCTCAGTCATTCGGTTGAGGCTTGGAGTAGAACCACTGCTCCTCCACATTGAAAGGAGCCAGTTGAGGTGGTTTCGGCATCTGATCAGGATATCTCCTGGATGCCTCCCACTTGAGGTGTTTTCGGGCACGTCCCACTGGGAGGAGACCCCGGGGCAGACCCAGGACATGCCTTGGTATCCTCTCTAAAGAGCTGGAGCAGTTGGCTGGGGAGAGGGAAATCTGGGCTTCTCTGCTTGAACTGCTGCCTCCGTGACCTGGACCTCCGGAAAAGCGGTAGAAGATGGATGGATCCCTGCCTGGTCCGGGCCACTATGGAATGAATCCGGCTCATTGGTTTTGGATCACTAATGAAACACAAGGAGTCTATTTTTGACAGATGCCGGATCCAATCCGCAAGGAAATGCTATGATATCCCACAGTATTTAATAGCTGTTTGTTCATTAAAAACAATTTAAGGATTGTCCTTTATTTTCTGAGGTCTACTCCTCCACCTCTATGTCAGAGAAGATAAAAGCTTTGACATAACATACAAACACCTCATAGAATTAATATTAACTGGCTACTTGCGTATTATTAGAGCACGAAAATCCAGGTGGCGAGCCAGTACATCATGCTTCCTTGTTGTTATCACATGATCTCAATCAGTTGTTCTTGGTCACTCTCAGGTCTTTCTCGAGATCTTGCATTATTTTGTATAATTCTCGTGCGATCTTGCATTTCGAACTCTGTTCTTATCCATGCCACTTCAAAACACAAATGGAGTTGGTAGGGATGGACGCAAGGCTCTTCCGCGCTGCATCTGCAACAGATTGCATCCGGAATCAGTGTAAATCCAGGGTAACTGTTCAAATTTTCCAGCTTGCAGACTTCTGTGTGCTGTGGTCTTGGAGGAGATGTGGTGCCTCAGCATTTTCATGGGCAGGATGTAGGTAGGGGTAATTACATTCTGGCATTTGGAAGAAGAAATGGGAAAAAGGGGCATAAGATGACAATGTATGTAGATTTGTTTTTAAGGGGATTTATATCCACTGCAGTGTGTCTTTAAAATTTAAGTCCCTCATCCTGAAACAGGAAGTTGTTATAACTCACACATACAGTATACAGTGTGCAAAATGTTTCCCCTGTTTGATGACAATCCCCTTAAAAACATCTATATGTTCTCTTCTTTCGTATGACTCCCAAAGTCACTAAGCAATGTCATGTAAGCTGTGAAGCCAGGTCACTGTATCCGGGGTAGGGTTGGTGAGATCCACATGGATACCCTCAGGTGGTCCAAGGTCAGGGCACTCTAATAGGACATGATGTGATGTCTGCTTTGGATTGCCACAAATACAAGCTGGTCACGAGCAAAGGCCCCATTGATACATGCTGGCATTGAAACGGCCGACTAACGTTCGCAGACGGTTGAGTATAACCAAATCTCTGCAGCCAAGCTGGGCACCTGGTGGTAGTTTTGTGCTTGGAGTGACGTTGAGCTGAGGTAGTTTTCTTTCCAGAGGATTAAAGTTGGAAATTTCAGGGGAGACAGCATATCTACTGAAGGGTTTGCGAGAGCGTAGGCGTTGAGTGCCTAGATCTTGGGCAGCTTGGATGCGATGATGGTAAATGGCATTCACTTATATAGCGCTTTTTCCTCATCTCGAGATGACCAAAGGGCTTTACAGATCCTGCTTTCACACACAGATGGTGGAAGAGCTGCCATACACAGGCGCTGACCTAACCCACCAGGAGCAACTGGGAGTTCAGTGTCTTGCTCAAGGACACTTCGACATGCAGACTGTAGACAGAGCGAGAATTGAACCCCTGACCTTCCGATCAGTAGTCGGCCACACTACATCTGTGCCACAGCCACCCCTACTGTTGATTTATGATGTAAAAGATGCTTGTTTTCTTCAGTGGCCTTCTTCACAAGCATGTGTGTTTGGTGTTTTCTGTGAAGGGAAGGAGGATCGATGCCAAATAAAACAGGCAGGTAACTACATGTTAATAATCTGTCATTGCTATAGTCACACCTACTGACAACAGGAAGTGACGTACTTTATAGTTTTATGTACTGTTCCAATCCAGTACAACATAATCACAATATGCTTAACATTAGTATAATGATGTCTCACTTTACAGATTGTCATATTAATTCCAATAGCTTCCTGTCAATACCTAGTTATTAAACAGGAAATTTATTGATATGACACTGTCCAACCCAACCCAAATTTTTGAAGCTCGATGACAGTCCTGGCCTAAATACATTTGCACATTAGTATCAACTCATAGTTACATTGCCCACTATGGGTTACACGAAGTTATCCTGGTGTCACACTTAACATCATATACAAAACTCACCTGGTGTGAGGTACACACAGTCAAAAGCAACAGATCCCATGACTGGATGTTCTGTGAGACTGCGTAACTTATGGAGGATGATATTTATTCATTCTTCACGCGATATGAGAGATGAGCCCAGGCCAAAACGCATCGGTGCTATGGCTATCAAAGCCCTCCGATGCATCACAGGCTGGAGCAGTGCCCAGGTGTGAGGGCCTTTAACGCAGCTTGCAGCTTTCGTAATCTCATCTTAATTAGTGGACAAACAGCTTTGGTGGAAGCACTTTGAGTAAATTCTAATATTTATTGTGGCAGGCAAAGCAAAAGATGTACTAAACTGCTGATTAGCAGTAGGGATGTCCTGGTCACATTTTTTTTTTGTCCCCGTGGCACATGACGTTGATTTATAAAATCAATGCCATGTATTTGCTTGACACCTCAATACTCTGAGATTATTCCACACAGCACACATGAAGGCAACACCTTCTCTGCTGCAACTCTGTGCAACTATTACAGGGAGGCTGACAAAAACAAAAACAAAAAACTGCAGCTGACAGAAATCAACAGAGATTTGAACAGAGATTAACCCAGTGACCCTGATACCGATCAAGTTACAAAAGTCATGATTGGGCCCCCAATCTCATACTAGAGATCAGGGCATCCTTAATTAGCAATAATCATTTGAGGGGACTTTTTGTACATTCTGTTCCAAGAGGTCAATGAAATGTCTATGACATGCTTTGGTTTAGATATGTCAAGATTTAATTATTGCAGTTTAGAGAGTGCATAATGGTGTAGCATCTTAGACTAGAACAAAGAACAGAGTTTCCCAGAGTTTCCCTCGGAGATAACAGGGAGGTGTGAAGGACGAATGCAGTGTGATCTTTTGTGTATCAGACGAATGCAGAGTGATCATTGAGTTGCTAGCTGTTAGCATGCGGCCTACATATCTCCCGAGAGAACACTCACACGTGATCTGCATTGTTGTTTATGCAAATCCGACGGCGAACGCTGGGACAGCGCGTGACGTCATCCATTCAGTAACCAGCAGGCTGCAGACAGAACACCCAGATGCTCTTCTCCTCATCTCAGGCGATTTCAACCATGTTTCACTGTCTCCCGTTCTACCCACGTTTACCCAGTATGTCACATGCCACACTAGAGACAATAAAACACTGGATTTATTCTACGCAAACACTAAGGAGGCGTGCACCTCATCACAACTCCCCCAACTCGGGAGATCGGATCACAACTTGGTTCATCTCCGGCCGGTGTACAAACCCCTAGTGCACAGACAACCCCCGGCCATGCGCACAGTGATGTTATGGTCTGAGGAGGCAATGGACACTCTAAAGGGCTGTTTTGAAGCCACCGCCTGGAAGCAGCTCTGCGATCCACATGGTGAGGACATCGATGGCCTCATTCACACCTTTACGGGCTACCTCAGCTTCTGTGCGGACAAATCCGTTCCCACCAAGACCATACGGTGTTGCTCAAACAACAAACCCTAGATCATCCCTGAGATTAAAACACTTCTGAGAGAGAAGAAGAGGATCTTCAGGTTGGGGGACAGGGAGACGCTGAAGTCCGTACAGAGGGAGCTGAGGAGAAAGATCAGAGAAGGCAAGGACAGCTTCAGGAGGAAGATGGAGGACAAGCTGCAACAGAGCGACATCAGCGGGGTCTGGAGAAACCTCAAAACCATCTCTGGGCTCCAGAATACCTCCCCCCAGGCCACGGGGGGCAGGGAGTGGGCGAACAATCTGAATTTGTTTTTCAATAGGTTTGACCAACCGCCCTCCCCCCTGACTGCACAACAACCACTGCTGCCTGTAAAGACATCAAGTCCTGCTGCCCACTCCCCACTCCACCAACACCCCCCCCACTCCCAACACACAGCCCCCCATCCTGACCCTGACCAGGACCCAGGTGAGGACGGAGCTGAGGAAGATCAAGGCGAGGAAGGCGTCGGGACCGGATGGCATCAGCGCAAAGCTCCTCAAGTCCTGTGCAGACCAGCTGTGTGGGATTGTGACGTACATCTTCAACCTGAGCCTGAAGCTGGGGAAGGTACCACAGCTGTGGAAAACATCTTGTGTGGTACCTGTACCAAAAACTTCCCACCCCAAAGACCTGAACAGCTACAGACCGGTGGCCTTGACGTCCCACTTGATGAAGACCCTGGAGATACTGCTCCTTGCTCACCTCCTCCCCCTGGTGGAACCAGCGATGGATCCACTCCAGTTCGCCTACCAGCATGGCATTGGGGTGGAGGATGCGGTGATCTTCCTCCTTCACCATTCTCTGTCCCACCTGGAGAAGCCCGGGAATGTGGTGAGGATCATGTTCTTTGACTTCTCCAGTGCTTTCAACACCATCCAACCGATGATCCTGAAGGACAAGCTGCTGCGCGCAGGGGTGGACCAGCACCTGTCATCATGGATCCTGGACTACCTCACGAACCGGCCTCAGTTTGTGAGAACCCGCGACTGTGTGTCCGACACGATCATCAGTAGCACGGGGGGCCCCCAGGGAACGGTGTTGGCTCCCTTCCTGTTCACTCTTTATACTGCAGACTTCTCACACAACACAACACACTGCCATCTACAGAAGTTCTCTGATGACTCTGCGATCGTTGGCCTCATCTCCAATGGAGATGAAGCTGAGTACAGAGGGCTTATCCAGGACTTCGTGGACTGGTGCCATCGGAACTGCCTCCAGATCAACGCGAGGAAAACTAAGGAGCTGGTGGTGGACTGCCGCAGGCAAGGACAACCCCTCACAGCACCAGTAAATATACAGGGAACAGACATTGAGATGGTGACATCCTACAAGTACCTGGGTGTTCATCTGAACAATAAACTAGACTGGTCACACAATACTGACGCACTCTACAAGAAGGGACAGCGCAGGCTGTTCCTACTGAGGAGACTCAGGTCTTTTGGTGTACAAGGGGCGCTGCTGAAGACATTCTATGACACGGTGGTGGCATCAGCCATCACTTTTGGAGTGGTCTGCTGGGGCAGTGGCATTACTGCAGCCGACAGGAAGAGACTGAACAAACTGATCAAGAAAGCTAGCTCCGTCCTGGGGCAGCGCCTTGATCCGGTGGAGGAGATAGGAGAGAGAAGGACGGTGGCTAAACTGTCATCTCTGCTGGAGTCCGAGTTCCACCCTATGCAGGACATACTGAATGCACGGAGGAGCTCATTTAGCAGCAGACTACATCATCCCAGGTGCACAACCGAGAGGTTTCACAGGTCCTTCCTACCAACGGCTGTCAGACTGTACAACCTAAGCAGGGCTGCTCGCAGAGATAGCAAAAAAGACGTAACAACCTAATAGTTTTTTGAATGCAAAAGATGCAATAGACTTACACAATGGTCCCCTCCGGCATACAACTAGGAAAATACCGGTAGCTACAGAGGGTGAGAATATGTATGGGCACATAATCATACCATGTAGGATAACTAAGTAGACGGTTGTGCTGTTTCATCCCATCTAGCAACAATGCTCTGCCCTGTGTGTGTTTATACATTTACATATTTATTCCATCTAGCTACAATGCTCCGCACTGGGTGTGTTTATGTTTATGTTTATATTTATATATCTATATATTCATTCCATCTAGCTACAATGCTCCGCACTGTGTGTTTATATATCTACATATTATTTCATCTAGCTACATTGCTCCGCACTGTGTGTTTATATATTTACATATTTTTTCCACCTAGCTGCAATGCTTCGCACTGTGTGTTTATACTGTATATCTACATATTATTCCATCTAGCTACATTGCTCCGCACTGTGTGTTTATATATTTACATATTTATTCCATCTAGTTGCAATGCTCCGTACTGTGTGTTTATATACTCATATATTTATCCCATCCAGCTACAATGCTCTACATTGTGTGTCTGTGTGTATATATATATATATATTTATAGTAATATGTACATATGTATATTAGCTGCTCTTGCTTGCTTGCTTTTTTTTTTCTTGCCTTCTGATTGTTGCTCTGAGTGTTGCTATCCCTGTGCTGTTGCAATCCTGGAATTTCCCCGTTTTGGGACTAATAAAGGCTTATCTTATCTTATCTTATCTTATCTTATCTTATCTTTTGTGTATCAGAGACTGCTAGGAGGATGTCAACCCCTTGCACTCCGGGCAATTTTCCTAAAAATGCCAAAAAATAACGTGCCCAAAGTAAATCGAAAGCTGTTATTCAACCCTTTGCAGCACCTTCATGGGGTTGGTCTCATTTCAAAGAAAACACTTTGAATTTTTTGGCAAAAAAAACATAATCTCTCTACGTGCTCCGGCCACTGAGTTACAGTCATCTAAACATACTGAACTTGAAGAAAATAAATTTGGACACAGTGTTTTTTTGGATACAAATGCTTACAAATAACACACAGTTGTCCGATCCGGCTGGAAAATGCAACAGAAATGTAGAACCAAGTGTTATCAAGCTGAGATCCAAATTTGGTAACAATACCACAAAAAATGAATATTTTACACAGCTTTGTTCTCAGGTAGTTCCCAGGCGTTTTGGAACTGTGCCAAATTGTGCCAAATGGCACAGTTTGGAAAAACATCTGTAACTTTTGAATAATTCAATGTAGAATCTTCATTTTGGGCTCTAATGAAAGGTCACACTCAGGGCTGTGTCTGTGTGTGTGTCTGTGGGGGGGGTTGTCCCCCCCCCGCTAAAAAAGACGGGAGTTCGGCCCTCGCCACATGATGGATTACACTCCTTGCATGTTTTCACAGCGCCCCCCCCCTCGCTACTGTGTGTGTGTGTGTGTGGGGGGGGGTTGTCCCCCCCCCCTCGCTGCAGAAGACGGCCATCGCTACATGAAGGAATAGACTCATATGCTTCCCCCCGCGGACCGGGGGCGTTCGGACCGTGAACGCCCCCACCCCCCGCTCCTCTTCTGCAGCGGGGGGGGGGGGGCGTTAACGGTCCGAACACGGCAAATGAACCGTTTATCGCGGCGCATGCACTTCGCACTTCGTGCGCAGTACAGTTGTAATTTACCGATCGGTCAAAAGTCATTTTTGGATTACAGTTTTCAGGGATAAATAATAATTTAGCTTATAACACCTTACCTCTTCACAGCAGCAGAGTCGTGGCGAACTTCTCTTCCCCATTGTAAGACGAACGCGACGCTGCTCGGCTCGTGGATCCCGATCAAAACATAATTCCATTATTGCGGTTTTGGTGAATGATTTACGACCTTTGTCATCGGCCTTCGTCGGTCTATGATGACGGAAGAGAATCCTAAACGTCTATTCTGCTGGAATGAGTGCAGGTCCCACTTGTGGGTGGTCTCCATGCTGCAGGTTCTGTAGTAGATTTGTCCAGCGTCCTTTGTTTTCATCTGCTGCAGCAGTAAATCTCTCTTCACCCAGCCTGAATTTCTGTGCTTCAATTGGCTCCTGCGTTCACAGTAGGCGGGTCCTCCTTCCTAGATTTTCATTCATTGGCTCTTCAAGGTTTCAGAAACCCAATTCAAGGCTCTTATTAGTCGAATGAGAGGTCAATCAGATGAACTAATCTGTTCGCGGCTGTCTCTGCAGTTTTTTTTTTAGTGGCGCTTGGACGCCACTACATCACCATAATCACCTACATCACCACAATCTGGTCTATGCGTCAGAGTGCGCACGAGTGCGCCCTCGTGCGTCTTAGGACGCAGAGACTTGCCCGCCCGCGGAACAACGGAGCGCAAGTGGTTAAAGGATTAAGGAAGTGAATGCAATGTGACCTTTGATGTGTAGAAGCTGCTGAAGGAAGGCCTGAGTATTTAAGAGAAGAGTCTTGTCTGAAATGCCCTTTTTCAGACTATGCTTATGTGTGAGATGTGTAATAAACTGTCTGCGTCAAATCCGCCTCGTTATTGACACACTCCACACTGGTGACCCAAGACGAATCATGCAACATGACGAAAGATCCCCGGAGCCAGCCTCGTTGGGAGCCCCCAGCCAAGCATACGCTGTTACAATCCAGCTACTGGATTTTTGGCAGCACAATCCGTGCTCCTGGTTCCACCTAGTTGAGGCGCAGTTCGTCCTCCAGGGGATATCGGCGGATGACACGAAATTCTACCATGTGGTCGCAAAGCTCGACGCCCACATGGCTCAGCATGTGGAGAGCCTGCTGGATCAGCCACCAACCAGCGACAAGTACGGCGCATTGAAGGCTGCACTCATCCAGCACTACACACTCTCGGTTGAGGAGAGAGCAGAGAGACTCCTGACGCGGACCGGGTTAGTAAATGGGTCAGCTATTGACCTGATGGAGAAGATGCTGAGATTGAAGGGCTCGGACGACGACCACTTCATTTTTACCCACCTCTTCCTCCGGAACCTTCCGTCAGCGACAAGAGCAACCCTGGCCAATTCGCCGTTGCTGGCCGAGAGGGACTATCGTGCGCTGGCCCGAGAAGCACACCGGATCATCATGGCCAGCAGAGAGCTCACGACCACGGCGGCAGCGACGGAGCTCGGCGCGACGGCCGGAGGGGGCGAGGAGCCATTGACGGCAGTAGCAGAACCACCGACGACAGCGGCGGCGGGGGCCAAAGAACGCGGAGGAGACATCCTTTGTTTCTACCACCGCCGCTTTGCAGAGAAGGCACGCAAATGTATACCACCGTGCCAGTTCAAGCGCTCGGGAAACGCCAAGACCGGGGGTCGGTAGCAGCTGTGGGCCTCGGGGAGAACAAGCTGCTCTACTTGACGGACGCACGCTCAGGGAGGCATTTCCTCGTGGACCCCGGCGCCCAGTTGAGTTTCATCATGCCGTCCTACGCCGACCGGCTGGCAGGATCTAGCGGCCCCGAGATGGCAGCAGCAAATGGCTCGGAGATTAAGACCTTTGCTCGAGCGTCCCAGCCAACAGCACAAGCCAACGTCACAGCTGCATGTGGTAAGTTCCACACACTGCTCACTCAGTTCCCAGCACTCACGGTCCCCACATTTTCGGCAGCCGTCGCTAAACACGGGGTGGAGCATTTTGTCACCACCACCGGGCCGCCCGTTTTCGCAAAACCTCAGCGCTTGGACGCAGCTAAACTGGCCATAGCGCGCGAGGAGTTCGCCAACCTGGAGAGGTTGGGCATCATCAGGCGTTCAAACAGCCCATGGGCTTCCCCACTACACATGGTCCCTAAAGCTGACAGTTCGTGGTGACCTTGCGGGGATTTCCGCAGGTTGAACAACGCCACAGCGCACGACCGCTACCCAATTCCTCACATCCAGGATTTTTCCGTTCACTTGGCAGGAACGCGTGTTTTTTCTAAAATAGACTTGGTCCGCGGTTACCACCAAGTCCCAGTGCGCGCTGAGGACATACCCAAAACAGCGGTGATAACTCCGTTTGGTTTATTCGAATTTTTGTGCATGCCATTCGGGCTTAAAGGGGCTGCATAGACGTTCCAACGCATGATGGATGCAGTGCTGCGTGATCTCCCTTTCGTGTTCGTCTACTTGGACGATATCTTGGTAGCCAGCGCGTCCGAAGACGAACACGAAACCCACCTAACGGCGGTTTTCCGGAGGTTGGGAGAGTACGGTTTAATAATCAACCCAGCGAAGTGTCAGTTCGGGGTGACGCAGATTGATTTATTGGGGCACCGCTTCTCTCCCGAAGGAGCGGTTCCGCTGCATGACAAAGTGCTCGCGGTAGCAGATTTTCCCTGGCCGCAAACGGTCAGGGCTTTACAGGAGTTTTTGGGAATGGTGAATTTTTATAACCGTTTCCTTCCCCGCGCAGCGCAGCTCATGCAACCACTGTACGCCGCGCTCAAAAAACAGAAACCTGCGAATAAGATCGAATGGTCCCCGGAGCGAGAGCGGGCGTTCTCGGAAGTCAAAGCAACCCTGGTAAATGCTGCGTTGTTGGCACATCCAGACCCAATGGCCCGCATAGCGCTCACTACTGACGTGTCAGATGTGGCCATAGGGGCGGTCGTGGAGCAGCGTGTAGCCGGGGCTTGGCAGCCGCTCACCTTTTTCAGCAGGACTTTGCGCGATAGTGAACGTAAATACAGCGCGTTCGACAGGGAGTTGTTGGCTCTCCACTTGGCCATTCGCTACTTCCAGTTCTGGCTGGAAGGGCGCTGTTTCACCGCGTTTGTTGACCACAAGCCACTAACATTCGCGATGGCCAAGGTTTCAGAACCGTGGTCGGGCCGGCAGCAGAGACAGCTGGCCGCGATCTAAGAGTTTACTACCGATATTCAGCATGTGTCGGGTAAACTGAATGTAGTGGCAGACTGCCTCTCGCGCGCCGTGGCTGCCCCAGTCCGCGTGGGGATAGATTACACAGCCATGGCCGCGGAGCACGTTAGTGACGCGGATGTGCGCGCGCTCCAGTCTGGACCAACAGGGTTAAGGCTGGAGAGCAGGGTGCTGCAAGACGGTATGCCCCCCCTAATCTGTGATGTCTCCACGGGGTGACCGCGTCCCGTGGTACCGGCCGCGTGGCGCCGCCGTGTTTTTGACTCGATTCATTCTTTGGCGCACCCAGGAGTGCGCGCGTCAGTCAAAATGGTAGGAGAGAAATTTGTGTGGCCGAGCCTTCGCAAACAAGTGAAAGAGTGGGCAGCAGCCTGCATGGTGTGCCAACGAGCCAAAGTACACAGACACACGAAAGCTCCCTTGGAGCCGTTTCGCATCCCGGCTAAGAGGTTCGACCATGTTCATGTGGACCTCGTGGGCCCCCTCCCGCCATCACAGGGGTGCACGCACCTTCTGACAATGGTGGACCGCACCACGCGCTGGCCGGAAGTGGTTCCACTGGCGGCAACCACGGCCGAGGAGGTGGCGCGCGCGTTCTTAACAGCATGGGTGGTGCGTTTTGGAGTCCCGTCGGACATTACGTCCGACAGAGGCCCTCAATTTGTTTCCGAGCTTTGGTCAACAATGGCCCACAGCCTGGGTGTCACAATTCACCGCACTACCGCGTACAATCCACAGGCTAATGGGTTATGCGACCGTTTTCATAGGTAATTGAAAGCGGCTCTCAGGGCGTCACTGACGGATGCAAATTGGGTAGACAAGCTACCGTGGGTTTTATTGGGGTTACGTTCTGCGCCTAAAGAGGATTTGGAAGCTTCCCCGGCTGAACTCGTTTTTGCGCAGCCACTTCGGCTGCCCGGGGAATTTCTCCCAGATAATTCCATGCCGGGCAGCTCCCAGTCTCAGCTGTTGCAGCGTAGCATAGACACAAGCATGCTGCCAGGCCCTGTTCACCACAGTTTTCCGTGCGTTTTTGTGCCTAAAACTTTGAAAAACGCGGAGTTTGTTTTTGTCAGACACGATGCACATCGCCCCCCACTGCGCCCACCTTATGGTGGACCGTTCAGAGTGCTGGAAACAGGGGGCAAGCATTTTTTGCTAGATTTGGGGGGTAGGAGGGAAAGAATTGGCATAGACAGACTCAAACCTGCTTTTGTTGTGGCGGACGAGCAAGTGCTGTTGGCGAGGGCCTCTCGGCGTGGAAGACCCCTGCGGGGAGCTTCCCAGAGAAAAGATTCCCCAGAGCACGCACATGCACAGACTTTTACCCCTCAATCATCAACCCCCCAGCATTCATCAGCCCCCCAGCATGACAGCGCCGTGGAGGCGGTGAATCCTGGTTACAGCAGATACGGGTGAAGACTGAAGCCCAAGCAGCATGTGGATTGATGTTTAATGATTTTACCACAGCATATGGACTGTCATTCTATTGTTCTATCCAAGACGCTCTGGGGGGTCGTTTAGAGAGTGCATAATGGTGTAGCATCTTAGACTAGAACAAAGAGCAGAGTTTCCCAGAGTTTCCCTTGGAGATAACAGGGAGGTGTGAAGGACGAATGCAGTGTGATCTTTTGTGTATCAGAGACTGCTAGGAGGATGTTAAAGGATTAAGGAAGTGAATGCAACGTGACCTTTGATGTGTAGAAGCTGCTGAAGGAAGGCCTGAGTATTTAAGAGAAGAGTCTTATCTGAGATGCCCTTTTTCTGACTATGTTTATGTGTGAGATGTGTAATAAGCTGTCTGCGTCAAATCCACCTCGTTATTGACACACTCCACAGCAGCACCATTTTCCATCCATTTTAAACAGGCTTCCTGAGAATGACTCATTTCAGAGCACATTTGTTCAACTGTCCATGAGCGCCAGTTCACCCCACCCTCCCTCTTTCATCACTGCTGAGGCTGTGCAGGTGCCATTTTGAGACTGTTGTTATTTGGTTAGCTGTTAGCTCTAGTAACGAAGACAGCCTGAGTTGACTAATGTGAAAATGGCTGAATGTTGAGAATGCAAAAACCCAAATTGTGCATTATTCAGGACAGGGGATTGTGCATGAGTGGTTGAAAGAATGTGATATGGACATGGTCCATGGGGTACAAAAAGCATAGAAATAACCCTGAGTTATTCATTCATTCATTCATCTTCTTCCGCTTAAACCTTTTCGGGTCACGGGGGGGTTGGAGCCTATCCCAGCATCTTTGGGCAAGAGGCAGGGCACACCCTGGACAGATCGCCAGTCCATCGCAGGGCCAATAGAGAGACAGACAACCATTCACTCTCACAGTCATACCTAAGGACAATTTAGAATCCCCAGTTTTGATGCCAATTAACCTAACTTGCATGTTTTTGGTATGTGGGAGGAAACCGGAGAAATCCCGGAGTAAACCCACACAGACACGGGGAGAACATGCAAATTCCACACAGATCACTGTTGGTCGGGGGCTGGGATCAGTGAAAAGTTAATACTTCTAATGTTAGGCGGGCAGAGCTATTGGCCTCTTCTTGCCAAGGCGATCTCCAAGGTGGTAGACACATCAACGGGCCTACTTTCCAGTGGCCCATCTGCTGATGAATTAATGCAAAAAAAAAAATAAAATAAAAAATCCAGAATGACACGTTATTATTGACTGTGGATTAGTGAACCAGGTGATAATATGGATGCCAGGAATGGTAGATAGAATATATAAAAAAGAGCTTTAAGTCCCAACTGTGATCCAACACCTACAGTGCATAGTTGCCAAGTGCGCTTATTATAAGCAACTTTGGGCTTGTGTTTCTCTAAAGTCACTTGCAAATCTCGTCAGTCGTGGGTTGCGGGTTTTTGAGCTTGTTTTTTTAACGTGTAGTTGCTTATTTGGGCTTGCTTTGCTGTCTGTGTGACAGCTCTCCTAGCTCCCCACAAAACATGAGTGCAATAGTTTGTTTACAGGACCCATCCACACCCCCGTTTCTTGGTTAGTGCACTTGTCCCACTGATCTCTATAGAAAAACTAGACAGATCATTGGCTGCCAGAAGTGAAGCCACCTGGCCGCCATATTAGTACTCCCAAAACACTAGTACATGTGGCTGCCCCTGTCATGACTGGTAATAATTGACAGCTCACGTGCAGGGAGCGACACCAGAGAAAACACACGATGTCACAGAGAAGAAAATTAATTTGAGTTTTATTAATTCAAAAGGGAAAACTTTGTTAATGAAAGATGTCACTCGTCAGAGGAAGACCCAGCCTGGAGGGAGAGACGAGAGCAGGTTAGATAAGGAGGGAGACTGAAAAGGGAAAATATGACTGCATTCACGTGGGAGAAACAGAGAACCCGGCAACGACACCCAGCATGAACGGCGAATCAGGAGTAGAGGCTGAATGACAGGAGTAGAGCTGGGTGAGGTGTCTGGCTGGGTGGAAATGGCTGCTGAAGTGGTGATGATGATGAGGCAGGTGAGTGCACAACAACCCCAGAGACGCACCCCGAAAATGGTAGCAACCTGTAGAGGAGAGGACAGGAGGAGTTAATAAATTTCCTCTGAGAGTATGAATATAACTTACTTGTTTTAGTAGGAAATATACCCAACGAGCCAGCGCTGAAGCATTGACAACAAGGTCCTTTTAAGCGCTGGCGAGGCAGAGGTAGCAGGTGCGTCTCATCACACAGGTGAGGTGATTGCCTGCAGAATCGGTGAAAGTTGAACAGGAAGGAGGGGGAGAGTGCGCTCACCAGAAACATGACAGCCCCATCAGTTCCAGGAACAAAATCGATATCAGCACATGCGCAATGTGTTTACTTCATGTGAAGTGTTTTCCTTTTTACAGCAGTTTAAAAAGTAACAGCTTAAACATGGTAGATTTGATAAAAAAGGTCTTCTTTTGCATTTCACCATTTCTTACCAGATTATTTAAGAAAAGGAGAGGTCAAATCCAGTGTTGGACAGAATGCAAGAGACTGATTTGGGTATTCAAAAACTTTATCCTTAAAGGTAAATATTTTCGTAAATATTCTCCCGAAAAAGTCACCACAGAAGTAATTTAATTTTCATTGACAAATTTATTTAATTTACAAATGAATATATATGGATTTAAATAATTTGCAGTTTTTGATTAAGTCCTTGGTCATGTTTTCAAGACACAATTTTTTTTTTTTTTACAATGAGAAAGTCATCAGTTTCCTTTAACATCATCTGGTTTAGTGTACTAGCAAGAGGAAACGTTTATTTCTCCTCTGCTTCTATTTGCCAAATTAGATCTGCTGCATTTCCATTCAGAAGATAATATCTTGAGGAAGCTCGAGACAGAGAGAAAACAACAAAGCACATTGCAGTTATTATGGATGGACAACAAAAACATAATTTTTTGTGTGTATACACCTAATAAAATGAATTTATAAAATAACTGATTCACTTTTTAAAAATGCTTTAATGTTGAGCAGGCTGTGACACATTGAAACATCCTGGTTGTTTTAATAAATACAAATGGACTAAAAATGAATGAAAATATTTTGATAGTTCAGAACATGTCTTTGTTGAGAATTTATATTAATTGGACTGGAATAATCATTAAAAAAAAACAACCCTTCAGGACTTTAGATAATCTGCAACTTTGAAATTGCCTCTGTAATTATTTTCTTTAATCTTTAGCTGGTATAGCCCATTTTATGTTCTATTGTTATGAGTTTGTTCAATAAAGTTCCTCATTTTTTTTTTACAATAAGTTGTGATTAATAGTTGACTACTAACCCAAAAACAAATGAATAATGAATTCAAAAATGGTGGACCTGTGGAGTGTGTGAATAAAGAGGCAGATTCATGGACAGACGGTTTATTACACACTTCACATCTCACAAGTGCAGAACAGACTGAATCATTTCAGCAAGCTGTCCTCTTTTTCCCCAACTCACTCTTCACATTTCATGGCATTTCTCATTACACAGCATGACATTTACATTACACTGCATTCAACCCCCTATGTCCCTGACTCCTTCCTGCTATATCCCCAGGAATCCCCTGGGCATTGTTCTCCCATGTTTATTCACTGTCTCTGCCTGAGATGCTAAATAACCTGACTCTTCCCCCCCCCCCCCCCCCCAGCATCTTAGATAGAACATCAGTCCACATGCTCTTTCGGCTTCAGTCTCCTCCCATATCTGCTGTAACTGGGGTTTACCGCCTCTGTGGCGCTCCTGTGCCGGTGGGGGGCTGCTGGGAGTGTGTCTGGCTGTGGGTGGGCCGTGGCAAGGGGGTGGGGACTTCGCTCTGTCCGTGTGGCTGCTCTGGTGAATCGTTTCCCTGGGTAGCTTTCCGTGGGGGTCTTCCACGCCGAGGGGCCCTAGCCAACAGCACTTGCTCGTCCGCCACTACAAAGGCGGGTTTGAGTCTGTCTATGCCAGTTTTCTCCCGCTGACCCCCCAAGTCTAGCAAAAAATGCTTATCCCCTGTTTCCAACACTCTGAACGGTCCATCATAGGGTGGGCACAATGGAGGGTGGTGGGCGTCGTGTCTGACGAACACGAACTCCGCGTTCTTCAAAGTTTTAGGCATGAAAGCATGCGGAAAACAGTGGTGGGCCGGGCCCAGCAGCATGCCTGTGTTTGCGCGGCGCTGCAAAAGCTGAGACGGGCAGCTGCCCGGCGCGGGATTATCTGGCAGAAATTCCCCGGGCAGCTGTAGGGGCTGCGCAAAAACAAGCTCTGCTGGGGAAGCTTCCAAATCCTTTTTTGGCGCGGAGCGCAACCCCAATAAATCCCACGGCAAACTGTCTACCCAATTTGCATCCGTCAGTGAAGCCCTGAGTGCTGCTTTCAGTCATCTATGAAAACGCTCGCATAACCCATTGGCCTGTGGGTTGTACGTGGTTGTGCGATGAATTGCAACACCCAGGCTGCGGGCCATCGCGGACCAGAGGTCGGAAACAAATTGAGGGCCCCTGTCGGACGTAATGTCCGACGGGACTCCAAAACGTGCCACCCATGCTGTTAAAAAAGCGCATGACACGTCCGCGGACGTGGTTGCCTCCAGCGGGACTGCTTCTGGCCAGCGCGTGGTGCGGTCCACCACTGTCAGGAGACACACCTGTGATGGTGGGAGGGGGCCCACGAGGTCCACGTGAACATGGTCGAACCTCTTAGCCGGTACCCGAAACGGCTCCAAGGGAGCCTTCGTGTGTCTGTGTACCTTGGCTCGTTGGCACGCCACGCAGGCTGCAGCCCACTCTTTTACTTGTTTGCGTAGGCTCAGCCACATGAACTTCTCTCCCACCATTTTGACTGACGCGCACACTCCTGGGTGCGCAAGAGTGTGAACCGACTCAAACACGCGGAGGCGCCACGCGACCGTGACCACCGGACGCGGGCATCCCGTGGAGACATCACAGATTAGGGGGGGGCATGCCATCTTGCAGCACCCTGCTCTCCAGCCTTAACCCTATTGGTCCAGACTGGAGTGCGCGCACGTCTGCATCGCTAATCTGCTCCTCGGCCATGGCTGCGTAATCTATCCCCACGTAGACCGGGGCCACCACGGCGCACGAGAGGCAGTCCGCCATCACATTCAGTTTACCCGACACATGCTGAATATCGGTAGTAAACTCTGAGATCGCGGCCAGCTGTCTCTGCTGCCGGCCCGACCACAGTTCTGAAAACTTGGCCATCGCGAACATTAGTGGCTTGTGGTTCACGAACGCGGTGAAGCTGCACCCTTCCAGCCAGAACTGGAAGTGGCGTATGGCCAGGTAGAGGGCCAGCAACTCCCTGTCAAACGCGCTGTATTTACGTTCACTGTCGCGCAAAGTTCTGCTGAAAAAGTCGAGCGGCTGCCAAGCCCCGGCGACGCGCTGCTCCACGACAGCCCCTATGGCCACGTCTGAAGCGTCGGTAGTGAGCGCTATCCGGGCCACCGGGTCCGGATGCGCCAGCAGTGCGGTGTTTGCCAGGGCTGCTTTAACCTCCGAGAACGCCTGCTCTCGCTCCGGGGTCCATTCAACCCCATCCGCGGGTTTCTGTCTCTTGAGCGCGGCATACAATGGCTGCATGAGCTGCGCCGCGCGGGGAAGGAAACGGTTATAAAAGTTCACCATCCCCAAAAATTCTTGCAGCGCCCTGACCGTCTGAGGCCTGGGAAAATCCGCCACGGCGCGCACTTTGTCGGGCAATGGGATCGCTCCTTCTGGAGAGACGCGGTGCCCCAAAAAATCAATCTCCGTCACGCCGAACTGGCATTTTGCTGGGTTGATTATTAACCAGTGCTCCTCCAACCTCCGGAAATCCGTCCTGAGCTGGGTTTCGTTTTCGTCTTCGGACGCACTGGCTACCAGGATATCGTCCAGGTAGACGAACACGAACGGGAGATTGCGCAGCACTGCATCCATCATGTGCTGGAACGTCTGTGCCGCGCCTTTTAACCCGAATGGCATTCGCAGGAACTCGAATAAACCGAAAGGAGTTATTACCGCTGTTTTGGGTACGTCCTCTGTGCGCACTGGGACCTGGTGGTAACCGCGGACCAGGTCTATTTTGGAAAAAATGCGTGCTCCGGTGAGGTGAATGGAAAAATCCTGAATGTGGGGAATCGGGTAGCGGTTGTGTGCTGTGGCGTTGTTCAACCTGTGGAAATCACCGCACGGTCACCACGACCCCTCAGCCTTAGTGACCATGTGTAGCTGGGATGCCCATGGGCTGTTCGAATGCCTGATGATGCCCAACCTTTCCAGGTTGGCGAACTCCTCGCGCACTAAGGCCAGTTTAGCTGCGTCCAAGCGCCGAGGTCTTGCGAAAACGGGCGGCCCGGTGGTGGTGATAAAGTGCTCCACCCCGTGCTTAGCGATGGCCTCCGAAAACGTTGGGACCGTGAGTGCTGGGAACTGAGTGAGCAGTGCGTGGAACTTACCGTCTAGAGCTATGACATTGGCTTATGCTGTTGGCCGGGTCCCTCGAGCTATACAGGGGAGAGATTCAAAGGACAGTGCATTAACCAGGCGTCTGTTAGCAACATCCACAAGTAAACCATGCACACACAGAAAATCAGCTCCCAGGATCGGGCAACGCAGTGCTGCTATGATAAAAGCCCACTCGAACAAGCGGCCATGTAGAGATAAGGCCAGTGTTCTCTCACCGAACGTCTTAATCTCCAAGCTGTTTACTGCCACAAGTCCGGGGCCGCTAGGTCCTGCCAGCCGGTCAGCGTAGGACGGCAGGATGACGCTCTTCTGGGCTCTGGTGTCGACGAGGAAGCGTCTCCCTGAGCGCGAGTCCGTCACGTAGAGCAGCTTGTTCTCTTCACCGGTGGTCGCAGCTGCTACCGACTGCCGGCCTTGGCGTTTCCCGAGCACTTGAACTGACACGGTGGCGCACATCTGCGCGCGTTCTCTCCGAAGCAGCGGTGGTAGAAGCAGAGCGTGTCTCTCTGGCGCTCCTTGGTCCCCGCTACCGCTACCGTCGGTGGCTCCTTGCCTCCTCTGGTCGTTCCGCTGGGCTCCGCTGCCACCGCGTTGACTGTGATCGCCCTGGTGGTGAGGATGATCCGGTCCGCCTCCTGGGCTAGCGCATAGTAGTCACGTGCGGCCAGCAACAGCGAATTGGTCAGAACCACTCTCGCCTCTGTTGGAAGGTTCCGGAGGAAAAGGTGGGCAAACAGAAAGTGCCCGTAATCCGTGCCCATTAACGCCAGCATCTTCTTCATCAGGTCGACGGCCGAACCGTCTCCTAACTCGGTCCGCCCCAGGAGCCTCTCTGCTCTCTCACATTCCGAGAGCGTGGAGCGCCAGATGAGCGCAGCCTTGAGCGCCTCGTATTTGTTGCGGGCTGGAGGTTCATCGAGCAGGCTCGCTAACTGCTGGGCTGTGCGAGCGTCCAGCGCTGTTACCACATGGTAGAACTTGGTGTCGTCTGCCGTTACTCCCCGGAGGGCAAACTGGGCCTCGGTGTGGTGGAACCAAGAGCGCGGGTTGTGCTGCCAAAAGTCCGGTAGCTTGACTGAAACTGCGCATGCGTTGCTGGGGGTTCCAGTCTGGGCCGGCTCCGGGGTTCTTACCTCGTGTTCCATAATTCATCTTGGGTCACCAGTGTGGAGTGTGTGAATAAAGAGGCAGATTCATGGACAGACGGTTTATTACACACTTCACATCTCACAAGCACAGAACAGACTGAATCATTTCAGCAAGCTCTCCTCTTTTTCCCCCCAACTCACTCTTCACACGTTTCATGGCATTTCTCATCACACAGCATGACATTTACATTACACTGCATTCAACCCCCTATGTCCCTGACTCCTTCCTGCTATATCCCCAGGAACCCCCTGGGCATTGTTCTTCCATGTTTATTCACTGTCTCTGCCTGAGATGCTAAATAACCTGACTCACCACAGATCAACAGTTGAAAATTGTAACCACTGTTGGTATATCTGTCATATTGATAGAATGGTCAGGTCACGTGCAGGGTGCCACACCAGAGAAAACACACACGACACAGAGAAGCTAAGTTTAAACAATTTATTAATCCAAAAAGTCTGCATGGTTAGGAGAAAAACATCATTCGCCAGAGGAAGAAGACTCAGCCTGTAGGGGGGAGATGAGAGCTGGTTAATAGGAGGAGGGAGATCGGGAAGAGTGGAAAACAAATTGCCACTTAGGGTAGTTGAGCAGAGTGCCCGGCAGAGAACCCCAGCAGAAATAGACGAACCAGCGGGATGAGGCTGGCAGAGAGTAGGGAAGGAGAGGAGCTGGAGACGGTGTCTGACCGGGTGGTGACAGGTAGCTGAGTGGAGGTGAGGATGATGGGGCAGATGAGCGCCCAACGATCCCTGGAGACGCACCGCACGGATGGCAGCAACCTGAGAGGAAAAAGACAGAAAGGAATTAATTTTAGCATCCTCAAGTTTTTTTTTTTTCCACAATATCTTTATTGAACCTTTTTTTTTTTTAACAAACATAATACAAACAATCAAACACTAACACTAAAGTACTACAAAAAAAAAAAAATGCACTAAAAACACCAACAACCACCAACAAAATCAAGTCTTCAACAATGCTCCTCTGTTTAGTCTAGACAATCCAATACATAAGTATACATATTATGTTCACCAGTTTGGAATTTACAAGGTCCACACACATCATTCACCTTCTTCTTCAAGAGTTATGTTTAAATTTTTTACATAATCAATAAAAGGTCTCCATATATTCTCAAACACGATTTCCTTTGATTTCAGTATATATGTTATTCTTTCTAATGGAAGGTTTGTTAACATCTGTCTTAACCACTGAGTCACATCTGGTCTATGAGTCTTTTTCCATAATAGTGCAATACATTTTTTGGCATTAAGCAAACTGAGGTCTATGAATGTTCTTTCACTTTTATTAAAATTATGCTTTTCTGGGTACAGACCCAACAAAAACAGTTTAGGATTCAATATGATTTGTTTTGAGATTATTTTTTCAATTGTTACCCTCACCTGTTCCCAAAACATTCTTATTAATCTACATTCCCATAAACAATGAAATAGGGTTCCTTTACTTTCCATGCATTTTGTGCATGTATCTGGTATATTTTTGTTATATCTATTTAACTCCTCCGGTGTAACATACATCCGCATTAGCCATTTGAAATGTATCAATTTAAGGCGTACATTTATTGATTTGGTTTGAGCTTCTGTACAAGCCAATTCCCATTGTTCCTCTGAAATTTCAGTTTGCAGATCTTCTTTCCAGTAGTTTAATCTTTTCAGTGAATTTTCACTTGAAGATAGTGTCAATGAGTTATAAAACTCTGAAATAATACCCTTTCTTTTACTATCTTTCATCATCATTTTTTCCAAGGATGAATAAATAGGTCGAGTGAGAGCTTTATTTTGATTTGATCGAATAAAGTTTCTAAGTTGAAGATATTTAAAAAAATGTGTTCTATTGAGATTAAATTTGATCCTCAGCTCTTCAAAAGACATTATGTTGTCTGCACATGGCAAATATAAATCCTGAATCTTTTGTATCCCTTTTAAATTCCATACTTTAAATACAGCGTCCGCTCTCCCTGGTTTAAAATATTGATTACCCCATATTGGACTAAATTGTGACAATAACTGTGGTTCTTTTAAATAGTTTTTAGCTTCACACCATATTTTGATCATATGCTTTACAAATGGATTTTTAACTTGTTTTTGTAATTTTTTTGCCGAATCTGAGTATATGAATATGGGAAGAGGTAAAGGTAAATTGTATGATTCCATTTCAGTCCAGTGAGGGAGATCATTTGATGAAAAATAATATGTGATAGACCTCAGTTGTGCCGACCAATAATACAACATAAAATTTGGACATTTCAGACCTCCACGATCAAATGGTAAATATAATAAAGACAAACGTAATCTAGCCCTCCTGTTGTTCCATATAAATTCCACTAACTTTTTTTTTATTCTTGAGAATAGATCTAAAGGTGGTGATAAGGGAATGTATTGAAATAAATAAAGTATTTTAGGTAAAATATTACTTTTAAGTATATTGATTCTCCCGATCATCGACATTGGTAGTGACATCCATCTCTGAGTTAACTCATTGATATCTGACATTAAGGCTTCATAGTTGACACTGGCGACTGATTCTAGCTTAGGCATAATTTGGATTCCTAAATATTTAAACTGATTTACAACATTGAATTGATTTACCTCAGGGGCTGGGTAATTTCTCTGGGTCTCATTTAGCATTAATATTGAAGATTTAGTTTTATTTATTTTATATCCTGATATTTCCCCAAAATTCTTTATTAAATTCAACAAGGTTGGAATTGATTTTTTTAGATTTGACATAAACAAAATTATGTCATCGGCGTACAGGGAGATTTTATGTTCTGTTGGTTCAACTTTAATTCCATATATTTGTGAATGTAAACGTATCGCTATCGCTAAAGGTTCAATTGCCATAGTAAACAGTAAAGGTGAAAGTGGACAGCCTTGTCGACATCCTCTATTGATTTTTATTGGTTTTGAAATATTGTTATTTGTTAGGATTTCTGCTGTAGCATTATTGTATATTATTTGAACCCATTTTATGAAATTATTTCCAAGTCCAAACCTTTGTAGGACTTCAAAAAGAAAGGGCCATTCAACTCTATCAAAGGCCTTTTCGGCGTCCAATGATAGGAGAGCTGTATCCGGTGCTTCTTTATTAAAATAAATAATATTAAATAGTCTTCTTACATTATGGAAGCCTTGTCTACCCTTTATAAAGCCATTCTGATCTCGATTAATAATATTTGGTAAAATTTCTTGTATTCGTCTTGCTAAAATTTTACAGATTATCTTAAGGTCGGCGTTTAATAGGCTTATTGGTCTCATATTTTCACATTTATTAGAGGGCTTACCTGGTTTTGGCAGCAGTATAATTAAGGCATTATTTATGTATGATGGTAAATTATTATTTTGAAATGCTTCTAAAACCATTTCCAAAAAAGGTTTTATTAATTTATTCTTAAATTTTTTATAAAGGTCAACTGGAAGACCATCTGGTCCTGCACTTTTTCCTGATTTCATATTATCAATGGCTAGCCCAACTTCTTCTTGACTAATTTTAGACTCCAATATCTCCCTATTTTCATTTGGAATACACGGTATAGATAGTTCGTTCAAAAACCCATTTAGTTTTGTTAAATCAGGTTCATTTTTGGTATCATATAATTTTTCATAGTAATCTCTAAAGGCTCTATTAATTTCTAAAGGATCTATAACTACCTGTCCGTTACTTATAATACTGGTAATTGGTGTTTTAATTTCCAATTGTTTAATCTGCCATGCTAATAATTTTCCTGATTTTTCACCTTGTTCATAAAAAGATTGTTTCAATCTTAGAAGACTTGAGGCAGCTCTATTCGCTGATTTTTTGTCGTATTCAGCTCTCAAAATCAGTAATTCATTCTCCAACCTTGGGTCACTTCCTGCATACACTTTTTCCTGAAGACTTTTTATTTTATGTTCCAATTTAGCTCTCTCCTCTCGAGTCTTCTTAGATTTTGATCCTGTATAACTAATAATATGTCCCCTAATAAAAGCTTTGAAAGCCTCCCACTTTACACATGCTGATGTTTGTGTAGTATTGATGTCAAAGAACTCGTCTATCTGTTTTTCTATATACTTGACAAATTCCTCATCCTGAAGCCATTTATGCTGAAATTGCCATCTTCCTGATTCCTTTGTCAATTTTTTATATACATATATTAGACAACAGGGTGCATGATCAGAGATCACGATGTTATCATAAAAGCAGTTTTGAATCTTGGACCTTAATTCTGTGGAAATCAAAAAATAATCAATACGTGAGAATGTCTTGTAGGTACTGGAATAACAAGAATAGGCTTTAACTTGTGGTTTCATTTCTCTCCATATATCTAACAATCTCAATTCTTTCATAAAATGGTTAATAGTCATCCTGCATCCAATGTGCGTACAATCCAGTCCTGTTGATCTATCCACACCTGGATTCAATGTACAATTAAAATCCCCTGCTATTATATGTTGCCCTGTAAGTGATGATAAGATGAGAAATAAATTAGCAAAGAACTTCTGATCATCTATATTGGGACCATATAAGTTCACAAGATTTATATTTTCTAATAGCAAAGAACCTTGAATGATTACATATCTTCCAAACTTGTCTCCAATTACATTTTTCACTTGAAAAGGAACTGATTTATGTATGAGAGTCATAACTCCCCTGGCTCGGGATGAAAATGAAGAGGTGAATACACTTCCCTGCCATCTACTCCTAATTCTTTTAACATCCTCCTCTATCAGATGAGTTTCTTGTAAAAACACAATTCTTGAACCCATGTCCTTTATTTTATTCATAACTTGTTTAAGTTTTTTTAAATTTTGTAGACCTCTGCAATTCCATGAAGTTAAATTAAGATTAACACTTTGGTCCATGATCAATAGAGAGTTTAGGATTACCTTGCAGTGTAAACATGCTCATACAGAGAAGCAAAAACATGAGTGGTTGAACATTCATCCTACAAACTACACACAAACAAATTTCCCCTTCCCACACTTGTGGCAAACCCCCCAAAATCAAAAGAAAAATTCTGTCTCCCGATATAGCCATCGACCGTTCCACACCCACGGGGAACAGCCTAAGCCACTCCTTCTTCATCCTCCCAATCACCCTAACTCTACTGCTTTTAATGACGTAACATTAACTCTCCTCTGTAGTTTTCCAACTTAACTCCAAAATTTTTAACAACTTTGTACATCATAGTTTTTTTTTTGTTTGTTTTGTTTTTGTTTTGTTTTTTTAATATATAATACAATCTATATTTTGTAAACTTACTATTTACTTCAAGTCAGTCAGATGCCTGTGCAAATGCTTAATTATTCTACCTTATATTTTGTTCATGCTTAGCTCCCACCAGTCTCTTCTTCTTCTTTGATCTTCTTGATGAACTCCTGCGCCTCCTCTGGGGTCTTGAAGATGTGGGTTCTGCCCTCATACGTGGTCAGCAGTCTCGCAGGATAGATTACACCATGACGAATCCCAAGGTTGCGCAGCTCCTTACGTACAGGATCAAACTGCTTCCTCAATTGCTGGATTCCTGTGGCCAAATCTGGGTAGAACCGCACCTGCTGGTCCTGGTGTTTAATCTCTCCTTTAGCACGTGCAGCGTTGAAGATCTTCATCCTGTCTCTGTTGCTAAGAAACTTCATAATTAAGGTCCTCGGCGGTCCCTTATCTCTCCGTGGGCCAATACGATGTGCTTTTTCCAGAACCACTGCTGATTGCAACTCCTCGCTGCCCAGCACCTCCGGAATCCACTTTTCCAGAAAGGAACATACGTCCCGACCTTCTGATTCCTCTGGAAGACCCACCAGCCTCAAATTATTCTGTCTCGACCGAGATTCCAAATCCAAAATATTATCTTCCAGAGATTTTTTTTTTTTTTTCCAAAGTGCGCACCTTTAATTGAAGACGGGTGACGTCATCTTCAGCACTAGCGAGACGGAGCTCCATCTGCGCCGTTCGTTCTACACAGTCACCCAATTCCTTTCTTATTCCTTCCAACGCTGTCATAATCCCATCAAATCTAGAGGAAAAGTCAGCTCTCATTGAACTCATGGCAGCCATCAGCGCATCTGCGCCACTCCCCGCAGACATCGCACCGCCGCCAGCCTCCTCCGTCATATATGGAGTTTTGTTTGCTGCGTCACAGACCTGAAAGTCCGTTAATTTGGACTGTTTCGGCGGCTCGCTTTTTCCTTTTCCTGGTTTTCCAGCCTTAGGCTTCGCCGACATATCCTCGCCCAAATGCTGGGATACGTTCTGTCCCAAATGAGAGAGTTATTTGCCGATTTTTTTTCTCCAGGAGCAGAGCAGAGCGAGACACGTCCGTCCTACGTGGCAGCCATAACCGGAAGTCAGCATCCTCAAGTTTAGTATTAAAGGCACTTGCTTGTTACAGGCAGTATATCCAACGAGTCGGCGCTGAATCATTCACGTGATGGTCCTTTTATGCGTTGGCAAGGCAGAGGCAGCAGGTGCTTCCACTCACACAGGTGTAGTGATTACCTGCGGAGTCGGGTAATCTCTAACAGGAAAGGAGGGGGTGCGCTCACCTGAACATGACAATGCCCTCCCCTCAAGGGGTGCCTCCTGGCGGTGCACTGGGCTTGTTGGGATGGGCTTTATGAAAGGCTTGGACCATCCCATTGTCATGGAAATGAGACCTGGGGATCCATGATCTTTATTTGGGGCTGTAGCCCTTCCAGTGGACTAGGTATTGGAAACCTCGGCCCCAACAGGGATCGTTCAGAATTCTCTGGATGGTGTAGGTGGTTTGGCTGTCGAGGATCTGAAAAGGAGGAGGCGGCTTTGTGGGGGGGGGGGGGGACAAAGAGGACTGGCGGAGAGGGGTTTGATTCTGGAAACGTGGAACGTCGGGTGGATTCAAAGTGACCATGGGAGCTCCAGGAGGACTGTTACATCGTTGACTATTTTGGAGATGGTGAATGGACCCAAGCAGCGAGGTGATAATTTCTTAGACTCAGTCTTCAAGGGCACCTGGTCCGCCGATAGCCAAACACGCTGCCCGACTACATATTTGGGAGCTGGGGTCCGCTTCTGGTCTGCATTCTGGCGATTTCGCTTCGTAGAGCGGAGGAGGGTGGCTTGAGTGGCCCTCCAGCGCCAATGGCAGCGACAGGTGTGAGCCCCCACGGATGGCACAGCAACTTCCCTCTCTGCCATAGGCAACAGGGAGGGTGTACCCCATGAAGGCCTCAAAGGGTGGAAGTCTAGTGGCAGCAGAGACTGCCGAGTTGTGGGCATATTCCACCCAGGTCAGGTGAATGCTCCATGTGGAGGGATTTTCGTATGCTACACATCTGAGGGCAGCCTCCAGGGAGTGGTTGGTACGCTCAGCCTGCCTGTTACTCTGTGGGTGGTAACCAGAGGTGAGGCTGACCGTAATTCCCAGTGATCGGCAGAAGGATCTTCAGACATGTAATGTAAATTGTGGACCCCTGTCAGACACAATGTCCAAAAGGAATCCCATGTAGATGGATGACATGTGTGGTTAGAAGGTTGGCGGTTTCAGAGGCGGAGGGTAGCTTGGGGAGGGGTACCAGTTGGATCACCTTGGAGAAGTGGTCAACAATGGTGAATATGACGGTTTTACCTCGAGAAGGGGGGAGTCCTGTGACAAAATCCAAGGCAATGTGGGACCAAGGTTGGCTGGGAACAGGTAATGGGTGAAGCAGGCCACAGGAGGTGAGGAGTCAGATTTGTTGTAAGCGCAGATCTGACATGCTTTCACATAATCCTGGACATCCGTCCGCAGGGTGGGCCACCAGAACACCTGTTGAGTAAGGTTTATAGTCCGGGAAACCCCAGGATGACAGGCAAAGTGGCTGGAGTGGCCCCATTGGATGACGTCGCTGCAGAGGGCAGCCGGAACAAACAGGCAATTACTTGGCCCCCCCACCGGTTCGGGCTTCATGGACTGGGCCTGCCGGACCCTCTGCTCAATCTCCCAGGTAAGGGCTCCGAGGATGCACGAAGGCGGCACAATGGGCTGGGAGGGGGAAGAGGGGTCTGGAGAGTTTGGGCTTAATTGGTGGGAGAGAGCATCCAGTTTGACATTACGGGAGCCAGGCCTGTAGGTATTGGTAAAATTGAACCTAAGAAAAAATGAGGCCTAGCTGGCCTGCCTGGCATTGAGTCTGCGGGCCGACCGTAGATACTCTAGATTTTTACGGTTGGTCCACACTACGATGGGATGGACCGCTCCCTCCAGTCAGTGTCTCCACTCCTCCAGGGCCAACTTAATAACCAGAAGCTCTTGATCTCCTACGTCGTAATTCCTTTCGGCTGGGGTGAGCCGCCGAGAGAAATACGCGCATGGGTTGAGCTTCTGGTCGGAGCTTCTTGAGCTTGACATTACGGGAGCCAGGCCTGTAGGTGATGGTAAAATCACCTAAAATCTCTAGGAGAGAGAAGGATCAGGTTCAGGTTCAGGTTCAGGTTACTTTATTTGTACCCGTAGGTAGATTTGTTTTGCAGTCTGGTGACATCCATATATACAAGCCACAAATTACATTCAACATAGACACAAACACAGGCACATATGAAGCTGACTATAAACATGATAAAAGTACTCAAGGCTCCATCAGTCAGGATATAAAAAGACAAAGAGATGGGAGAAAAATCAGAGGTAAGAGAGAAGGGTCATATTAAAAGTTCAAATCTAGTCAAAGAGGTTAAAAACTCAAAGGTCTAAAACCCAATAAAATATTTAGAACCCAAGTGACATCTTACAAAAATAAGTAAATATAAAATGGAGTTAATAAATAGGTACCTAAATTATGTGCAATATATTTTTACAGCTTGTTCAACTCTTTGACAGCAGCAGGGACAAAGCTGTTTTTGTAGCGCTGGGTTCTACTTTTTGGGACAGCAAACCTCCGTCTTGAGGGAAGAAGCTGAAAGTGGCAGTGCAAAGGGTGGGAGTCATCATTTAAAATGGAGGTAGCCATCCTCTGTATTTGTCTGGTGTACAGGGATGTCAGGCTCAGCTGTGGCTCACCAAGCAAACGACTGGACCATCTAACTACCTGATCCAAGGATTTCCTCTGTTTCAGTTTTATCTGACCAAACCATGACACTAAAGAAAAGGATAAAACAGATTCAATAAAAGCCCGATAAAACATTGTCATTATGGTTCGGTCAACTTGGAAGCGTGCAAGTTTTCTCAAGCAATGCAAATGTTGCTGACCCTTTTTGCACACCCTTTCACAGTTCTCTTCAAACTTTAAATTACTTCAAGTGGATCGTCACTTCCTTGTGGTAACGTATCGTCACTTCCTGTTTTGCTGTCTGCCTGTGTGGTTTGCCTGTGTTGTTGCTCTCCAGCCACTAGCTATGGCTACTAGCTCTCTTTCCTCTCCTCCTCTGGTGTGCTCTCTCTGTCAGATGTTTAGCTACACCTCTGCCTCTTTTAGTGATAACGGTAAATGTAATAAATGTTGTCTTTTTGAGGCGCTCGAGGTGAGGTTGTCTGATTTGGAATCCCGGCTCCGCTGCATTGAAACACCGTCTGCGCCAGTTAATCTTGACGGACGCCCATTAGCTGCAGCGGAGCTAGCTAGCTTAGGCCCCCCTGTCAGCGGTCCCTCGGCTCTCCTCAGCAGCGAGGAGACTGGGTGGGTGACGGTGAGAAGGAAGCCTAGTCGCAAAGCCCCGGTTCACCACCAACCTGTTCACGTCTCTAATCGTTTTTCCCCACTCAGCGACACACCCGCTGAGGAAAAAACTCTGATCATTGGCGACTCAGTAGTCAGAAACGTGAACCTAGAGACTCCAGCGGCCATAGTCAAATGCATTCCTGGGGCCAGAGCAGGCGACATCGAGTCAAATTTGAAAATGCTGGCTAAAAGTAACTGTAAATATTCCACAATTGTTATTCATGCCGGCATTAACATCCGTCTGACATCCGTCTCCGGCAGTCGGAAGTCACGAAACTTGATGTAGAATCGGTGTGTGACTTTGCAAAAACGATGTCTGCCACTGTAGTGTTCTCTGGGCCCCTCCCCAATCTGACCAGCGATGACATGTTTAGCCGCTCGTCATCCTTGAACCGCTGGCTGTCTGTGTGGTGTCCTAAAAATGTCGTGGGCTACATTGACAATTGGAGCTCTTTTTGGGGAAAACCTGGTCTTATGAGACGAGACAGCATTCATCCCACTTTGGATGGTGCTTCTCATTTATCTAACAATCTGGCATCTTTTTTATCCAAATTTCCAAAACCCTGACTACTCAGAGTTGGGACCAGGAAGCAGAGTCGCAGTCTTACACGCCTCTCTGCAGCTCCTCTTCATCCGCCACCCCTCAGCTTAGCCCCTGACTTCCCCATCAGAGAATCGTTGTCTGCTCCCTCCAAAGTGAATAAAAATATAATGTATAAGCATCCCAAAGTGATAAAGCAAAATATTGGTAAAACTCAAATTAAACATAAAGCCTCTAAATTGAATGATTTGGCCTCTGTTCCTCCTCATAATTTAAAAATTAAATGTGGTTTATTAAATATTAGGTCTCTAACTCCCTAGTCTCTGTTAGTCCATGATCTGTTAATTGATCATCAGATTGATTTAATTTCCCTTACAGAGACTTGGTTAGGGCAAGAGGATTATGTTGGTTTAAATGAATCAACTCCCTCTGGTTATTTAAACTGTCAAAATCCCAGAAGTTCTGGTCGTGGAGGAGGAGTAGCAACAATTTACCATTCCAAATTACTAGTTAATGTAAAGCAAAAAACATGTTATAATTCCTTTGAGGGCCTGGTCCTCAGTGTTGGGCACTTTAGAAATTTTAGGTTAAACCCAATTTTATTTGCCATAGTTTATCATCCCCCATCAACCTACTCAGAATTTTTATCCGAATTTGCTGATTTCTTAGCTGATTTAGTGCTGAAATCTGATAGAATAATTATAGTAGGGGACTTTAATATACATGTGGATGTAGATAGTGACTGCCTTAATGTGGCTTTTAATTCAATATTAGACTCGATTGGGTTTTCTCAGAAAGTAGGAAATTCTACTCATTACCTCCACCATACATTGGACCTTGTTCTGACATATGGCATAGAAATAGAAAATCTTGTAGTGTCTCCTCATAACCCTGTACTTTCAGACCATTGTCTGTTAACCTTTGATTTTACTATTTCTGACTATTTGGCTCCTAAAGAAAAATATTATTACAGTAGATACCTCTCAGATGATGCTGTTTCCAAATTTATGCAGATTGTTTCCTCTATGCCATGTGTCAACACAACGGAAATAAGCTATAGACAGCTTGCTCCTTCTGTAACTGATAACATGGCTGATAGTGTTTCAGCTTCTCTGCATCAGGCTCTAGACTTTGTGGCCCCCTTAAAAAAGAAAAAGTCTAATCAGAGATTTCTAACTCCTTGGTTCAACACAGAAACTCGTAGCTTAAAACAGAAGACTCGTCAATTAGAAAGAAAATGGCGCTCTACTAATTTAGATGAAATCTGTTTAGCTTGGAGAAATCATCTTTTAATTTATAAAAAATCTCTTAGAAAAGCTAGAACAAGTTATTACTCTGCATTAATAGAAGAGAACAAGAATAATCCCAGGTTTCTTTTCAGTACTGTAGCCAGGTTGACAGAGAGTCAGGACTCTGTCAATCCTAGCATTCCCTTAGAGCTTACTAGTCAGGACTTTATGAACTTTTTCAATAATAAAATTTCATCCATCAGAGATAAAATCAGTCAGATTCTTCCCACAGTTAACTTAAATACTGTAACTACTACAACTCCTTCTTTTGATGTCTGTCTTGATGAGTTTACTCCAATCAACCTTTGTGAGTTAGACAAAATAGTTTCCTCATCCAAACCTTCAACTTGTCTTTTAGACCCTATTCCTACCAGGTTATTTAAAGAAGTCTTCCCACTTATTGGTAGCTATATTCTTCATATAATCAATTCTTCATTAACTTTAGGCCATGTACCGCAGGCTTTTAAAACAGCTGTAATTAAACCCTTACTCAAAAAGCCAACGCTAGATCCAGGAGCTTTAGCTAACTATAGACCAATCTCTAATCTCCCTTTCATTTCAAAAATCTTAGAGTTGTTGCTACGCAATTATTTGACCACCTGCAGGGAAATAGTTTACTTGAAGAGTTTCAATCTGGGTTTAGAATCCATCATAGTACTGAAACAGCCTTAGCGAAGGTCACTAACGACCTCCTCATTGCATCTGATAATGGACTAGTTTCTGTACTTGTCCTTTTAGACCTTAGTGCAGCTTTTGATACTATCGATCATAATATTCTACTTGATAGATTAGAACACTATGTTGGACTTAATGGAACTTCGTTGCAGTGGTTTAGATCTTATTTATCTGATAGGTTCCAGTTTGTTCATGTTAATAATGAGTTTTCTTTCAACTCAAAGCTTAGTCATGGAGTTCCACAGGGATCTGTGCTAGGCCCTACTCTTTTTAGTTTATATATGCTTCCGTTAGGCAACATTATTAGAAAGCACTGTATACATTTTCATTGTTATGCAGATGACCCACAATTATACCTGTCAATGAAGCCAGATGATAGTAATCAATTAGCCAAGTTAGAAGCCTGTCTTAAGGAAATCAAAGCTTGGATGATTTGTAATTTCCTGCTATTAAATTCAGATAAGACTGAAGTCATTCTTGTTGGTCCAAAAAACCTTAGAAATTTCTTTCCAAATCAAACTTGCAGTTTGGATACAGTTACTCTTTCTCTTAATAGCTCTGTGAGGAACCTTGGAGTTATTTTTGATCAGGATTTGTCCTTCAATTCACATATTAAATTTGTTTCTAAGACTGCCTTCTATCATTTGCGTAATATTGCCAAGATTAGGAGCATCTTGTCTCAGAGTGATGCTGAGAAGCTGATCCACGCTTTTGTTAGCTCGAGATTAGATTATTGTAATTCTTTATTATCAGGCTGTCCTAAAACATCTTTAAAAAGTCTTCAGCTGATCCAAAATGCTGCAGCAAGAGTTTTAACAGGTACTAGAAAGAGAGATCATATCTCTCCGGTTCTGGCCTCCCTTCATTGGCTTCCCATAGAGTTTAGAATTAAGTTTAAAATCCTTCTTCTTAGTTACAAAGCTTTAAACAATCAGGCTCCTTTTTATTTTAAAGATCTGATACTACCGTATTATCCTAACATAGCACTACGCTCCCAAAATGCAGGATTACTTGTAATACCTAGAATCTCCAAAAGTACAATGGGAGGCAGAGCCTTCAGTTATCAAGCTCCTCTCCTGTGGAATCAGCTGCCAATCTGGATTCGGGAATCAGACTCGATCTCTGTTTTTAAGAATAGGGCTAAAACCTACCTTTTTGATATAGCCTACAATTAGGGAGGGATCATGTGTTTCTGAACCCTTCCTTAGTTATGCTGCTAATAGGTTTAGTCAGCTGGGGGACCTCCAGTAATGCACTGGGCCTCACTCCTTTCCTCACTCTCTATGAAATATTTTTTTTTGCTGGTCATTAACATTTGGTTTGTTCTCTCCCATAGATTGAGTCCCCATCGTGCTGTTTGCTCTCTACATGTCTGTTCTTTTCTTCTTCTCTATCCCCTCACCCCCCAGCCAGTCGCAGCAGATGACTGCCCCTCCCTGAGCCTGGTTCAGCTGGAGGTTTCTTCCTATTAAAAGGGAGTTTTTCCTCTCCACCGTCGCCAAGTGCTTGCTCACAGGGGATCGCCAGATTGCTGGGGTCTTTCTGCATCTGTGGGGGTTCCCCCCTACAGTTGATAGTGCTATGAGATGACTGCTGTTGTGAAATGGCGCTATATAAATAAAGTTGAATTGAATTGAATTGAATTGAAATTTGCTGTCCCCTCAAAATAACTCAGCACACAACCATTAATGTCTAAACCGCTGGCAACAAAAGTGAGTGCACCCCTAGTGAAAATGTCCAAATTGAGCCCAGAGTGTCAGTATTTTGTGTGGCCACCATTATTTTCCAGCACTGCCTTAACTCTCTTGGGCATGGAGTTCACTAGAGCTTCACAGGTTGCCACTGGAATCCTCTTTCACTCCTCCATGACGACATCATGGTGTTAGAGACCTTGTGCTCCTCCACCTTCTGTTTCAGGATGCCCCACAGATGCTCAATAGGGTTTAGATCTGGAGACATACTTGGCCAGTCCATCACCTTCACCCTCAGTTTCTTTAGCAAGGCAGTGGTCGTCTTGGAGGTGTGTTTGGGGTTGTTATCATGTTGGAATACCACCCTGCAGCCCAGTTTCCGAAGGGAGGGGATCATGCTCTGCTTCAGTATGTCACAGTACATGTTGGCATTCATGGTTCCCTCAGTGAACTGTAGCTCCCCAGTGCCAGAAGCACTCATGCAGCCCCAAATCATGACACTCCCACCACCATGCTTGACTGTAGGCAAGAACACTTGTCTTTGTACTCCTCACCTAGTTGCCATCACACACGCTTGACAACATTTGAACCAAATAAGTTTATGTTGATCTCATCAGACCACATGACATGGTTCCAGAAATCCATGTCCTTAGTCTACTTGTCCTCAGCAGACTGTTTGCGGGCTTTCTTGTGCATCATCTTTTAAAGGGGCTTCCTTCTGGGATGACAGCAATGCAGACCAATTTGATGCAGTGTGTGGCGTATGGTCTGAGCACTGACAGGCTGACCCCCCCACCCCTTCAACCTCTGCAGCAATGCTGGCAGCACTCATATGTCTATTTTTAAAAGACAACCTCTGGATATGACGCTGAGCATGTGCACTCAACTTCTTTGGTCGACCATGGCGAGGCCTGTTCTGAGTGGAACCTGTCCTGTTAAACCGCTGTATAGTCTTGGCTTCCGTGCTGTAGCTCAGTTTCAGGGTGTTGGCAGTCTTCTTATAGCCTAGGCCATCTTTACGTAGCGCAACAATTCTTTTTTTCAGATCCTCTGAGTTCTTTGCCATGAGGTGCCACATTGAACTTCCAATGACCAGTATGAGAGCATGTGAGAGCGATAACACCAAATTTAACACACCTGCTCCCCATTCACACCTGAGACCTTGTAACAGTAATGAGTCACATGACACTGGGGAGGGAAAATGGCTAATTGGGCACAATTTGGACATTTTCACTAGGGGTATACTTACTTTTGTTGCCAGCGGTTTAGACATTAATTACTGTGTGTTGAGTTATTTTGAGGGGACAGCAAATTTACACTGTTATACAAGCTGTACACTGACTACTTTACATTGTATCAAAGTGTCATATCTTCAGTGTTGTACCATGAAAAGATATAATAAAATATTTACAAAAATGTGAGGGGCGTACTCACTTTTGTGAGATTATCTATCTATCTATCTATCTATCTATCTATCTATCTATCTATCTATCTATCTATCTATCTATCTATCTATCTGTCTGTCTGTCTGTCTGTCTGTCTGTCTTTACATGAGTTATGCAAGGTAAGGTGTTTAATGACACTGGCAACAACACAAAATTAGAAGTTGCACTTCACCAGCTGTTTTATTATTTGTTTTCACTCTGACTGTTTGCATAAAAATCCCACAATTTAACTATTTTACTACACTTTTTAAGTTCCTACCAAGGAATTATTTACTGGATTTGAGTGTCAGTCCCACACACAGTCACTTACACACATTGACAGACTACCGACATTTACAATTTGCATTCTGCACCCTTTCCATCACTCTCTATTTCTAAGAGTCACTACCTGCCACGAGTTGAACTTGGTTTTTGATTAAATGTTTGTAGGTAGTGCCTCGGGCCCTGTCTCCCTTAGATAAGAAGCAGTAATCCTGGTTGGTGCGTTATTGTGTGTTTTCTGGTGGCTTCTGTAGCTGCATGCAGTGAAACCAAGAACTGGTTAAAATTTCAAGAATTTAATTTTGCTACATATTCACAGCAGAAAATTAAGTATCATTAAGTTCCTCTCCCTGCTCTTATTTTTTGAATGAGGTTTTGAATGAGCTCCTATTCCCTTACGTCGATTACATGCCAGTTTTTCTAATGACAAAACAAATCAGAATTTAGTGCAAGCACTTAATCTCAAATCATCGTCTCTATTTAAGATCAAAACAACTGATGAGTAGATTATTTCTTTTTCATTTCATGAAGAGGATCCTGCTTCCTCAAAAGCCTCTTTTAGGAAGTGTTCCTATGTTTGACAGCATGCCAGTCTTAACAAAGGGGAAATGCTGAGTTCCCTTTAATAGATCTATATTCATTTTCAAATGAGTTGATTAGCCAGCACAATGTCATTGGATTCAGGGGCCCATTACACATTTATGATGGTAAATTACTGAACATTTACAATCCAAATGAAATTTCATGAGGACGGGATATTGAAAAAATGAAGGGAGACGCTTTGCGTTCATCCCCTTAGCCTTGCCTCATTGCATCTCTCTTCCTCTCCCTCCCTCCCACTCCTTTCTTTTTACTCTCTTGCTCTTTTTCGTGTGTCTTTCACGTTCTCACTCTCTACCCTCGCCTGTTTTCTCTCGCATATCACATCAGTGCCCCCTGTGGTCATGCTGGGCATCGCATAAGGGTCTGTGACTGCTCACATGGCTCCGTCACTCAAGTTTGGGGAGTATGTTATTTTCATACTCCCATTCCAAACACATGGTTTGTGTACAGGTGCATGTAAATATTCACTGGTTGATGGTTTGACTCAGAAAGTGGGAAGAAGCAGATAGACCTTGGTTAAAAGGGTGGTGGTCTGGTGTGTCACACCCCCTCCCCCCGTGCCATTGGTGTAATGTTACATGTAGGTTCAAATGTCCTATAGATCCCTGAGCAAACACCTCTCCTCTCCAATCATCTCTCAGCACTTCGCAGCCCTGTCACTGCATCCACATCAATATTTTATTTTGGCAAATTTGCGGTGACATGCATTAGTACAATTAGGGGCAAGTTTTTACTTGAATTCCTATCTTCTTGAAGGAGAGAGAGTGCGGGAGTGATGAGCAGAAGATGAACTCTCTCACTCTCACTTGTCTTCTTGCTCTCTCTACCCCGCTCTTCCTCTCTCTCCCAGCATGGCTGGTTCGTTCCTCAGCTCTCCACCTCTAAATAATTCATCATCCAATCAATCATTTTCTCTTTGTTTTGGGCCCCAGTGCCCGAGATGAAACGGCCCGCTGCCAAAGCTGCTTTGCCTCATCTGAGGCCTGGAAAACATGATCTGCTGCTGAGATTACAACACACACACACACACACACACACACACACACATACATACACACACACCTTACACTGAAGTGTCGGTACCACATATTCACCATTGAGAGTCATACACATTCACACAGATACAATAGGCACACAGCCCTTCACATGCATTTTTACGTTTGACACAAAAAGTGATAGTGGCTGTTTGACAAAAAAATGGAACCTATATGACAAGAACTATTTCATTTCATCACCTTTAAAATATGAGAAAAGTAACAAAGATAAAATAAGTTATTTTTTTAAATTTTCTTTCTTGTACTCAACAGCCTGTGTACAGTATATTAAGAAATCTCAAACGTTTAAGGTGAGTCATATGCAGTATTTTTTTTCCTACTTGCATCAGACCTTTCTTTTTAAAATGGTCTTTGCCATAAAAGCTAAAAAGTTCATTATTCACGTTTAACATGGTTAAACACCGAGTCTTTTTTTGTTGTTGTTTTTTTTAATGGCATGCCATTGTAAGGGGGCTGTGTAATAGAACACAGGCTGTGTGTCTGATCTTCTAGCTGTAACACTCGGGTTTGGTTAGCTTATCTAAAGGGCCTGTTTCCGCCTTAAAGCCTGTGTGGAGGCAGCCTTAATGGGGGGAAATGTCTTGGACAAGTGATTTGAAGATATTTTGCTTCATCCCTTTGGAGCGCTCTGCAGGTGATGCTGCGAATGTCTCCTTTGTTTGATGTCGAACAACACAGATCTGCTATTGAGTGATAGCTTCAAATGCATAAAGAGTGAGACCCGGCATGCTGCTCCCCCTTTTTGAGCTACATCAGAGAAAACTGACATCTATTATGGTAAAGAAAAGACAAGTGTTTGAAATTTTCAAGTACGCGCATGGCAGAAGTGTCAGGATTTTTACAGAGTGCAATTTTTTTTGTTCGTTCTCTTTTTGTTAACAAGGTGGCTGTAAGTCAAGCATGTCTATACGAACTCTGTTGGATAGAGCATGAAAGGATGCTGCTAGCCTATGATGGTAATATTTTAGCCCCCTGAAAAGTCACCACAGGTCCCCAGTGTCCATCTAACAAGAGCAGATTAAACCCAGACTATGAGCTCAAATTCAAGCAATTTTATAAACTCACCATCAAACTTTAGTCACAAAGGCTCCAACACTTTCCAAGTCTCATCTTTGTTGTATTTAATATTTTTTCCTTTATTTTACTGTCATGGATCGTCACAATTCTCTGTTGTTAACCTGAGGAAAAGCACACTAAACTTTTATTTATCTTCCGATTTGAAGATTTGTGTAGCTTTTAAAATTAATCTAGAAGCAACCCTTTTTGTTATATCGATTATTTATATGATAATTATATTATTATCATTTGCAGTCATACATTTTGCAAACTATTGATGCTGCATCGCAGTTAATTGAACCTTTCACCTTGGATTCTGCTTTTTTCTTTCATTTTTCTCCTCCTTTCTTCTTCTCCTTTATAGAAAGAAAGCCAAGTTTATTGTCATTCAAATCCATACAGCCAAACATGTACAGGAGAACAAAACAATTACGTTTCTCCTAATGGAGGGGCCACTGCCATAATTTCCCCTTCTCCCATTCTGTTATGCTGAGCATCGAGCTAGAAGGCAGGAAGTAACATTTTTTTAAAAAAAATCTGCTTTTTGGTATGACCCGGCTGAGGCTTGAACCCACAACCTCCCACCTATGGGGAGGGGATAAGGACCTGTGCTTATGTAGCGCTTTTCTAGCCTCAAGACCACTCAGTGCTTCACTAGTACTAACCTTCTATTCTAAGGGCCGATAGGAGACAGAATTTATGGACAATTTAGAATCACCAATTAACTAGGGCTGCATCAACTAGTTGACAAATAGTCAACAGCAAAATTCATCGGCAGTTAATTTAGTAGTCGATGTGTCGTTAATGACATCATTGTGTGAATGCCACGTGAAACAATGTTTCACCGTAGCTAATTGAAGTAGCATAGAGTGAGACATCGCACTTTTCCCAGCTTTTTGGTGCGCTGACAGGGCATGTGTGTTAGTGACCGGGAACAGACGAGGGGAAGCAGGACCATGACGGAGGCTGAAGTGGAGCTCACGCAAAACAAATGTTCCAAAGTTTGGGAACATTTTGTACATGACTCAGCCAACAAAACTGTTCAGTGCAAGCTCTGTAAAGTGAGTCTTGCATACCATGGGGCCACTACAGCAATGCACGAGCATTTGAAGAGGAAACACATTTTGGAAGAGTCAGATGCCCCTCAGTATGATAATTAGCTCCCATGCTAGTAGCTAGCCTATTACTGTAGGTGCGTGTGTGAGGGATCATGACAGTTTAAAGAATAATGTAACTGCAGTGGTGGCCTAGAGGTAGAGCATCCGCCCCACAACCGGGAGGTCAGGGTTCAAGTCCTGGCCGGGCCATGCCAAAGACCATATAAAAAAATGGAACTTCGTGCCGTCTAGTGTGGTGCTCAGCAAAAAATGAAACAGAGGAGGGAAATGTGGGTGGCAGTGGCTCAGGAGGTAGAGCGGGTTGTCCAATAACCAGAGGGCTGGCGGTTCGAATCCCACTCTCCCCTGCCATTGTGTCCCTGGGTAAGACACTTTATTCACCTTGGCTCCAGTGTCCATGACACTGGGTGTAAATGTTCAGTAGTGGTTAGAGAGGTGCAGATTGGCAGCCACATTTCTGTCAGTCTGCCCCAGGGCAGCTGTGGCTACAGAAGTAGCTTACCACTATCAATGTCTGTCTGGAGTGAATGAATAATGGACTCACTGTAAGCGCTTTGAGATGTCACTTGACATGTAAAGTGCCGTATAAATCCAGTTTCTTTATTATTATTAATGTCAGTTTGTCTGACAGTTTCAATATAAAATTTATACAGCGTAAAGAGGAAGACAGGGACCATTGATGGCTTTTTGCAGAAAAAGCAGACGTGTACTCACAACAAGCTACTGCTCTTACAGAGTCAGTTCTAAACATGATGGTCAAAGACATGAGGCCACTTTCCATGGTTGACGGGGAAGGATTTCAACAAATAATTCACCAGTTCGACCCTGAATATATGCAGCCATCCAGAACTCATTTCACCCACTTCATGGAGAAGAAATATGAGACAACCCTTACAAATGTAAATGATTTTCTCTCTTGTGCACGCACAGACACACACACACACACACACACACACTTAACAAATGTTAAATGTTATGCATCGTTTGTTATGCACAAAATGCACTTTTTTTTCCCACAATATCTTTATTGAATCTTTTTTTTTTTTTAACAAACATGATACAAACAATCAAACACTAACACTAAAGTACTACAAAAAAAAAAAAAAAGATGCACTAAAAACACCAACAACCACCAGCAAAATCAAATCTTCAACAATGCTCCTCTGTTTAGTCTAGACAATCCAATACATAAGTATACATATTATGTTCACCAGTTTGGAATTTACAAGGTCCACACACATCATTCACCTTCTTCTTCAAAAGTTATGTTTAAATTTTTTACATAATCAATAAAAGGTCTCCATATATTCTCAAACACAATTTCCTTTGATTTCAGTATATATGTTATTCTTTCTAATGGAAGGTTTGTTAACATCTGTCTTAACCACTGAGTCACATCTGGTCTATGAGTCTTTTTCCATAATAGTGCAATACATTTTTTGGCATTAAGCAAACTGAGGTCTATGAATGTTCTTTCACTTTTATTAAAATTATGCTTTTCTGGGTACAGACCCAACAAAAACAATTTAGGATTCAATATGATTTGTTTTGAGATTATTTTTTCAATTGTTACCCTCACCTCTTCCCAAAACATTCTTATTAATCTACATTCCCATACACAATGAAATAGGGTTCCTTTACTTTCCATGCATTTTGTGCATGTATCTGGTATATTTTTGTTATATTTATTTAACTCCTCCGGTGTAACATACATCCGCATTAACCATTTGAAATGTATCAATTTAAGGCGTACATTTATTGATTTGGTTTGAGCTTCTGTACAAGCCAATTCCCATTGTTCCTCTGAAATTTCAGTTTGCAGATCTTCTTTCCAGTAGTTTAATCTTTTCAGTGAATTTTCACTTGAAGATAGTGTCAATGAGTTATAAAACTCTGAAATAATACCCTTTCTTTTACTATCTTTCATCATCATTTTTTCCAAGGATGAATAAATAGGTCGAGTGAGAGCTTTATTTTGATTTGATCGAATAAAGTTTCTAAGTTGAAGATATTTAAAAAAATGTGTTCTATTGAGATTAAATTTGATCCTCAGCTCTTCAAAAGACATTATGTTATCTGCACATGGCAAATATAAATCCTGAATCTTTTGTATCCCTTTTAAATTCCATACTTTAAATACAGCGTCCGCTCTCCCTGGTTTAAAATATTGATTACCCCATATTGGACTAAATTGTGACAATAACTGTGGTTCTTTTAAATAGTTTTTAGCTTCACACCATATTTTGATCATATGCTTTACAAATGGATTTTTAACTTGTTTTTGTAATTTTTTTGCCGAATCTGAGTATATGAATATGGGAAGAGGTAAAGGTAAATTGTATGATTCCATTTCAGTCCAGTGAGGGAGATCATTTGATGAAAAATAATATGTGATAGACCTCAGTTGTGCCGACCAATAATACAACATAAAATTTGGACATTTCAGACCTCCACGATCAAATGGTAAATATAATAAAGACAGACGTAATCTAGCCCTCCTGTTGTTCCATATAAATTCCACTAACTTTTTTTTTATTCTTGAGAATAAATCTAAAGGTGGTGATAAGGGAATGTATTGAAATAAATAAAGTATTTTAGGTAAAATATTACTTTTAAGTATATTGATTCTCCCGATCATCGACATTGGTAGTGACATCCATCTCTGAGTTAACTCATTGATATCTGACATTAAGGCTTCATAGTTGACACTGGCGACTGATTCTAGCTTAGGCACAATTTGGATTCCTTAATATTTAAACTGATTTACAACATTGAATTGATTTACCTCAGGGGCTGGGTAATTTCTCTGGGTCTCATTTAGCATTAATATTGAAGATTTAGTTTTATTTATTTTATATCCTGATATTTCCCCAAAATTCTTTATTAAATTCAACAAGGTTGGAATTGATTTTTTTAGATTTGACATAAACAAAATTATGTCATCGGCGTACAGGGAGATTTTATGTTCTGTTGGTCCAACTTTAATTCCATATATTTGTGAATGTAAACGTATCGCTATCGCTAAAGGTTCAATTGCCATAGTAAACAGTAAAGGTGAAAGTGGACAGCCTTGTCGACATCCTCTATTGATTTTTATTGGTTTTGAAATATTGTTATTTGTTAGGATTTCTGCTGTAGCATTGTTGTATATTATTTGAACCCATTTTATGAAATTATTTCCAAGTCCAAACCTTTGTAGGACTTCAAAAAGAAAGGGCCATTCAACTCTATCAAAGGCCTTTTCGGCGTCCAGTGATAGGAGAGCTGTATCCGGTGCTTCTTTATTAAAATAAATAATATTAAATAGTCTTCTTACATTATGGAAGCCTTGTCTTCCCTTTATAAAGCCATTCTGATTTCGATTAATAATATTTGGTAAAATTTCTTGTATTCGTCTTGCTAAAATTTTACAGATTATCTTAAGATCGGCGTTTAATAGGCTTATTGGTCTCATATTTTCACATTTATTAGAGGGCTTACCTGGTTTTGGCAGCAGTATAATTAAGGCATTATTTATGTATGATGGTAAATTATTATTTTGAAATGCTTCTAAAACCATTTCCAAAAAAGGTTTTATTAATTTATTCTTAAATTTTTTATAAAGGTCAACTGGAAGACCATCTGGTCCTGCACTTTTTCCTGATTTCATATTATCAATGGCTAGCCCAACTTCTTCTTGACTAATTTTAGACTCCAATATCTCCCTGTTTTCATTTGGAATACACGGTATAGATAGTTCGTTCAAAAACCCATTTAGTTTTGTTAAATCAAATTCATTTTTAGTATCATATAATTTTTCATAGTAATCTCTAAAGGCTCTGTTAATTTCTAAAGGATCTATAACTACCTGTGTTACTTATAATACTAGTAATTGGTGTTTTAATTTCTAATTGTTTAATCTGCCATGCCAATAATTTTCCTGATTTTTCACCTTGTTCATAAAAAGATTGTTTCAATCTTAGAAGACTCGAGGCAGCTCTATTCGCTGATTTTTTGTCGTATTCAGCTCTCAAAATCAGTAATTCATTCTCCAACCTTGGATCACTTCCTGCATACACTTTTTCCTGAAGACTTTTCATTTTATGTTCCAATTTAGCTCTCTCCTCTCGAGTCTTCTTAGATTTTGATCCTGTATAACTAATAATATGTCCCCTAATAAAAGCTTTGAAAGCCTCCCACTTTACACATGCTGATGTTTGTGTAGTATTGATGTCAAAGTACTCGTCTATCTGTTTTTCTATATACTTGACAAATTCCTCATCCTGAAGCCATTTATGCTGAAATTGCCATCTACCTGATTCCTTTGTCAATTTTTTATCTACATATATTAGACAACAGGGTGCATGATCAGAGATCACGATGTTATCATAAAAGCAGTTTTGAATCTTGGATCTTAATTCTGTGGAAATCAAAAAATAATCAATACGTGAGAATGTCTTGTAGGTACTGGAATAACAAGAATAGGCTTTAACTTGTGGTTTCATTTCTCTCCATATATCTAACAATCTCAATTCTTTCATAAAATGATTAATAGTCATCCTACATCCATTGTGCGTACAATCCAGTCCTGTTGATCTATTTATACCTGGATTCAATGTACAATTAAAATCCCCTGCTATTATATGTTGCCCTGTAAGTGATGATAAAATAAGAAATAAATTAGCAAAGAACTTTTGGTCATCTATATTGGGACCATATAAGTTCACAAGATTTATATTTTCTAATAGCAAAGAACCTTGAATGATTACATATCTTCCATGTTTGTCTCCAATTACATTTTTCACTTGAAAAGGGACTGATTTATGTATGAGAGTCATAACTCCCCTGGCCCGGGATGAGAATGATGAGGTGAACACACTTCCCTGCCATCTACTCCTAATTCTTTTTATATCCTCCTCTATTAGATGAGTTTCTTGTAAAAACACAATTTTTGAACCCATGTCTTTTATTTTATTCATAACTTGTTTAAGTTTTTTTAAATTTTGTAGACCTCTGCAATTCCATGAAGTTAAATTAAGATTAACACTTTGGTTTATGATCAATGGAGAGTTTGGGATTACCTTGCAGTGTAAACATGCTCATACAGAGAAGCAAAAACATGAGTGGTTGAACATTCATCCTACAAACTACACACAAACAAATTCCCCCTTCCCACACTTGTGGCGAACCCCCCAAAATCAAAAGAAAAATTCCGTCTCCCGATATAGCCATCGACTGCTCCACACCCGCGGGGAACAGCCTAAGCCACTCCTTCTTCATCCTCCCAATCACCCTAACTCTACTGCTTTTAATGACGTAACATTAACTCTCCTCTGTAGTTTTCCAACTTAACTCCAAAATTTTTGACAACTTTGTACATCATAGTTTTTTTTTGTTTGTTTTGTTTTTGTTTTTTTTTAATATATAATACAATCTATATTTTGTAAACTTGCTATTTACTTCAAGTCAGTCAGATGCCTGTGCAAATGCTTAATTATTCTACCTTATATTTTGTTCATGCTTAGCTCCCACCAGTCTCTTCTTCTTCTTTGATCTTCTTGATGAACTCCTGCGCCTCCTCTGGGGTCTTGAAGATGTGGGTTCTGCTCTCATACGTGGTCAGCAGTCTCGCAGGATAGATTACACCATGACGAATCCCAAGGTTGCGCAGCTCCTTACGTATGGGATCAAACTGCTTCCTCAATTGTTGGATTCCTGTGGCCAAATCTGGGTAGAACCGCACCTGCTGATCCTGGTGTTTAATCTCTCCTTTAGCTCGTACAGCGTTGAAGATCTTCATCCTGTCTCTGTTGCTAAGAAACTTCATAATTAAGGTCCTCAGCGGTCCCTTATCTCTCCGTGGGCCAATACGATGTGCATTTTCCAGAACCACTGCTGATTGCAACTCCTCGCTGCCCAGCACCTCCGGAATCCACTTTTCCAGAAAGGAATATACGTCCCGATCTTCTGATTCCTCTGGAAGACCCACCAGCCTCAAGTTATTCTGTCTCGACCGAGATTCCAAATCCAAAATATTATCTTCTAGACATTTATTTTTTTTTTCCAAAGTGCGCACCTTTAATTGAAGACGGGTGACGTCATCTTCAGCACTAGCGAGACGGAGCTCCATCTGCGCCGTTCGTTCTACACAGTCACCCAATTCCTTTCTTATTCCTTCCAACGCTGTCATAATCCCATCAAATCTAGAGGAAAAGTCAGCTCTCATTGAACTCATGGCAGCCATCAGCGCATCTGCGCCACTCCCCGCAGATATCGCACCGTTGCCAGCCTCCTCCGCCATATATGGAGTTTTGTTTGCTGCGTCACAGACCTGAAAGTCCGTTAATTTGGACTGTTTCGGCGGCTCGCTTTTTCCTTTACCTGGTTTTCCAGCCTTAGGCTTCACCGACATATCCTCGCCCAAACGCTGGGATACGTTCTGTCCCAAATGAGAGAGTTATTTGCCGATTTTTTTCTCCAGGAGCAGAGCAGAGTGAGACACGTCTGTCTTACGTGGCAGCCATAACCGGAAGTCCACAAAATGCACTTTAAGAAAAAATGTGGGGGTTTTTTTTATTGCTGATTGCAATTCTTGTTCTTGTTCACCAAATGCTCTTTTTTTTAAAAAGTAAAATGTTTATATTTTTTGCAATAAAAAGAAATAAGAGAGACTGTTTTTTGCACAGTGAAGGCAGAGCCAAAGATTAAGTGGGGGAAGTTACAGAAGGAAGAAGGTTGCACAGAGTTCAGGAAGGAGTTGATACAGGCTCTGGGTGGAAGGGAAGAATTACCAGATGACTGGTAAAGTACAGCAAAAGTATTGAGGGAAACAGATAGAAAGGTATGTGGTGTATCCAGGGGACAGAGGAAGGAAGACAAGGAGACTTGGTGGTGGAATGAGGAGGTATAGGAAAGTATTCAAAGGAAGAGGTTAGCAAAGAAAAAGTGGGATAGTCAGGGAGATGAAGAAAGTAGACAGGAGTATTTGGGATCTAGGTGCATGGCAAAAAGAGAGGTGGCAAAGGCAAAGGAAAAGGCATATAGTGAGTTGTATAAGAGGCTGGTGTAACCCAGTGTTAAAAACGTGAATAAAAATATGTTATAGTGCTATGAGATGACTGTTGTTGTGAAATGGCGCTATATAAATAAAGTTGAATTGAATTGAATTGAATTGAATATTGATACCGCTTTTGAAGAGAAAAACACCCATTTCACAATGGGAGTAAATAATTTAAAGATGGATATTTAAATAAATATATATTCATAAAACAGTAGGGAACATTTTCTGGGGAGTTTTGATAAAGTTCCAAATGTTTTCATCTGGTATATCGAGCAACCTATGGCTGCGCCTTTTGTTGGGCAGCAACGGCCAATGGGGTCACGCGCTTCCTCGCTCGGTCTGTGTTTAACCTGCAGAACGCTTTCAGTCACAGCAGACATTGACCGAGAGAACGCGTTCCCTTACGGAGACTGTGAGCTAGCGTGCTGATAGCAGTCTTTGTCTTGGATAAAACTTGAGATTGGTAAGCCTAAACTAATACCCGCAATGAGACATTGCTGTACTATCAAATTCTAATACCCCATTTGTTAAATTTTAAGATTTGGATCCAAAGGCTGTTAATGCCGTTGAGCGCGGGAACCCCATGACGCACGTGTCGATTAGCATGGTGAGTGCTATCCATTTAGTGTGTATGGGAACGGTTAGCAGAGGTCCCAATTCCCTTGCCATTGATTGCTATTTAATGGTGAATGTTGAACCTTTGGGTTATATGTGATTAATGTGTCAAATTGAGATAGTGTTGTGCTAGATGTGATGTTAGCTTGGTGCAGCACACTGCACCAATGTCCTGTTGATGTCAAGTGCCTTTCAAATGCACTTATTCATTGTTATGGCACCATGTTAATAAGTTTGAATAATAGATGTGTTTATTTTATACACATTTAGTGATTTAAGAAATTTGAATTATGGTTGTAAGTTTTTTGTCTGGCCTATTCTGTAGGTCAGGTTTTTTGTTTGGACTGGATTACAAGCGTGGATTCTCCAGATCTGGATGGCGAGCCGATTGCCCGAACCTACCGCCTGCTAGAGGTGATCCCACTGATCACCTGGAACGGACACTAAAGAACTGTACACCCTGTAAATATATTTGGAGTATTTTATTTTTATTTTTTTTATTATTGTACAGTGCTGTGTATTTGTTTATGTGTACATAACTTTGAAATATACATAGTTGCAAGTTCCCATACACCGGGTGTGTGAGTCATCTGTTGTTACGCCCTCCAGGCTCCTAAGAACCTGTAATCTGTCTGATCTGGCCCAATTATCCCTTTTGTTCAGGTAGTAAAGTTAAGGTCACTACACTGCCATAACACAACACTACCATAAGGGTACTACACCTAAAGTAAGTAGGTGTTAGTGAGTGTTACACTGGGCACTAAGGAAGGAGAAAAGGACTTCAATTAGTATCAATTCGTCAATAGTATCAATTCGTATCAATTGGCTATACAGAGAGATTGAGCTGGAAAGGATGTACAGCAGGTTAAGTTGATTAAGGACAGAAATGATAATGTACTAACAAATGACAAGAGTGTGTTGAGAAGGTGGGAGGAGTACTTTGAAGAGCTGATGAATAAAGAAAATATGAGAGAGGAGGATGGATGAAGGAAAGATGGTGAACAAGGAAGGCCCAAGGATTAAGATAAGATAAGATAAGATAAGATAAGCCTTTATTAGTCCCACAATGGGGAAATTCCAGGATTGCAACAGCATAGGGATAGCAACACTCAGAGCAACAATCAGAAGGCAAGAAAAAACAACATCTAGTAAACATATGTCCATATTACTATAAATGTATATATACTGTATATAGACACACAGTGCAGAGCATTATGGCTGGTGAATGTGCAGCAGAAAGTCTAAGCTCTCTCTCCGCGGATGCAGCGGGCCAGCTGGAAGTCTTTGGGCATGATGGTGACCCCCTTAGCGAAGAAGAGACCACCAGGTGGGCCTTGCTGGTCTCCTGCAGAGCCATGACGGCGAAGCTCAGGAAACGCAGGACGGTCTTGAAGTCCTGAGCGATCTCCCTCACCAGGCGCTGGACGGGCAGCTTACGGATGAGCAGCTCCGTGGATTTCTGGCAGCGACAGATCTCTCTCAGAGCCACGGGCCTGTGACGGCGAGGCTTCTTCACTCTGCCGGTGGCCGGAGCGCCTCTCCGAGCAGCCCTGGTGGCTAGCTGTCTCTGGGGGAGGGGGGGCTTCTTCCTCCAGTAGATTTTACGGGCGGTCTGCTTGGTTCTTGCCATCGCTCTTTATTATTCTGTCTTATATTTCTTTCACGCCGCCTAAACTCCAGCCCGGCACCCGCGTCCTTTTCGCTACAGCTCCCGGTATGTCGAGTTTCCCATTAGCACCGGGCGGCGGCCAAGTGCTAGCTAGCACTAGCTCCTCCCCGCTGTAACGTCTCCCGCTGCAAACCGTGGCTCCGTCCGCCGACCCGGGAGACCCCCGGGGTGATCCGTGCGTCCGTGATATATATACAGAGTGAAAGGTGTAGAAAGAAGAAGGAAGATTAAAAAAAAAAAAAAAAAAAAAAAAAAAAAAAAAAAGGCTGTTGCAACAGGCAGCCGACTCGTGTGGCGCCGCCGGTCCGGCGGAACCGGAACTAGCAAGGCAGAAGTGAGGGCAACTTTGAAAAAGATGAAGAATGGAAAGTCAATTGGTCCAGATATATACCTGTAGCGGTATGGAGATGTTTAGAAGAGATGACAGTGGACTTTTTAATCAGATTGTTTAACACAATTTTAAGAGTGACAGGATGCCTGAGGAGTGGAGAAGAAGTGTTTTGGTACCATTTTTCAAGAACAAAGGTGATGCTTAGAACTGTAGTAACTACAGAGGCATACAGTTGATCAGCCACACTATGAAGAAATGGGAAAGAGTTGTTGAAGCCAAGTTAAGCAGAGAAGTGACAATCAGTGAGCAGCAGTACAGTTTCATGCCAAGAAAGCATACTACAGATGCAGTGTTTGCTTTAAGAGTGCTGATGGAGAAGTATAGAGAAGGTCAGAAGAAGTTGCACTGTGTCTTTGTGGATCTAGAGAAAGCATATAATAGGGTGCCAAGAGAGGAAGTGTGGTGCTGTATGAGAAAATCAGGAGTGGCAGAGAAGAATGTGAGGGTGGTGGAGGACTTATATTAGGACAGCGAGATGGTGGTGAGGTGCGCTGTAGGAGTGACAGATGGATTCAAGGTGGGGCTGGGATTACATCAGGGATCGGCTCTGAGCCATTCTCGTTTGCCATGGTGATGGACAGGCTGACAGACAAGGTCAGGCAGGAGTCTCCGTGGACCATGATGTTTGCAGATGACATTGTGGTCTGTAGTGAAAATAGGGAGCAGGTGGAAGAGAACCTGGGGCCTCGTGTACAAAGACTTGTGTGGATTTCCTACTGAAAGATGTTGTATGTTTAAATCAAGAAAACGCCTTAAGCAAAAAAAAATCCAGATGTATGAAACCATCCGTACGCAGGAATCCAAGCATATTTTCTTTGTACATACCGATCTACTTGAAATTCAACACGTGAGTAATTAAAGGACTCCTCCCTTGACACGCCTCCATTTGAATATGCAATTAGATGCAAGTAGGTGTGCAAATAGATATGTACAAGCCCAGCACGTTTGATTCTCCTGTATCCACGATCAAAAATAATGGATTTAATGGAATTTCATGGAATGTGAGTTGGAGGTGCTTCTGAAGATTCAAGATTCAAATATTTTATTGTCAATACTACTATACGTGCAGGACATACAGGAGAGCTGAAATGGCGTTTCTCTTTCTTCACTGGTGTGCATAATATGAAAGGAAAAGGAATAAGGCTGGAAAAAAGAAAACAACAACAACAACAGCAGCAGTCTATGTACAGTAATGCAACCCGTAGTGCAAATGGCGACAAAGACCCAGACCTCCCATAGTGCAAATAGAGATAAACAATTAACGATGATAAAACCCAGCAATCCTATATACGGACAACTAGAGATGAATACCTGTCATATTGAAAGAATGGTCAGCTCACGTGCAGGGTGCAACACCAGAGAAAACACACACGACACAGAGAAACTAAGTTTAGACAATTTATTAATCCAAAAAGTCTGCACAGTTAGTGGAAAAACATCACTCGCCAGAGGAAGACTCAGCCTGTGGGGAGGAGACGAGAGCTGATTAATAGGAGGAGGGAGATCGGGAAGAGTGGAAAACAAATTGCCACTTACGTGAGTGAGCAGAGTACCCGGCAGAGAAACCCAGCAGAAATAGACGAAGCAGCAGGATGAAGCTGGCAGTGAGTAGGGAAGGAGAGGAGCTGGAGACGGTGTCTGACTGGGTGGAGACAGGTAGCTGAAGCGGAGGTGATGATGATGGGGCAGGTGAGCGCCCAACGATCCCCGGAGATGCACCACACAGATGCAGCAACCTGAAAGGAGAAAAAAAAAGAGGAATTAATTTTAGCTTCCTTAGTTTTAGTATTAAAGGGCCTATATCATGCAAAATCGACTTTTTTGAGCTTTTAAGCATGTTATAATGTTATTTCCTCACCAAAAACACCCCCAAAGTGGTATTTTGCTCCATTCACGCATCTCTGAGTATTCCTCCTCAACCCTGCTCTCTGAGCTGCTGCTCCGCCCTGTCCCTGATAATGACTGGGTCCCCACGTTCATATGTATGAACGTGGGTGAGCCGCCCACTCCAGGAAGTGCCTGTGCTGCCAGCACCGCCCCCAGGCTAATGCACACACCCACTTTCTCTGCGCAGCAAATGGAGCGGTGATCGGCAAAACTCTTTCACTTTAGCATTGACGCTGTAAAGAAGTAGTTCCTCTCACACCTAATCTGCTCAGTGACAACAACTGTTTGCTTTTTTACGTAAGACAATGTTTTCTAAGTGGCGTAAATGTGTCTTTGGCTGTGAGAGATTTAGGAGTTTGTTCAGCCTTCCTAAAGAAGAGCCTACTCGTCAGAAATGGTCAAAACAGACCAGAATGCAGAGGCTAAAATCATAATATTAAACGTGATTAACCATACACTACATAAGAATAATATTATAGGCTAAAATAATAACAGGAGGCTAAAGAGTTCAACATGCTCATCCATCTTTTCTAAAGTTTACTGTAGATGTTGTTTTCGTGGGTGGAACCCAGCAACACTCTGCAGCAGCCGGCTCAGGGGTTACGTCATGAAATAGGCGGCAGCCACAAGAAGGAGAGACGGAGCCTCAGAGATTGAGGCATCTTACTTCCGGGCTCGCGAAAATAACTCATATTTCATAAGAAATTCATTCTCCAGTGTACCAAAGGTAATATACTATCACATACATGCATATAGTTTACTCTGAAAGGCTTAAAATAGCATGATATAGGCCCTTTAAAGGCACTTGCTTGTTACAGGCAGTATACCCAACGAGCCAGCGCTGAATCATTCACATGGTGGTGTGGAGGTAAACGATCAGGCGAGAGGCGACGAGCTGGAAAGTTGCAGAGTTTTATTACCTCCAACATAATGAGACGCACATCGTAACTCAGTGAGCTACTGTGCCCTACTGTGCTGCTGAGGCTTGTATTGTAAGCTCTTTTATAGATGTTATACGAACAGAGAGAATGCATGGCACATTAGCATATTGATATACATCTCAGTCAATACCTATTATTAGTGTGACTAACTGGCGCCCGGATGTCCTCTCCTTAATCCGGGGATGTATAAACAATAGTCCATTATTCTGGTTGTCCCCCAGGGGCTCTCGATGTGAATGGTCCTCTGCTTCCTCCAGACCTGCTGAGCGTGAATAGTATCAATCTGCAGTGTGCTGGGTCACCACAATGGTCCTTTTATGTGCTGGCAAGGCAGAGGCAGCAGGTGAGTCCGCTCACGCAGGTGTAATGATTACCTGCGGAGTCGGGTAATCTCTAACAGGAAAGGAGGGGGGGTGCGCTCACCTGAACATGACAATGCCCTCCCCTCAAGGGGCGCCTCCTGGCAGTCCACTGGGCTTGTTGGGATGGGCTTTGTGAAAGGCTCGGATCATCCCATTGTCATGGAAATGAGACCTGGGGATCCATGATCTTTCTTCGGGGCCGTAGCCCTTCCAGTGGACTAGGTATTGGAAACCTCGGCCCCGACGGTGATCGTTCAGAATTCTCTGGACGGTGTAGGTTTTTTGGCTGTTGAGGATCCGAAGAGGAGGAGGCGGTTTTTGTGTGGGGGGCGGGCAAAGAGGACCGGTGGAGAGGGGTTTGATTCATGAGACGTGGAACGTCGGGTGGATGTGGCGAGTCCGTGGGAGCTGCAGGCAGATCATGACGTCGTTGACTGTTTTAGAGATGGTGAATGGACCCAAGCAGCGAGGTGATAATTTCTTAGACTCAGTCTTCAAGGGCACCTGGTCCGCCGATAGCCAAACACGCTGCCCGACTACATATTTGGGAGCTAGAGTCTGCTTCCGGTCCGCATTCTGGCGGTTTTGCTCCGTAGGAGCAAAGAGGAAGAGGGTGGCTCGAGTGGCCCTCCAGCGCCAATGGCAGTGATGGGCGTGAGCCCCCACGGATGGCACAGCGACTTCCCTCTCTGCCATAGGCAACAGGGAGGGTGTACCCCATGGAGACCTCAAAGGGTGGAAGTCCAGTGGCAGCAGAGACTGCCGAGTTGTGGGCATATTCCACCCAGGTCAGGTGAGTGCTCCATGTAGAGGGATTTTCGGATGCTACGCATTTGAGGGTGGCCTCCAGGGACTGGGTGGTATGCTCAGCCTGCCTGTTACTCTGTGGGTGGTAACCAGAGGTGAGGCTGACCGTAGTTCCCAGTGATCGACAGAAGGATCTCCAGACATGTAACGTAAATTGTGGACCCCGGTCAGACACATTGTCCAAAGGAATCCCATGTAGACGGATGACATGTGTGGTTAGAAGGTTGGCGGTTTCAGAGGCGGAGGGTAGCTTGGGGAGGGGTACCAGTTGGATCGCCTTGGAGAAGTGGTCAGCAATGGTGAGTATGACGGTTTTACCTCGAGAAGGGGGAAGTCCTGTGACAAAATCCAAGGCAATGTGGGACCAAGGTTGGCTGGGAACAGGTAATGGGTGAAGCAGGCCAGCAGGAGGTGAGGAGTCAGATTTGTTGTAAGCGCAGATCTGACATGCTTTCACATAATCCTGGACGTCCGTCCGCAGGGTGGGCCACCAGAACACCCGTTGAGTAAGGTTAATAGTCCGGGAAACCCCAGGATGACAGGCAAAGTGGCTGGAGTGGCCCCACTGGATGACGTTGCTGCAGAGGGCAGCCGGAACAAACAGGCAATTACTTGGCCCCCCACCGGTTCAGGCTCCATGGACTGGGCCTGCCGGACCCTCTGCTCAATCTCCCAGGTAAGGGCTCCGAGGATGCACGAAGGCGGCACAATGGGCTGGGAGGGGGAAGAGGGGTCTGGAGAGTTTGGGCTTAGTTGGTGGGAGAGAGCATCCAGTTTGACATTACGAGAGCCAGGCCTGTAGGTAAAGGTAAAATTGAACCTAAGAAAAAATGAGGCCTAGCTGGCCTGCCTGGCGTTGAGTCTGCGGGCCGACCGTAGATACTCTAGATTTTTACGGTTGGTCCACACTACGATGGGATGGACCGCTCCCTCCAGTCAGTGTCTCCACTCCTTCAGGGCCAACTTAATGACCAGAAGCTCTTGATCTCCTACGTCGTAATTCCTTTCGGCTGGGGTGAGCCGCCGAGAGAAATACGCGCATGGGTGGAGCTTCAGGTCGGAGCTTCTAGTCGGAGGCCGAGCGCTATGAGAGGACAGCGCCCACTCCAGAATCAGAAGCATTCACCTCCAGGGTGAACTGGAGCTGAGGGTCGACCTGGGCCAAGATGGGGGTATTAGAAAAAAGTCCTTTTAATTTGGAAAAGGCCTGTTTGGCTGCCTCGGACCAGTGAAAAGGCACCTGAACAGAGGTCAGCTGTGTGAGAGGCTGTGCTTCCCCAATGTAGTTCTTGATGAACCTGCGATAAAAAATTTGTAAACCCCAAGAAGCGTTGAAGCTCCTTGCGGGAATGGGGCATAGGCCAATCCAGCACAGCCTTCGCCTTGGCCGGATCGGCTCTCAGCTCCCCTTCGGCCACAATAAACCCCAGGAAGGAAGTGGAGGAGGTGGAAAACTCGCACTTCTCAGCCTTTACAAAAAGCTGATTTTCCAGGAGTCGTTGTAGCACGGCCCTTAGTTCATCTGGTGTGTGGGAAAAAATCAAAATGTCGTCCAAGTAGACAAAAACAAAATGATTTAACATATCGCGGAGGACGTCATTAATGAGGCGTTGGAAGATGGCGGGGGCGTTGATGAGCCCAAAGGGCATCACTAGGTATTCGAATTGCCCCAAGTGTGTTTTGAAGGCCATCTTCCATTCATCCCACTCGCGAATACAGACCAGATGGTAAGCGTTGTGCAGGTGCAGTTTGGAAAACACCCGCACGCGCTGAAGGAGCTCGAACACAGAATTAATTAGGGGGAGTGGATATTTATCTTTGATGGTTATGGCGTTAAGTTCCTGGTAATCTGTACACAGGCGCAGAGATCCGTCCTTTTTGCCGACAAACATATGAACAAATGATCGGTGACCACGCTCAGCTGCTGCGTAGTAATCTGCAGCTGCTGTGTGAGCGCAGCCACCTGCCTCTCTGCGGCGTCGAGGCGGTACAAAGTGGAGTGTTCCGCTGATGCAGCCCCCGCTGAGCTCACATTCTGGCTGGCTCATTCTGTCATATTAAAAGAATGGTCAGCTCATGTGCAGGGTGCCACACCAGAGAAAACACACGACACAGAGAAGCTAAGTTTAGATAAGGGGTAAGGGCCTGCACTTATATAGCGCTTTTCTAGTCTCAAAGACCACTCAAAGTGCTTCACTAGTGCTAACCCTCTATTCTAAATCCAAGATTTGGATTTTTTCCCCTAATAATAAACACCTTCATTTAAAACTGCAGTTTGTTTACTTGTGTTATCTGTTGACTAATATTTAAATGTGTTGGATGATCTGAAACATTTAAGTGTGACAAACATACAAAGAAAAGAGAAATCAGGAAGGGGGAAACACTTTTTCACACCACTGTATTCCAAGTGTTTATTTCTTTTAATTTTGATGATTATGGCTTACATCTAATAAAAACCCCAAATTCAGTTTAGACAATTTATTAATCCAAAAAGTCTGCACGATTAGTGGAAAAACGTCACTCGCCAGAGGAACACTCAACCTGTGGGAAGGAGATGAGAGCTGATTAATAGGAGGAGGGACATCGGGAAGAGTGGAAAACAAATTGCTACTTACGTGAATGAGCATAGTACCTGGCAGCTGGAGACGGTGTCTGACCGGGTGGAGACAGGTAGCTGAAGTGGAGGTGATGATGATGGGGCAGGTGAGCGCACAACGATCCTCGGAGACGCACCACACGGTTGGCAGCAACCTGAAAGGAGAAAAAGAAAGAGGAATTAAGGCTTTGAGTGTGGCTGTCGCCGAATTGCGACATAACCCCTTGTGGTCAACAGTGGTAAAGATTTTTTCCAAGAAACTAGTCAGATCAGATGTCAGAACTTTCCAAGGCTATCACTTGAAAGTGGTAATGGATAATGGCTTACTGTCAATTAGAAAGATGTATAATATGATCCAAAGTTTCAGATAGGAGTGATTTTCCACATCCAATTTGCATAATGCCGTGGCAGCTATATTGAATTACATAACTCAGTCAAAAGCGGACTTTGGACATATTTACACAAAGAATGGTTCAGTCTTTTGACACCGTTTTTTGTACAGGGGTACTTTATCATCTTATCTTCAAAGTATATGAACAAGAAATCAGTACAATGTAAAAAAAAACAAAACAAAGAAATTCGTCACTTACCGGCAGCAAAGGGGACTCGCTCGCTGCCGTGGTTTGTCCATTTTCGTCCATCGTGGTCATTATTTTGCGTTCTGTCGGTCATTTACGCTCTCTACCACATCTACAAAGTCTTATGATTATCCCACATAAATTTTGCTTGTATCCCATGGCTACAGCCAATTCAACCAAGCCAGTTCAACCAAGATGTGTCCTCTAATTAACATCACAGGTGTCTACAAACTTGTAATCAGTCAGTCGGCCTATTTAAAGGGTGACAAGTAGTCACTGTGCTGTTTGGTGACATGGTGTGTACCACACCAAACATGGAAGCAAAGGAGAGAGTTGTCTCAGGACATTAGAAAGAAAATTATAGACAAGCATGTTAAAGGTAAAGGCTATAAGACCATCTCCAAGCAGCTTGATGTTCCTGTGACTTACAGTTGCACATGTTATTCAGAAATTTAAGATCCACGGGACTGTAGCCAACCTCCCTGGACGTGGCCACAGGAGGAGACGGATGATACGAATGGTAACAAAAGAGCCCAGAACAACCTCTAAACACTCAAGGTGAACTCCAAGGTAAAGGTACATCAGTGTCAGATCGCACCATCCGTCGTTGTTTGAGCCAAAGTGGACTTGATGGGAGACGACCAAGGAGGACACCACTGTTGAAAACAAATCATAAAAAAGCCAGACTGGAATTTGCCAAACTGCATGTTGACAAGCCACAAAGCTTCTGGGAGAATGTCCTATGGACAGACGAGACAAAACTGCAACCTTTTGGCAAGGCACATCAGCTCTATGTTCACAGACGCAAAAATGAAGCATACCAAGAAAAGAACACTGTCCCTACTGTGAAACATGGAGGAGGTTCTGTTATGTTCTGGGGCTGCTTTGCTGCATCTGGCACAGGGTGTCTTGAATTTGTGCAGGGTACAATGAAATCTCAAGACTATCAATGTATTCTAGAGAGAAATGTGCTGCCCAGTGTCAGACAGCTTGGTCTCAGTCGCAGGCCATGGGTCTTGCAACAGGATAATGACCCAAAACACACAGCTAAAAAACACCCAAGAATGGCTAAGAGCAAGACATTGGACTATTCTAAAGTGGCCTTCTATGAGCCCTGATCTAAATCCTAGTGAACATCTGTGGAAGGAGCTGAAACATGCCATCTGGAGAAGGCACCCTTCAAACCTGAGACAACTGGAGCAATTTGCTCATGAGAAGTGGGCCAAAATACCTGCTGAGAGGTGCAGAAGTCTCATTAACACTTACAGAAATCGTTTGATTGCAGTGATTGCCTGAAAAGGTTGTGCAACAAAATATTAAGTTAAGGGTGCCATCATTTTGTCCAGGCCTGTTTCATGAGTTTGTTTTTTTAAAATAATTCTGTTGAACCACAATTCAAAAGCGTTGTCTGATTTTCATTGGTTAATTTTCATAGAATTTTTATTTATTACCACTTCTCTAGGATTCAAGTTATTTCTGTGACCATTGTGGGTTTTTCTTTCATTGACAGAGGGGTACCAACAATTTTGTCCACGTGTGTATTTTCCGTGTACGAAGCCGTCTAAGTGACGGTGCACGACGATGGATGGCGGCCATATTAGCTTCCTGAGCTAAAAGAAGGTAAAACAGGAAAAGGAAATAAGGAGTTATTCTTCTTTGGTGTATTACCGTATTTTATGGACTATAAGGCACACTTAAAATCCTTTAATTTTCTCAAAAATTGACAGTGCGCTTTATAATCCAGTGCACCTTATGTATTACTTTTGGTTGTTGTGCTTACTGACCTCAGACCGATTTTATGTGGTACACGGCGCTCAAAAATCTGTCAAAATGTTTTAGTACGACTTTGGTAAACTATGAAGCCACACTGCTTGATGGATTGTCGGAGCATTACGGAAGTCAGGAGCCTCGCGGAGTAATATGTGCTTCAACAGGTAATATTACGGTGTGAAAATGAGTGGTGAAAATGAGTGGTGAAAATGAGTGAGTGGCTGAGAGAAGTTTACGTCAAGAGACCGGAGGGCTTTTTCCACAAATCTCCGTCTCTGTTGATCTGCGACTCCATGCGTGCCCATCTCACCGATACTATCAAAAGCCAAGTGAAGCAAACTAATTTGGAGCTTGCCATCATTCCGGGTGGATTAACCAAATTACTCCAGCCGCTAGATATTGGTGTCAACAGGTCATTCAAAGTTAAATTGCGAGCTGCGTGGGAGCATTGGATGACAGAAGGCGAACACATTCACCAAGACAGGGAGGCAACGCCGGGCGAGTTACGCCACTATCTGCCAGTGGATCGTGGATTCCTGGGCTAAGGTATCAGTCTCAAGTGTCGTCCGAGCTTTCACAAAGGCCGGAATCATCACTGGACCGCTAAATAACAGCAACGAGACTGACTCGGATAATGACGAGAGGGATCCGGGCATGCTTGATGCCGAAATCGCCCAACTGTTAAACTCAGACACTGAAGATGAAGAATTTGATGGATTTATGGAAGAGGAATGAACTAAAAAAGGGAGTGTACTGTTTTGTATTTTATGTGTTCCAACTAGTTTTTTGTGTTACAACTGAATAATGTTGAGAGTGTGTGTTCCAACTGGTTTTTTGTGTTCCAACTGAATACCGTAATGTTGAGAGTATGTGTTCCAACTGGTTTTTTGTGTTGCAGCTGAACAATGTTGAGAGTTATTGTGAATAAGTTGAATAAAATTTCACTTATCTGACGGTTTTGTTGCACTTAATGTGCCTCGCTTAATGCGCCTTATAATCCGGTGTGCCTTATAGTCCGAAAAATACGGTACATGTCAGCCATGAATCCTCCAATGCGTGTCTGCCATCTTCTGAACTGGCACGATCAGTACAAGTCATCAGTATAGCTGGGGAGTACAGGGATGTCAGAATTAGTTGACAGGCGCAGCGCCACACTCTGCCACTAGGGGCACACGAAATCTCACACTCAAAGGGTTAATTTTAGCTTCCTTAGTTTTAGTATTAAAGGCACTTGCTTGTTGCAGGCAGTATACCCAATGAGCCAGCACCAAAGCATTTGCATGATGGTCCTTATATGTGCTGGCAAGGCAGAGGCAGTAGGTGCGTCCACTCACGCAGTAGTAGTGATTACCTGCGGAGTCGGGGAATCTCTAACAGGAAAGGAGAGGAGCGTGCGCTCACCTGAACATGACAATACCCGTAGTTGCAGTTCAATGCAGTAGTGTAGGGGCAGATAGTAACAGATAGGACTGCATGTGATCAGTATTGCAATGACAGACAGACAGCAGCAGATATGGCATTTGTGCGAATGGTTGCGGTTAATATGCAGAGACATACAGTGGGGCAAAAAAGTATTTAGTCAGCCACCAATTGTGCAAGTTCTCCCACTTAAAAGATGAGAGAGGTCTCCAATTTTCATCATAGGTATACCTCAACTATGAGAGACAAAATGAGAAAAAAAAATCCAGAAAATCACATTGAAGGATTTTTAATGAATTAATTGGTAAATTCCTCGGTAAAATAAGTATTTGGTCAATAACAAAAGTTTATCTCAATACTTTGTTACATACCCTTCGCTGGCAATGACAGAGGTCAAACGTTTTCTGTAAGTCTTCACGAGGTTTTCACACACTGTTGCTGGTATTTTGGCCCATTCCTCCATGCAGATCTCCTCTAGAGCAGTGATGTTTTGGGGCTGTCGCTGGGCAACACGGACTTTCAACTCCCTCCAAAGATTTTCTATGGGGTTGAGATCTGGAGACTGGCTAGGCCACTCCAGGACCTTGAAATGCTTCTTACAAAGCCACTCCTTCATTGCCTGGGTGGTGTGTTTTGGATCATTGTCATGCTGAAAGACCCAGCCACGTTTCATCTTCAATGCCCTTGTTGATGGAAGGAGGTTTTCACTCAAAATCTCACGATACATGGCCCCATTCATTCTTTCCTTTACACAGATCAGTCGTCCTGGTCCCTTTGCAGAAAAACAGCCCCAAAGCATGATGTTTCCACTCCCATGCTTCACAGTAGGTATGGTGTTCTTTCTCCTCCAAACACGACAAGTTGAGTTTTTACCAAAAAGTTCTATTTTGGTTTCATCTGACCATATGACATTCTCCCAATCCTCTTCTGGATCATCCAAATGCTCTCTAGCAAACTTCAGACGGGCCTGGACATGTACTGGCTTAAGCAGGGGGACACATCTGGCACTGCAGGATTTGAGTCCCTGGCGGCGTAGTGTGTTACTGATGGTAGCCTTTGTTACTTTGGTCCCAGCTCTCTGCAGGTCATTCACTAGGTCTGGGATTTTTGCTCACGGTTCTCGTGATCATTTTGACCCCACGGGGTGAGATCTTGCGTGGAGCCCCAGATCGAGGGAGATTATCAGTGGTCTTGTATGTCTTCCATTTTCTAATAATTGCTCCCACAGTTGATTTCTTCACACCAAGCTGCTTACCTATTGCAGATTCAGTCTTCCCAGCCTGGTGCAGGTCTACAATTTTGTTTCTGGTGTCCTTTGACAGCTCTTTGGTCTTGGCCATAGTGGAGTTTGGAGTCTGACTGTTTGAGGTTGTGGACAGGTGTCTTTTATACTGATAACAAGTTCAAACAAGTGCCATTAATACAGGTAACGAGTGGAGGACAGAGGAGCCTCTTAAAGAAGAAGTTACAGGTCTGTGAGAGCCAGAAATCTTGCTTGTTTGTAGGTGACCAAATACTTATTTTACCGAGGAATTTACCAATTAATTCATTAAAAATCCTTCAATGTGATTTTCTGGATTTTTTTTTCTCATTTTGTCTCTCATAGTTGAGGTATACCTATGATGAAAATTGGAGACCTCTCTCATCTTTTAAGTGGAAGAACTTGCACAATTGGTGGCTGACTAAATACTTTTTTGCCCCACTGTACAACAGTGGCCATTTTAGCTTTCTGAGCTAAAAGAAGGTAAAACAGGAAAAGGAAATAAGGAGTTATTCTTCTTTGGTGTATTACATGTCAGCCATGAATCCTCCAATGCGTGTCTGCCATCTTCTGAACTGGCACGATCAGTACAAGTCGTCAGTATAGCTGGGGAGTACAGGGATGTCAGAATTAGTTGACAGGCGCAGTGCCGCGCTCTGCCACTAGGGGTACGCGGAATCTCACACTCAAAGGGTTCGGTGCATCGTGACATGCACTACACAAAGAGCAGAGATAAGTAAACCTATCATCTGGTCAGTCACTGCAACAGATACTGGAGTCAGTTTGTCTTGGCCTGTTCTTGCCACTGATAATACCTCTATCTGCCAAGAATGTGCCGCTAGTCTAGCAAAAGCTAGCAGTACTCAAATACTTTGCAAGCAGTTTCATGAAATGGTCAGTCAGAAAACAACTCATACCAGCTCGGACATCGCCCAGGTTAACAAGGCCAGGAGTTCCTGGCAGCGGAGGGCGAAGGACAGAGCTGCATGGAGGAATCTGATCAGACCAAAATGAAACAGTCATTGTCGCCCCCGACAGACAGCTATGATGATGATGATGATGACAGCAGCAAAACATACAGCAGCAAAAGTATGACTGTTGGTGAGCCAGTCTTTCTTTCTGTGCCAACAGCTGAGGTAGTTATTGTGCAGTTGATTGTGTTACTGTCCGTGGGGGACGGAGTGCACAGAGTTCAGGGTCCTGATGGCCTGATGAACAAAGCTGTTAAATAGTCTTGTGGAGCGGGCCCGGAGGCTTCAGTACCTTTTCCCCGAGGGCAGGGGGCTGAAGAGGGAATGTGAAGGGTGGGAGATGTCGCCTGTGATGCTGATGACTGCTGGTGAGGCGGTGAGGTAGATGTCTGAGAGGGGGGGCAGAGGGGCACCGATGATCCTTCTGGCTGCTTTCACTGTGGATTGTAGTGTCTTCCGGCAGGCGGCGGTGCAGCTTCCGTACCACACCGTGATGCAGCTGGTGAGGATGCTCTCAATGGTGCCCCGGTAGAAAGAACACATGATAGGGGGTGGGACTCGTGCTCTCCTCAGTTTGCGGAGGAAATTGAGGTGAGTTTGTTCCTTCTTGGCCAGTGATGTGTTGTTGGACCAGAAGAGGTCCTCAGAGATGTGCACTGATAGAAAAATTCCATATTATCTACATTATTATTATTGATATTAATAATGTATTATTATATTTGAGAAGTATCATACCTTTCATATGCCATGTTTAAGATAAGATAAGCCTTTATTAGTCCCACAATGGGGAAATTCCAGGATTGCAACAGCACAGGGATAGCAACACTCAGAGCAACAATCAGAAGGCAAGAAAAAACAACATCTAGTAAACATATGTCCATATTACTATAAATGTATATATATAGACACAGTGCAGAGCATTATGGTTGGTTGGTGAATGTGCAGCAGAAAGTCTAAGCTCTCTCTCCGCGGATGCGGCGGGCCAGCTGGAAGTCTTTGGGCATGACGGTGACCCCCTTAGCGAAGAAGAGACCACCAGGTGGGCCTCGCTGGTCTCCTGCAGAGCCATGATGGCGAAGCTCAGGAAATGCAGGACGGTCTTGAAGTCCTGAGCGATCTCCCTCACCAGGCGCTGGACGGGCAGCTTACGGATGAGCAGCTCCGTGGATTTCTGGCAGCGACGGATCTCTCTCAGAGCCACGGGCCTGTGACGGCGAGGTCTCTTCACTCTGCCGGTGGCCAGAGCGCCTCTCCGAGCAGCCCTGGTGGCTAGCTGTCTCCTGGGGGGCTTCTTCCTCCAGTAGATTTTACGGGCGGTCTGCTTGGTTCTTGCCATCGCTCTTTATTATTCTGTCTTATATTTCTTGCACGCCGCCTAAACTCCAGCCCGGCACCCGCGTCGTTTTCGCTACAGCTCCCGGTATGTCGAGTTTCCCATTAGCACCGGGCGGCGGCCAAGTGCTAGCTAGCACTAGCTCCTCCCCGCTGTAGCGTCTCCCGCTGCAAACCGTGGCTCCGTCCGCCGACCCGGGAGACCCCCGGGGCGATCCGTGCGTCCGTGATATATATACAGAGTGAAAGGTGTAGAAAGAAGAAGGAAGATAAAAAAAAGGCTGTTGCAACGGGCAGCCTACTCGTGTGGCGCCACCGGTCCGGAGGAACCAGAACCGGAAGAAATGTTTAATGTTTATATGTGTATTCCATGTGGAATAAGTTCATATATTCTTGGCATGTTTCTGTGAGCAATTTCAGAGAGTTCAGACTGAAGATCAGTACAGGATCAGTACATGCGTAAGGAATGATCTCAGCCACTTTTTATAATCTCTTTGACATGTCCTCGTTCGGGTCACAGGAATGCACAGGAACTCCTCAGGCTGTATAGGTCATCTTGTATAGATTAGGTATGTAGCCATTCTGTTAGTTTTGTGGACCTCATGTGCATGTCTCCAGAGTGTCTGTGACGTTTCCCCGGATAAGCTTTGATTATCAGGACTGTCCTGTTCTGTCCCTTCCCTTATCCTCATCCTCCCTCTCCTTTCTCCTACCTATATAGATATATCAGACCTAAAGAAATGAATCCTTTAGAGATTCTAGGTGTGTCTGAATGCCATGCTTTGTAATCTCTCCCCCAAGTGGCCATTGGAGTGACACCTTGTATATTTTTGTCATAAATGTACATAAATCCAACTTTCCGGCTGATTTTTTGACTTTGAATAATTTAAGCTCAAAATTATTCTAACATGCACCTCCATAAACTTGGTGCTGCTCACCCTCTCCACAGCTGCACCATCGATGTTCTGAATGAGGTCATCATTATCATCATCATAGCAGTCTGTCGTCGGCGACAATGACTGTTTCATTTAGGTTTGATCAGATTCCTCCACACAGCTCTGTCCTTAGCCTTCCGCTGCCAGGAACTCCTGTCTATGTCCAACTTCTTCAAGTTTCTTTTTACAGTGTCTTTAAATCTGAGCCTTGGTCTACCCTGATTGCGTTTGCCCTCGCATAACTGTGAGTAGAGTAGCTGCCGAGGGAGACGCTGGTGGTCCATCCTCTCAACATGTCCGAGCCATCTCAGGTTCATCTGTACTAGCATGTCCTCCATTGATGGTAGACCAGCTCGATTCAGCACTTCTATGTTGGTTATCTTGTCTTTCCATGAGATGTTCATTATCGCTCAAAGGTGTCTCATCATGTACGCGTGGAGTTTCTTCACCTGCACTCTGTAGACAGTCCAAGTTTCAGCACCGTACAATAGTGTAGCCAGTACTGTCGCTCTGTACACTTTGCATTTCACACGGATAGACACATGTCGATTGTTCCACAGTCTCTCCCTCAAGTTTCCAAACACGGCGCTCGCTCTTCCCATTCTGAGAGATAGTTCGTCCTCCAGCCTAGCATTCTCTGAAACAGTATTCCCTAGGTACTTGAAAGTCTTGCACTTGACTAGTGGCTCTGTACCATTGGTGATCTCTTCTGGTAGTGATGTTGATAACTGGAACTTTGGTGGTTGATAAAGGCACTCTGTCTTCTTGATGTTGATTTGGAGACTGAATTGGCTTGCTGCTCTTGCAAATTTCTCCACTAAAGATTGCATATCTTCCACGCTGTGTGCAACTAGAGCACTGTCGTCGGCAAAGAGCATTTCTCTTACTACCTTTATCGATGTCTTTCTCTTGGCTTTAAACTGTGTCACATTGAACAAGTCTGCTTCTTTTTCTTGTTTGAATGTATACTCCTTCTGAAGTGTCTTTGAAGGCCACCTCAAGCATGGCTGCCAGATATAGCGAGAAGAGTGTAGGTGCCAGCACACACCCTTGTTTCACCCCGTTGCATACTGAAAAGTCTTTAGATACTGAACCACTCATTGCCACATTTGCTTGCATACCTGTATGGAGTGCCTCGATCAGGCTGACAAACTTCTCTGTACAACCATATTTCTTGAGTACCTGCCAAAGTCCTTGTCGCGAAACAGTATCGAAGGCTTTACTGAAGTCTATGAAGACTACATAAAGCGGCATGTTCTATTCAATACACTTTTCTTGAACCTGTTTCAAGCAGAAAATCATGTCCATTGTGCTTCTTCCACTTCTAAAGCCGCACTGGGTTTCCGGTAGTACATTCTGCGAGATGTGTTCACTGAGTCTGTTCAGTAGTACACGTGAGAGAATCTTACCAACAGTGGCTAGCAGTGATATACCTCGGTAATTTCCACAATCTTTCCTGTCACCTTTCTTGAACAAAGGCACAATACTGCATCCTTCCTGTCTTGAGGTACTTTCTGGGCATCCCATATCTCTTGGATGAGCTTGTGCAGGCAATTGGTCAGCTGAACACCACCAAATTTCCACACTTCTGCTGGAATTCCATCCCTTCCTGGAGCTTTACCATCCTGTGTTGTCCTGATAACTGCCATTAGTTCATCAAAATTTCGTGGTTTATCCAGACTTGATACAGCTGGTTGCTGCACTAGAGCTTCTTTAGCCACTTCAGTGAGATCTCCAGGGTTGTTTAGTAGTTGGTCAGAGTGGTCTGCAAATCTGTCCAGGATCTTGTCATTCTCCTGCAAAACCGTTTCACCATCCATAGCCTTTAGTTGGATCAATCCTCTTGGTTTAGGGCCGTAGATTTCTCTCAAACCTGTGAAGAATGTTTTCATGTCCTTCCTGTCTGCTGCAGTTTGAAGTTTTTCCACTTTTTCATCCCACCAGTTGGACTTCATCTCTCTGGTGTACTTCTGTACCTCACTCTGAGCCTTTGAGTATTTTTTCTTCTTCGACCTTGTGTTACACTGTAGGTTTTCCTGCCTAGCTGTATTCCTCGCTTCTAGTAGTTTCTTCAGGTGTTCATCATGCTCATCAAACCAATCTTGATGTTTCCTCTCAGGGTAGCCTAATACATCACTCGCAGTCTGACACACCGTATCCTTCAGTGTTGCCCATTTCTCTTCTGTGTCATTCTCTGAGTTGTTGCTGTCCCAGTCTTTCAAGTTTTCATCCATTTCCTGTGTAAGTTGATAAGGTGATACAATAAGCAAAAACATTGCTATAAAAGACTCCATTTTCATAAAGAACATAGACGAGAGAGAGGTCATTGAAATTGTTAAATTGTTTAAAAGTAAAACATCTACAGATTGTGATGGTATTGACATGCTCTTAGTCAAAACTATCACTGAATGCTTAGTGAAGCCACTGACGTATATTTGTAACCTGTCTCTCCAAATAGGTATACAGTATTTCCCAATGCAATGAAAATAGCTAAAGTAATTCCGATATACAGGACGGGTGACAGAGGGGAATTTTCAAACTTTAGACCAATTTCACTATTGCCGCAATTTTCCAAGATACTTGAAAAAATATTCTGTGTGAGAAATAACAACTTCATAATGAAGAATAATTTATTGTGTGAGCAGCAATATGGGTTCAGACACAAGAGGACAACTGCATTTGCTCTAATGAAATTTATAGAAAAAATATCAACTGCCGTTGAAAATAAAGAGTATTCAGTTGGGGTATTCCTGGATCTTAAAAAAGCATTTGATACAGTGAATCATAATTTATTATTAAAGAAACTACAAAATTGTGGTATTAGGGGGTAGCACTGTCCTGGTTATGTAGTTACTTAAAGAACAGATATCAGTATGTATGTGTTGGTAACAAAAACTCACAGTTACTGAAGGTTACTTGTGGAGTCCCCCAGGGTTCAGTTTTGGGGCCACTGTTATTCAATATATATATATAAATGATACAGTATATGTAAAGTTTCAGAAAAAAATGGATTTAATATTGTTTGCCGATGACACTAATTTATTAGGCAGTGGAAGCAATTTGGAGCAACTTTTGGACACACTTGGAAAGGAATTAGGAAAGCTTAAACTGTGGTTTGATTCAAACAAATAAACGCTAAATTTAAGTAAGACAAAATTTATAGTTTTTAACAATCATCACAACAACTTAGTATCTAAACTCAGTGTAAATGGTGTAGAGATTGAAAGGGTATCCGAAACTAAATTTCTTGGAGTAATAATTGATAATAAACTGTGTTGGAAGTCACATATTAATTATATTAAAGGTAAAATATCTAAATCAGTTGCAATACTACACAGAGTGAAATATTTTCTGAATCAACCCACAATATATACTTTGTATCATTCATTAATACTCCCATACATGACATATTGTACTGAAGTATGGGGAAATACATATAAAACAAACATATATCCAATCTTTATGCTCAAGAAGAGAGCTATTAGAATAATAAACAAAGCTACTTACAGGGAACCAACAAACCCAGTTTTTCTTAAATTAAAAGCTCTCATGGTGAAAGATGTGGTTGACTTTAAAACTGCAGTAATAATGTTTAAAGTGAAGAATCTATCACTACCCGCAAATATCCAAAAGTTGTTCCAAGTAAGGGAGAAACAATATCATGTCAGAGGAACATGTATAGTTCAAAAACCTTCAGTGAGAACTACCACCAAGCAACACTGTGTCTCAGTGCAAGGAGTCAGATTGTGGAATGCTTTTGGACCTGAATTAAAATCATGTGCAACGCTTGGACAATTTAAACAAAAACTAAAGGAAGAAATACTCCAAACATATATACAAGATGACATGTAAAATCACATTAGGATTGTCATATCCATTCTGTGTTGTGTTGTTACTTAGTTTTTTGTCACATTTTGTCTTAACTTTTTTCTGAATTGTAATCGCTCTTGTTTTGTTTTCTTTTGAATTCTTGGATGGAATATGGGTGGGCATTATAAGCTGCGGCTTCAGCCATCACCCATTTTGGATAACTTATGTTGAACTGTATAATCAGAGGAGTTATTGTTTAATTTGACCTTGTAAGATGTTTTTTTTTTCCTTTGTTGTATTGTTCTGTTCCGTTCTTTTAATCTTTACTTTTAATCTAGCCGAAATAAAGATTCATTCATTCATTCAAGTTCTTCCTGCTTCTTTTGGCCTTTCGGTGCACTAGTGTTTAGCTTCCGTGGTGGCTTCGCACCTGTCCTGCAGTGCTGTTTTCGTCTGCAAATCCTTAATTTAGATCTCAGCATAACATCATCAGTACCACAGTCCACGCCTCTCATTGCTCTGGTGTCCAATACATCTCTTATGTCTCTCTGCCTGACTATGATGTAGTCTAATAAGTGCCAGTGCTTGGATCTTGGGTGCATCTATGTCTTCTTGTGTGTGTCCTTGTGCTTAAATAGAGTGTTGGTTATCACAAGGTTGTACTCTGAACATAGTGCAAGTAGAAGTTATCCATTAGCATTGCACTTGCCTACTCCATGACTGCCTAGCACTCCTTTCCATTTCTCAGTGTCCGAACCAACTCTGGCATTAAAATCTCCAACGAGTATCAGCCTGTCATCAGTCGGTACACGCCTGATAGTCTCACGTTAAATCACTGTGGAACTCTTCCTTCACCTCCTCTGTGTTGGTCATTGTTGGGGCATATACACTGATGAGTGTGGCATACATCTTCCTCTGTAGTGGGAGTCTCATAGTCATTATCCTGTAGTTGATTGGCACTGGTTCCTCATCAAGCACTGCTGCTATCTCCTTTCTAACTGCAAAGCCCACTCCTGCTTCTCTCCTTTCTTCAGTTGATCTCCCACTCCAAAATAAGATGTACCCATGGTCTTCCAAGCTGTCATATCCAGGCAATCTTGTTTCCCTAAGTGCACCTATGTCTACATTGTACCTGTTCATTTCCAGGGCCACAAGCGCGGTCTGTCTTTCTGGGCGCTGTGATGTTGTTCTGTCCAACAGAGTGCGTACATTCCATTCTGCTACACAGAATGGAATGTACGCACATATGTAGAGGCACATAAAAAACATTTTGTTTGGCATCCTGTCCTCTGGCATTAGTGCTGGATACAGGTAATCCAATAGCCTGCTCACAGCCTTATAAGATTAGTTTATTGTTTCCTTTATTCAGACAGAGATAAGAAGAAGTTCATTTAACGTTAACATATTTAGACTGATGTCTGCAGTTGTCCTCACAAGTGTCAGCTGATCACTGTGATTTGGACCATGTATACCTCAGTAGTTATAGTGCCAGATTTCAAAGCAGAAGGTTGCAGGTACGAGATTAGCTGTGATCTCTTTTAGGGACCACAATGGAAATAAGTGTGCGCACTTTCTTGTGTCATCCCATTGTTTTTAAATGGATGTTGTATCTTTTATACACTGTTATTTTAAACGATGAAAAAATCAATCAGTCAATCAATTTTTGACCTGCTGGGTCAATCAGCTGGTTGTACTAAAGGAAAACAGTCACGAAAAAGAAGACAATATGAACCTATTTAGTGGGTAGCCACGGTCACCTGTCAGTTGAAAGCAGATCATATTAAACTCGGCAAGTACTGTACATATTTTATGTCCAAAATGCAAATCTCATCCTTAATAGTTATATACAACTTACATGGATTACACACACTACTAAATGAATGAAGTGCATCAGGGAACAGGTGAGATTGTTGCATTTCAAACTTTACGCATGTGTTTATTGACGTAACTACTGTACACACAGAGGCAATTGGTGGCTTGGTAGAATGCTATCAAACTGTAGTTTAATCAGCAAAAACAGAAAGTCACTTACTCAAATCACTGAGTTGTAGTGAAGCCTTGAAGACAGGGTGATATTTGTGGGGTGCACAAGTGCGTTCCACAAGGACTGCACGTGGAAACCTAAACCAGCTGACAAGCCAGTCATCATCCTCAGCCAGAAAATCTTGTCTCTAAATACCCTTTCTCTTCTCACTGTACGATTTGCAATATCCTCTAATCCTCTGTTGTTAGAGATATTTTCTGCACTTCTTTGCACTTGCTTTTATACCCACTCATCTAATTGCGCACACTTGGATATTTGTTCATCATGTGTCTCTGGTGTATACAATAATTTTCACGTCATTATCAGTCTTCCAACATCACCTCTAAGTGTTGCCAACGGACCAATAACAGTAGAAACGTGTCATGGGCAGCGAGAGCGTCGCCCTCCCATCCCGTCTCACTTTTGTGAATTCATCACTGCACCTGAGGCAGAAGACGCACCTGCACCCACTCATCAGCCAGTGTACTTATGGAGGCCCTCTTCGCGCATTCAACGCTGGCTCGTCTGGGTATATTGCCCGTTAAATGACAAGCAAGTATATTACAACAAATTTTGACACTCAGTCTCACCTTGTTTCTCCTCTCTCCTTCAGGTTGCTGCCATCGTGCGGGTGTGTCTCCAGGACTGCGCGCACTCTCCTGCCACATCTCCATAATTCCTCGGCTACAATCTTCACCTGGTCAGGCACCATCAGCTCATTCCCCCCACCCTACTGGTTCGTCTATTCCCCGCTGGAGTCCTGCCGGTTCTCTCTCGTAACCCAAGTAAGTGACAATTTGGCTAGCCCATTTCCTAGACTATGTCTATGAAACTGGGAGAGACTATGTCTCCCAGCTGGTCTGGGAACGCCTTGGTATCCCCTCTGAAGAGCTGGAGCAGGTGGCTGGGGAGAGGGAAGTCTGGGCTTCTCTGCTTGAACTGCTGCCTCCGCGACCCGGACCTCCGGAAAAGCGGTAGAAGATGGATGGATGGATGGCATTTCCCCTTACTCCACTTCTCCACTCACAGCTCTCGTCTTCTCTCCGCAAGTGGATTCCTCTGGCAAGTGATTGTTTCTGTAGCTGTGCGCAGACTTTGCAATTTAATAAACTTTCAAACGTGCCCCTTTGTGTGGTTACTTTCCTGTGCTCTTGCATCGTGCACGTGAGCTGTCAGCTTATTAATCATGACAGAACGAGCCAGCCAGGACGGTAGCTCAGCCGGTGCTGCAGCACAGGAGCTGTCTGCTTTGGATTGCTTGTCGGCGACCGAGCACCAGCTCTCTGTGTTGACTCAGCAAGTTTCTAACCTGATGAGGCTTTGGACTAATGCGCTTCCTTAGGCTCCTCCTCCTCAGCTTTCTCCTCGCACTACGGTGCGCCGTACTACCCCCCTTCCCACGCCTTCCCCGTACGTGGGGGAGGTGGGGAAGTGCAAAGGGTTTTTTTATTCAAGTTTGCATGTACTTGGAGCATGTCGGTCGAGGAGTACCGTGGGGATGTGGCCAAAATTCAGTTTTTCACATTGTTGCTCAAGGACCGAGCCCTGGATTGGGCACATTCTACAATAGATAACCCCGAGGGGTGTCGGTATACGTTTGAACAATTCATGGACGCTTTCTCCTGCGCGTTTGGCCGTACGGAGAGTCAGGGCAATGTCATGAGCTGCCTGATGACGCTTTGCCAGGGCACTCGGTCAGCAGCCGAGTACTCGGTGGAGTTCCGGGTTATAGCGGCAGATTCGGGGTGGAATGAGATTGCTTTGCGCAGTGCATTCCTCCACAGATAAACGCTCAACTCTGTGATGACCTGGCAGTTCACCTTGTCCCTGAGACTCTCGACGGTCTCATAGATCAGGCTGTAGGATTAGATAACCGGTACCGTGAGCGTGCAAAGGAGTGCAAGTCCTCCTCTCGCCTGTGCACCAAGCACGCGCCCGCCGTGGTTTCTCACACTGGCAACGCCAGCCCTCCGCCTGAGCTGATGGAGCTCTCTCGGCACTTGACCGATGATGAGCACCAGCGGAGGTGAAGAGTTGGTGCGTGTGCGTACTGCAGTTTATTGAACCACAGTCTGGACGAGTGCTGCCAGCGGCCAAAAGACACAACTCATCAGTAACCATGGGGGGACCGGCAGGCGGGACTAAATCTACTCCCCCTGGTAATTTTTCAATTTTGGCCCTCGTGAAATTGCCGGGGGTCGAGAGGAGGACGATGGCACTGGTTGACTCGGGGTCTGAGGGTAATTTCGTTTCTGCTCAGTTCGTTAGGCAGGTATTCCCACGTGTAAACTGCCCCATGATTAGAGGATCACGACCATATCTGTCCGGGAGGTCGCAGTAGTCTATTGTTGCAAAATATAATGATGCCATTGGTTATAGGTACATTTCTAAACTGCTGAATGTTCCAGTGAGCACTGTTGGAACATCATTCAGAAGTGGAAAGAACATCATTTTACCATAAACCAGCCACAACCAGGAGTGCCAACATTTCTGACAGAGGAGTCAAAAGATGTCAGGTTCTGGCGACAGTCTGGGACCGTGCCCATACTTTAAGTTCTTTTTGGGTTTCTTGGTTTTCCCTTTGGTTATTATTAGTATTATTATTAGTGTTTGATTGCCCTTTGTGTCTCTAGTCATGTTGTGTCACCCCCTGTTTGTCCTTAATGTCATTATTTGATGTCTTTGTGTTTTTTCTGCTGTGATTATTATTATTTGTCCCGTGTATTGTTATAATTATAGTTATTGTCTTCTGTGTCTCCCCTGGTACATGTCTCCCATGTACAGCAGCTCAACCAGACTCATGTCAATCATCACTGTTTTCTTCCTGCATTACCGACTGCACTATATAGTTCTCCACAGTATCTGCTGCTGGCTAATATATATTTTAACTGTTGACCAGTATCACTTAATCTTATCCTACACTTTATTACATGTATAGTTTATTTCTCTTATCTTATCATGTTTAATGTTGCAGCATTGTACCGAGACAAATTCCTAGTTTGTGTACTACATGAACAATGGCAATAAACCTGATTCTGATTCTGATTCTGATTCTGATTCTGATTCTGGTCTGCTGTGCTCATCCCCTGTTGTACGTCATCCCCTGTTATCTGTATGATTGCCTTCATGTTACTGTTCAGCCCTGCTTGTCTCCCAGCTGTCCCATGTTCCCCTGATTAGTTTCCTCCCTATGTATGTTGCCTTTTGCTTTCAGCTGGTGTTGGGTCATTGTCGCTATCTCCCTCGTGCTCCCCGTATGGTTCTCCGTGAGTTTATTTGAATCTGTGCTCCTAAGTTATTTTTCCAGCCACCGTGCTGTGTTTTTGTTTACTCATGAGATTTGTTAATAAATTGTTATTATTGCACCACAATCCTGCCTGCGCCTTGAGTTCTACTTTAAAACCATATCTGCCTTCCAAAGCAGATATTTGTGACAGAATGACCCAACCAAAAAAGGACCCAGCAGGCAGGATGTTGGCTACCAGGGGTCTCAGCCTGGCGGAACTGTGGGCGGCCCAAACGATCCAGAGCCTCGTTTCCGATGCCTGCACCTCCCGCACACTGGAGGACATTTTGGGGTTGCAGGATGTCATAGCTAGGCTACTGGGAGCGTACCCCGACCTGCTGAGCTACCCTGAGCTGGCGAGTCTAGGGGCTGTCATCACCAACCTCCATCAGACCGTCCTGTAGCTGGTGAAAATCACCTCAGACGCCGGGGTCTGCACCAATGGTGCAGTGCTCCTGGACTTCGGTGTTCTCCTCCCTTCGCTCCGAGGAATGTTACTCCTCTCGGTGCTCCATCCCAGCTCCTGCTTCCTCACCTCCACGCTCCACTTCCACCCTGTGGAGCTCAGCTACACCGGCTCCCACAGCAGCCGCAGTGCTGGCCCCCAGGACAGTTGTTACGCCAGCTCCCATGGCAGCTGCAGTGCCGGTTCCCACATTTTCTACGCTGGTGCCCTTGCCCGCTGCAACTCCTCAGACTACCTCATCTGCTGCCCCGCCAGCAGTCACGGCCCTTACTCCTGGTTCATCTCCATCAGCGACAGCAGAGCAGCGGAACAGGCAAGTAATTTTTCCAGCCCTCATGTTGTGTTTTTGTTTACTCCTGAGTTTTGTTAATAAACTATTATTATTGCACCACAATCCTGCCTGCGCCTTGGGTTCTACTTTAAAACCATACCTGCCTTTCAAAGCAGATATTTGTGACAAAAGAATTATCAGAAGAGTTATCTAAGAGCCAAAGACCACTTGTGAAGAGCTCCAAAAAGACCTGGAGTCAGCAGGTTACTGCATAAGTAATGCGCTCAACCGACATGGGCTCAATGTCCGCTCACCTTGCAAGACTCCATTGCTGAAGAAGAAGCATGTTGAAGCTCATTTAAAGTTTGCCGCGCAACAGTTGGGCAAGCCAGTAAAATACTGGGAGAATATAGTCTGGTCAGATGAGACCAAAATTGAACTTTTTGGATGCCACAACATACAGCATGTTTGGAGGTGAAATGGCACTGCACATCAGCCCAGAAACACCATACCAACCGTGAAGTTTGGAGGTGGAAGCATCATGGTGTGGGGATGTTTTTCAACACATGGTACAGGCAGACTTCATATAATTGAAGGAAAGATGAATGGACAAATGTACAGAGACATGCTTGATAAGAACCTGTTTCCATCTGCCAAGAGGCTGAAGATGAAACGAGGGTGGACATTTCAGCAAGAAAATGATCCCAAACACACAGTCAAGGAAACTCAACTGGCTCCGGAGAAGGAAAATAAAGCTGCTAGAATGGCCCAGTCAGTCACCTGACCTGAATCCAGTTGAAAATCTATGGAACGAACTGAAGATCAGAGTTCATCGAAGACACCCACGGAACCTTCAAGATTTGAAGACAGTTTGTGTGGAAGAATGGGCTAAAATCACTCCTGAGCAATGCCTGATTCTAGTTTCTCCATACAGGAGGAGTCTGGAAGCTGTTATTACCAAGAAAGGCTTTTCTACTAAATATTAAATGAATTTCACCAAGCGTGCCCAATACTTATTCCCTGTGCAATTCCACTTTATTAAATATAACTTGTTTTGTGAACACAGTTGCCTTGATTTCTTTGTATATACTTGGGTTGTTACTGATATCTGGTGAAAATCTCAAGTCAATGGCTCCATCAGAAATGTTTAATGAGAAAAATGTTGACATGTTCAATACTTATTTTCCCTGCTGTAATAGAGAAAAGACCAATTGTCATTTCACACACATATAACAAAATTAAATATTGTGTAGTGCAGAAGCCAATATTTATACAGTGATCCCTCGCTACTTCGCGCTTCACCTTTCGCACCCTCAGTGCATCGCGGATTTTTCAAAAATATTCATCAAAAATTCAAAATTGAGAAAAAATACATTAGAACATCACGTATCAACACGGAGAGCCCGCACAACTCAAAATTCACCTCTCTGATTCGCTGGCCAGCATCTCCCCCCTAAGAGATCGCTCCCAACTCTAGATTTTGTTCTCGTGTTGACTCGGCTCGGGAATCTCGCGAGAGATGCACTCTCGCGAGATTCTTTTCATTCTCTCGCTCTTTCTCTCTCCCGAGAGAGAGAGAGTGAGAGACTGAACGTACGTATTATTTATATTATTTATACATTATTTTATGTATCAAAAGACTAACGAGATCAGCCTGGAATTCCACAAAGGGGGGTGACACTACTTCGCGGTTTTTCACTTTTCGCGGTCGGTTCTGGAACCCATTAACCGCGATAAGTGAGGGATCACTGTATACATACCTCTTGAGGTTTTGTGGGTCACGTGATTCACGCTGGCAGCTAGTTAGCTTGTTAGTTGTGTCGAGGGAGTCCTTTACGCAGTCATGATTATGTTATCACCACATAGGGATTAGGAATCTCTGATTCTGAGCTTGTCCATTTTATCATCCATTCCCACAGTCTATCTGACACAGATAGCCATTAGAAGCTAACAGTAGTTTAGCTTTGGCGCATTTCCGTGTTAGTTTTTGCACACTTTTCTTGTCAAGATCGTGTCAGAATCTTTATAGGTGAAATAAAGAGTTAATCACTGCATAGTATGTGAACGGATGCTGCATTTCTTTTCAGTACAAGCTGTCTCAATTTTTCTTCTGTGTTCTCTTGCTTCCGAACAGCGTTGATGTAATATGATTGTGCTTCTTCCGGGTTGTGGAGTCATGTGACCACGCATGCAGGAGACATTTTAAAGGGGCAGGACTTGAAAGCTCTTATAAACGGGGAGAGTGGAAGAACCAAAAAAAAAAACTCTTGAACCTCGGTTTCAGTTTTTTTGCAGTTCATCGCCCAACCTTAGATGCTGCTATAAGTGTGATGATGATAACTTTAATATTTATAACTGAGATTTTATTTCTGGACAAATAAACAACACAGAGAGGATATCTGATACGATTTAGTTCCAAGAAAATGTATTGTTAAAGACGCACTCTGGTGGCTATAAATCACCTATAAAAACAAATCTACATTGTCTAAAATGGTTTCTTGTGCCCTTTTTGCTAAAAATAAAACCTTTTATTGTCTTACAGTTTCGTGTCAAAATCTCTTCACTTTCCTTCTCTTTCAAACACCAAGCTCTGTGATTACTAGGCCCACCCACATCCCACAAGGTTAATAGTGGCTAGCACTACATTATCAGAATAAATTCTGTGATAAAAAGACTTGTGGTTGAAGGACATGCCCAGTCGTATGTACAGTGGCCCAGGATAATGACTGAAACTGCACTGGTCTTTAAAAGCAGTTTAATGGTAAAACCCATCTTAAATCGAGTCAAGTTTTCAGTGCACCTAGTTATTAAATGCTAACTAGCCTGGAGGCTAACTTTGGTTAGGCCAGAGAATCCTGACTGGCGCAACACTGCCCATGTGCCAGCTTCATGCATAGCTATATCACCAAAAACATTCTGTCTCAACTTGCCTTCTTGTAGGGGGTGGGGCTTAAGTGAAACTTTACAGCAAAGAAGTAGTAACCCTGTAGTAACACCCTGGATTATTACTACAGGGTGCTTCCTACAGTTCACACTATATTTCCATAATGACACAAATGCCCATACACTGAAATGCCCAAATCCTTGGAAACATATTCCAGGGCATTATTTACAATACGTACCTTGAGTGGCATTGGCATTAAGCCCTGAACAGTTTTACATGTACACTGATTTGTAGCAAATCAGTAAGAATGATATCAATCTTTTGATGGGAAATACCTGCATTCCTGCAGGTGCTATTTTGTCAGTTGCCACCCATCATGACATTGTTGCCAACCAAGCACACCCCTTCACGACATAGCATCTTTTATCGTACTAAATAAAGAACTCTTGAGACCTATACGTTAACCTATTTTATAACAGTGTCCTGGGGCAAGTGAGCCAGTCTTGACATGGCCTTTTTTTTTATAGCGCTCAAGAAAATGCAGCTTCCCAAGAAAAGCAACACATAAAAACTCAAGCACACATAGTCCTTGCTGTGAGGCACTATACTGTGTCCCACCACATATTAAACTGGTTAGAAGGAACACAAAAAGCAGCTCCGTAGCGCAGTGGTTTGCACTGTGGCAGCACAGTAAGAAGGTCATGGGTTTGATCCCATCCCCTGATCATCAGTGACCCTACTGTGTGGAGTTTGCATGTTCTCCCTGTGTCTGCGTGGGTTTACCCCAGGTACTCCAGTTTCCTCTCACAGGCCAAAAACATGCAAGTTAGGTTTACTAGAGACTCTAAAGTGGCCCTAGGTGTGAATGTGTGTGTGAATGGTGAAGGAATTGGCGCTGCACCGTGGCTGCCTCATCCATCCACATGGATGCCCTGAATTTCCCTCTGGGATTAATAAAAGTATATAAAATACAAAAAAAAAGAGGTCTTAAATATAAAAGCAAGCAAACTGAGGTCTGTTGCAAACATCTCAAACACCAACATCCACGTTTAAATGGTCCATCCTTACTTTGACAGTTATTTGACCTCAGCATAAACTTGTTGCTGAAAGTGAATTACCCAGTAAGCCTATTGCCTGGTCCTTTTATATCGATTTTACTGCACTGTTGAGAGAAACAAATTAACATTATAATGTGTAAAAAAGTCAAATGAAATAAATCACAAAGATTTACATTTTAACACTTGAAGCTACCTTATTTGTCTGTTACATTCTTGTGTAAATATATAAAATATTAAAAGAATTAACTTAATTCAGTTGTACTGCATCTTGATTCCTGAAGTATTAATGCAAAAATGCTAATCCTGCTGTTAAAAACAAGAAATATTCCACCTTAAAGCTTCTTGCATAGACTCCACTTGTTTCTCCGCACATGAAATATAACAGTCTCGTCGAAATGCGCCACATGGGACTCGCAAACACAGCGAATGCACGTCTGAAGCCTGATAAATAGCTGAGGCGGATGAAAAGACATTAACTCTAAGTGTCCTGGGCGCCGTAAAAAGACAAACTGCTTTATTTATCAGACTGGCAGAAACGCATTATGAAGACAGACATGGAGGCTACGGGAGTAAATAAAACACTGTGGCAATATTAGAATGAGAAGGGGAAAAAAAAGAAAAACTTACATTGTGAAGTAAGAGACAGAATGTGCAGAGAGATGAATGAGGAGAGAGGATTGAAAATGGTGGGATGCAAGGAAAGCGGAGGGAAGAGGACAGGCAGCAAGTGTCAGGCGGAGAGTTGAAGGATCACCCAGGGCCCAGTAATCATGCCCCGTAGGGCTTTACGTCAAGCAGCTCGAGTGTGAATGAGCGATCACACCTACCTGCTCCCTGTTTGTTCCTCTCTCACTCTCTTCCTCTGTCTCCTCCATACACACACACACTCTAAATAACACCATGTGTGGCAAGTGCGATATCTACCCACTTCATGAAATAAATTGCCCACCTACCAAAGACAGCAAGAGTCAGATTACCTCCGGTGAGAAGTCAGCTATCGCAATTATTGTTACAGAATGTGTCGAGAAACTGTTCAAAAATGTCATTCCGAAACATGGCCCCCGCCCTGGCGTCTCCCCCCACCCCAGTCCTTCTGAATTCTAAGATATTTATTAACAATTACAAATTAATTGAAGAAAATATTTGGCTCATATGTGCCGGCGCAATTTAGGCAGGAAAATGTGATGAGTTCTTGGGTTTTTATAAGAATATCATTAACCCTCTTGTAATTAACCTCGTTCAAAAATTAACCACATGTTATTATCAAACCAAGCAAATAATTGAAGCAGCGGCTTAATTTATAATTTGACAACTTCTTACCTCTTTTTCTACCCCCCCCCCCACCTCTTTCATGTATTCCTTTAATGCAAAAAAGAAGACAGAGAGAGAAACATTTAACAGACTTTAATGAACATGTAGCATTGGGAGAAATTAATAGCATCTGTGGTCCATTTGCTTAACTGGACTAAGTTATCCAAACCCCCATTGTCAAGGAGTGAGTGTGTGAAAGAGGGGCCCTATACTTTCACCAAGACAAGGACAGAAGCCGCAGGGGAATAGTATGGAGATGCAGCCCCATGCACCAGCCAATCTCATGTATAGGTTACATAGAACAGCTAGGTCTGGATGTCAAGGCTCAGCTAAAGAAAAGAGTGGAAAGTATGTGTAGTGGGTGTGTATGTGTGTTTGGATGGCTCAAAGCTAGATGAAAAATCTTCCATGGAATGGTATTTTTGGAAGGTCCATTGAGGCAGTATTGTTGCCCGCTTGTTTAATGTCAAATGTGTTGTGCTGGCCGTATCATACAGGTTTCTTTTTTCAATGAAATTCATACAAGATGTTGGTGTGACTTTTAGGAGTATCACATGTTGTTTAAGAATGGTTTTTTTTTTTTTATTAGTGTTATGATTTTCAAAAATTACAGTTTGGTGACTTCCGGGAAGATGGCGGAGAGACATAACACTTAAACAAAGAGCTCTCCCTAGCCGGATTAAAAATCATCGGTAAATGGCCAACTCGACATAAACGAATCAATAAACTAAGGGATGAAAACACGAAGGAACCGGGCACAAGGACAAAAACAGGGTAAAATTGAAGAATTCCTCTCCAACAACGCAGGAAAAACCGCTGTACGCAAAGCCCAAAAAAACGAGATGTCTACAGCAGAGAAAATGGAGGACACCAGACTCGACAACATGAACGCTGGCATCGCCAGTTTGGGTGAAGAGTTAAGAGAATTCAAGCGACAGCTACAACAGGATTTAGCGGCTCTTAAGGAGGAACTGAAAAAAGAAATTAAAGAGGAAATCATGGACCTCCGAAGAGAAATGGAGCGTAAATTAACGGAAAACATGGAGGAGCTGCGCTCCCAGCGGGCGTGTATGACAGAAGCGCAGACCCGAATTTCGGAACTAGAAGATTGGAAAAGCGAGGCAAACGAACAACTACAGACCCTGACGACGCAAACGCAGAGGATGCAGGAGAAAATAAACGACTTGGAGAGCAGATCCCGACGAAGCAATATGCGCATCTTTGGAATTCCGGAGGGCATTGAAGGCAACTCGATGACAAAATTCATGGATCAGTTCTTAAAAAAAGAACTGGAAATACCCGGAGAAACGGATCTGCAGATCCAACGGGCGCACAGAACACCGGCACAGAACCCGAAAACAAACTCTCCACCCAGGTCAGTTGTGGTAAACTTTGTGAAATATGACATAAAGGAAAGAATCCTGACGCAAGCATGGAAAAAAAAGATACGAATCGGCGACAAACAGGTATTTTTTGACCATGACTACCCGACAGAAATCGTGCAGCAGCGGAAGAAATATGCCAATATTAAAAAAACGCTGAAAGAGAAAAAAATTAGATTCCAAACGCCGCTAACGAAAATGAGGATTCATTGGGAGGAAGGCACAAGAACCTACAACACGGCCGAAGAGGCAGCGCGGGATATGATGGAGCGGGGCCTTGAGGTGAGCGTGCCGAAGGAGACGGCTGGAGCAGCGGCGGCCCTGAACGCACCACGACAGCCGGAGTGGAGACGAGTGAACGGCGGAAGAAGGGGGAGAGACGTGGAGCAGCGGGCCCAGGACAAGCTACAAGGCTTTCAACTGAAAGCCTAGATCATAACAAAGATTAAGAAAGGCACAGAAGAAATGAAGGCCAAGAAGACAAGGTAAAAGAGAAACAGACGGCTAGGAGAGGTTTAAGTGATATTTGTTGGACATTTCTAGACTTAAGACTATTACTTTGATAGTAATTAGAAGTCTAGGGAGGGCCCTTCACTCTGTGAAGACAAACCCCCCACCCACCAACAGGGACCAGTGGGCAGAAGAAAGGCCCAAAGTACGGAGGTCGAATTTTTTAAATGTGTTTTTATATAAATATGTGTTATTTTTGTTGTTAAAGGGGCTAGTAGCACAAGTTAAAAAAATGGAAAAACATGAATATGAGTAAAAATCTTAAGATAATGACACTAAACGTGAATGGTCTGAACTCACCTGTTAAAAGGGAAAGAATAATAAGAAAATTCAAGAAGGAAAAAGCTGAAATTATATTTATGCAAGAGACACATTTGAGCAAGACAGAACATGTGAAACTAAAGAGATTTGGCTATAAGAACTCCTACTACAGTTCATTTAAGGGAGGAGCAAAAAGGGGGGTTATGATACTAATTTCAAATAAAATACAATTTGAAAGTGAACAGGAAATCCAGGATAAAGAAGGCAGGTATGTAATAATAAAGGGAAGAATAGATGGTATGCAGATTACATTAGTGAACATCTATGCCCCACCAGAAAGTGACAAGGGTTTTTTTCAACATCTGTTTGATCTCATAGCAACACATAGTGAAGGAGTCCTAATTTGTGGAGGAGACTTAAATGCTGTCATGGATCATGAAGTTGACACAACAAGTGTTAAGAAGACAAAAAAACATGTAACAAAGTTCAAAAGAACCTCACTGGCAGAAATGGGTATGGTAGACATATGGAGGGACCTACACCCACTCGAAAAAGACTATACACATTATTCAGCAGCCCATAAAGTACACTCTAGAATAGATTACTTCCTTATGAATGAAGGTGACAGACACAGGGTGAGAAATTGTTGGATTGGAGGGGCAGAAATATCAGATCATAATCCTATATACATGGAAATATACGTATTTAAACAATAGAAAACGACAAACAACATGGAAACTTAACGTAGGACTGTTAAATGATGAGAAAATGAAAGAAAGAATAAAAATAAACATAAACGAATATATCCAAGAGAATGACAATGAAGAAGTGGACCCAACAATACTATGGGACGCACTAAAAGCCGTGTTAAGGGGTAAATTAATTGTTGAAACAGGAAAAGCAAATAAGACTAAACTGGAAGCGTATGAACAAAGATGTGAGAGACTGAGGGAATTAGAACGTAAACATCAAAGCACAAATGATCCAAAAATATATCAAGAAATTAAAGAAGAAAAAACAAAGATAAAAGAAACACAAATGGATGAAATTGAAAGGAAAAATAGATATCTAAAGCAAAAATATTATGAAACGGGGCCAAAAGCCACAAAACTGCTGGCAAAACGGTTAAGAAAACAACAAACAATGAATAATGTATACAAGATTAAAGACCCCACCACAAATAAAACCACAGTTAACCCAGAAAACATCGAAGAAATTTTCCATAATTTCTACCAAGAACTATACTCGCAACCTGAAGAAACAAATACTAAAGATATCAAAAAATTTCTAGACACATTGGACTTGCCATCAATAGGAAATCAACAAAATGAAAAACTAACAGCAGAAATAACAACACAAGAGATCAGAGATGTGACTAAGTCACTTAAAAACGGTAAATCACCAGGTAGTGATGGATACCCATCTGAGTTTTATAAACTGTTTATAGAAGAACTCACGCCACAACTCCTAAAGTCATTTAATTGGACGCTGAACAACAACAAAATACCTCCATCATGGAACGAAGCAATCATTTCAGTTATTTTAAAACCAGGGAAAGATAAAGAACAATGCGGAAACTATAGACCAATCTCTTTATTAAATGTAGATTATAAAATATACACAACAATTATATGTAAACGAATAAAGACATTCTTGACGGAATTGATAGAAGATGATCAAACTGGATTCATAGAGGGACGCCAAACACATGACAATATCAGGAGAACAATACATATAATTAACCAAATACATAAAGAAAAGAAAAGCGCAGTAATAATGAGTTTAGACGCAGAAAAAGCATTTGACAGAGTTAACTGGAAATTCCTATATAGTGTACTGGAGCGCTTTGGATTTAACGAAAAATCAGTACAATGCATAAGGACGCTATATCAAGAACCTGTGGCAAGAATCAAGATAAACGGTAGCTTAACAGACAAAGTAAATATACAAAGATCAACTAGGCAGGGATGCTGCTTATCGCCCACCTTGTTTGCTCTGTTCATAGAACCATTGGCTCAAGCGATACGACAAAATAAGAAGTTAAAAGGTGTAACAATAAAGGGGGCGGAACACAAGATTGGGCTATTTGCAGACGATATTATAGTTTACCTTGAACAACCAGATAAATCAATAATGGAAATGATGAACTTGATAGAAAATTTTGGAAAATTATCAGGATACAAGATAAACATAACAAAAACACAAATACTGACATTCCACTATAACCCTCTAAACCAGATAACTGATAAGATCAAACTAAACTGGAACCAAAAAGAAATAAAATACCTTGGAGTGAACATACCTAAAGACCTAAGCAAAATATATAAAGCAAACTATGATAGGTTGGAACAAGAAATAAAAAAAGATATTGATAGATGGTCAATCTTAAATATGGATCTGAATTCAAAAATTGAGACAGTCAAAATCAGCATACAACCTAGATTACTTTACCTCTTCCAGGCTATACCAACAGAGATTCCAGATGCCCGATTCTCAAAGTGGGACAGGATGATATCGAGATTTGTTTGGGGAGGTAAAAAACCAAGAGTGAAATATAAAACCCTCCAATTACCAAAAGAGAAAGGAGGCATGGGCCTACCGAGTCTAAAGGAATATTACTACTCAGCACAAATAAGATATATCATATGTTGGTGCGACGAGGGATATGAGGCAAAATGGAAAGAAATGGAAAAGGAAATTGAGGGACTCCCAGTACAAAGCATAATAGGGGATAAAGATGCATATAAGCAAATCAAACAAATAAGATAAGATAAGATAAGATAAGATAAGCCTTTATTAGTCCCACAACGGGGAAATTCCAGGATTGCAACAGCACAGGGATAGCAACACTCAGAGCAACAATCAGAAGGCAAGAAAAAAACAAGCAAGCAAGAGCAGCTAATAAACATATGTACGTATTACTATAAAATATATATATATACACACACACACAGACACACAGTGCAGAGCATTGTAGCTGGATGGAATAAATATATGAATATATGAACACACAGTGCAGAGCATTGTAGCTAGATGGAATAAATATGTAAATATATAAACACCCACAGTACGGAGCATTGCAGCTAGGTGGAATAAATATGCAAGTATATAAACACACACAGTGCGGAGCAATGTAGCTAGATGGAATAATATGTAGATATATAAATATATAAACACACCCAGTGCTGAGCATTGTAGCTAGATGGAATAAATATGCAAATATATAAACACACACAGTGCAGAGCATTGTTGCTAGATGGAATGAAACAGCATAACCGTCTACTTAGTTATCCTACATGGTATGATTATGTGCCCATACATATTCTCACCCTCCATAGCGACCGGTATGTTCCTAGTTGTATGCCGGAGGGGACCATTGTGTAAGTCTATTGCATCTTTTGCATTCAAAAAACTATTAGTTTGTTACGTCTTTTTGCTATCTCTGCGAGCAGCCCTGCTTAGGTTGTACAGTCTGACAGCCGTTGGTAGGAAGGACCTACGAAACCTCTCGGTTGTGCACCTGGGATGATGTAGTCTGCTGCTAAATGAGCTCCTCAGTGCATTCAGTATGTCCTGCATAGGGTGGAACTCGGACTCCAGCAGAGATGACAGTTTAGCCACCGTCCTTCTCTCTCCTATCTCCTCCATCGGATCAAGGCGCTGCCCCAGGACAGAGCTAGCTTTCTTAATCAGTTTGTTCAGTCTCTTCCTATCGGCTGCAGTAATGCCACTGCCCCAGCAGACCACTCCAAAAGTGATGGCTGATGCCACCACCGTGTCATAGAATGACTTCAGCAGCGCCCCTTGTACACCAAAAGACCTGAGTCTCCTCAGCAGGAACAGCCTGCGCTGTCCCTTCTTGTAGAGTGCATCAGTATTGTGTGACCAGTCTAGTTTATTGTTCAGATGAATACCCAGGTACTTATAGGATGTCACCATCTCGATGTCTGTTCCCTGTATATTTACTGGTACTGTGAGGGGCTGCCCATGCCTGCGGCAGTCCACCACCAGCTCCTTAGTTTTCCTCGCGTTGATCTGGAGGCAGTTCCGATGGCACCAGTCCACGAAGTCCTGGATAAGCCCTCTGTACTCAGCTTCATCTCCATTGGAGATGAGGCCAACGATCGCAGAGTCATCAGAGAACTTCTGTAGATGGCAGTGTGTTGTGTTGTGTGAGAAGTCCGCAGTATAAAGAGTGAACAGGAAGGGAGCCAGCACCGTTCCCTGGGGGGCCCCCGTGCTACTGATGATCGTGTCGGACACACAGTCCCGGGTTCTCACAAACTGAGGCCGGTTCGTGAGGTAGTCCAGGATCCATGATGACAGGTGCTGATCCACCCCTGCGCGCAGCAGCTTGTCCTTCAGGATCATCGGTTGGATGGTGTTGAAAGCACTGGAGAAGTCAAAGAACATGATCCTCACCATATTCCCGGGCTTCTCCAGGTGGGACAGAGAACGGTGAAGGAGGAAGATCACCGCATCCTCCACCCCAATGCCATGCTGGTAGGCGAACTGGAGTGGATCCATCGCTGGTTCCACCAGGGGGCGGAGGTGAGCAAGGAGCAGTCTCTCCAGGGTCTTCATCAAGTGGGACGTCAAGGCCACCGGTCTGTAGCTGTTCAGGTCTTTGGGGTGGGAAGTTTTTGGTACAGGTACCACACAAGATGTTTTCCACAGCTGTGGTACCCTCCCCAGTTTCAGGCTCATGTTGAAGATATACGTCACAATCCCACACAGCTGGTCTGCACAGGACTTGAGGAGCTTTGCGCTGATGCCGTCCGGTCCCGGCGCCTTCCTCGCCTTGATCTTCCTCAGCTCCGTCCTCACCTGGGTCCTGGTCAGGGTCAGGATGGGGGGCTGTGTGTTGGGAGTGGGGGGGTGTTGGTGGAGTGGGGAGTGGGCAGCAGGACTTGATTTCTTTAGAGGCAGCAGTGGTTGTTGTGCAGTCAGGGGGGAGGGCGGTTGGTCAAATCTATTGAAAAACAGATTCAGGTTGTTCGCCCACTCCCTGCCCCCTGTGGCCTGGGGGGAGGTATTCTGGAGCCCCGAGATGGTTTTGAGGTTTCTCCAGACCCCGCTGATGTCGCTCTGTTGCAGCTTGTCCTCCATCTTCTTCCTGAAGCTGTCCTTGCCTTCTCTGATCTTTCTCCTCAGCTCCCTCTGTACGGACTTCAGCATCTCCCTGTTCCCTGACCTGAAGATCCTCTTCTTCTCTCTCAGAAGTGTTTTTATCTCAGGGTTGATCCAGGGTTTGTTGTTTGAGTGACGCCGTATGGTCTTGGTGGGAACGGATTTGTCCACACAGAAGCTGAGGTAGCCCGTGAAGGTGTGAATGAGGCCATCGATGTCCTCACCATGTGGATCGCAGAGCTGCTTCCAGGCGGTGGCTTCAAAACAGCCCTTTAGGGTGTCCATTGTCTCCTCAGACCATAACTCCACAGTGTGCATGGCCGGAGGTTGTCTGTGCACTAGGGGTTTGTACACCGGCCGGAGATGAACCAAGTTGTGATCCGATCTCCCGAGTGGGGGGAGTTGTGATGAGGTGTACGCCTCCTTAGTGTTTGCGTAGAATAAATCCAGTGTTTTATTGTCTCTAGTGTGGCATGTGACATACTGGGTGAACGTGGGTAGAATGGGAGACAGTGAAACATGGTTGAAATCGCCTGAGATGAGGAGAAGAGCATCTGGGTGTTCTGTCTGCAGCCTGCTGGTTACTGAATGGATGACGTCACGTGCTGTCCCAGCGTTCGCCGTCGGATTTGCATAAACAACAATGCAGATCACGTGTGAGTGTTCTCTCGGGAGATATGTAGGCCTCATGCTAACAGCTAGCAACTCAATGTCTTTGCTGCAGTGTCGTTGTTTAACAGTGATATGTCCCGGTCTGCACCAGTTGTTGTTAACATACATTATCACTCCACCGCCCCTAGCCTTGCCACTGTCTGGTGTTCGGTCAGCTCGTATCATGTGAAAACCCTCCAGCTCAATGTTAGCATCTGCTGCTAGTTCAGTTAGCCACGTCTCAGTAAACAAAAGGAGAGAGCACTCCCGGTATGTGCTATCATAACGGGAGATAGCCGCTAGCTCATCTAACTTTCCCAGTATCGACCGTACATTTCCCATGACAACAGATGGAAGGGAGGGTCTGTACCTTATATTTTTTGTCCTCCGCCTTACTCCAGCCCGGCAGCCGCGGCGTTTTCGCCTCAGTTCTCTCGGTATGTCGAGTTTTTCCAATGGGACCGGGTGGCGGTTGAATGCTAGCAGCTGTTCTCCGCTGTATCGTATCCTGCTATAAACAGTGGCTCCGTCCACCGGCTCAGGAGACATTTAGGACGATCTGTGTGTCCGTGATATAAGTGGGATAAATAGACCCAATCACTAAATTTACTTTAGAACTGTGGTATAAAATAGTACAAAAATATAATATAAGGGAAGACATAAAACTATTGAAATGGGTAGCATTTGACAGTCAGTTTGAACCGGCAAAACAAGATAGGGGATACAAAAATCTGGTGAACAAGGGAATCACAGCATGGGGCAATATCGGAAAAAAAGATCTTTGTAAATATCAGGAGAAAATTTAAATTAGAAAGATCGGAATTTTTCAGATATCTGCAGATGAGAGATTACTATATGAAGAAGATTAGACATAACCTCCAAACAGATGTGAACGAGATTATACAACTTATTTTAAGCTCATATGCAGGAAATAAAATAAGAATTATTTCAAAACTATATCAGAAACTTATGACAAACAATCATACAAGTAACTATATAAAGGAGAAATGGGAGAAAGAGCTCAATTTAAACATAACAGAAGAAAGCTGGCAGGAAATATGGAAAACACAACACACATCAACAAATTCAAGGGCATGAAGGGAATTTGGATGGAAAAACCTGATTCGCTTTTTCATTACACCACAGATTCAAGGAAAATATACAAATACCCAATCTTTATGCTGGAGGGGATGTGGGGCTCAAAATGCAGACCACTCACATATGTTTTGGAAATGCTACAAAATATCATCATTCTGGAAATCTATGCATGTGACAATACAGAGGATATTAGGATATAATATACCAATGAACTGTAACCTGATGTACTTATGTGATCTTAAAAAAGACAATGTTATACAGGCTGAGGACAGATATCTAGTTAAAATCTTGTTGATTGCATGTAAAAAAACTATCACAAAAAAATGGCGATCAGAAGTTCTTCCTGACCAAGAACAATGGACTGACATTGTTGAGGACATACGTATGATGGAAAAACTAACATATCGACGAAGAATGCAAGAAGGAATATGGGAGAAAAAATGGCGGAAATGGACACACTACAAAGTGCAACAACGAGGCAGAAATTGAAAGAATAACCAAAGACACTGAAAAAACCAGAAGAATTAAGAGATGGAAACTAAAAACTTGATGCTCCAACATTTGCCCCCCCCCCTTTTATTTTTTATTTTTTTTTATTTTTTATTTTTTATTTATTTATTTTTTTTTCTTTTTCCCTACCCTAACCCCTTTGTTTTTTAAATGTAGAATGTGATCTGAATGCATTATATATGATGAAAAATGAATAAAAATCTAAGTTACAAAAAAAAAAAATTACAGTTTGGTATATTTATTTATGTGTTCATTTTAATTGAGTATGATCTTAATAAGCTGGGATTATTTTCCTTTTCATAATCGCTTGATCATATATCAGTGATGTATAGTAAAATTTTTAGAATATAGCTGTCAGCTTTTTTTTTTTTTTTTTTTTGTACTTATTTTGTACCTGTAGGTAGATTTGTTTTGCAGTCTGGTGACAAGCCACCAGCTGCCGGTCGCTGCGTGCGCAAGCGCCCCGTATCCCTAACCTGCATGTTTTTAGCATGTGGGAGGAAACTGGAGAAATCCTGGAGTAAACCCATGCAACACGGGGAGAACATGCAAACTCCACACAGATCACTGTTGGCCGGGGGCAGGGATCGAACCCACGATCTCATGATCCCCGCGATCCCCCAGCCGAGGGTAAAACTGTGCTGCCGCAGTGCTAACCACTGCGCCACCATGCAGCCCTATTCCAGCCCAGCAGCTTTATTCATTAACCGATTTAGCAGTCATAGGGTTAATTACCCTAGCTGTTACGAATGCTATATTTACACAAACACAGCTAGAGGGCACTCATAGAGTGCATACCTCCACCAAGTTATGTCTGTTTGTTGTTGCTTTGTTATATTTTATTAATCAATTCAATTCAACTTTATTTATATAGCGCCATTTCACAACAACAGTCATCTCATAGCACTTTCAACTGTAGGGGAAACCCCCACAATTGCAGAAAGACCCCAGCAATCAGGTGATCCTCTGTGAGCAAGCGCTTGGCGACGGTGGAGAGGAAAAACTCCCTTTTAACAGGAAGAAACCTCCAGCAGAACCAGGCTCAGGGAGGGGCAGTCATCTGCTGCGACTGCTGGGGGGTGAGGAGATAGAGAAGATGAAAAGAACAGACATGTAGAGAGCAAACAGCACGATGGGGACTCAATCTATGGGAGAGAACAAACAGATGTTAATGCCCAGCAAAAAAATATATATTTAATTGAGAGTGAAGAAAGGAGTAAAGCCCAGTGCAATTATTGGAGGTCCCCCGGCTGTCTAAACCTAGTAGCAGCATGACTAAGGGAGGGTTCAGGTTCAGAAACACATGATCCCTCCCTAATTGTAGGCTATATCAAAAAGGAAGGTTTTAACCCTATTCTTAAAAACAGAGATCGAGTCTGACTCCTGAATCCAGATTGGCAGCTGGTTCCACAAGAGAGGAGCTTGATAACTGAAGGCTCTGCCCCCCCATTGTACTTTTGGAGATTCTAGGTATTACAAGTAATCCAGCATTTTGGGAGCGTAGTGCTCTGTCAGGATAATAGGGTAATATCAGATCTTTTAAATAAAAAGGGGCCTGATTGTTTAGAGCTTTAAAAGTGAGAAGAAGGATTTTAAACTTAATTCTAAACTCTATGGGAAGCCAATGAAGGGAGGCCAAAACCGGAGAGATATGATCTCTCTTTCTAGTACCCGTTGAAACTCTTGCAGCAGCATTTTGGATCAACTGAAGACTTTTTAAAGATGTTTTAGGACAACCTGATAATAAAGAGTTACAATAATCTAATCTAGAGCTAACAAAAGCATGGATCAGTTTCTCAGCATCACTCTGAGACAAGATGCTCCTAATCTTGGCAATATTACGCAAATGATAGAAGGCAATCTTTGAAACAAATTTAATATGTGAATTGAAAAACAGATCTTGACCAAAAATAACTCCAAGGTTCCTCACAGAGGTATTAAGAGAAAGAGTAGCTGCATCCAAACTAAAAGTTTGATTTGGAAAGGTATTTCTAAGGTTTTTTGGACCAACAAGAATGACTTCAGTCTTATCTGAATTTAATAGCGGGAAATTACAAGTCATCCAAGCTTTGATTTCCTTAAGACAGGCTTCTAACTTGGCTAATTGATTACTATCATCTGGCTTCATTGACAGGTATAATTGTGTGTCATCTGCATAACAATAAAAATGTAAGATAAGATAAGATAAGATAAGCCTTTATTAGTCCCACAACAGGGAAATTCCAAGATTGCAACAGCACAGGGATAGCAACACTCAGAGCAACAATAAAAAGGCAAGCAAGCAAGAGCAGCTAATATACATATGTACATATTACTATAAATATATATATATACACACAGACACACAGTGCAGAGCATTGTAGCTGGATATGATAAACATATGAGTATATAAACACACAGTGCGGAGCATTGTAGCTAGATGGAATAAATATGTAGATATATAAACACCCACAGTACGAGCATTGCAGCTAGGTGGAATAAATATGTAAATATATAAACACACAGTGCGGAGCAATGTAGCTAGATGGAATAATATGTAGATATATAAACACAGTGCGGAGCATTGTAGCTAGATGGAATGAATATATAGATATATAAATATAAACATAAACACACCCAGTGCGGAGCATTGTAGCTAGATGGAATAAATATGTAAATGTATAAACACACACAGTGCAGAGCATTGTTGCTAGATGGGATGAAACAGCACAACCGTCTACTTAGTTATCCTACATGGTATGATTATGTCCCCATACATATTCTCACCCTCCATAGCGACCGGTATTTTCCTAGTTGTATGCCGGAGGGGACCATTGTGTAAGTCTATTGTATCTTTTGCATTCAAAAAACTAATAGGTTGTTACGTCTTTTTGCTATCTCTGCGAGCAGCCCTGCTTAGATTGTACAGTCTGACAGCCGTTGGTAAGAAGGACCTGCGAAACCTCTCGGTTGTGCACCTGGGATGATGTAGTCTGCTGCTAAATGAGCTCCTCAGTGCATTCAGTATGTCCTGCATAGGGTGGAACTCGGACTCCAGCAGAGATGACAGTTTAGCCACCGTCCTTCTCTCTCCTATCTCCTCCACCGGATCAAGGCGCTGCCCCAGGACGGAGCTAGCTTTCTTGATCATTTTGTTCAGTCTCTTCCTATCGGCTGCAGTAATGCCACTGCCCCAGCAGACCACTCCAAAAGTGATGGCTGATGCCACCACCGTGTCATAGAATGTCTTCAGCAGCGCCCCTTGTACACCAAAAGACCTGAGTCTCCTCAGTAGCAACAGCCTGCGCTGTCCCTTCTTGTAGAGTGCGTCAGTATTGTGTGACCAGTCTAGTTTATTGTTCAGATGAACACCCAGGTACTTGTAGGATGTCACCATCTCAATGTCTGTTCCCTGTATATTTACTGGTGCTATGAGGGGTTGTCCTTGCCTGCGGCAGTCCACCACCAGCTCCTTAGTTTTCCTCGCATTGATCTGGAGGCAGTTCCGATGGCACCAGTCCACGAAGTCCTGGATAAGCCCTCTGTATACTGTGCTTCCTAATAATGTTGCCTAACAGAAGCATATATAAACTAAAAAGAGTAGGGCCTAGCACAGATCCCTGTGGCACTCCATGACTGAGCTTTGAGTTGAAAGAAAACTCATTATTGACATGAACAAACTGGAAATAAATAAGAGATAAATAAGATCTAAACCACTGCAATGAAGTTCCATTAAGTCTAACATAGTGTTCTAATCTATCAAGTAGAATATTATGATCAATAGTATCAAAAGCTTCAAAAGGAGAAGAAAACGGGAGAAGAAAACGCGGAAAGCATGGAGGTGTGAAATTGCTCCTGAGAAGACGTCAGTTTGGTAACATTCCTCTTCCTTCTATGATTTTTGGGAACGTACAGTCTCTGAGAAACAAGGTGGATGAAATTCAAGGGAATGGAGGCTACCAGAAGGACTTTAAGAACTGCTGTGTCATGGCTTTCACCGAATCTTGGCTTAATGCGCATGACCGAGACACAGACCTGTGGATTGACGGCTTTGGAGCCCCACTGCGCTCGGATCGGCAGCAAGAGGTAACAGGGAAACGTCAGGGGGGCGGCGTATGTTTATACATTAATAAGCAGTACTGCACATCTGTCACGGTCAGAGAGCGCATCTGTACACCCGATGTGGAGCTGTTGTCTGTGTCACTACGCCCCTTTTATTTGCCTCGCGAGTTCCCCCAGCTTTTCATCACAACTGTGTACATTCACCCGAGGGCAGACGCTAACTCTGCCTCCAACACAATCTTTGATGTGATCCAGCGGCTGCAGTCAATTTCTCCAGAGGCGCCAAACTTCATTCTTGGGGATTTTAACCATGTTTCTTTAAAGAAGACACTTAAAAACTTTTATCAATATGTCTCCTGCCCAACCAGGCGAAAAAAGAAATTAGACCTGTGCTATGGATCCATAGAGAGGGCCTATAAATCACTCCCCCTTCCTCCATTAGGATCCTCAGATCACAACTGTGTACATTTGCTGCCCACATATAAAACTGCTCTCAGAAGAGGCAAGGTGGAGACGAGAGACATTGATCTGTGGACAGAAGATTCAGTGCACAGCCTCCAGGAATGCTTTAACTGTACAGACTGGAAGATGTTCACACTGGCCTGCGGGGAAGATTTGGACTCTTTGGTGGACGTCACATGCTCATACATGGCTTTCTGTAAAAATAAGATCGTTCCACGTAAACGTGTCAAAATATATCCCAACAACAAACCATGGGTTACAAAATCAGTTAAATCCTGCTTACAGAGGAAAGCACTTGCCTTAAAACAGGGGTCTGTTTCTGAGCTACAGGTTGCCACAAAAGAGCTGAAGTCCGAAATTTTAAGAGCAAAACAGAATTATAAATCAGAATTGGAAAGCAAGATGGCAACAAAGAAACTTGGTTCAGCCTGGGCCAGTATGAAAACTATTGCAGGCCTTCAGAGCACAGAGCGCAGTAATCGTGTGTTTTTAGATGGTTTTAATTGAGACACAGGGGGCAATGGATCAGCGTTCTCGTCGCGCCCTCCGCCAGTACCCGGGCTTGCCTGGGGAAGCTAATGATCCTACCAGCAGACTAAATTCAAAGAGACGACGCCTCTGTGCCAAGTCAAAGAAGAATCCTAGTCACAGTCCTAAAGCCGAAAGCAAACAGCCCCAAGAGCACTTTGTGGTAGGATCTGCCCTTCGCATATTACAACTAAACGTTGAAGGCCTATCTGCAGCCAAGCGAAGCCTTATCGAAGTCCTCGCCTTCCAACATTCGATTGATGTAATCTGCCTCCAAGAGACTCATATTGGCACAGAGGAAGCTGGCCGCTTCACCATCAAAGGCTTTGACCTCCTGTGCTATGTTCTACATGCTAAACATGGACGTGCCACCTATGTGCGTTCTGACATAGTTGAAGCAAATCACCTGATAACAACACATTTCTCAGACACCATAATCATTGGTGGCTTCCATATTGTCAATGTGTACAAGCCCCCTAATGCCAACTGGGATCTGCAGGTCTTACCCACCCTACCCCACCCTGCCATCTATGTGGGGGACTTTAACAGCCATCACCCTGACTGGGGGTACCCAGCAGTGGACAGTGATGGGGAGGCACTTTCAGACTGGGCATCCAGAAATGACCTCGCTTTGATATACGACCCCAAACAAAGAGGAACCTTCCACTCTGCTAGGTGGAAGAAGGACTATTCTCCTGACCTGTGTTGGGTCAGCTCTTTGAATGGGGAGCCATATCCTACACATATCCTCATTCTTGATGATTTTCCACACAGCCAACACCGGCCCCTGCTTGTACACATTGGCCTACAACTTCCAGTCATATACAGCCCAAGGAAGATGCGCTGGAACTTCCGCAAAGCCAACTGGAAGAAATTCAGTGAAACTCTGGACCGGAGCATTGTTACCATCCCACTCCACACCATCACTGTAGATGAAGCATACAACCGCTTCTGCAGCGCAATCTTCAAGGCTGCCCATACTGCAATCCCACGAGGCTACCGACCCCTCTATGTCCCATGTTTGGACGGAGAAAGTGCTGCCCTCCTACAATCCTATCAAACATCAGGGGACCCAGAGATAGCAGACCATCTCATTGAATCGCTAAATACAGCCCGGCGAAAGAAATGGGAGGAGACAGTTGCTGACCGGAGCTTTACCCACTCTAGCAGGAAATGTTGGAGCCTCATCCGTCGCCTAGGAGCTGCACAGAAGCCCCCTAGCCAAAGCCGAGCATCCGTCACACCCAACCAAGTTGCATCCCACCTACTGACTATCGCCAAAGCACCCCAAGACAAAGACACCAGAAGAGCAGTTACAACTGAGCTAAAAAAACACCAAAAAATGCCTGTAGAGGAAATGAACCCTGAACCCTTCGAGGCTGCTGAACTGGAGAAAGTCCTACAGGGCCTGAAATGTGGAAAGGCAGCAGGATACGATAACATCTTCCCAGAATTCATGAAGAATCTTGGCCCCCGAGCCCTAACCTGGTTGACACAATTCTACACAAGGATCACACAAACGAACTCGATCCCAAAGAAATGGCGGACAGCAAAGGTCATTGCCATCCCAAAACCTGGCAAAGACCACAAACTACCAGCAAGCTACCGCCCAATCTCCCTACTCAGCGTTCCTTACAAAATCATGGAGCGCCTAATACTGCAACGCATTTCCCCAGAAATAGAGGATATTCTAAGTGTGGATCAAGCAGGTTTCCGCAAGGACCGCAGTACAGGAGAACAAGTACTGGCCCTAACCACCTTCATTGAAAATGGCTTCGAGAGCAGACTGAAGACAGGGGCTGTGTTTCTCGATCTTACAGCCGCCTATGATACGGTCTGGCACAAAGGCCTCCTCCTGAAACTTATAAAGGCGATCCCTGCTTGGGCAACAGCAATTATAAAAACCCTGCTGACCAACCGAAGGTTCAGAGTCCACCTCAGTCAGAACACAAGTGCATGGAGAATGCAGAAAAACGGACTCCCACAAGGCTCAGTTCTAGCTCCAACTCTGTTCAACCTCTACATAAACGACCTGCCTACTACAAAATCCCGCAAATTCATCTATGCAGACGACATCTGTTTGGCATTCCAAGCACCAGACTTTGAACCACTGGAACGGGTGCTCACGGAAGATCTTGCTAAACTGGACCAGTTCTGCAAAATCTGGCGCCTAAAACCAAGCCCAGCAAAAACCGTCTCCAGTGTATTTCATCTCCACAATGCAAAAGCTGCCAGAGAACTAAACATCCACCTGAGCGAACTCAAGCTTAAGCATGCCCCAAATCCAACTTATCTTGGAGTGACCCTTGATAGGACCTTATCCTTCAAGGAACATCTAAAGGGGACGGCTGCTAAGGTGAAAGTACGAAACAACCTGCTCTGCAAGCTCGCTGGTGCAAAATGGGGGGCGGCAGTCTCCACCCTGCGCACCTCAGCACTGGCCCTTTCATACTCTGTAGCAGAATATTGTGCCCCTGTCTGGTCCAGGTCATCTTACACACACCATGTAGACACCCAGCTCAACTCAACCATGAGAACTATAACTGGAACAATCCGCTCAACACCACTCCCCTGGCTCTCTGTACTGTCAAACATAGCCCCTCCACACATCCGGCGAGCAGCATTAACTCAAAGGATGCTCCAAAAAGTTAAAGATTTTCCTCACTTACCAATCCATGCAGATATCTACACCCCACCCACTGCCCGACTTTCATCCAGACGGCCGATTTGGAAAAACCCTCCCCCAGCTGACTTTACCATCCAGACAGCTTGGCAAGAGGAATGGGAGACCAAGGAGGTCCCAAACAAACAGCTGGTGATAAACCCCAACCAACAGGTCCCGGGCACCAACCTCCCAAGGAGACAGTGGTCTACACTCAATCGCTTCAGGACTGGACATGGCCCCTGCTTGGCCAGCCTTCACAGATGGGGCAGTAGCCCTAGCCCACTGTGCGCATGTGGAGAGGAGCAAACTATGGAACACATCATAGAGGCTTGCCCGCTCCAAAGACTGGAAGGAGGATTACACACCCTCCATACAGCAAACCAGGAGGCAACTGCTTGGCTTAAGGACTTTGCATTCGCTAAATAAATAAAATTGAGACACAGAGCTGGATAATGCTCTTAATTGTTTTTATGGTTGTTTTGAGTCCTCTGATTTTAGCACAGAAACCCAAGATTTGAAACAGAAACTCAAAGACAATCAGCACTTTAATATTGAGGTGCAGGATGTTAAAAGGGAGTTCTGCGCTGTAAAAGTGAACAAAAGTCAGGGCCCTGATAATATATGTGGGCGCTTGGTAAAGTCTTGTGCATGGGAATTGAGTCCTGTATTTCATTACATTTTCAATAAGTCCTTACAGACACAACATGTGCCTAAGATCTGGAAAGAAGCCGTGGTTGTTCCCGTTCCAAAATCCAGCTGTCCTAAAACGGTAAACGACTTTAGACCAGTTGCTTTGACTTCAATTTTAATGAAAATTTTTGAAAAACTGGTAAGATGTGAGGTCCTAAAGCAGACTGAGCATGCATTGGATCCTCTGCAGTTTGCCTATAGGCCTCACAGAGGAGTGGAGGACGCCACTGTCACTCTGTTTAACATGCTTTTTAAACATCTGGATTTTAATGGGACACACGCCAGACTTTTATTTGTGAACTTTTCCTCTGCCTTTAATACAATCCAACCTCATATCTTAGTTGAAAGGCTCCTGCAACAATTTGATTTGAGCAATAATCTGGTGGGTTGGATTCTGGATTTCTTAACCAACAGGACGCAGAGAGTAAGGGTCAATGGTACATTGTCTGACCTAAAGTGCTCTTCTACTGGCTCTCCTCAGGGGTGTGTGTTGTCACCACTACTCTTCATCCTGTACACAAACATGTGTCGGAGCAGACATGACAACAGACACATTATAAAGTATGCTGATGACTCAGTTATTGTCAGTCTCCTCCAGGATGGTGAGAGTGGCCACGGTCCAGTAGTTGATGATTTTGTTCACTGGTGTGAGGATTCCTACCTGCAGCTGAATACGACAAAAACTAAAGACATGATTATTGACTTTAGGAGGAAAAATCCCAGGCACAAAGTCACCGTACTAAAAGGCCAGACCACTGAATGTGTACAATCCTACAAATATCTTGGGACGATTATTGATAGTAATTTAAAGTTTGAAGAGAACTGTGAAAGGGTGTGCAAAAAGGGTCAGCAACATTTGCAATGCTTGAGAAAACTTGCACGCTTCCAAGCTGACCGAACCATAATGACAATGTTTTATCGGGCTTTTATTGAATCTGTTTTATCCTTTTCTTTAGTGTCATGGTTTGGTCAGATAAAACTGAAACAGGAAATCCTTGGATCAGGTAGTTAGATGGTCCAGTCGTTTGCTTGGTGAGCCACAGCTGAGCCTGACATCCCTGTACACCAGACAAGTACAGAGGATGGCTACCTCCATTTTAAATGATGACTCCCACCCTTTGCACTGCAACTTTCAGCTTCTTCCCTCAAGACGGAGTTTTGCTGTCCCAAAAAGTAGAACCCAGCGCTACAAAAACAGCTTTGTTCCTGCTGCTGTCAAAGACTTGAACAAGCTGTAACAATATATTGCACATAATTTAAGTACCTATTTATTAACTCCATTTTATATTTACTTATTTTTGTAGGATGTTACTTGGGTTCTAAATATTTTATTGGGTTTTAGACCTTTGAGTTTTTAACCTCTTTGACTAGTTTTTAACTTTTAATATGACCCTTCTCTCTTACCTCTGGTTTTTCTCCCATTTCTTTGTCTTTTTATACCCTGATTGATGGAGCCTTGAGTATTTTTATCATGTTTATAGTCAGCTTCATGTGTGCCTGTGTTTGTGTCTATGTTGAATGTAATTTGTGGCTTGTAAATATGGATGTCACCAGACTGCAAAACAAATCTACCTACGGGTACAAATAAAGTAACCTGAACCTGACCTGAAAAGCTGCACTAAGGTCTAAAAGGACAAGTACAGAAACCAGTCGATTATCAGATGCGATCAGGAGGTCATTAGTGACCTTCACTAAGGCTGTTTCAGTACTATGATGAATTCTAAACCCAGATTGAAACTCTTCAAATAAACCATTTCCCTGCAAGTGGTCAAATAATTGCGTAGCAACAACTCCTTTCCATGATTTTTGAAATGAAAGGGAGATTAGAGATTGGCCTATAGTTAGCTAAAACTCCTGGATCCAGCGTTGGCTTTTTGAGTAAGGGTTTAATTACAGCTGTTTTAAAAGCCTGTGGTACATGGCCTAAAATTAATGAAGAATTGATTATTTGAAGAATAAAGCTACCAGTAAATGGGAATACTTCTTTAAATAACCTGGTAGGAATAGGGTCTAAAAGACAAGTTGAAGGCTTGGATGAGGAAACTATTTTGTCTAACTCTAAAAGGTCAATTGGAGTAAACTGATCCAAACAGATGTCAATTGAAGGAGTTGTAGTAGTTAGTGTATTTAAGTTAACGGTGGGAAGAATCCGACTGATTTTATCTCTGATAGATGAAATTTTATTATTGAAAAAGTTCATAAAGTCCTGACTAGTAAGCTCTAAGGGAATGCTAGGATTGACAGAGTCCTGACTCTTTGTCAGCCTGGCTACAGTGCTGAAAAGAAACCTGGGATTATTCTTGTTCTCTTCTATTAATGCAGAATAATAACTCGTTCTAGCTTTTCTAAGAGATTTTTTATAAATTAGAAGATGATTTCTCCAAGCTAAATAGATTTCATCTAAATTAGTGGAGCGCCATTTACTTTCTAATTGACGTGTCTTCTGTTTTAAGCTACGAGTTTCTGTGTTGAACCAAGGAGTTAGAAATCTCTGATTAGACTTTTTCTTTTTTAAAGGGGTTACCATGTCTAGAGTCTGATGCAGAGAAGCTGTAACACTATCTACCATGCTATCAATTACAGAAGGAGTAAGCTGTCTATAGCTTATTTCTGTTGTGTTGACACATGGCATAGAGGAAACAATCTGCATAAATTTGGTAACAACACCTGAGAGGCATCTACTATAGTAATATTTTTCCTTAGGAGCCAAATAGTCAGAAATAGTAAAATCAAAGGTTAACAGACAATGGTCTGACAGTACAGGGTTATGAGGAGACACTACCAGATTTTCTATTTCTATGCCATATTGTCATGGATGGCCCTCACGAGCCATCGTAAGATGCCACAAATCACCAGTGAGTTTGCACGGTTTATTTACAGAACAGAAAAGGAACGGTGAATGACAAAATAACAAGCCACGGGGGCTAAAACACACTACCACGATATACTGTATAGTCAATGACAGGGAATAACGGATACATAAAGAGGCACACTTACGATCACAGAAGAAGAATGGTCAACGTCCGAACAGAGGAATGCTCACTAACGTCTGACAAGGGGAAGTTTTTGACGAGACTGCCGCATATTTTGCTCCCAGCTGCCCTCTTAAGTAGGGAGCAGCTGATGAGGCGAAATGCGGCTCAGCTGACAGCTCTGACAGCCGGAAGCCCCTCCGAACGCTGTCACAATAAAAGCTTGGAGAGCCAAAAGGGGCACACAGCCGTCAGATGGGCGAAAATAGTGCATGGCTCGAGCGCGGACGAGATCGGCGCTCGAACCATGACAGTACCTCCCCCCCGAGGCGGCGAACTATGAGCACTGTATAACACCCAACCCCCCCCCCCCCCCCCCCCCAGGGTGGGTGGATGGGGGAAAAGGCCTGGAGAGCGAGAACCAGAAAGTGCAGAAAAAACACCATGACAATGACAGGGAACAAATGAGGCAATTACAGAGTATGGTTAAAAAGAAAAACACAATACTCCATAGCGCACAAATGATACATTGAACAGGGGAAAAAAGCAAACTATCCTGACGATGACGGGGAACAAATGAGGCAATTACAGAGTATGGTTAAAAAGAAAAACACAATACTCCATAGCGCACAAATGATACATTGAACAGGGCAAAAAGCAAACCACCCTGACGATGACAGGGGACAAATGAGGCAATTACAGAGTATGGTTAAAGAAAAACACAATACTCCATAGCGCACAAATGATACAAGAACAGGCCAAAAAGCAAACAGGAGTCCTATAACTAAAACCCACAGGCCCACAAGACACCAAGAGTTAGATACAATTAATCCTTCAGACAGGAGACGGAAGAGGAGAAAGAAAAGACATGCTAAACAATGGTAAATACACAGAACAGAACAACCAACACAGAATGACCTTATACCTCAGTGGGACCACAAAACACATGAGGATGACGACAGGCAGAGTCCAATTAAACAGGAACAGTTCCGGCGGTCTCCCTGCGTCCAATGGCCAAATTGTGATTAAGGGAAAAAGGAAATGTTCGGGCGGCCTACCCCAGTCCCAGGCCTGGAAAGTCAGAACCTCTGGCGGCCGAACCAGGTCGCCCAGTAGGAAGCACCATACGTCGGGTGGCCGACCCAGAACGTCAAACCTGCGAAACAGCTCCCCCGGCGGCCGACCCGCATCACTCAGCCACCAGGACCGTGGGGGAACAATTGAAGAAGGCCTCCCTGGAGAGGGGAAAGATGAGGGAGAGTTGGGCCGAATGTTGAGAACCCCAACGGCCCCCGGTGGAGATGAGCTGGAAAGACGACGGTGATGATGAAGATGATGATGATGATGAGCCAGTTCAATGTCAGGCGGCAGAGGGTCTGCAGCTCCTTCACCGACCTTGAACCACACCAGCACTGCACCCACGTCGGACCCCGATTGGGTCTCGGCTGCACCCGCAATGGACCCTGATTGGGTCTCGGCTGCACCCGCGATTGACCCCGACTGGGTCGGCGCAGCACCAGTAACGACCTCCAACCCCGAACCCCGAACCTCCAGCACAGTGACCGGGATTGGCTCCGCACCGGTGACCCTGGGAGAAGGCTCAGGAGAAGGAAAAGAACCGGGATCAGAATCACCGGTAGCGACAGAGCCCAGCGAGACGAGCTCGGGTGCAGCGGACGGCTGCCCCTGGCTCGTCTCCCCGAGAGACAGGCAAAAATGCTCTAAAATGGAAAGAAGGAAAACAAGGTAGAGCATTTGCCTGCACTCGAGTTCTGTCACCGTCCAGGACTTCGATGATCCAGGCTCAGGACGAAGAAGGTCGTCATCTGGCTCCCACTCGGCTACGGCGGGCTCCGCAGCCGGCATGATGGTCTCTGCAGCCTGAGGACCCTCCGGCACTGACGTCCACACCGACGACCTGCACGGTGTGGTGGCAGGGGACCCTCGACCCGCTGGCTCGAATCGCTCATCTGTGAAGACCCGGGGACGCTTTGTCGTCGGTGCAGGCTCCACGCTGCAGTCCGCTCTCCTCCTCTGCCCGTGACGTGGCTGCGGGGCTGGAATCAGGCTCTCCAGAACCGCAGGCCCCCTCCTCGTCTGGCGACGTAGGCCTGGCGTCGTGGACCGCTCAGCGGAGGGGGACACAGAGGCAGCAGGTTTAATGACAGAAGCTACAGCAGGTGGTGGGAGCTCGGGGGACTGCGAACCCCGAACTCCACCCCCAGGAGTCAGACAAGACAAATCACAACTACGGGGAGAAACATGAACTTGCACTTGCCTGTTTCCCGGAGGATGGATGGTGCCTGCTGTAGCGGACGTTGTTCCTCCCTTTCCCCGCTGGCTGGTGACGGAGGGCCCCCTGGGAGGACGAGGAGGAGCCACTCACAATGGTCCAATAATGGGCTTCGCTGGAGCACGACTCAAAACATTCACAGCAGCCGGAGAAGACGTTGAGGAGGAGGGGATGACAGCCGAGATGATCCGGGCACGATGAGCTGACGGGACAGCAGGTAAAGATGACCCGGGGGGAGAGGCTGCGGGAATTCCCTCCTGACGAGACGCAGGAGTGGCAGCTGTCAGAGAGGTTGAGTCCTTGCGATGACCTGGAACAGGATCCGGACGGGGTTCTCACTGAGTCCTTTTGTTTGCTGTGTGATGACGGTCACCGGCAGAGGGCAAGGCGAAGGAGAAGTTCGGGCTTCTTCGGGGATCACCCCTGGGCGGTGCGACCTCCTGGCCTGGAGCAGGGACAGGAACGGGATTCCGAAGCGAGGAGCGAGGATGCCTCCTCTTCGGCTTCCTGCCGGAGTTTCCCTCCAGCCCACGGAGTACCTCCCGTTGTGCGGCGATGTCCGCCTTCCTCGCAACGACTTTGAGGTGGTCGGAGTAGCGAGGAAGGAGATTAAGGATGTCCTCAGCGAGGTCCAGGTGCCGGCGTATGTCGCTGGGAGAGTCGTAGAGGGTAGCGGTGACAAGCGTTCCATCTACGTACTCTAGGGCCTCCGCCAGCTCGTAGCCCAGACTCCGAACGCGGCCCCTGAATGATGACGTAATCTCCCAGCGCACAGGCACCTAGACAGGGAAAAACAAGTCCAATTTTGGCAAAACTCACGGCGACAGGCGTCTCAGTCAGTCGGCAGTCTACTGTCATGGATGGCCCTCACGAGCCATCATAACGCCACAAATCACCAGTGAGTTTGCACGGTTTATTTACAAAACAGAAAAGGAACGGTGAATGACAAAATAACAAGCCACGGGGGGCTAAAACACACTACCACGATATACAGTCAATGACAGGGAATAATGGATACATAAAGAGGCACACTTACGATCACAGAAGAATAATGGTCAACGTCCGAACAGAGGAATGCTCGCTAACGTCTGACAAGGGGAAGTTTTTGACGAGACTGCCGCATATTTTGCTCCCAGCTGCCCTCTTAAGTAGGGAGCAGCTGATGGGGCGAAATGCGGCTCAGCTGACAGCTCTGACAGCCGGAAGCCCCTCCGAGCGCTGTCACAATAAAAGCTCGGAGAGCCAAAAGGGGCACACAGCCATCAGATGGGCGAAAATAGTGCATGGCTCGAGCGCGGACGAGATTGGCGCTTGAACAATGACACATACAGTATGTCAGAACAAGGTCCAACATATGGTGGAGATAATGGGTAGAATTTCTTACTTTCTGAGAAAACCCCATCGTGTCTAATATTGAATTAAATGCCATATTAAGGCAATCACTATCTACATCTACATGTATATTAAAGGCCCCTACTATAATTATTCTATCTGATTTCAGCACTAAATCAGCTAAGAATTTAGCAAATTTGCATAAAAATTCTGGGTAGGTTGATGGGGGACGATAAACTATGGCAAATAAAACTGGGTTTAGCCTAAAATTGCTAAAATGCCCAATACTGAGGACCAGGCCCTCAAAGGAATTATAATGTGTTTTTTTACTTTTTTACTTTACATTAACTAGTAATTTGGAATGGTAAATTGTTGCTACTCCTCCTCCATGACCAGAACGTCTGGGATTTTGACAGTTTAAATAACCAAAGGGGGTTGATTCATTTAAACCAACATAATCCTCTTGTCCTAACCAAGTCTCTGTAAGGGAAATTAAATCAATCTGATGATCAATTAACAGATCATGGACTAGCAGAGACTTGGGAGTTAGAGACCTAATATTTAACAAACCACATTTAATTTTTTAAATTAGGAGGAGGAACAGAAGCCAAATCATTCAGTTTAGAGGCTTCATGTTTAATTTGAGTTTTACCAACTTTTTGTTTAATCACTTAGGGATTCTTATACATTATATTTTTATTTGTTTTGGAGGGAGCAGACAATGATTCTCTGATGGGGAAGACAGGGGCTAAGTTGAAGGGTGGCGGATGAAAAGGAGCTGCAGAGAGGCGTGTAAGACTGCGACTCTGCTTCCTGGTCCCAAGTCTCTGAGTTGTCAATGTTTTGGAAATTTGGATAAAAATGATGCCAGATTGTTAGATAAATGAGACGCACCATCCAAAGTGGGATGGACGCCGTCTCGTCTAATAAGACCAGGTTTTCCCTAAAATGAGCTCCAGTTGTCTATGTAGCCCACATTGTTTGCAGGACACCACACAGACAGCCAGCGGTTGAAGGATGACAAGCGGCTAAACATGTCATCACTGGTCAGATTGGGGAGGGGCCAGAGAATACTACAGAGGCAGACGTTGTTTTGGCAAAGTCACACACCGATTCCACATGACGTTTTGTGACTTCCGACTGCCGGAGTCGGACATCATTAATGCCGGCGTGGATAACAATTGTGGAGTATTTACAGTTACTTTTAGCCAGCATTTTCAAATTTGACTCGATGTCGCCTGCTCTGGCCCCAGGAATGCATTTGACTATGGCCGCTGGAGTCTCTAGGTTCACGTTTCTGACTACAGAGTCGCCAGTGGTCAGAGTTTTTCCTCAGCGGGTGTGTTGCTGAGCGGGGAAAAACAATTAGAAACATGAACAGCTTGGTGGTTAACCAGGGCCTTGCGACTAGGCTTCCTTCTCACCGTCACCCACCCAGTCTCCTCGCTGCTGAGGAGGACCGGAGGACCGCTAACAATGCCTATGTTAGGGAGCTCCGCTGCAGCTAGGGGACGTCCGTCAAGATTAACTGGCGCAGACGGTGTTTCAGTGCAGTGGAGCCAAGATTACAAATCAGACAACCTCGCCTCGAGGGCCTCAAAAAGACAACATTTATTACATTTACCGTTATCACTAAAAGAGGCAGAGGTGTAGCTAAACATCTGACAGAGAGAGCACACCAGAGGAGAAGGGGAAGGCGAGCTAGTAGCCATAGCTAGTGGCTAACCCAACGCTAACAAAAACACCGATGAAAGGTGAACAGAAGGCTAAAGAGGGTGATTAGATGACACTGAGTGTGCACACAGGTTTAAGAGGCTTGATAAACAGAAGTGAGAGCTAATGGTAGATGGAAAACAATTAAAGGCAAAATCCTCAGGAGAACAAACCACAGACAGACAGTCAGCAACACAGGAAGTGACGATACGTTACCACAGGAAGGTCCCACCAGAATCCCAGAGGGAAATTCAAGAGCGTCCGCTTGGATGAGCAGTCACGGCGTGGCACCAATCCCTTCACCATTCACACATACATTCACACTTAGGGTCACTTTTAGAGTCTCCAATTAACTTAACGTTTATGTTTTTGTAATGTGGGAGGAAACCGGCGCACACCCCGTAAGCATTGGGAGAACATGCAAACGCCACACAGATAGGCCCTACTAGCTGGTGGATTTGAACCCACAGCCTTCTTACTGTGAGGCAACAGTGCAAACTACTAGGCCACCATTATGCAAAAAAAAAAAAAAAAATACTAGATGGATTTTGATGAAATTTTCACCAGAGGCTACGGATGAACCCATCTGATTTTGGAGGTGATCCAAGTGGAGAAGCAGATTCTTGGTCACCTTGTCTCTTTCTTTAACATTGTGAGAGAGGACCTTGGAGGAGGTATGTGCTCTTGGATCACCTCCAAAATCTAATGGGCTCATCTGTAGCCCAAGGGCCACCTCTGGTGAAGATTTCAACAAAATCCAACTTGTAGTTTTTGCATAATCCTGCTAACAAGCAAACCGGCCCAATCACCTTACTGCCTCGGAGAAGATAAAAAATGTAGCTAGAATAAGAACATACTCAGTAAAACTCTGTTCAACTTCAGTGTGTCCCTGCACTTTGTCACAGTGTTGATGCATACTGTACAATGATTACACAGGGTTACAAAAATAATTTTTTTGTAAGTTGTCTGTGTTTTTTCAGCTGATTTAAGACAATTTTGCACTGCTGAATCCGAAAATGACATCTGTTTCTTTCAGTCAGGTGCTAAGTAAAAACCTGTACTTACTTAGTACTGTACATGTACTTACTTTTATATAAAGGTAAGTACATGTAAATTGAATGTTAGGTCACCATTGTTCAAAAGTCAGAAAATTTCAAGACATAAAAAAGAATTTTGCATCATATAAAGCAAAAATACCTGTACATGTTAACAAAACAATATAAAACAACATGTGGCCATAATTCAAAAATTTGTTCTGATTGAGCAAAACCAATGTGATTTTTGGATTCAGCACATCAAAATTGTCCTAAATCAGCTAAAAAAAAACCTTAGACAATAAATTTGGTGTTGACCAGTGTTATTTAATCTCTACTGCCTCTACTGACTGTATTGCAGTATTACATTGTACTTTAAGCAACACCTTGGAAGAATTGCTCTTGGAGTACCCTACAGTTGTGAAGAGCCTGTTACCACAGTAGTAAATAGTTGTTGTTTGTTTGCTAGTTAGTAACCCCTGTATGTCGAAAGTGGCGAATGATGGCGAACGTAGTTTTTGGGTTTCGTCAGGGTTTGTAAAAGGTTGCCAAACAGTTCGCAAACAGTTTTTTAGATCCAAACAGTTTTGTTTTTTCTTTGCCGCCCCAAAATTTTAAGAACATTAAAAAAATTTTGTCGATCGTATTTTTCCCCACAGACAATTTGCAAATGGTTGTAAACAGTTGTAACATGCTTGGAACGCTGTAACACAAGGGTTTTAACAAGGGTTTATTGCACCGCCTGCAGATTGTTCAGAATCCTGCAGCCAGGCTTTTAATGGGAGCTCACAAACGGGACCATATCACTCCAATTTTAGCTGCTCTTCACTAGCAACCAGTCAAATTTCGTACCAATTTTAAAATTTTAGTTTTGACTTTTAGAACAATTCATGGCCAAGCCCCAAAATACATTTGTGATCTTTTAACCCCATATTCTTAAAGTCGATCACTCAGGTCTTCGGGTCAGAATCTCTTATCGGTCCATAAAACTCACTACAAAACCAGAAGTGACCTGTCGTTCCAGTCTGTTGCTCCTCGTTTGTGGAACGCTCTCCCTGTCTCTGCATCTGACTGATTCGGTTGACTCTTAAAAAACAGCTGAAGACACTGTTATTTAGGCAAGCTTTTAATTGACTGGTTTTATCATTTTATTCTATTATTTTAATAGGATGTTTTAATGTTTCTTTCATGCTCTTTTGATGTATTTTAATTATTTTAATTTCCATGTTTTGTATGACTCTGTATTTTTATTGTTAGCACACTTTGTGGTCTTTATCTGTGAAAAGTACTATGCAAATAAAGTTCTTCTAACACGTGTCATTAAAGTTATTTTTGGTTCACGTCGTGGTGGACACTCGCAATTGTTTCAGACTCTTTATAACAAAACAGTTGGCGACCTTGAAAACTATGTGTGAATTGTTTTGCAACTTTTACGAACCCTGACAAAACTCAAAAAGCACAGTGTTCTTGAACGTTCTTCAGCATTCGCTGCTCCATGAGATATTACCCTTAGCAGGATTATGCACAAACTGCTTTTGGGATTTTCATAGTAGCCCTTGACCCAGTGAGGAATCCATTAGTGTTTGGGGCAGACCTAGATCGGTATGTGGATTTTGGATAATTGTTTTCACTTGTCCTTGGCAAAGGTATGCAATCTCCGAGTGCCTTCTAGTTTGTTGCATGTAACTGCATCCAGTAAACTTTTGGTTAACTTTAACAGCCTTATAAATGCTATGTAATTTCAAGTAATATTGCATTGCAGTTTATGCTATGAATTTGACTACAAGTGTAACAACAGGTATTCAGAAAAAAGTGTAAGTAGGTAGCACAAAATATTAGAAAATGTATATAATTACTTTAAAACTGTACATGGGTCAGATATTTGAGTGCCACAGCTGTGATGGAGCCTCTGCTGTCATGACCTGCACTTGGCCCCTCTTGGAGATGTGGTACATGAAGGAAGCCATCCCTCAGAGTGGGAGTGGCTGTCTGCCTCATCATTGACCTCAATGGTCCGTCACCACGAGTCTTCAGGACAGACGTTTAACTGCCATACAAAACTACATGGCTCACTGCCTATTCAATCACTCATGTGACAGTTAACGGCCAACGGTGGCTAATGATTTTCTGTCATGTTCAGGCCACGCTGCGGAACTGGAGGATTAAATATCGGTTGACGATGGACACATCAGCTACTGCAATGGTCTCTGTTCATCAGCCAAACCGCACCCTCCCCTGTTATAACGCTGAAGGAAAGTGAAGTATGGGGCCACTTGGTGCCGTTCGCGGAGGGCCACTTTGTTATCTGCTGTCTGTCTGCTGTCAGGCTAATACTGTATGCTTCATAGCCTTTGGGTGGATTGGTCAAGTTTTCAAGATTGTTAATCTTGATTGAGAAAATGACAAAATACTTTGTCTGAAGACTTAATTTATTGTGGAGAAAAGTTGGGGGAATCATCATGCAGTGGCCAAATTAGTGAAGCAGTGCTGTAAGCTCAAGGTTTGGCCTGGGGGTTTTTCTGCATTCATTCGCTTGTAAAAAATATCCCCTTCTTCCAATTTCCCTTCAGAATTCACAAGAGAAGTATTCAGAAGTTGTTTTTTTTTTGCTTATGTTGCAGTTGTACTCCCACCTTCAGGAATTTGAGTTGTCTGTGTGTACACAGGGGTTTTGAAGTTTGAGGCCACTAGCGCTCCTGCTCTGCAGGACCACCTTGACTCCTCGAAGTCAGCCGGTTCAGTCCTGTCTTGTGTCTGAACATGTATCTTGTATTCATCCAGGCTCCTTCCATGGCTCTTCCTGCTCTACACATCAACATTGTTTGCCGGATGGGCATCTGTGGACGGAGTTGTGTGGAACCTTTCGAGTATTTATTATTCAAAGGCCTTGTTCCCTATGCTGTTTTAGTAAGGAAGGAGCAAAGGTGTGTGTTTGGTAGAGGGAGATGCACAGCTGACACAGTGTCACTGACAGGGTGAGCTTCAAAAATCCCACAGTTGACTCCCCCCCATTATTTGTTCCACTCTGGGAAGGCATAAGATCATATGGGAGTGGAAGTGTGTATGTGGCATTTTTACTGCTCTGTCTCTGTGTGGTTTTGCACACGCAGAGCACTTTTTTTTGTTTTAGTTTAGTGTCTGTGTGCATTTGTGTGTCCATCTTTGCTAATTGAAGGAACTAATATTTTGATGTACGTAGAGACTTACTCTTCAAGGTCATATTTTTAATTAGTTTTAACTGACCATGGCAGGTTAGTCTTTTAGAAAACACCTTTTGTTGAACCAGACTGTAAGTACACTCAGAAAAAGAAAAAAATCTATTTCATTGATCTGTTTAATTCTTATGTGGCTTACTATCTGTATTTACCCAAAACATTGCATTTAATCGATGAAATTAATCACTCTCGTGTTTCCTCTGCCTCAAACAACCACGGAGATGCACAGGTGGACAACACACACATTCTCCCCCCATCGCAAACAGTCATAATGAAGAGCAGCCAATGTCTACAACCTTCACTCCCACCAGGCAGCACCAACTTTGCACACTTTACATACAATATTCATGCCATGTCTGAGGAGGAGGAGGAAGATTCACAGTCTGGTCATCTAAAAAAAACCCCAAAACCTGGCAATCACTGATTGTCTCTTGTCCTTATGAAAGAGAATAATTCTTTAACAAGCGCCAAGACTGTTCAAAAACAGCCTTTTTTGATGAGTGACACTTCCCGTCCTCTGGATACTTTTTATGTTTCGAACTCATTAATAAAGCAGCACCCCTGAGAGTGAGACAGGGGAGACGTGGAGAGCGAGAGAGAGAGAGAGAGAGTGTGTGTGTGTGTGTGTGTGTGTGTAAACTTATGGTGTTTGAATTGTCAGGTGTAATTTTGGCACTGTGATCTTCATACAACAAGGTTCAGTCACACTAGTTGTAGCAGTATTTATCGTTTTTGTCTCTGACAATCTACTTTTTTTTGGTAGACTGCCAGCGTAAAGGAGAGGTCTTTTTTTTCAAACAATGAATATTAAAAAGAGTCAAAAGTAAGAAGTGGAATTCCCTGCAGTGAGGTGTGTTACCCGCAAAAGAATGAGGGGGGAGTGAGAATTCGAAATTACTCTAGATGTGGTCTATTAAAAATATTTCTGATAGATATATATTTATTTTTTCCCCCTTAAAATGTCATCAGCTGCTGTATCTATTAACGTCTTTTGTAGTGAATTTTTCCCCCCGTCAAACTGCTGCTCACACAGTGTGTGTTAATTCTACACAAATACAAAAAGATCATTGCAGATTTGCTTATCGGTGTATTCTTTCAACATCTGTTTCCTTGCTTTGGTATAATTTTCAAGAATCAAAAGGGTACGGCTGTGTTAAATCATTTAAATGGTAATCTTCAACTGCCTTTTGTGTCTGCATTGCCTCTCTGTGCGGTAGATTTGGCTGTTCACTTGTGTTTAGGCAGCTCAGGCGTCTGTATTAAAGCTTAATGCACTTCCATTCTAATAAGACACGGGGATTTTGATGAACACAATCAGTGGATGTTTTGAAATTGTACAATATGCATGGCGGCATCTTATCTTTCTAATGCAAGCGTGTTTATGAAGCCTTGAGCTACGAGAATGTTTTCTGCGCGAGCCTCTCTCCGCAGAATGCATTTTAAGTGCCGGAGACATACAACATATGCACACTAACACAAATCATGCACGCTAATTTGGAACTGTAGGCTTTTAGTCAGCATATTAAATGTGTCAACTCACAAAGTAAAATGCTGCAAATGTTTTCAATATTCATGTTTTCATATTTGTCAACCAACATTTCATAACAAATTCATGAAAAAAGCCTCTCAAATTGCACGCTGGGAGAGGGCTTTGTGCACGGCATACATTTTTTAAAAAGACACATCCACTTAGAGCTCACCATCAGAGATTTGCATCTCAAGACTTTGAAAAAAATAAAGACAAATATTTTGTATCATGCATTATTTAAAGCACCCCCGCCAATAAAACATAATTCCTAAGATCAGACTTGTGCAGTGAGTAATTACTTGTTTTGTCTTAGAGCATCACTAATGGACTTTCATATGCCACTTTGTTCAGTGAATAATTAACACTTATGCAATATGTACAATCAACAAACTGTAATATTGATCATAAGAGTTGTCTTCTGAATCTTGCAAGGCAACATGTTGTGAATAAATAACAGGCTGGCTCAGCAGTTGCAACATGAAGTACACTTGCTCCATTTAAAGGCTTTTAGAGCTGTCGATGAACAGGAGAAACGGCGTACTGTTCTCAGTTCTTACAAGAGTAGAATATTTTATTTTCATTTTCAAGCTTGTGATTCACAGTGGTGTGAAAAAGTGTTTGCCCCCTTCCTGATTTCTCATTTTTCTGTATGCTGTTTCAGATCATCAAACAAATTTAAATATTAGACAAAGATAACACAAGTAAACACAACGGCTGTGATGCAGGTGTAGTGTGACTGACTACTGATCGGAGGGTCATGGGTTCGATTCCCGCTCTGTCTGCAGTCTGCATGTCGAAGTGTTCTTGAGCAAGACACTGAACCCCCAGTTGCTCCTGGTGGCCAGGCTAGCGCCTGTGTGTATATGGCAGCTCTGCCGCCATCAGTGTGTGAATGTGTGCGTGAGTGGGTGGATAGCAGGGTCTGTATTTTTATTTTTTATTTTATTTGTTTATTTGACAGGGACAGTGCAATAAACATAGACAATTAATCAAATGACAATCAATCTAATGTGTTGCACAAAGAGTGTATAGCGATTAGCTAATTTGCAACTCTTGTCCCTGGATGGGCTTTAGAAAGAAGAAACAGGTAAAAAGAAAGAAGGATAAGGAAAAGAAAAAATGAAAACAGAATAAACAATAACCACATACATCAATGCAAACAAGATTATAAATACACAATATAAAAACCTGGTTCACATTTGCCCATTTCAGGTCTCCCTCCCTTTGTCACTCACTATAAACAAACACATTCATTCCTTCCCTTCATTCACTCTCACCCTGCAGACAATCATTTCATACATGGGTACATTCTTGTTTATTTTTCAGCCAGTTTTTAACCTTTGTAGTAAATGTTTTAAAGTCCGTTATTATTTTAATTTCATTTGGCATTGTGTTCCAGATATGACTGCCCTTTATGGAGAAAGCTGTTTGTCCAAATGTGGTTCTGCGGTGGGATATTTTACAGTTATTGTTAACAGAACTCCTGGTGGCTCTGCTGCTGTCCTGTCTTTGGATGAAACCAGCAAGTGGCTCTGGCGCTGATTTATGGAAACATTTGAAAATTAATTTCAGAAAACAGAAGTCAATGAAACTCTCAAAACTCAATAGATTGTATTTTTTTTAAAATATAACAGTGATGCCACCTAATGGGCTTTTTATCCAAGATTTTTAGAGTTTGATTATATAATAAACCTATATGTTTTATTGTGGAAGGAGCTGCTTGAGCCCAGACTGTCAAACAGTATGATATATGAGAAAAAACCATAGAATGCATATACAGTACAGCTGCTTGGTATGGTATGTAATATCTAATTAATTTAAAGCAGTTCAGATTTTTTTTTACTGTTTTAGAAATTTTCTTTATATGAAGATTAAATTTGAATTGAGGATCTAGTACAATGCCAAGGTATTTGAATTCTGTAACTAAACTGATGTCTTGATCATGTATATTAACTTTAAAATGTTGCAGGTTACATTTTTTGATTGAAAAGCACATTGAAACGGTTTTCTGAAGGTTCAGCAATAGATGGTTCTGGAAAAGCCACTCTTGGACATCAACCATACTTGTAGACAGTACATCTGCAGCCTGTGCTGGAGTCTTGGCAGCTGTGTAAATAACTGCATCATCTGCATAAAGTTGACATGTTGCAGCTGAACAGTGTAGTGGCAAGTCATTAATAAAAATGCTGAAAAGTAAAGGACCAAGAATGGACCCTTGTGGGATACCCATACAGTTGTTTAAAAATAAAGATTTATCCTGGTGAACTTTTACACACTGTTCTCTATTCTGGAGATAAGATGCAAACCATTCTAATGTATCTGGAGAGAAGTTAAAAGATACCATTTTGGATAAAAGCAAACTGTGGTTTACAGTATCGAAAGCCTTTTTGAGATCCAGAAAAACAGCCCCTACCACATTACCCCTGTCCAAGGACTGTTTGACATTTTCAATAAGGCAACAATTTGCTGTTTCTGTTGAGTATCCTGGTCTAAAACCAAATTGATGTGGATGAAGAAGCTGGCTGTCTTGTAGATAGTCTATCAGCTGTGTAGCTACAACTTTTTCAAGAACCTTAGACAGGACCGGTAAAATAGAGATTGGGCGGTAATTGCATATATCGTCTTTACTGCCTGATTTATAAACTGGTGTGACGACAGCTTTTTTCCAACCAGATGGAAATGTACTAGACCTAATGGAGAGATTAATGAGATGAGTCAGTGGTTTGATTAATATTTTGCTGTGCGTTTTGAGAAAAGAAGTGCTCATATTGTAGATATCATTAGTTTTTGAGTTTGACAGTGTTTTAATAATACCAGCAATTAACTCCTCATTTACCTCATCGATGTGAAAAGAAACTGTTGAAAGTATTGATTTTGTGTTGTTGAGCACATTTGGCAGCACAAAGTTTTTTGTTAATTCTTCCACAGAGTCCACAAAATATGAATTAAATTCATTTGCCAATATAGCCTTGTCACTGATGGTCTTGCCATTGATTCTAAGTTCCTTTACCCCCTTCTGAACATTTTTTTTATTAGTTAAGTTATTTAAATGCCTCCATAGGGAACTGTTGTTACCCTTTGCATGATCTATCAGTTTATTGTAATAAGATACTTTTGATTTTCGCAGCTCTTGTACCACTTTATTTCTTAAACTTTTGTACACAAGGTGATCATTTTGTAATTTAGAGGTTAATGTTTTCAATGCAGAATCTCTCCTCTTCATGTTTTCTTATTTCATTATTTAACCATGGTAGATTAATCTTCTGTTGTCTACTTTTAATTTGCTTTGTAAATTTTTCTATAGACTTTGTAATTGTTGCAGTTATAAAATTACAACAATCATCTACTTCATATATTGACATGAGCTGCTCCCAATTTTGATTCTCTAAGTGATGTTCAAACTCCGCAGTTTTTGATTTGGGAATAATAAAATTTAATTTGTCAATATCAACTCCCCCAAAATACTGTAGTCGCTTTTTAGTAAGTTTTCTGACAGCAAGAACCATGTTATGATCTGAGAGACCGGTTACAAGATTATAGGTTCTGGTTATTCGTTCTGGTTTATTAGCAAATACCATGTCAATAAGTGTTCTAGATTGTTTTGTTATCCTGGTGGGTCCTTTGATCATTTGTTGGTAATTAAATTTAGTCATGAGGCTTTTCAATTTCTGTTTGTCCTTTTTAGCAGACCAGTTAATATTAAAGTCACCATAAAATATTGTTTCTCTGCTCCTCTCAAGTTGTTTAACCAGATCACTTAATTCATTATAAAAGGAAGAATTGTATGACGGTGGGTTGTACAATACTGCAATGTTGAAATTTATTACCGGTGAGAGACATACATTAACAGCTAAACATTCAAGTGAAGTATTCAAATCAACCAATTGACATTTAAATTTCTCTTTGATGTAAATTAAGACGCCTCCTCCCCTCCCTACCTGCCTGTCTTTTGTAAAACGCTGATAACCCACAATATCGATCATATTAGTGTCTATGTTCCTGTGTAGCCAGCTTTCTGAAAGACAAAGATAGTCCAGATTTGAGTCCCACAATAACACCGAAATCTCATCTCTTTTGGGGATTATGCTCCGTATGTTTAAATGTCCGCCGAGGATCCCCTTTGGTTTAGCCTTTGCGTCCCAAAGAACTTGTGCATGATTAACAGTTTGGAAAAATAAATGTTTTTGCTTTTGTACAGTTCGGTTTTTGGATCTCGCCTCATTTGCATTTTGTTTAACTGCTCCTGCTTCCAAAAGTTTGGACGTAGCACAGCTGTTTACAGCAGGATCAGATATGTGAGTCTGTCCAGTGCAATTCGACTCACCCGACTCGCTATGTCCAGCTGTACTGAGGCGAAGACCAGCATTATGCTGCTCCACCAGTTCAGGTGTTAGCGGGGCCGTTGACAGCAGCGGGCGACCAGCCGGTTCAGATGTTAGCGGGGCCGTTGACAGCAGCGGGCGATCAGCCGGTTCAGATGTTAGCGGGGCCGTTGACAGCAACAACCAATCCGCCGGTTCAGATGTTTGTGCTAACCCAGTGGCCTGCTGTTTAATAGTGGCAGGTCCAGGGTTAAGGTGAATATCCCCTGCCAGAAGTAGCAGTACTAACAGTACTTAAAGCGCTTTGATCACCCAGAGATGAGAAAAAACGCTATATACGTGTAAGTGAATGCCATTTACAAAATGCAATTTTTAAATGAAGGTGTTTATTATTAAGGGGGAAAAAAATCCAAACCTACATGGCCCTATGTGAAAAAGTGATTGCCCCCTAAACCTAATAACTGGTTGGGCCACCCTCAGCAGCAACAATTGCAATCAAGTGTTTGCGATAACTGCCAATAAGTCTTTCAGTGCTGTGGAGGAATTTTGGCCCACTCATCTTTGCAGAATTGTTGTAATTCAGCCAACATTGGTGGGTTTTCAAGCATGAACTGCCTTTTTAAGGTCATGCCGCAGCATCTCAATTGGATTCAGGTCAGGACTTTGACTAGGCCACTCCAAAGTTTTCATTTTGTTTTTCTTAAGCCATTCAGAGGTGGACTTGCTGGTGTGTTTTGGATCATTGTCCTGCTGCAGAACCCAAATGTGAATTCAGGATTTTTTTGGTAGACAGCAGAATTCATGGTTCCATTTACCACAGCAAGTCTTCCAGGTCCTGAAGCAGCAAAACAGCCCCAGACCATCACACTACCACCACCATATTTTTTACTGTTGGTATGATGTTCCTTTTCTGAAATGCTGTATTACTTTTACGCCGGATGTAATGGGACACTCACCTTCCAAAAAGTTCAACTTTTGTCTCGTCAGTCCACAGAATATTTTCCCAAATGTCTTGGGGATCATCAGCATGTTTCCTTGCAAAACTGAGAAGAGCCTTTATGTTCTTTTTGCTCAGCAGTGGTTTTCGTCTTGGTATTCTACCATGCAGGCCATTTTTGTCCAGTCTCTTTCTTATGGTGGAGTCATGAACACTAACCTTAACTGAGGCAAGTGAGGCCTGCAGTTCCTTGAATGTTGTTGTGGGGTCTTTTGTGACCTCTTGGATGAGTTGTTGCTGCGCTCTTGGGGTAATTTTGGTCGGTCAGCCACTACTGAGAAGGTTCACCACTGCTCCATGTTTTTGCCATTTGTGGATAAGGGCTCTCACTGTAGTTCACTGGAGTCCCAAAGCTTTATAAGTGGCTTTATAACCTTTCCAAGACTGATAGATCTCAATTACTTTGTTTCTCATTTGTTCCTGAATTTCTTTAGATCACAGCATGATGTCTAGCTTTTGAGGATCTTTTGGTCGACTTCCCTTTGTCATGCAGGTCCTATTTAAGTGATTTCCTGATTGAGAACAGGTGTGGCAGTAATCAGGCCTGGGTGTGGCTAGAGAAATTGAACTCAGCTTTCCAAAGATGTGATAAACCACAGTTAAGTTATGTTTTAACGGGGGGCAATCACGTTTTCACACAGGGCCATGTGGGTTTGGATTTTTTTTTTCCTTCATAATAAACACCTTCATTTAAAAACTGCATTTTGTGTTTACTTGTGCTATCTTTGTCTAATATCTAAATTTGTTTGATGATATGAAACATTTAAGTGTGACCATACAAAAAAATGAGAAATCAGGAAGGGGGCAAGCACTTTTTCACACTACTACATCTCGACAAATTCTTGTTGCACTGTTCATTTGCAAGACCAAATAATGTTTGAAAAACAATATATATATATATATATATATATATATTATTTTTACAGTGAGTAAATCTGTTTTTATCTCAAATATGAGACATTAAATTCAATTAAATTCAACTTTATTTATATAGCACCATTTCACAACAACAGTCATCTCATAGCACTTTAAACTGCAGGGGAAACCCCCACATTTGCAGAAAGACTCCAGCAATCAGGTGATCCCCTGTGAGCAAGCACTTGGTGATGGTGGAGAGGAAAAACTCCCTTTTAACAGGAAGAATCCTCCAGCAGAACCAGGCTCAGGGAGGGTCAGTCATCTTCTGCAACTGGCTGGGGGGGGGGGGGGGATAGAGAAGAAGAAGAAAAGAACAGACATATAGAGAGCAAACAGCACGACGGGGACTCAATCTATGGGAGAGAACAAAGACATGTTAATGACCAGCAAAAATATTTAATTGAGAGTGAAAAAAGGAGTGAAGCCCGGTGCATTGTTGGAGGTCCCCCGGCTGTCTAAACCTATTAGCAGCATAACTAAGGGAGGGTTCAGCAGCACATGATCCCTCCCTAATTATAGGCTATATCAAAAAGGAAGGTTTTAACCCTATTCTTATAAACAGAGAGCGAGTCTGACTCCCAAGTCCAGATTGGCAGCTGGTTTCACAGGAGAGGAGCTTGATAACTGAAGGCTCTGCCTTCATTTGTACTTTTGGAGATTCTAGGTATTAGAAGTAATCCAGCATTTTGGGAGCGTAGTGCTCTGTTAGGATAATAGGGTGGTATCAGATCTTTTAAATAAAAAGGGGCCTGATTATTTAGAGCTTTGTAAGTGAGAGGAATGATTTTAAACTTAATTCTAAATTCTATGGGAAGCCATTGAAGGAAGGCCAAAACCAGAGAGATACGATCTCTCGTTTCTAGTACCTGTTAAAACTCTTGCTGCAGCATTTTGGATCAGCTGAAGACTTTTTAAAGATGTTTTAGGACAACCTGATATTGAAGAGTTACAATAATCTAATCTAGAAGCTAACTAAAGTGTGGATTAGTTTCTCAGCATCACTCTGAGATAAGATGCTCCTAATCTTGGCAAGATTACGCAAATGATAGAAGGCAATCTTAGAAACAAGTTTAATATGTGAATTAAAAAACAGATCTTGATCAAAAATAACTCCAAGGTTCCTCACAGAACTATTAACCCCTTGCACTCCGGTCAATTTTCCTAAAAACGCCAAAAAATAATGTGCCCAAAGTAAATTGAAAGCTGTTCTTCAACCCTTTGCAGCATCTTCATGGGGTTGGTCTCATTTAAAAGAAAACACTGAATATTTTGTCAAAAAAAAAACATGATCTCTCTAAGTGCTCTGGCCACTGAGTTACAGTCATCTAAACATAGTGAACTTGAAGAAAATAAATTTGGCCTGGGTGTTTTTTTGGATACAAATGCTTGCAAATAACACACAGCTTCAGATCCGGGCTGGAAAATGCAACAGAAATGTAGAACCAAGTATTATCCAGCTGAGGTCCAAATTTTGTAACAAAACCACAAAAAATGAATATATTACACAGCTTTGTTCTCAGGCTGTTCCCAGGCATTTTGGAACTGTGCCAAATTGTGCCAAATGGCACAGTTTGGAAAAACGTCTGTAACTTTTGAATGATTCAATGTAGAATCTTCATTTTGGGCTCTAATGAAAGGTCACATTCAGGGCTGTGTCTCTGTGTGTGTGTGTGTGTGTGGGGGGGGTTGTCCACCCCCCCCCCCCCGCTACAGAGGACGGAGATCCGCCCTCGCTACATGACGGATTACACTCGGATGTGGCATGTTTCCACAGCAGCGCTGTCACCGCGGCTTCCCCCCCCTTGCTACTGTGTGTGTGTGTGGGGGGGTGCCCCCCGCTTCCCTCGCTACAGCGGATGGAGATCGGCCATCGCTACATGACGGATTACACTCGGATGTGGCGATGTTTCCACAGCAACGCTGTCACCGCGGCTCCCCCCCCCCCCCTGCTGCTACGATTCTGTAGCGGCGGGGGGGGGGGCGTTCACGGTCCGGAGGTGGCGAAGAACCGTGTAACGCGGCGCACGCACTTCGGACATCGTGCGCCGCACAGTTGTAATTTACCGATCGGTCAAAAGTCATTTTTGATTACAATTTTCAGGGATAAAAAATAATTTGGCTTATAACACCTTACCTCTTCACAGCCACATTGTCCTGGCGAACTTCTCTTCCTCATTGTCAGATGAACGCGATGCTGGTCCGCTCGTGGTTCTGGTCTCGCAACCCGGTCAAAACATAATCCATTATTGCGGTTTTGTGCTTCCATGATTGCGGTTTTTGGCGAACAATTTTTCAAAACAAATAACAGTAGTAATTAAAAAAAGACTGGCGAAGGTGTGTGTGTCACTCAGCCTTCGTCGTCAGCCTCCATCGGTCTATGACCATGGAAGAAATCATAACGTCTCATAACGTCTAATCCTTTTTTGATCCGCTCCAGCAGTCAGTCTTCACCCAGCCTTAAAAAAAACAGCTCGCGAACTTCTCTGCTTCAATTGGCTCACTGCATTCACAGCAGGCGGGTCCTTCTGGCTAGGTTTTCAGTCATTGGTTCTTCAAGGTTTCAGAAACCCAATTCAAGGCTCTTATTAGTCGAATGAGAGGTCAATCAGATGAACTAATCTGTTCCCGGCTGTGTCTACAGCTTTCATTTTCAGTGTGTGCTTGGACGCCGCTACATCACCATCACCACCTACATCACCATCTACACCATGCGTCCTAGAGCGCACGAGAGCGCCCTCGTGTGCTCTCGTGCGCTCTAGGACGCAGAGACTTGCCCGTCCGCGGTACAACGGAGCGCAAGAGGTTAAGAGAAAGAGTAACCATGTCCAAACTAAGAGTTTGATTTGGAAAGGTATTTCTAAGGTTTTGTGGACCAACTAGAAGGACTTCAGTCTTATCTGAATTTAATAGCAGGAAATTACAAGTCATCCAAGCTTTGATTTCCTTAAAACAGGCTTCTAACTTGGCCAATTGATTGCTCTCATCTGGCTTTATTGACAAGTATAATTGTGTGTCATCTGCATAACAATGAAAATGTATACAGTGCATTCTAATAATGTTGCCTAACGGAAGCATATATAAACTAAAAAGAATAGGGCTTAGCACAGATCCCTGTGGAACTCCGTGACTGAGCTTTGAGTTGGAAGAAAACTCATTACTGACCTGAACAAACTGGAAACTCCTGGATCCAGCATTGGCTTTTTGAGTAAGGGTTTAATTACAGCAGTTTTAAAAGTCTGTGGTACATGGCCTAATGTTAATGAAGAATTGATTATTTGAAGAATAGAGCTACCAATAAATGGGAAGACTTCTTTAAATAACCTGGTAGGAATAGGGTCTAAAAGACAAGTTGAAGGCTTGGATGAGGAAACTATTTTATCTAGCTCTCAAAGGTCAATTGGAGTAAACTCATCCAAACACATATCAGTTGAAGGAGTTGTAGTAGTTAATGTATTTAAGTTAACGGTGGGAAGAATTTGACTGATTTTATCTCTGATAGATGAAATTTTATTATTGAAAAGTTCATAAAGTCCTGACTAGTAAGCTCTAAGGGAATGCTAGAATTGACAGAGTCCAGACTCTTTGTCAGCCTGGCTACAGTACTGAAAAGAAACCTGGGATTATTCTTGTTCTCTTCTACTAATGCGGAATAATAACTTGTTCTAGCTTTCCTAAGAGATTTTTTTATAAATTAGAAGATGATTTCTCCAAGCTAAATAGATTTCATCTAAATTAGTGGAGCACCATTTTCTTTCAATTTGCCGAGTCTTCCCAATCAAACGCAATCAAACTTTATTTGTATGGCACTTTTAAAACATTAGATGCTGCACAAAGTGCTTTACATAGATAAAAACAATAGACACATTTAATTACATATTTTACATGATACATCCCCACCCCTTCCAACCCTCCCATAAACATACCCACAAACACAACACACACAGGCACATACATCACCCCCTACTTCTCTTACACACATATAAAATGAAGGAGACATTGCTCGGTACCGAGGCACCACGTAAAGGAGCAACCATCCCGAGGAAACACTGGAGCTAAAACACATAAATACAAATTAAGATAAGATAAGATAAGATAAGCCTTTATTAGTCCCACAATGGGGAAATTCCAGGATTGCAACAGCACAGGGATAGCAACACTCAGAGCAATAATTTAGAAGATAAGAAAATAAAATAAGAGCAGTGAATATACATATGTACACATAAATATATAAATGTATATACACAGTGCGGAGCATTGTAGCTAGATGGAATAAACAGCATAACCGTCTATTTAGTTACCCTACATGGTATGAATATGTACCCATACATATTGTCACTCTCCATAGCGACTGATATTGTCCTAGTTGTATACTGGAGGGGACCATTTGTGTAAGTCTGTTGCGTCTTTTGCATTCAATACTATTAGGTTGTCACGTTTTTTTTGCTATCTCTGCGAGCAGCCCTGCTTAGGTTATACAGTCTGACAGCTGTAGGTAGGAAGGACCTGCGAAACCTCTCGGTCACACATCTAGGATGATGTAGTCTACTGCTAAATGAGCTCCTCAGTGCGCCCAATATGTCCTGCATAGGGTGGGACTCAGACTCCAGCAGAGATGACAGTTTAGCCACCATCCTTCTCTCTCCTATCTCCTCCACTGGGTCAAGGTGTTGCCCCAGGACAGAGCTAGCTTTCTTGATAAGTTTGTTCAGTCTCTTCCTATCGGCTGCTGTAATGCTGTTGCCCCAGCAGACCACTCCAAAAGTGATGGCTGATGCCACCACCGTGTCGTAAAATGTCTTCAAGAGCACCCCTTGTACACCAAAAGACCTGAGCCTCCTCAGTAGGGACAGCCTGCGCTGTCCCTTCTTGTAGAGTGCGTCGGTATTGTGTGACCAGTCTAGTTTATTGTTCAGATGAACACCCAGGTACTTGTAGGATGTCACCATCTTAATGTCTGTTCCCTGTATGTTTACTGGTGCTGTGAGGGGTTGTCCTTGCCTGCGGCAGTCCACCACCAGATCCTTAGTTTTCCTTGCGTTGATCTGGAGGCAGTTCCGATGGCACCAGCCCACAAAATCCTGGATAAGTCCTCTGTACTCAGCTTCATCTCCGTTGGAGATGAGGCCAATGATCGCAGAGTCGTCAGAGAACTTCTGTAAGTGGCAGTGTGTTGTGTTGTGTGAGAAGTCCGCAGTATAAAGGGTGAACAGGAAGGGAGCCAAAACCATTCCCTGGGGGGGCCCCGTGCTGCCGATGATCGTGTCGGACACACAATCCTGGGTTCTCACAAACTGTGGCCGGTTAGTGAGGTAGTCCAGGATCCATGATGACAGGTGCTGGTCCACCCCTGCACACAGCAGCTTGTCCTTCAGGATCATCGGTTGGATGGTGTTGAAAGCACTGGAGAAGTCAAAGAACATGATCCTCACCGCATTCACGGGCTTCTCCAGGTGGGATAGGGAATGGTGAAGTAGGAAGATCACTGCATCCTCCACCCCAATGCCATGCTGGTAGGCGAACTGGAGTGGATCCATCGCTGGTCCCACCAGAGGGCGGAGGCAAGCAAGGAGCAGTCTCTCCAGGGTCTTCATCATGTGAGACGTCAGGGCCACTGGCCTGTAGCTGTTCAGGTCTTTGGGGTGGGAAGTCTTTGGTACAGGTACCACACAAGATGTTTTCCACAACTGTGGTACCCTCCCCAGCTTCAGGCTCAGGTTGAAGATGTGCTCCACAATCCCACACAGCTGGTCTGCGTAGGACTTGAGGAGCTTCGCGCTGATGCCGTCCGGTCCCGAGGCCTTCCTCACCTTGATCTTTCTCAGCTCCGTCCTCACCTGGGTCTTAGTGAGGGTCATGTTGGGGGGCTGTGTGCTGGGAGTGTGGGGGGTGTTGGTGGAATGGGGTGTGGACAGCAGGTCTTGATGACCGTAGAGGCTACAGTGGTTGGTGTGCAGTCGGGGGGGGGGGGCGGTTGGTCAAACCTGTTAAAAAACAGGTTCAGATTGTTCGCCCACTCCCTGCCCCCCGTGGCCTTGGAGGAGGTATTCTGGAGCCCAGAGATGGTTTTAAGGTTTCTCCAGACCCCGCTGATGTCGCTTTGTTGCAGCTTGTCCTCCATCTTCTTCCTGAAGCTGTCCTTGCCTTCTTTGATCTTCCTCCTCAGCTCCCTCTGTACGGACTTCAGCATCTCCCTGTTCCCCGACCTGAAGATCCTCTTCTTCTCAGAAGTGGTTTTATCTCAGGGTTGATCCAGGGTTTGTTGTTCGAGCAACACCGTATGGTCTTGGTGGGTACGGTGTTGTCCACACAGAAGTTGATGTAGTCTGTGATGGTGTGAGTGAGGCCATCAATGTCCTCACCATGTGGATCGCAGAGCTGCTCCCAGGCAGTGGTTTCAAGACATTCCTTTAAAGCGTCCATTGCCTCCTCAGACCATATCTTCACCGTGCGTATGACCGGAGGTTGTCCGTGTACTAGGGGTTTGTACACCGGCAGGAGATGAACCAACTTGTGATCCGATCTCGCGAGTGGGGGGAGTGGTGATGAGGTGTACACCTCCTTAGTGTTAGCATAGAATAAGTCCAGTGTTTTATTGTCTCTAGTGTGGCATGTGACATACTGGGTGAACGTGGGCAGAATGGGGACAGTGAAATATAGTTGAAATCACCTGAGATGAGGAGAAGAGCATCTGGGTGTTCTGTCAGCAGCCTGCCAGTTGAACTAAGAACACAAAGAGCAAAGGGGACTAAAGACCCATACTTAGAAACTGAGCTAAGAACACATCAAAATAAGAAAATCTAAAAGCAAATGGAGCTAAAAAGAATGTAAAAACAATGTAACATAAATGACTACTTCAATAATAGTTAAACGGTTTGTTAAAAGCCAAAATTTAAAAAGGTACAAAAAGAACTAAGAACACATAAAAACAGGAACTAAAAAACCCCATACTTTAAAAAAAACAAACCTGAACTAAACACATCAATAAGAAGATGAGAAAATCTAAGAACAGATGGCTCCAAAAAGAACATAAAACAATGAAACATACCTTGTACGTTGTTACCTTGTATTCATACATGTGTAATGACAATAAAGTTGAATCTAATCTAATCTAATCTAATCTAATAAATGACTACTTCAGTAATAGTTAAACAGGTTTATTAAAAGCCAAATTTAAAAGGTGGATCTTGAACCTGTTCTTAAAAAACATCTATTGACTCTGCGGCCCTGAGGCTGTCTGGCAGGCTGTTCCACAGAAGAGGACCATAATAGTGAAAGCAAGCTTCACCAGAGGTCCTGGTCTTGACTTTGGGAACCAATAAAAGGCCAGTACCAGAGGACCTCAGGGTTCGCAAGGGCTCATAAGATAAGAGCAGCTCAGATAGATAAGAAGGCCCAAGACCACTGAGGCATTTAAAAACTACTAAAAGAACCTTAAAATCGATCCTAAAAAGCACAGGGAGCCAATGCAGCGATTCTAAAACTGGTGTAATATGCACCCGCCCGTTGGTCCTCATTAACACTTGTGCTGCTGAATTTTGGAGCAGTTGGTGATGTGATATTCTTTTTTGGAGGAAGACCAGAGAGCAAGGCATTACAATAATCTATGCAACTAGTAATAAAAGCATGCATCAAGACCTCCGTGCTGGCAAGAGAGAGAAAAGGGCAGACTCTAGCTATATTCCTAAGATGGTAAAATCCGATTTTTGTTACATTTTTAAAAGGAACTCCGATTATATTGGCATGTTAGCTCTGTATGCTTTATTTTTATGTTAGTAACATAACTATAATATAATTTTTTTGAAAATAATTCCCAGTTTTATATATTTTTAAAAAACTTTATTACGATGTAAATCGCCATTTTTGTTTACGTCGCAATGCATTCTGGGTAGTGACGTAGAATGGTTGCAGCCGTTTTTATACAAGCCAAGAAGCGAAGCTACTAACCACTGCCATTTGTCAGTGAAAATGCCACATTGCGCGGCTTTTGGATGTAATTTCCAATCAAAGGGAAATAAAGAGAGCGGGGTAAGCCTCCATAGCTTTCCTAAAGAGGGAAAGTGGAGGAAAAAGTGGGGTGGCAGTGGCTCAGGAGGTAGAGCGGGTCGTCTAATAACCCGATGGTTGGCGGTTCGCATCACGCTCTTCCCAGATATCCTGCCGTTGTGTCCCTGGGAAAGACACTAAACCCGCATTGCCTCCAGTGCCCATAACACTGGGTATGAATGTGTAAAAATATTTAAATGCTCGGTGGTGGCCGGAGAGGCCGTTGGCGCGGATTGGCAGCCACAGTTCCCTCACTCTGAGTGTCTGTGATCACGCGCTATAGCGCATGCTTGATAAAGCTGACATATATATTAATCACGCTATGATAAAGCACGATATCGCTCAAAGCACACGAGCGTGCTCAAGCGAATCACGGTTCGAATTTTGTCACGCATACCTGTCAAGTGATATGGTTTCGCTGTATTTTAATACGGGGAAAATGCAATTTTAGCAAATACAGGCGTATTGCCATTTCTGTACGCCAAAAAGAAAAATATACGGGAAAAAAAATTATTGAGACTGTGGAGGAACACCTCGTGTGTGACCCCCACAGCGTACGGGGCTGGCAGAGCGCTCAGCGTGAGCAATTATCAGAGCAATTATCAGAACAGTGAGAGGTATGGACTGATCATTATGCAGATGCGCCTCGCATCTTGATCACTCGCATTGTTTGTTGCTGACTTTGAGACGCAGGGCTCGCTCCAGCACGCTGCCACAGCGAGCGAGCCTCGTCTTGTGATGGAGAATGAATAAAGCACTCATTTAAACTTCAGTTCGCCGTGTCCGCCTGCACTTATTTTGTTCCTCCACAAGAGAACCTAAAATCAACTGAACAGTAATTCGATGCCTGGCGAAATTGAGCACACCTAACCAAGTTCACCCAAGTGCATTAGTGTAACAAAGCTGACAATTAAAAACTCTTTAATTCCAAGTGTATATATCTAGCTGACAATTAAGAACTATATTCAGAATTATTCTTATTCTGTGCTTTCAAATTAAGCAATCTACCTTGTGCTAATGTAAATTTGAAAAATAATGTTTTTTTTATTTAGCACGATATTGCTCAAAGCGCGCGCATGAGACATGTCTATGATCACGCACTATAGCTCACGCCTGATAAAGCTGACATACGTATGTATTAATCACGCTATGATAAAGCACGAGCCCTGCGTCTCAAAGTCACCAACAAACAATGCGAGTGATCAAGATGTGAGGCGCATCTGCATAATGATCAGTCCATACCTCTCACTGTTCTGATAATTGCTCACGCTGAGCGCTCTGCCAGCCCCGTACGCTGTGGGGGTCACACACGAGGTGTTCCTCCACAGTCTCAATAATTTTTTTCCCGTATATTTTTCTTTTTGGTGTACAGAAATGGCAATACGCCCGTATTTACAAAAATTGCATTTTCCCCGTATTAAAATACGGCGAAACCGTATCACTTGACAGGTATGCGTGACAAAATTCGAACCGTGATTCGCTTGAGCGTGCGCGTGTGCTTTGAGGGATATCGTGCTTTATCATAGCGTGATTAATACATATGTCAGCTTTATCAAGCGTGCGCTGTAGCGCGTGATCACAGACACTCAGAGTGACGGAAATGTGGCCGCCAATCGGTGCCAACGGCCTCTCCGGTCACCACCGAGCATTTAAACATTTTTACACATTCATACCCAGTGTTATGGGCACTGGAGGCAATGCGGGTGAAGTGTCTTGCCAAGGGACACAACGGCAGGATATCTGGGGAGAGCGTGATGTGAACCGCCAACCATCGGGTTATTAGACGACCTGCTCTACCTCCTGAGCCACTGCCGCCCCACTTTTTCCTCAACTTTCCTTCTTTAGGAAAGCTATGGAGGCTTACCCCGCTCTCTTTATTTCCCTTTGATTGGAAATTACATCCAAAAGCCGCGCAATGTGGCATTTTCACTGACAAATGGCAGTGGTTAGTAGCTTCGCTTCTTGGCTTGTATAAGACAGAGAAAACGGCTGCAACCATTCTACGTCACTACCCAGAATGCATTGCGACGTAAACAAAAATGGCGATTTACATCGTAATAAAGTTTTTTAAAGATATATAAAACTGGGAATTATTTTCAAAAAAATTATATTATAGTTACGTTACTAACATAAAAATAAAGCATATAGAGCTAACATGCCAGTATAATCGGAGTTCCTTTTAATGTGTGAAATAAAGTTAAAGTCAGAGTCTAAAAGAACACCCAGGTTCTTGACACAATGTGTAGGTTTTATACCTAGCAATTTTGGTAGAAGGTTCTCTCTCTTGTCTTCAGGACCAATGATTAAAACTTCTGTTTTGCCCTGGTTGAGCTGTAGGAAGTTCTCTGCCATCCATGACTTTATATCTAAAATACAGTTCAAAAGGGCATTAATTGATTTTGTGTCATCAGGAGACGTGGCAATGTACAGTTGAGTATCATCAGCATAGCTATGAAAATTGATGTCATGTCTCCTGATAACATCCCCCAGTGGAAACATATAAAAATTAAAAAGTACTGGCCCTAAAATTGAACCTTGGGGTACCCCACACTTGATTTCATGGATTGCCGAAGAACATGTATCCATACTTAAAAAATAGCGGTGATCTGTGAGATAGGAATAAAACCATTCGAGAACAGTACCTGAGAGGCCCACCAGGTGTTTGAGTCTGCGTAATAAAATGTGGTGATCTACTCTATCAAACACAGCACTAAGATCCAGCAGCACCAGGACTGACAGTTTGTGGGAGTCCATGTTACACCTGATATCATTAACGATTTTTAAAAGGGCTGTCTTGGTACTGTGGTTTGTCCTAAAACCAGACTGAAATTTCTCAAGAATGTTGTGGTCCATAAGAAAATTGCTTAACTGGATAAAAACAATTTTTTCTAAAACTTTACTTAAAAATGGTAAGCTGGATACAGGTCGATAGTTACTGAGGATATCAGGATCTAAATTACTCTTCTTCAAAAGGGGCTTCACCACAGCTGTTTTAAAAGCAGTGGGGAAATTACCAGTCTGAAGAGAGCAATTTACAATGTTTAAAATCTCATGTTTGAAGAATCCATAAAATGTTTTAAAAAGTGATGTGGGAATTGGATCTAAAAGGCAGGAGGTCAAGTTTACCTGGGAGAAAACTCCTCCAAGCATCTTAGCATCAACCAAGGCAAAACAGTCCAGTGTTTCCTCAGCTAAAGGTGAGTCCAAGATTCCATTAAAAGCAGTCTTCTGGTCAGATAAAATGTTGGATCTAATAGAATCAACCTCGCACCTGAAGTGGTCTGCAGAACTCTCACAGAGAGAGTCGGATGGCAGGTTTGTGTTTTTATTAAAATCTGGGTTGACTAACTGATCAATGGTTGCAAAAAGGACTTTAGGGTTATTGTTATGGGTTGAGATTATGTTGGGAAAAATACTCAGTTCTCAATGTCTTGATGCATTATTGTATATTTTTAATTTATTCTATAGTACTTGGTAATTGATAGTTAATTTGTTTTCCTCCATTTCCTCTCAGCCATCCTGCACTCTCTTTCCAGTTTTTGGATTTGGTTATTTCTCCATGGAGGCTTTGGTTTATTCCTAACTGTCCTTGTGACTATTGGGGCAACTCTGTCAATAGTCGATCTTAATTAACTGTTAAAATTATCAACAATAAAATCACACGATGCAGGTGAAATAACTGGGGGAGTGTTGCATAAGAGTTTGATAAAATCAGCAGCCACTTCAGGTGTCAGATGGCGCTTTCTCACAGTTTGTACGGAGGTTTCCCGTTGCATAAAACCAGTGATGTTAAAAAACACACAGTAATGGTCAGACACAGCCAAGTCAACAACAGAGGACACGCTCGTGGGCAGGCCATGGCTAAAGACAAGATCCAGAGTGCGCCCCCTGTTGTGAGTCAGCTGCATGACATGTTGGGTAAAATTCATTTATGTGAGCAGGTCATTAAAATCTTCCGACATATGGTCGCCCTGCTTATCAATGTGTAGATTAAAATCACCAGAAATGAGAATAAAATTATATGAGGAGTGAATTATTGATAAGAACTCAGAGAACTCATTAATTAAAACAGGGCAGTATTTGGGTGGTCTGTAAACTGTGACGCATAAAATTGTGGGGCTGCTAAAGATAAAAGCATGGTGCTCAAATGCGGTATATTGATCAGGTAAAATTTGCTTTACTGCAAGTGAGGAAGAAAAAATTGATGCAGTACCCCCACCCTTCCTGCCCTTTCTTATGGAAAAAAACTAAACTAAAATTTGGTGGGGAGGCCTCAGTGAGAACCGCTGGTGCAGCCGTGCCAAGCCACGTCTCCGTTAAAAATAAGCAGTCAATCGTATTATCTAAAATCAGATCATTGATGTCAACAGTTTTGTTAGCAAGTGACCATATATTTAAAGGAGCCATATTTAGGGTAGGTGGTGAGTTATTTATGGGTGGGTAATTTGTCCCATCCATCCATCTTCTACCGCTTTTCCGGAGGTCTGGGTCGTGGAGGCAGCAGTTCAAGCAGAGAAGCCCAGACTTCCCTCTCCCCAGCCACCTGCTCCAGCTCTTCAGAGAGGATACCAAGGCATTCCTAGACCAGCTGGGAGACGTAGTCTGTCCAGCGAGTCCTGGGTCTGCCCCGGGGTCTCCTCCCAGAGGGATGTGCCCGAAACACCTCAAGAGGGAGGCGTCCAGGAGGCATCCTGATCAGATGCCCATACCACCTCAACTGGCTCCTTTCAATATGGAGGAGCAGCAGTTCTATTCTGAGCCTCTGCCGGATGACTGAGCTCCTCACCCTATCACTGAGGGTGAGTCCAGCGATCCTACGAAGAAAGCTCATTTCAGCCACTTGTATCTGCAATCTCGTTCTTTCGGTCATTACCCAAAGCTCATGAACATAGGGGAGGGTAGGAACGTAGATTTACTGGTAAATCAACAGCATTGCCTTAAAGCTCAGCTCCCTCTTCACCACAACAGACTGGTACAACGTCCGCATCACTGCAGATGCTGTGCCAATCCATCTGGCAGTTTCTCGCTCCATTCTCCCCTCTCTCGTGAATAAGACCCCGAGATACTAAACCCCAAGATACAGGTAGGAGCCTGTCCCCAACCCGGAGAGGGCAAGCCACCTTTTTCCGGCTGAGGACCATGGACTCGGACTTGGAAGTGCTGATTCTCATCCCAGCTGCTTCACACTCAGTGGCAAACTGTCCCAGTAAGACCTGTAGGTCATTGCTGGATGAAGCCAGCAGGACAACATCATCTGCAAACAACAGAGATGAGATCCTGTGGTCACCAAGCATGATACCCTCCGTTCCCTGGCTGTGCCTAGAAATCCTGTCCATAAAAATTATGAACAGGATCGGTGACAAAGGGCAGCCCTGGCGGAGTTCAACTCTCACTGTGAATGAGTCCAATTGAGTGTTGGTAATATGAACCAAACTGTCACAACGGTTGCACAGAGACCGAATAGCTCATAACAACAAGCCCAATACCCCGTACTCCTGAAGCACCTGCCACAAAAAACCACGAGGGACGCGGTTGAATGCCTTCTTCAAGTCCACAAAACACATGTAAACTGGTTGGGCAAACTCTCACGAACCTTCGAGGATTCTTGAGAGGGTAATGAGCTGGTCCGATGTGCCACGGCCAGGACGAAAACCACATTGCTCCTCTTGAATCCCAGGTTTGACCAACGGCCGGACTCTCCTCTCCAGTACCTTGGCATAGATCTTCCCAGGGAGGCTGAGGAGTGTGATCCCTCTAAAGTTGGAGCACACCCTCCGGCCCCCTTTTTTGAAGAGAGGAACCACCACCCCAGTTTGCCATGCCAAGGGCATTGCCCCCGACCTCCACGCAATGTTGCAGAGGCGTGTCAACCATGACAGCCCTACAACATCCAGGGCCTTGAGGTACTCGGGGAAAATCTCGTCCACCCCTGGGGCCTGCCCAACTAGGAGATTTTTAACTACCTTGGTGACCTCAGCCCTGTGATAGGCGAGTCGTCCCCCTCGTCCACAAACCCCGCTTCCTCTGTGGAAGGCGTATCAGTGGGATTGAGGAGATCCTTGAAGTATTCCTACCACCACCCGACGATATCCCCAGTCGAAGTCAGCAGCACCCCTTCGCACCATACAAAGTGTGGACAGGGAGCTGCTTCCCCCTCCTGAGCCGCCAGACAGTTTGCCAGAATCTCTTGGAGGCCGACCGAAAGTCTTGTTCCATGGCCTCACCAGACTCCTCCCATACCCGAGTTTTTGCTTCAGCAGCCACCCGAGCTGCACTCCGCTTGGCCTGCCGGTACACCTCAGCTGCTTTGGGAGTCCCACAAGCCAACCAAGCTTGATAGGACTCCTTCTTCAGCTTAATGGCCCCCCTCACCACTTGGTTCGGGGGTTGCCACCACAAGATGCCCGATGACCTTGCGGCTACATTTCTGGGCCACTGTTTCAACAATGGAGTTGGAGAACATGGCCCATTCAGACTCCATGTCTCCAGACTCCCTCCAAATGTGGTTGAAGTTCTTCCGGAGGTGGGAGTTGAAGACCGCCCGGACAGGGGCCTCAGCCAGACGTTCCCAGCATACCCTCACTATACGTTTGGGTCTACCAAGTCTGAATGGCATCCTCCCCTGGCATCGGCTCCAACTCACCACCAGGTGGTGATCGGTTGACAATAATGCACCTCTCTTTACCCAAGTGTATAAGACATACGGTCGCAGGTCTGATGACATGATAACAAAATCGATCATTGAAATGCGACATATGGTGTCCTGGTGCCAGGTGCACATATAGACACCCTTATGCTTGAACATGGTGTTCGTTATGGACAAACTATGGTTAGCACAGAAATCCAATAACTGAGCACCACTCGGGTTCAGATCGGGCAGACCGTTCCTCCCAATCACCCCCTTCCAGGTTTTACTGTCATTGCCCACGTGCGCATTGAAGTCCCCCAGTAGGACAATGGAGTCTCCAAGAGGACGACTCTCCAGCACCCCAGTCAGAGACTCCAAAAAGGGTGGGTACTCTGAACCATCATTTGGTGCATAGGCACAAATGATGGTCAGGACCCGTTTCCCAACCTGAAGGTGCAGGGAAACAACCCTTTCGTCCACCGGGAAAAACTTCAATATAGAGGCAGCAAGGAGGGGGGGGTACAAGAATACCCACCCCTGCTTGTCGCCTCTCGCCCGGGGCAACTCCAGAGAAGACCAAGCTCCAGTCCCTCTCCAGGAGACTGGTTCCGGAACCGGAGCTGTATGTTGAGGTGAGGCCAACTATATCTAGCTGGTATCTGTCAACCTCATACACCAGCTCAGGCTCCTTCCCCACCAGAGAGGTGACATTCCACGTCCCCAAAGCCAGTTTGGGAAGCCTGGGATCAGATCGCCAAGGTCTCCGCCTTTGACCACCACCTGATCCACATAGCACCGGACCCCCAGGGTAATTTGTTTTCTGTGGATTATTGTTTGAAGACTGATCCACAGTACATAGGCAACGTGGGCGTGAGTTCTTGTGAACTGTATATTTTATGGATGGAGGTCTGTCCGTGATCAGTGTCGTAATGGGGAAGGTGGGTAGTGAATGAATTTCCAAACCAGATGGTGGAGGCTGACAAAACGGGACTGGTGCTGGATAGTTCTACTGGGGGTCAGAGATATGAGTGGATCCAGAAGGGAGGGGTCGTGGGATGTGAACAGTCAATTGCGTGTTGTGGTTTGAATGATATACATCAGGTTTACTGCTAAAAGTCAGCTACTTGATGCATTTAAATGCATGCCGTCAGATTTATAGAGATTGTGGCAGCCCCAAAACAAGTTAAAATTGTCAATAAAATTAATGTTGCTGCTGCAGGAGGACTTGAGCCAAGTTGAGAGGGCAAGAATATGGCTAAAACGGTCTGATCCATGGCACAGTGTGGGAATGGGGCCAGAAATAAAAACAGACTTTCCGCTGTTTGATAAAATATTAAAAAGTTTGCAGAAGTAATTTTTAGTGATTTCAGACTGTCTGTGGGTGGTGTTGTTAGTCCCTACATGAATAATAATCCGTGTGATGGAGGGAGGTTGTGACTGCAGCAGATCCGGGAGCTTTACTAACAGGTTGGGGACAGTAGCTCCTGGGAAACAGTGAGTGATAGAGTTAAAATACCTGATGTGCCTTATGATGGAGTCACCGACGATCATTGTGGTTGCCATCACTGGGGCAGGTAGGGCCCCTTACTTCACCAGCCGACAAGCAGGGCAGCGAAGCGGCGCCAGAACCAGAGGAGGGATTCCCCGACTGCTTCGTGCAGTGTGGCCTCCCGGAGTGCCAGCAAACAGCCTCCTTCAGGATCATACATCGGGCACAGGACTCTCCAGAACAGGGACAGAGCCGCTGTGGCTCGGCTGGGACCATGTCAGCCGCCCCACTGCTGTCAGTCCTCAGCGGAGGAAAGACTTCCCCGTCTTCCAGCGAAGGGACGGGTGCAACGTCAGCGGGGGCTACGCGCCAAGCGGAGCCCAGGCAAACTGGAACCGGTGAAGCTGGAGCATCGGTGGAAGGTGGATTATCAGCCGTTGCCAGAGCCTTATAGCGGTTGGAGACAGGCAGAGGAGGGCTGGTGGGTGACACATCTGAGGCCCTTTTCCTGCCCCGGACCATCACCTCAGACCAGGCCATCTGATTCGGCGTTGAGCAGGACGAGGGCCGTGGACAGGCGGAGGGGTCCCAGGCGACTGTGTCTCGGAGGGCTGAGCCAGTCAAGGCCGTTTTTTTGAACTCCTGGGCCGCTAAAAGACTCATCGTCTGTGACAACAGAGGAAGACGTAAGCTGAAGTTGGAGAGGAGCGTGTTTTTCTGCTGCAGTTCATCAGACACCCGTTGGATAACCTCCTCCAGGTCAACAATTTTCTTTTGTGCTTTCTGTAGGAGAATTTTTTCATCCCCAGGCACTGTCATGTTCATTTTTGACTAAAAACATAAACGGTCCAGCCGTTGGGAGCTGTGTGATCAATATAGCTGATCAGTAAAGTTCTAGCTCCAGTTTAAAAAGTTAATATCACTAGATAGAAAGTTAATATCAATAAAAACGATAAAAAATTTAAAACGGAGTAGATTAAATAAATAATAACAGATAAAGTAACCAGTCCGTGTAAGAGTGACCGAGGTTTCAAACAGATGCCGACAGATGCCGACACATCACATTCTGTTTTAAGCTACGAGTTTCTGGGTTGAACCAAGGAGTTAGAAATCTCTGATTAGACTTTTTCTTTTTTAAAGGGGCCACCATATCTAGACTCTGATGCAGAGAAGCTGTAACACTACCTACCATGCTATCAATTACAGAAGGGGCAAGCTCTCCATAGTTTATTTCCGTTGTGTTGACGCATGACATAGAGGAAACAATCTGCTTAAATTTGGTAACAGCATCATCTGAGAGGCATCTACTGTAGTAATATTTTTCTTTAGGAGCCAAATAGTCAGAAATAGTAAAATCAGAGGTTAACAGACAATGGTCTGACAGTACAGGGTTATGAGGAGACACTACCAGATTTTCTATTTCTATGCCATATGTCAGAATAAGGCCCAATGTGTGGTGGAGATAATGGGTAGAATTTCGAGTCTAATAACATCGAGTCTAATATTGAATTAAATGCCATGTTAAGACAATCACTGTCTACATCTACATGTATATTAAAGTCCCCTACTATAGTTATTCTATCTGATTTCAGCACTAAATCTGCTAAGATAAAGGATAAAAACTCTGAGTAGGCTGAGGGAGGACGATAAACTATGGCAAATAAAATTGGGTTTAACCTAAAATTGCTAACATGCCCAATACTGAGGACCAGGCCCTCAAAGGAATTATAACATGTTTTTTGCTTTACATTAACTAGTAATTTGGAGTGGTAAATTGTTGCTACTCCTCCTCCACGACCAGAACTTCTGGGATTTTGACAGTTTAAATAACGAGAGGGAGTTGATTCATTTAAACCAACATAATCCTCTTGCCCTAACCAAGTCTCTGTAAGGGATATTAAATCAATCTGATGATCAATTAACAGATCATGGACTAGGAGAGACTTGGGAGTTAGAGACCTAATATTTAACAAAGCGCATTTAATTTTTAAATTATGAGGAGGAAGAGAGGCCAAATCATTAAATTTAGAGGCTTCATGTTTAATTTGAGTATTTACCAACTTTATGTTTAATCACTTTGGGATTCTTATACATTATATTTTTATTTACTTTGGAGGGAGCAGACAATGATTCCCTGATGGGGAAGACAGGGGCTAAGTTTAAGGGTGGCGGATGAAGAAGAACTGCAGAGAGGTGTGTAAGACTGCGACTCTGCTTCCTGGTCCCAACTCTTGAGTTGTCAAGGTTTTGGAAATTTGGATAAAAATGATGCCAGATTGTTAGATAAAAGAGATGCACCATCCAAAGTGGGATAGACGCCATCTCGTCTAATAAGACCAAGTTTTCCCCAAAATGAGCTCCAATTGTCTATGTAGTCCACATCGTTTGCAGGACAGACAGCCAGCGGTTGAAGGGTGACAAGCGGCTAAACATGTCATCACTGGTCAGATTGGGGAGGGGCCCAGAGAATGCTACAGAGGCAAACATGGTTTTTGCAAAGTTACACGCCGATTCCACACTAAGTTTTGTGACTTCCGACTGCTGGAGTCGGATGTCGTTAATGCCAGCGTGGATAACAACTGTGGAGTATTTACAGTTACTTTTAGCCAGCATTTTCAAATTTGACTTGATGTCGCCTGCTCTGGCCCCGGGAATGCATTTGACTATGGCCACTGGAGTCTCTAGGTTCACGTTCTGACTACAGAGTCGTCAATGATCAGAGTTTTTTCCTCAGTAGGTGTGTCGCTGAGCAGGGAAAAGCGATTAGAAACATGAACAGGCTGGTGGTGAACCAGGGGCTTGTGACTATGCTTCCTTTTCACCGTCACCCACCCATTGTTTCCTAGCTGCTCAGAAGAGATGGAAGCCAGGGGACGGCTAGCAGGCCCTATGCTTGGGTGCTCCATTGCAGCTAAGGGGAGTCCGTCATTATTAACTGGCGCTGACGGTGTTTCAGTGCAGCGGAGCCGGGATTCCAAATCACACAACCTCGCCTCGAGTGCCTCAAAAAGACAACATTTATTACATTTGTGTGTAATTTATTGCATTGTGTTTTTATTTTGTTTTTTACCATGTTAAGCACTTTGTGACTCTGTCTGTGAAAAGTGGTCTATAAATAAACTTATTATTATTATTATTATTATTACATTTACCATTATCACTAAAGAGGCAGAGGTGTAGCTAAACATCTGACAGAGAGAGCACACCAGAGGAGAAGGGGAAGGAGAGCTAGTAGCCATAGCTAGAGGCTAACCCGAAGCTAACACAAACACCGATGAAAGGTGAACAGAAGGCAAAAGAGGGTAATTAGGTGACACTGAGTGCACACGCAGGTGCAAGAGGCTTGTTAAACACAAGTGAGAGGTGACGGTCGATGGGAAAAAAAGCAAGAGAGTTAAAGGAGAGAGAGTTACACAAAAATCTACATTTTTGTTAATGTTTTCTGGCACAGTTTGTGGGAATTTTATTGCATTGAAGTCCCAGCTTAAGTAATTTATGAGACATCTGTGCTGGTGTAACAAACTTTTGGTGTAGCAGTAAATGTAGAGGACTTTCACATCACCGTCCCCCTAGGTGTAGACATTATATTTCCATTATGTTTAAAAAAAAATAATGTGACAGTGGTAAACTGTCCAGGGTGTACCCTGCCTCTCACCTTAAGATCGCGGGATAGGCTCCAGCCTCCCACAACCTTAAAGGGTTAAGAGGTTAAGAAAATGGATGGATGGAAGGAGTAAAGCGATAGACACGAGACACAGTGTACTAAGAATTTATTAAGAGGACAAGAACATTCCAAACAAAGAATTCACACACAATCTACAGTACTGCACATGGGAACATTTTCCTTATGTTTGAAAAGTTCTCTGTGTGATGCTCCCCAGTGAGAATGATTTTCTAATGTTCTGATCTGTTTGTACACAGTCAATACAGAACATGCCGGATGAGGGGTGCAGTAGGTAGTCCACCGATCAGCATGCATCGTGTTTTTTATGTCATGGTTTTTGGTTCTTTTTTGCATTCTATTCTTACTTGTTTTGGTAACTTTTGCACAACAGTAAGTGCTAATCAGAAAAAAATGCATTTTTTTTAAAGTTCCAAAACTTTTTGTTTAAAGGGCTTATTGACTGCACTTTTCTGCACATTTTAATAGCTCACTCGTGTCTTTATGAAGTGCTTGTGACATATTTTGTTCACATTTTCTTTAATTTTTTAATTATTGAAGCAAATTTGTTTTTTTATTTTTCTTGGCGTTCTTCAAATGCTCTGATTTATAGCCTGTCACTTTCAGAAATAGACTTCAGCTGTTCAACTCCACCCTCCCTCTTACATCAGTTAGCCATTAGCTGAGTAGCTTCTAGCCGGTGTTCTGCCACTGGCTCCTTTCAGCTTGGATGAGCATTGCTGGTTCACCAATCCACAGTCGTTTGTGCAGCTTGCGTCATTCCGTCCCACCCAACAACCCCGCTGAGACGCCACATTAAGTCACCAGCACCTCACGCTCCAACAATCATCGCAAACTGAGGCCAGTGGCTGAGCCACAGGATCTCAAAGGGCAATGTCTCACTCTGCGATACTCTGCTCCTCTTCTACGGGCAGCCGGGAGGGGGGCGGGGTGTCTGCCCCATTATGAAGCGGCTCCCCCACATTACCTGTGAGAGTATGCCTGGAGGATGGTGAGGGAGTTGAGCCAGCAGCTCCAGGCAGTATCTCTCAGCTCCCCGTGACTGGCATCCCGGCGACCCGCCGTGAAACCACCGGGAGATCGGCCGGAGTGATGCGAGGCACATTGTGGACCGCGGACCAGTGAACCAGGTGGTAACAGGAATGGTTATGAGGGTGACTAAGATCTGAAGAAAATAACAGTGTAAGCCGTGCTCAGTTCGAGCTTCCTGGTACCAGTGTTAGCTTGAGGGGCTAATAGTCTACCTTTAGCACCACTTCCACATAAGATAAAATAAGCCTTTATTAGTCCCACAATGGGGAAAGTTCAGGATTGCAACAGCACAGGGATAGCAACACCCAGAGCAATAATTTAGAAGATAAGAGCAGTGAATATACATATGTACACATAAATATATATATACACAGCACGGAGCATTGTAGCTAGATGGAATAAACAGCATAATGGTCTATTTAGTTACCCCACATAGTATGAATTTGTACCCATATAGCATATTATGTATTTGAATCAGCCTAGTTGTCACCCTCCGTAGCAATTGATATTATCCTAGTTGTATAATGGAGGGGACCTTTATTGTGCAAATTTGTTGCGTCTTTTGCATTCAATACTGTTAGGTCGTAAAGGTTTTTTTTGCTATCTCTGCAAGCAGCCCTGCTTAGGTTATAAAGTCTCACAGCTGTAGGTAGGAAGGACCTGCGAAACCTCTTGGTCAGGCACCTAGGATGATGTAGCCTACTACTAAATGAGCTCCTCAGTGCGTTCAGCATGTCCTGCATAGGGTGGGACTCTGACTCCAGCAGAGACGACAGCTTAGCCACCATCCTCCTCTCTCCTATCTCCTCCACTGGGTCGAGGCACTGCCCCAGGACAGAGCTAATTTTCTTGATCAATTTGTTCAGTCTCTTCCTGTCAGCTGCTGTGATGCCGTTGCCCCAGCGGACCACTCCAAATGTGATGGCTGATGCCACCACCGAATCGTAGAAGGTCTTCAGGAGCACCCCTTTTACACCAAAAGACCTGAGCCTCCTCAGTAGGAACAGCCTGCTCTGTCCCTTCTTGTAGAGTGCATCGGTATTGTGTGACCAGTCCAGTTTATTGTTCAAATGAACACCCAGGTACTTGTAGGATGTCACCATCTCGATGTCTGTTCCCTGGATGTTTACTGGTGCTGTGAGAGGTTGTCCTCACCTGTGGCAGTCCACCACCAGTTCCTTAGTTTTCCTCACGTTGATCTGGAGGCAGTTCCAATGGCACCAGTCCACGAAGTCCTGGATAAGTCCTCTGCACTCAGCTTCATCTCTGTCGGAGATGAGGCCGACAATCGCAGAGTCGTCAGAGAACTTCTGTAGATGGCAGTGTGTTGTGTTGTGTGAGAAGTCCGCAGTATAAAGGGTGAACAGGAAGGGAGCCAGAACTGTTCCCTGGGGGGGCCCTGTACTGCAGATGATCGTGTTGGACACATAATCCTGGGTTCTCACAAACTGTGGCCGGTTAGTGAGGTAGTTCAGGATCCATGATGACAGGTGCTGTTCCACCCCTACGCACAGCAGCTTGTCCTTCAGGATCACCGGTTGGATGGTGTTGAAAGCACTGGAGAAATCAAAGAACATGATCCTCACCGTATTCCCAGGCTTCTCCAGGTGGGACAGGGAACGGTGTAGGAAGAAGATCACTGCATCCTCCACCCCGATGCCATGCTGGTAGGCGAACTGGAGTGAATCCATTGCTGGTGCCACCAGGGGGGAGAGGTGGGCAAGGAGCGGTCTCTCCAGGGTCTTCATCAGGTGAGAAGTCAGGGCCACTGGTCTGTAGCTGTTCAAGTCTCTGGGATGGGAAGACTTTGGTACGGGTACCACACAAGATGTTTTCCACAGCTGTGGTACCCTCCCCAGCTTCAGGCTCAGGTTGAAGATGTGCTCCACAATCCCACACAGCTGGTCTGCGCAGGACTTGAGGAGCTTTGTGCTGATGCAGTCCGGACCCGAGGCCTTCCTCGCCTTGATCTTCCTCAGCTCCGCCCTCACTTGGGTCTTAGTAAGGGTCAGGTTGGGGCTGGGGGGCTGTGTGCTGGATTTGGTGGAGTGTTGGTGGGGGGGGGGGGGGTTGACAGCAGGTCTTGGTGATGGTAGAGGCAGCAGTGGTTGTGTGCAGGTGGAGGAGAGGGCGGTTGGTCAAATCTGTTAAAAAACAGGTTCAGATTGTTCACCCACTCCCTGCCCCCCATGGCCTTGGAGGAGGTATTTTGGAGCCCAGAGATGGTTTTGAGGCTTCTCCAGACCCCGCCAATGTCGCTCTGTTGCAGCTTGTCCTCCATCTTCTTCTTGAAGCTGTCCTTGCCTTCTCTGATCTTCCTCCTTAGCTCCCTCTGTACGAACTTCAGCTTCTCCCTGTTCCCCGACCTGAAGATCCTTTTCTTTTCTCTCAGTAGAGACTTTATCTCGGGGTTGATCCAGGGTTTGTTGTTTGAGCAACACCGTATGGTCTTGGTGGGTACAGTGTTGTCCACACAGACGTTGATGTAGTCCGTGATGGTGTGAGTGAGGCCGTCAATATCCTCACCATGTGGGTCGCAGAGCTGCTCCCAGGCAGTGATTTCATGATAGTCCTTTAGAGCGTCCATTGCCTCCTCAGACCATACCTCCACTGTGTGTGTAACCAGAGGTTGTCTGTGTACTAAGAGTTTGTACACCGGCAGGAGGTGAACCAAGTTGTGAACCGATCTCCCGAGTGGGGGAAGTGGCAATGAGATATACACCTCCTTAGTATTTGCATAGAATAAGTCCAATGTTTTATACATGACAGACAGCTAGGTGGGTCCATAATAGAGCAGTGGGCTGGTCTCAAGGACGTGGGTTGGCTTTTTTCTGGTCTTGCTGATGTTCAGACTCAGGTGATTCTGCTCGGTCGACTCCTCAAATCTGTCTACCAGTGCCCTGTACTCCCCCTCCTCTCCCCCACTTATACACCCAACAACAGCCGAGTCATCAGAGAATTTCTGCAGGTGGCATAACTCTGTGTTGTACTGAAAGTCGGTGGTGTATAAGGTAAAGAGAAAAGGAGAAAGCATAGCAATGCACAACTTACATCATGTTAAGTGGGTTTTTTTGTTCTATTCCACAATGTAGTCAGAAGAAAACAGCCATTAGGTGTTTCCAACCATTTGAGGGGTAATGTAGGACACTGCAGTGTAACAAACTATTTTCTACAACACAAACTCACCCCTGCGACAATCCTTTTATGTTCGCATTCTGAGAGACACTCCTTTTTTTTTTTTTTTTACTTATTTGTACCCGTAGGTACATTTGGTTTGCAGTCTGGTAACAAGCCACCGGCTGCCGGTCGCTGCGTACGCGAGCACCCTAAACCTACATGTTTTTGGTATGCGGGAGGAAACCGGAGAAATCCCGGAGTAAACCCACGCAACACGGGGAGAACATGCAAACTCCACACAGCTCACTGTTGGTCGGGGGCTGGGATCGAACCCACGATCTCATGATCCCCACGATCCCCCGGCCGAGGGTAAACTGTGCTGCCGCAGTGCTAAACCACTGCGCCACCGTGCTCCTTGTATAAGTCCTTCCGCGACCTTTGGTCTGTTGCTGGATGATCAGGCCCCAGCTTCTTTATCCTCTTTTTTCCGCATCAAAATGTTTGTTTTCATGAAACAACCAAGTTTTCCTTCAATTCCGCTGCAATCTTCACTCAAGCTAGCTCCTCCATGAGCTGCTCTGTCAGTTTCCTGGCAAGCAGGAAGGATCTGATGATTGACGGCTTTGACTCCCAATCACATTAAGATAAAAATACAAAAAAACTTACAACTGGCTCCAGCGCACCCAGGTATGCCCAGTCCAGATATAATAATAATAATAATAATAATAATAATGCATCAGATTTATATAGCGCTTTATCATAGACACTCAAAGACGCTTTACAAGTAGATACATTATTCATTCACTCCAGACAGACAATGGTAGTGGCAAGCTACTACGGTAGCCACAGCTGCCCTGGGGCAGGCTGACGGAAACGTGGCTGCTAATCCGCGCCAACGGCCTCTCAGGGATGGCAATTTTCCACTGATCTGCGGATTTCCGCCGGTTTATTTTCAAATTGGTCATTTCTGTGAATCGTCTAAATCCATTGAGAAAATTTTAGGGGGGGTAAGGTCCCTTATTGTTACCGATTTTAGCGAAAATCAACACGATTACATAAGCGCTCAACGCTTCCGCGGGTCAAGTCTCCTGCGATAACTCGGATGTTCTGTACTCAAGCTACTGCTGTATTGTAAACAGCCCTGCGATTGGATAGTTGCAAACGATTGGACCAATCAAATGGCTCGTTGTATGCTTTGTCAAAAATTTGTGGCGGCGTGTTCTCAGGGATGTGATTTTTCCGCTAATTCGCTGAATTCTGCTTTATTTTATCTTCCAGGAAGATAAAGTACGTTAAGTACGTTAGCGGCTTGTGGTCCACGAACGCAGTGAAGATGCGCCCTTTCAGGCAGTACTGGAAGTGGCGTATGGCCAGGTGGAGAGCCATTAACTCTCTGTCGAACACGCTGTATTTACGCTCACTGTCGTGCAAAGACCTGCTAAAAAAAAAAGGTGAGCGGCTGCCAAGAACCGGCAACTGACATAACGTTCGGCTCAGGAGACGCACACACACAGGCTCAGAGTAGTTCAAACTGTTTATTAACAACAGGGATGTTTGGGTGCGTGTCTGCGGAATGTTAATGTGTTGGTGGTGGCGTCTGCTTCGGACCCAGAGGCAGGAGACCGTTCAGCCGGCAACCCTATGGGAGAAATCAGACACAGGGAGATGAGCACACACCAACACAGGAGGAGAATAGGCGAGGGAGAGAAGCTTACTTGTTGGGACAGATGACTGGCGCTTCAAGGATGGAAGCCCGGGAGACAGCCACCTGCAGGGCTCGGTGCAGCAGCGAGGAGAGACGAGGGACGGGATTGTCCGCCGCCGAGGAATCCACCTGTGCACAGGGGAGCAGACTGGAGAGATGAGGTAAGCGATTTTCTTACCGGTGACGAGGATGCTGAAGAGAATGTGGTAGAAGCCCATGGAAGGGAAATGAAGTCTACGGCTTCAGGCCGAAGCTCAGGGCGAGGCGGCTTTTATCCTTCGCCGCTGACGAGTAGCAGGTGCGTGAGCAGGTGGCGCCGCTGATGAATGGCGCGGCGTGACAGTACTCCCCCCTCTAGCAGCGCCTCCTGGCGATGGCTTATCCGGGTGCGCTCGGTGGAAGTCCGCGATGAGCGATGGGTCCAACACAAACGACGGGGGCACCCACTGTCGATGCTCGGGCCCATAGCCCTCCCAGTCCACCAAGTATTGCAACCCACGACCCCGGCGCCGGGAGTCCAGGATGGAGGAGGCGGACCAGGCCGGATGGCCACCAATCATCCGGGGCGCGGGTTGCGCTGCAGGAGGAGGGCAAAGGGGGTCAGTAACTGCCAGTTTCACCTTCGACACGTGGAAAGTAGGATGAATGCGGAGGGAGGGGGGAATAGCCACGCGCACAGCCACCGGGTTGATGATCCGGGTGATGGGGTAGGGACCCATGAAGCGCTGTGCCAGCTTTCTCCTCTCGCCTTTTAGAGTGACGTCCTGGGTGGAAATGTAAACAAGCTGCCCAACTCTGTACGCCAAGGCAGGTCTTCTACGCCGGTCCGCCACAGTCCTGTTGCGCTCCGCTGTGCGTAATAGCGCATGGCGCGCGGCAGCCCAGGTGGAGCGGAACTGCCTGAGATGGGCCCTAACTGACGGGACAGTTACTTCACTCTCCTGCTCCGGAAACAGCGGGGGGTCGTAACCCAGGGACGCTTTGAAGGGGGACATCCCTGTAGCAGAAGAGCGAGCGGTGTTGTGGGCATATTCAACCCAGGCAAGATGGTTGCTCCAGGACGTGGGTTTGGATCTGGACACACAGCGGAGCGCAGCCTCCAGCTCCTGGTTGGTCCTCTCACACTGCCCGTTGGATTGGGGGTGATGGCCGGAGGAGAGGCTCACCTTGGCTCCGATGGCGTTGCAGAAAGACCTCCAAACCTCAGATGAAAACTGGGGGCCCCGGTCCGAGACCACGTCCACCGGAATCCCATGCAGCCTGACCACGTGTTGGACGAGGAGGTCCGCCGTCTCCAGGGCAGTAGGGAGGCCTCGCAGGGGGACGAAGTGCACGGCCTTGGAGAAGCGGTCCACGATGGTCAGGATGGTGTCATAGGAGTTGGAGACAGGGAGTCCGGTGACGAAATCCAGCGCGATGTGCGACCAGGGCCTGCCAGGGACGGGCAGGGGCTGGAGCAGACCCGCTGGAGGGGCATTTCCCGACTTGCAGGTGGCACAGATTGGGCAAGCCCGGGCGTAGCGGGCTGCATCCCTCCGCAGGCCTGGCCACCAAAAGGACCGTTGGAGGAGATCTATCATCCGGGAGGTGCCAGGGTGACAGGTGAGCTTGGAGGTGTGGAGCCAGTGGATGACCTCTCCTCGGACCGCGGATGGCACGAACAGCCTCCCCTCCGGTCCGCCGCCAGGGTCAGGTTCCACCTCCTGTGCCTTCCGGATCTTGCTCTCGATGTCCCACGAGATGGCTCCCACGACGCACGACCTGGGCAGGATGGAGTGGGGCGCCTCCTCCGACTCCACGAGGGCGAACTGCCTGGAGAGGGCGTCAGGCAGGACGTTCCTAGAGCCAGGCCTGAAGGTGATGGAAAATTGGAACCTGGCGAAGAACAGGGACCAGCGCGCCTGGCGGGCGTTCAGGCGCTTGGCAGATCGTAAGTATTCCAAGTTCTTGTGGTCCGTGAGGACCACAAATGGCAGGTTCGCCCCCTCTAACCAGTGGCGCCACTCCTGCAGGGCGAGCTTGATGGCCAAGAGCTCTCTGTCCCCCACATTGTAGTTTCTCTCCGCCGGGCGCACGGTCGCTTGGCGCCATCGTCCGGTGACCGCTGGGACAGCACTGCTCCCACTCCCGTGTCCGAAGCGTCTACCTCTACAATGCACTGCAGCGCGGGGTCGACCTGGCGAAGGACCCGGGAGGAGGAGAATTCCGCCTTCAGCGCCTCAAAGGCGGCAGCGACCTCTTCGGTCCACCGGAACGGGACCTTCGGGGACGTGAGGCGGGTCAGTGGTCCAACGATGGCACTGAAGTTGGGGACAAAGCCGCGGTAGAAATTGGCGAAGCCAACAAATTGCTGCACCTGTTTCCGGGATGCAGGTGTGGGCCATTCCACCACCGCCTTTACCTTCTCTGGGTTGGGGAGCACCTTATCGTGGGCGATGATGAACCCCAGGAAGGACGTACTCCTGGCGTAAAATTCACACTTTTCTGCCTTAACGTACAGACGATTCTCCAGCAGCCTTTGGAGGACCCGCCTCACGTGGACCTGGTGCTCATCCCTGGACTTGGAGAAGATGAGAATATCGTCCAGGTAGACGAACACGAAAAGGCCAATGAAGTCCCGGAGGACGTCATTAATGAGGCGCTGGAAGACTGCAGGAGCGTTGGTCAACCCGAACGGCATCACCAGGTATTCAAAGTGGCCGTTCGGGGTATGGAAGGCCGTTTTCCACTCATCTCCCTCCCGGATCCGGACGAGGTGGTAAGCGCTGCGTAGGTCCAGCTTGGTGAACCAGGTCGCCCCCTGGAGGGAGTGGAAAGCAGTGTCCATGAGAGGCAGGGTGTAACGGTCCTTCTCCGTGATATTATTGAGGGCCCGGTAGTCGATACAAGGGCGGAGGGACCCATCCTTCTTTCCCACGAAGAAGAACCCTGCCCCCACGGGTGACGATGATGGGCGGATAATCCCAGCACTTAATGACTCCTTCAGGTAGGCGTTCATCGTCTCCTTCTCCGGCGCAGACAGGCTGTAAAGGCGACCAGAAGGTAAGGGAGCCCCCTGGCGGAGGTTGATGGCGCAGTCATAGGGCCGATGAGGGGGGAGAGACATAGCTTTCGCTTTGCTGAACACCATACCCAGGTCGTGAAATTCTGGGGGCACCAGAGACAGGTCCGGGGGTGCAGCGTCCGTCGCAGGGGGAGGAGCGGACGGAGAGCAGGCAGCGGACTGAAGGCAGGTGCCCATACAGAACGTACTCCATGCCGATATCCCAGCTGATTTCCAATCCAGGACCGGATTGTGAAGGCGGAGCCAGGGATACCCCAGGATGACGGGCGACACAGAGTTGGGAAGGACGTAAAAGGTCATCTCCTCCCGGTGGTTTCCCGAGATGATGACCGGTAGGGGGACAGTTTGATGTGTCACTCTCCCAAGGGTGGCACGGGAGAGGTGGACTAGGGAGATGGGAGTGTTGAGTGCCTGGCAGCGGATGCTCAATCGGGTTGCCAGGCTTTGTGAAATGAAGCTGCCTTCTGCGCCCGAATCCACCAGTGCGTGGGTGAGGTGCCCAGTGGGGTTATGGCAGAAACGGATGGGCAGCTTCAATTGAGTGAGTGATCCTAACCAATTGATGTCCGCGAGGCTTCCAACAGTGACTCGCGGACCCCACCGACTGGCTTTCCGTGGACAACGCTCCACGGTGTGTTGGTCGCCTCCGCAATACATGCAGAGGCCCAACTCACGGCGGCGTTGTTTCTCCACAGGGGAAAGTTTAGTCCAGCCCGTCACCATCGGCTCCGACTCCTCGGGGCGCGATGCTGGCGGCGCCGCCAGGGGGCGAGCTTGGAACAGGTGCGGCGAGGCTCCACGAGGGCGAGAAGAAGAAGACCTCCGCCCCGAGGAGCGCTCGCGCAGCCTGTTATCCAAACTTACCGCTAAGGACGTCAGCTCCGCGAGCGTCCCAGGGATATCCCGACCAGCCAGTTCATCCCTCAGATCACTATTGAGGCTGCGGAGGAACAGGCCACAGAGGGAGCGTTCCTCCCAGCCCAATTCCTCCGCCGCTACCCGGAAGTCGACCGAGTGGTCCGCTGCCGACCGGCTTCCCTGCTGGAGAGCGAGAAGCCGATCGACCTGGACCGTTTCGGTTTGAGAATGGTCAAAGACCTCCAGAAAGCGCCTCACGAATTGGTCATAGGTGAGGGTGGCATAACTGGGCCTCGCCATTACGGCGTAGGTCCAAGTTAACGCACGCCCCTCCAGAAGATTCCCTATGTAACCAATTCGACTGTGATCCGATGGAAAATCTCCGGGCACACGGTGGAACACGGACTCACACTGCATAATGAACCCCCGCGCTCCGCCGAGCTTACCGCTAAAGCGGGCGGGGGTCGGAATCGGTGTGAGCCGAACCGGTGCCACTGGAGCCGCCTGGACGGCCGCTGGAACAGCAGGAGCCGCGCCACCCTGGCGAGTCGGGAGGAACGGCTGTTGGGGGTCCAAGCGGTTCAATCGGTTAGTTAATTCTAATAATTGATTAAGAACCACCTGTTGCTGATAAACAATCTGATCCACCCGAGCCTCGAGGATGGTAAACCGGTGTGCGAGCCCGCCGTCTGCCGAGCCGCTCTGCTGAAGCCGTACTGACATAACGTTCGGCTCAGGAGACGCACACACACAGGCTCAGAGTAGTTCAAACTGTTTATTAACAACAGGGATGTTTGGGTGCGTGTCTGCGGAATGTTAATGTGTTGGTGGTGGCGTCTGCTTCGGACCCAGAGGCAGGAGACCGTTCAGCCGGCAACCCTATGGGAGAAATCAGACACAGGGAGATGAGCACACACCAACACAGGAGGACAATAGGCGAGGGAGAGAAGCTTACTTGTTGGGACAGATGACTGGCGCTTCAAGGATGGAAGCCCGGGAGACAGCCACCTGCAGGGCTCGGTGCAGCAGCGAGGAGAGACGAGGGACGGGATTGTCCGCCGCCGAGGAATCCACCTGTGCACAGGGGAGCAGACTGGAGAGATGATGTAAGCGATTTTCTTACCGGTGACGAGGATGCTGAAGAGAATGTGGTAGAAGCCCATGGAAGGGAAATGAAGTCTACGGCTTCAGGCCGAAGCTCAGGGTGAGGCGGCTTTTATCCTTCGCCGCTGACGAGTAGCAGGTGCGTGAGCAGGTGGCGCCGCTGATGAATGGCGCGGCGTGACAGCAACGCATTGCTCCACGACGGCCGCTATGCCCATGTCCGAGGCGTTAGTAGTGAGCGCTATCCGAGCCACTGGGTCTGGGTGCGCCAGTAGTGCAGCGTTTGCCAGAGCTGTTTTAACCTCAGAACGCCTGCTCCCGCTCAGGAGTCCAGTCGACTCTGTCCGCCGGTTTCCGTTTCTTGAGTGCGGCGTACAACGGCTGTATGAGCTGGGCTGCGCGGGGGAGGAAACGGTTATAAAAGTTAACAATCCCCAAAAATTCCCGCAGCGCCCTGACATTGATGTTGAGGAGAAAAAAATAGCAAAACAATTTAGTTAGATTACTTTTATGATTCCAAACAGTTTGAAATTGACAGTGCACAGTGAACATTGACTCATAACTTTTGAATATTTCTAAGACTTGGCTACATCAGTGATTGTGCAAAATGAACTGCTCAAGTTTCAATGGATATTGAAACTGGTGATCTGAAATGAATGCTGAAATTATAAAAAATAATGGTATGTTGGAATTTTATTTCTATTATGGAATAGATAAAATTAACTGATTTTGATTTGATCAAGTGTTAAAGCATATGATGGATAATGCTTGTTGGAATATTTTAGGAATGCTATCTTCTTGGAACATAAGTCAATATTATACAGTAATAAGTGGCATTCAGCTGTTTGTTTTATGTCATTTAAGCACAGTTCTGGTACTTAACAACCATAAACGGACCCCGCTGGGGGACTGTGTCCCCCAGACCCCCTGCTAAATTTTCAGATAATTTCCCCAACCCCAAATCACATCCCTGGTTCATGTTGGAATTCTGAGCTTTCGGTATTGTTTTCAGCGGAATTGTGAGATTATTATCGAAGGATCAGGAGTCATCAGTGCTAGAAATAGACAAAAGTGTCAAAAATAAGTTCCGATGGATTTGGCTTGAGAGAAAAGTGACGGTAAAGGTGAAAATTGGCTCAAAGTTCGACGAGGTAACAGAAACACTCAGACAGTTTCTGAAGAAACCAGAAAAGGAGATGAAGTTCAAAGTTCAGAGACTGACACAGCTTGCTGCCAAAAGGAAGAAAGTTTCACATTAGAAGTGACTTGGTGACCAGTGTAAATAGTGTAATAAACTCTTATAGAACTGTTAAATATGTTGGACTAAAGACAGTGAGACAACATTGAAGAAAAAGTAAGTTAACTTTTCATTAAATTTAATGATTTATCTAAGTCTAGTATTTCATTTTTTTAAATCATTTTTTTCAGTCTAAATTACCTCTGTTTTACTGAAAACCTCCCAGCTTCAGGGGGACTGTGCCCCCCCCGGCCCCCCCATAAGTCAATCGACCAAATTAGATTTCAGCTGAAATCAGAATTTCCTGTTGCCATCCCTGCCACCACCAAACATTTTTACACATTCATACCCAGTGTTATGGGCACTGGAGGCAATGCGGGTGAAGTGTCTTGCCCAGGGACACAGCGGCAGGATATCTGGGGAGAGCGGGATTCGAACCGCCAACCATCGGGTTATTAGACGACCTGCTCTACCTCCTGAGCCACTGCCGCCCATGTGTCCCACTGCCGCCCTATGTGTCCCAATCGAATTTTGAATGCCCGATGAAAAGCTGTTCCTGTTCAAATCGGGCAAAAACGTTTGTTGGCTTCAATGATTCCAGTTAGACCGGCGTCCTTAACCTGGAAGTGGTCTAATGACCAATAGCAAGCCTACATATTGAAATGTTATTTAAAATGGCCGCTGTTACAGAAGCATACATATCAACTACAGTAGTACATGCTATGTCTCCCATTTATTTTGCATATCACGATTGATTTATTTTGGGAATATTTTTATCTCTTAATAATTTAAGAGGGCAGCGCACTTGCACCCTCTATTGGCGCACCGCCTCCAGTCAGCGCATAGTGATCGGACATTTTGCTGGGAGGCGTTTCCTCCCAGGGTGGTTGTGTGTGGGTGAATGTCGCTCAGTGCAGACTCACGGACACATAAACAGTTTCAGAGAGAAATGTAATACAAGCAAACTACTAGTTACAACACAATCGAAATGCCGTGGTTTACAAGCATGCATTGAACCAATTCAGATTGTTCTGTACTGAACAGCTCGACCTTATGTGAAGACCTGCGGTATTCCTAGTAAAGACATATACTGTATATAAAAAGCCCAACATATTCAATCTTTTTCACTTCTTCTTCAACAGAACATTCTCATTTAACCAGAAAGGGAGCAAAAGATAATGGTCTCTAATTATGAGACATCCATTGACATTATTTTCTGGGCTAAATCTAGTCAGGAGGTCATCAGTTAACAAATTTAGGTTGTTTTGAACCCTATATACAGTAGTTATAATGCATCCATGAACTGCATCCCAGCCCAAAAAACATGTTGACACAAGAAAGTATTTTTTCTCCAAGATCTTTTGGATCGGGCAGTGCCGTGGCGGAGTGGTTAGCACTGCGGCAGCACAGCAACTCACCCTTGACCGGGGGATCCTGGGTTCAATCCCAGCCCCCAACCAACAATGATCTGTGTGGAGTTTGCATGTTCTCTCTGTGTCTGCGTGAGTTTACTCCGTGATTTGTCCTGTTTCCTCCCACATGCCAAAAACATGCAAGTTAGGTTAATTGGCATCAAAAAAACTGGGGATTCAAAATTGTCCTTAGGTATGACTGTGAGAGTGAATGGTTGTCTGTCTCTCTGTGTTGGCCCTGCGATGGACTGGTGATCTGTCCAGGGTGGACCCTGCCTCTCGCCCAAAGATGCTGGGATAGGCTCCAGCCCCCCCGCGACCCAAAAAGGATTAAGCAGAAGAAGATGGATGGATGGATGGATGGATCTTTTGGATCCTAATTTGATTTGACTGTTCTTTTTTTTTTAACTCTGACTTTTTTTTTTTAAGTCAGACAGAAATACATGTGAATTGGGCAGCACAGTGGTTAGCACTGTTGCCTGTCAACTAGAAGGCTCCAGGTTCCAATCCCCAGGCTGGCCAGGATAGGAACTTTTCTGTGTGGAGTTTGCATGTTCTTCTTGTGCTGTGTGGGTTTCCCTTGCGTGCTCTGGTTTTCTCCCTCAATCCAGACGTGCATGTTAGGGTAATTAGTGACTCTAAAATAATTGTCCCTAGGTGTCTGTGTCTGATGAGGCCTTAGAATAGAGGGTTAGTACTAGTGAAGTGTTTTGAATGGTCTTTGAGAATAGAAAAGTGCGATAGAAGTACAAGTCCTTATCCCTTATTCTTAATAAGAACTTCTGATTTGTTCATAGATGTCTATTCACTGTCTGGAACAAACAATGTTTCACTTACATTTTATTGTTTAGATGACACCAATTTTTAGTACGTTTTTGATGTGTGGTAAAACATTCCATTATCCTTTAAGCAGTGTTGCCATTAATTAGTAAAACAGAATGCATGCTTTTAGTCGCAGCAAATTTGAAAAATGTGATATTGTGGAGGAAAGGAATCAGATGAGACACAAGCTGACGACACACAACTTTATTTCCTCCAACCAGCAGAACAGACTAACTCTGAGTGCCAAAGCAATCTGCTTTAATTTTCTCCCTGCCTCTGGCACGCAGGGTAAACACATTTACATACCTGTTACCAAGTGTGAACACATCACCTGCGGCTCCTTGACCTCGTTGGACTCCGCCGATGATCCAGGTCTCACTGCCTGGATGCCGAAACTCCTGTTAGCCAGGATGATGCGGTCTGCTTCTTCTGCCAGCGTTCGATAGTCCTTGGTTGCCAGCAGCAGCGAGTTGGCCAGGATTGCCCTCAGCAAAGCTGGTAGCTTCTTCGGGAAGAGGTGGAAGAGGAAAGATCCGTCATCTGCGCCCAGCAAAAACAGCATACTCTCCATTAACTCCACGGCCGATCTGTCTCCTAATTCCATGTGTGAGAGGAGCTTCTCTGCTCTCTCTCTAGTGAAGGGGACGTAACACTGCAGCAGCAACCGTTTGAGAGCGTCGTATTTGCCCTGGGCTGGGGGAGTGTGAAGCAGGCTCATTGCGCGCCAAGTGGCACACGGGTCCAGTAAAGCCCCCACGTAATGATACTTTGTGTCATCCTCCGAGACTCCGCGGAGAGCGAACTGGGCTTCCGCGCGAATGAATCAAGCGGCTGGGTTGTGAAGCCAAAAGTCCGTGAGTTTGACGGCCACAGCGAGTGTAGCGGGGGGAACCCCAAGTGCGGATGTTCCCACGGAGGTGCTCGGTCCGTCTTCCATTTTCACATCTCAGGGCCACCAATGTGGAGGAAAGGAATCAGACGAGACACAAGCTGACAACACACAACTTTATTTCTTCCAACCAGCAGAACAGACTAACTCTGAGTGCCAAAGCAGTCTGCTTTATACATTTTCTCCCTGCCTCTGGCACTCAGGGTAAACACATTTACATACCTGTTACCAAGTGTGAACACACATTAACATACATATTAACTCATTCGCGCCCCTGCGTCCTCAGGTGTGAGCCTGGCACAGCGGAGGCAAAAGGTACATCTTTATTTACTACATACCCCCCGGTGCTCTGGTGCCCCTGGCTAACAACCCCAACACCCTGAAGTACTGGGTTGCGTGTCATCTCTTTTGTGTCACCACAATATACAATAATTATATACACTGTTACTCGTCTCTTCTGTAAGTACTGTGTGACATTGCCTTTGAACATGACATTTTCACAGGCTGATGTGTATTCTCATAATCTTTTAAATCTAATTACATCCATATTGTGAATTCAATCTTTGCTACGTCAACACAAGTATTGATAATCTGTCTTTTATTAAAGCCATGGTAGCCATTCTTAATAAATGCTGTCACCATGTGGTGATCAACAGTTTATGAGTAATTACAGATTTTAGAGTGTGATGATAAATATAGTATTACAACATTTCTCCAACTTTGTGTTGACATATAATTAGTGCCATTGTTAATTCACAGCATTTAGATCATTACGATTTATTTTCTAAATGAAGAAACATTTCATTATGAACTTGCAGAAAGTTAAATTGAATTTGACCTCATCACCTCACTTCTCATTACTTGAGCTCTCATTAATTGACCTCTGGAGCCATCTCTGTTCTCCTGTTACTTTCACTGTAGCCACATACTGTATATGACATGTCTCATTTTCAACATTCCTTGGGTGTTTTTTTTTTTTTTTTTAGAAAGTATGCATCTTTGGGTGTTTCTCAAAGTCTAGGATCCTTCCTTGGTAGTACATGTCCTTCCAAGTCGAATCCTTGGTAGAGGGCAAGAGCCCTTCCTTTACGTTGGAGAATGACAAGGAATGGAACAGCTCTTACAGGTGTACGTGCTGCATCACTTCTGCTTTCAAGCTATCGGCAGTTTCTGCTCTTTTTCAACTTTTTTCCCTCAACTTCATGAAAATAAAAACCAGATCACCATCACAAACATGCAGCAAGATATTCAGAGTAGGCGGCGGTACTGCCTGTACCTCTGCAGCCGATGTGGTCAGGTAAGTTGAATATATCGTATAAATGGCTAACTACCGCATTAGTTATGAATTAGTGTACTTGGGGGGGGGGCTGTTAAATATTACTACAGCAGCTGAATGTTGCTGTGAACAACTATGAAACACTAGATTTTTGCGAAAATCTTATAGCCTCTGGTGTCATATGTGCTTTTTAAAATTTCTAACAATTACCATTGTTAGAAAAAAATATTCTGATATGAGCAGATCTGTAAGTTGTATTTAATATACAGTGGGGAAAAAAAGTATTTAGTCAGCCACCAATTGTACAAGTCCTCCCACTTAAAAGATGAGAGAGGTCTCCAATTTTCATCATAGGTATACCTCAACTATGAGAGACAAAATGATTAAAAAAAAATCCAGAAAATCACACTGAAGGATTTTTAATGAATTAACTGGTAAATTCCTTGGTAAAATAAATATTTGGTCAATAACAAAAGTTCATCTCAATACTTCGTTATATACCCTTTGTTGGCAATGACAGAGGTCAAACGTTTTCTGTAAGTCACACACTGTTGCTGGTATTTTGGCACATTCCTCCATGCAGATCTCCTCTAGAGCAGTGATGTTTTGGGGCTGACGCAGGGCAACACGGACTTTCAACTCCCTCCAAAGATTTTCTATGGGCTTGAGATCTGGAGACTGGCTAGGCCACTCCAGGACCTTGAAATGCTTCTTACGAAGCCACTCCTTCATTGCCCGAGCAGTGTGTTTGGGATCATTGTGATGCTGAAAGACCCAGCCACGTTTCATCTTCAATGCCCTTGCTGGTGGAAGGAGGTTTTCACTCAAAATCTCACGATACATGGCCCCATTCATTCTTTCCTTTACACGGATCAGTCGTCCTGGTCCCTTTGCAGAAAAACAGCCCCAAAGTATGATGTTTTCACCTCCATGCTTCACAGTAGGTATGGTGTTCTTTCTCCTCCAAACATGACAAGTTGAGTTTTTACCAAAAAGTTCTATTTTGGTTTCATCTGACCATATGACATTCTCCCAATCCTCTTCTGGATCATCCAAATGCTCTCTAGCAAACTTCAGATGGGCCTGGACATGTACTGGCTTAAGCAGGGGGACACGTCTGGCACTGCAGGATTTGAGTCCCTGGCGGCGTAGTGTGTTACTGATGTAGCCTTTGTTACTTTGGTCCCAGATCTCTGCAGGTCATTCACTAGGTCCCCCCGTGTGGTTCTGGAATTTTTGCTCACCATTCTCGTGATCATTTTGACCTCACGGGGTGAGATCTTGCGTGGAGCCCCAGATGGAGGGGTGACGCTAGACCAGGGGTCAGCAACCCGCGGCTCCGGAGCCGCATGCGGCTCTTTCATCCCTCTGCTGCGGCTCCCTGTGGCTTTGGAAAATAAATAATGAGTATTTAATTAAAATGTATTTTATTTTAGTTCATTAGTTTTTAAAATGTAATTCTAAATTTGAAGATTATGGTGATCTTGTAAAATCTAAAAAAAAACGTGTTAAAGTTTAATCACCGTCAGCGAAAAATCAACATGATTACATAAGCACTCGGCGCTTCCCCGGAAGTCGTCTCCCGCGATAACCCGGATGTGTTGTGTTCAAGCTACTGCTGTATTGCAGTAGCTTGACAGCCCTGCGATTGGATAGTTGCAAACGATCGGACCAATCAAATGGCTCGTTGTATGCTTTTTCAAAGATTCATGGCGGCGTGTTCTCAGGGATGTGATTTTCTGCTAATTCGCCGAATTCCGCTTTATTTTATCTTCCAGGAAGATAAAGTACGTTAAGTACGTTAGCGGCTTGTGGTCCACGAACGCAGTGAAGCTGCGCCCTTTCAGGCAGGACTGGAAGTGGCGTATGGCCACTTCTGGTAATCGGTATGGCCAGGTGAGTCATTAACTCTCTGTTACTGGCGGCGGACAAAGGCTGTATGAGCTGGGCTGGCGCAAGGGAGGAAACGGTAATAAAAGTTAACCATCCCCTTTTATGATTCCAAACAGTTTGAAATTGACAGTGCACAGTGGACATTGACTCATAACTTTTGAATATTTCTAAGACTTAGCTGCATCAGTGATTGTGCAAAATGAACTGCTCAAGTCTCAATGGAGATTGAAACTGGTGACCTGAAATGAATGTTGAAATTATAAAAAGTAATGGTATGTTGGAATTTTATTTCTATTATGGAACAGATAAAATTAACTGATTTTGATTTGATCAAGTGTTAAAGCATGTGATGGATAATGCTTGTTGGAATATTTTAGGAATGCTATCTTCTTGGAACATAAGTCAATATTATACATTAATAAGTGGCATTCATCTGTTTGTTTTATGTCATTTAAGCACAGTTCTGGTACTTAAAAATCATAAAAACCCAGGAGCTTCGGGGGGCTTTGCCCCCCTTGCCCCCACCCCCCACCTCACCGGGGCTCTGCCCCGGACCCCGCTGGGGAACTGTGTCCCCCAGACCCCCTGCTGAATTTTCAGATAATTTCCCCAACCCCAAATCACATTGCTGGTTCGTGTTGGAATTCTGAGCTTTCGGTATTGTTTTCAGCGGAATTATGAGATTTTTATCGAAGGATCAGGAGTCATCAGTGCTAGAAATAGCACTCTCCTTTCAACCCAATGTCAACCTTCAACCCAATGCCTTTTTTTTTCGGAGTTCAAAATGTTTTTGTTGCATACAGAAATGTAATTTTGTTTTCTCTGCAGGAGTTCCCTGATTTCATAAATGCAACACATTATAGTTTGTTTATACATAGCATAAAGGGGAAAAAAGTTATATGCAGTGTTATTTCATTTTAAGTGTCAAAAGGGTTTTTGTGGCTCCCAGTGTTTTCTTTTCTGTGGGAAACGGGTCCAAATGGCTCTTTGAGTGGTAAAGGTTGCTGACCCCTGCGCTAGACAACAAAATCTGCTGGAAACCTCACATCAGTCACATCCGGGCCAAGTTAGCAAAATGTATAGGCATACTGGGGACGACAAGACACATCTTGGACTATAAATCATTGGTCGTATTGTACAATTCACTGTTTTTACCTTATCTTAACTATTGTGTAGAAGTCTGGGGAAACACCTACAAGACCAACCTACAGTCAATATGCACATTACAAAAAAGAGCTATAAGGATAATAAACAATGTAGGATATAGAGACCATACCAATTCGTTGTTTTTAAAGTCACATGTCATAAAGTTCATTGATTTAGTTGAATTTAAGACAGCACAAGTAATGTACAGGGCAATTAATAATCAACTCCCAACTAATATACAAAAATATTTAAAAAAAGAGACAATGATCATAATTTGAGAGGAGACTTAAACTTTACAAAACCCAAGATACGAACAACCAAGAAAAGTATGTGCATATCTGTCTGTGGGGTGGATTTGTGGAACAGTCTGGAGCCGGAACTGAAACTATGTACAAACAGAAATCAATTCAAAAAGAGGTATAAACACTATTTGCTGAAAGGATATATGTTAGAAGGGTAGTATTTATATGTACGATTCGTTATGTTCACTCTGGGACATTATGGGACACTATGGAATGGTGGGTGGGACAGCACTGTGTATATCTGTGTTGTTTGAGGCTGGTTTTGATGTATGGACAACAATGTATGTTAGGATGGATGGGTGTTAATGTTGATTTGTAAAAAATACAGTAAATTGTTTACTTGGGGTCTTAAAGGTGGTAATTTGTATAAAATTCACATGGGTGTATTTATGGAAAAGAGGAGATGGAATTAATAAGTGTTCACTTCTTCCTTCTCCCTTTCGAACAGTGTATACTGTTACTTTATTGCATTTGTCATTTGTTTGTTTTTGTTATACTTTTTTTGTTCGAAATAAAGTATCTATCTATCTGTCTATCTATCTATCTATCTATCTATCTATCTATCTATCTATCTATCTATCTATCTATCTATTATCAGTGGTCTTGTATGTCTTCCATTTTCTAATAATTGCTCCCACAGTTGATTTCTTCACACCAAGCTGCTTACCTATTCCAGAGAGATGGAGTTTGGAGTCTGACTGTTTGAGGTTGTGGACAGGTGTCTTTTATACTGATAACGAGTTCAAACAGGTGCCATTAATACAGGTAACGAGTGGAGGACAGAGGAGCCTCTTAAAGAAGTTGTTACAGGTCTGTGAGAGCCAGAAATCTTGCTTGTTTGTAGGTGACCAAATACTTATTTTACCGAGGAATTTACCAATTAATTCATTAAAAATCCTTCAATGTGATTTTTTTCTCATTTTGTCTCTCATAGTTGAGGTATACCTATGATGAAAATTGGAGACCTCTCTCATCTTTTAAGTGGGAGAACTTGCACAGTTGGTGGCTGACTAAATACTTTTTTGCCCCACTGTATGGCGATATTACCACATCACATATTACACAGTTGGGAAGATATAAATTATCTTGCCAATTGTTTGTGGCGGCGCCTTGCATGGCAGTGACCCCTCTTGATTCTAGATGTGATTAACATTGTAGATAGGAGAAACATAATTTCGTTCTACTGTACATGATTGGCTGTATGGACTGAATGACAATAAAGTTGGCTTTTTCTGCTTCTTCTAGTAGATGAGATATGAGAAAAGCACAAAAAATAAATTGTTACAGCGTGTACTTTGTTTAAAAAGTGTGGAAAAAACTCTTAGCCATCTCCCCCTGTGCTATTGAACTGCTGCTGCATTTCACTTAAAAGGATTTCATATTCACATTTTTCCAAGCATAATTTCCCAGAGAATATATTTAAAACCGAGTAAATAATTAATAGGGTAAGAAGAGTTAAACTAGGTAGTTACATTTATAAATGAACCTATTATTAAAAAAAATAATAAACACATTTTCACATTTACAGTTTTGTAAAATCTGATTAAAACAACAAAATTGCAAACATTACTAAATGTTTTGGCTTACTAAAAACTAAATGTTTTGTCTTACTTTTGAAATTTATAACTGTAGTGTAAGCAGAGTTTTTTCCCCCCATTTACCTTAGGCAGAACCAAAAAAAAAAAAAAAAACAAAACCAACAAAAGGAAAATAAACTTTAGGAAAACATTTTAAATGGTGTTTCATTTATAACAGCTATTATAGTTACTATAGAGATAATTATATGATGTAATTCTGTACAAGATGACAGTCCATCTCACTTGTTCTGTGCTTTGTTGTGCAGGTCCGTGATTAATGCTAAATGAGCCCTGTGGTACCAGTTCTGCAGAGGAGCTTCAGTGGAGACAACACACATCCTGTCTTCTGACTGAGCTGTGTTGACATTAACTCGCTCCTGGTGTCTGTGGTGATGAACCAGCACCCAAAACTTTCTTCTGCTTCCTCACCACAATCATCGGACAGTTTACACAAACACTACTAGTTCACAAATACTGGTTCAAAGACACGCACATTTGTTTTTTAATTAAATATACTGTATTTTAAATATACATTTCCATTTTTATTAGTAACTTTTTATGCACATTTGCAACTGAAGTCCATCCGTCCATCTTCTTCCGCTTTTCTGGAGGTCTAGGTCACAGAGGCAGCAGTTCGAGCAGAGAAGCCCAGACTTCCTTTTTCCTGCCACCTACTCCAGCACTTCAGAGAGGATACCAAGGCATTCCCAGACCAGCTGGGAGACATAGGCTCTTCAGCAAGTCCTGGGTCTGCTATGGGGTCTCCTCCCAGAGGGACATGCCCAAAACACCTCAAGTTGGAGGTGTCCAGGAGGCATCCTGATCAGATGCCCAAACCACCTCAACTGGCTCCTTTCAATGTGGAGGAACAGCGGTTCTACTCTGAACTTCTCCCAGATGACTGAGCTCCTCACCCTATCACTGAGGGTGAGTCCAGCAATCCTACAAAGAAAGCTCATTTCAGCCGCTTGTATTCGCAATCTCGTTCTTTCGGTCATTACCCGAAGCTCATGACCATAGGTGAGGGTAGGAATGTAGATTGACTGGTAAATCAACAGCTTTGCCTTAGAGCTTAGCTCCCTCTTCACCATGACAGACCGGTACAACGTCCACATTACTGCAGATGCTGCTTCAATCCGTCTGTCAGTCTCTCGCTCCATTCTCCCCTCACTCATGAATAAGACCCCAAGATACTTAAACTCCTCCACTTTGGGCAGGAGCTTGTCCCCAACCCAGAGAGGACAATCCACCTTTTTCTGGCTGAGGACCATGGACTTGGACTTGGAGGTCCTGATTCTCATCCCAGCCGCTTCACACTCGGCAAACCATCCTAGTAAGACCTGTAGGTCATTGCTGGATAAAGCCAGCAGGACAACATCATCTGCAAACAACAGAGATGAGATCCTGTGGTCACCAAGCATGACACCCTCCATTCCCTGGCTACTCCTAGAAATTCTGTCCATAAAAATTATGAACAGTATCGGTGACAAAGGGCAGCCCTGGTGGAGTCCAACTCTCATTGGGAATGAGTCTGACTGAGTGTTGGCAATATGAACCAAACTCTCACAACGGTCATACAGAGACCGAATAGCTCGTAGCAACAAGCCTGATACCCTATACTCTTGAAGCATCCCCCACAAAAAAACCACGAGGGACGCGGTCGAATGCCTTCTCCAAGTCCACAAAACACATGTAAACTGGTTGGGCAAACTCCCACGAACCCTCGAGGATTCTAGAGAGAGAAAAGAGCTGGTCCGATGTGCCACGGCCAGGACAAAAACCACATTGCTCCTCCTGAATAGAGGGTCGACCAACGGCTGGACTCTCCTCTCCAGTACCTTGGCATAGACCTTCCCAGGGAGGCTGAGGAGTGTGATCCCTCTAAAGTTGGAGCACACTCTCCGGTCCCCTTTTTTGAAGAGAGGAACCACCGCCCCAGTTTGCCATGCCAAAGGCAGTGCCCCCGACCTCCACGCAATGTTGCAGAGGCATGTCAACCATGACAATCCGACAACATCCAGGGCCTTGAGGTACTCAGGGCGAATCTCATCCACCCCCGGGGCACAGTCACAAAGAGATTTTCAACCACCTTAGTGACCTCAGCCCCTGTGATAGGTGACTCGTCCCCCTCGTCCACAAGTCCTGCTTCCTCTGTGGAAGGTGTATCAGTGGGATTGAGGAGATTCTCGAAGTGTTCCTTCCACCACCCAACGATATCCCCAGTCAAAGTCAGCAGTGTCTCATCCGCACCATACACAGTGTGGACAGGGAGCTGCTTCCCCCTCCTGAGCCACCGGACAGTTTGCCAGAATCTCTTGGAGGCCAACCGAAAGTCTTGTTCCATGGCCTCACCAAACTCCTCCCATACCCGAGTTTTTGCTTCAGCAGCCACCCAAGCTGCAGTCCGCTTGGCCTGCCGGTACACCTCAGCTGCTTTGGGAGTCCCACAAACCAACCAAGCTTGATAGGACTTCTTCTTCAACTTAATGGCCCCCCTCACCACTGGTGTCCACCACTTGGTTCGGGGGTTGCCACCATGAGATGCCCCAACGACCTTGGGGCCGCATCTCTGGGCAGCCACTTCAACAATGGAGGTGGAGAACATGGCCCATTCAGACTCCATATCTCCAGACTCCCTCTGGATGTGGTTGAAGTTCTTCCGGAGGTGGGAGTTGAAGACTTCCCGGACAGGGGCCTCAGCCAGACATTCCCAGCACACCCTCACTATATGTTTGGGTCTACCAGGTCTGAATGGAATCCTTCCCTGCCATCGGCTCCAACTCAACACCAGGTGGTGATCAGTTGACAGCAATGCACCTCTCTTTACCCGAGTGTCCAAGACATACGGTCACAGGTCTGATGACACGATTACAAAATCGATCATCAACCTGCGACCTAGGGTGTCCTGGTCTCAGGTGCACATATGGACACCCTTATGCTTGAACATGGTGTTTGTTATGGACAAACTGTGGTAGAACACAAAAGTCCAATAACAACACCACTCGGGTTTAGATCGGGCAGGCCGTTCCTCCCAATCACCTCCCCTCCAGGTTTCACTGTCGTTGCCCACGTGCACATTCCACATTCCATGTGCTCCAAGAGGAGCACTCTCCAGCACTTCAGTCAGAGACTCCAAAAAGGGTGGGTACTCTGAACCATCATTTGGTGCATAGGCACAAATGATGGTCAGGACCCATTTCCCAACCCGAAGGCGCAGGGAAACAACTCTTTAATCCACCGGGGAAAACTCCAATATAGAGGCAGTAAGATGGGGGGATACAAGAATACCCACTCCTGCTCGTCGCCTCTCGCCCGGGGCAACTCCAGAGTAGGCCAAGCTCCAGCCCCTCTCCAGCAGACTGGTTCTGGAACCGGAGCTGTGTGTTGATGTGAGGCCAACTAAATCTAGCCGGTATCTCTCAACCTCATGCACCAGCTCAGGCTCCTTCCCCACCAGAGAAGTAACATTCCACATCCCAAAAGCCAGTTTAGGAAGCTTGGGATCAGACCGCCAAGGTCTCCGCTTTTGACTGCCGCCTGATCCACATAGCACTGGACCCCATGGTTCCTCCTGCAGGTGGTGAGCACCACTGGAGGGCGGGCCCATGTAACTCCTTCGGGCTGAGCCCGGCCGGGTCCCATGGATGGAAACCTGGCCACCAGACGCTAGCCACTGAGCTCCTTCCCCAGGCCTGGCTCCATGGTGGGGCCCCGGTAACCCCATACCGTGCGGGGTACACTGAATCCTTTTTGTAGCATTCATCATGAGAGTCTTTTGGATCGTTCTCAGTCTGGCCCTTCACCCAGGACCAGTTTGTCTTGGGTGACTCTACCAGAGGCAAATTGCCCCGAACAACATAGCTCCTGGGATCACTAGGCCACGCAAACCCCCCACCACAATAACGTGACGATCCATGAGGGGAGTTAAACACTGCAACTGAAGTGTTTAACAGATTTACCAGATGTATTCTCATCTGTTATACAGTGGATATAAAAAGTCTACACACCCCTGTTCAAATGCCAGGTTTTTGTGATGGAAAAAAAATTAGATCAAGATAAATCATATCAAAACTAGGGCTGGGAACGATCCCTAATTTCCAGAATCGATTCGATTCCGTTTCTTGAGATTCTGAATCGATTCGATTCGATTCCGATTCAATCCCGATTCGATCTGGGGAATTACCATTTTAATAGCCATTTTACTTCCCATGAAACAAAAATCTTCGAGACCTAATGCTGCAAATTGTACCAAGAATCTTCTAACTTTGTTAATACATAAATTATCACATATAGAACTGACCCAAAATCAGTTACAATAATGCACTTTTTATTATTTAACTTATCATTTCATAAAGTGCTCACAGGTGCTTTCTTTAGTGCAAAGGGTGTGTCGTGTCAAGTTCACCACCCAGAGTAAGTAAACAAATTCAATGCATGAACCATGCAGACATAATCTCACTGTATTTTAGTCCCTCCAGGATTTTGTCAGCTGTTTTTGTGATTGTTGTGGCCCAAAAAGCCTGGATTTGTGGGAGCCTTTCCAAAAAGTTATGGCACTTTTAGAGTTTTTTTGCACTCAGAGTTGTGTGAGGAAGTACAAATTTTAAAGCAGCTGCTTTTTCCATAGTTTACAGTGATGCTATTCTATGTAACACCACAAGAAAAGTACAGGATTGCCAAAAATTTCTTGTTAAACAGTGATTTATTTAGAATTAAATGCTCAGTAAAATTGTAAAAAAAAAAAAAAATGACCAATATTGTGTTCTTGCTGAGAACTTTAAAAAAGAAATAAAAGAATTTGTCATTACAACAACTAAATTGCATTGAATGCATGTTAGTGTGGAGAAAATGATGGCAGCACCTCCTTGAATCTTGAATTTGAAGGTCTTCTTCTGTGCTGAAATCCACATGAAGCAGGGATGGTTCCTCCACTGACGACCTCTGACCTTCAGAAGGTCTCAGTGAGGATGAAGCTTCCAGTCTTCACACATCTGAAGGCAGATAAAAAGAATAGATTTCACAGTAAAATTAACATTCATATTTTTAGATCGCCACACCACAGTAGGGTTTAATAATTTAGGGTTTTTTTTTTATATTTTAAGTACAAATTAACTTTCAATGTTGGAAAGGGGTTTCAGTTCATTTCCTGAGAAGGTTTGTTCATTTCAATTTAGTTCTACTGAGTAAAAATAGCTTGTTGTACTGCAGCCTTTATTAATTTTATTGTGATTTATTCTCTTCACATCGCTTAAGTGGCAGAAGTCCATAATCTCATAAAATATACCTTAATTCTGCATTTATTCACAGCGCTTAACCAACAGTTCTCTCTGTGTCCATAGTTTGTAAAAGAAACCATCATCATGCCAGATAAATTATTAATTGACGACACAAACGTTAAAAGAAACAAATATTATACTTACAGTCTCAGCAGCTCCAAGTCTCTGCTTCACGGGTTTCAGTCTCCGCATTTTCCCTTTATCAGTCGTCAACTTTTTGTTCCAACACAGCGCTGCATGGAGTAAAAGTCCGTTTATCCCCGCTTTATGAAAAATATTCAGAAGCTGTTGAGGACAGTCTATACGGTGACTTTTGCTGCTAAATTAAGAGACGCACGTTATTAACTCCGCGTCATGTAAACACAAAAGACATGTGCACGCGCCGCAGGGAACACAGAAGTTTTATTTATGAAAAATATTCAGAAGCTGTTGAGGACAATCTTTACGGTGACTTTTGTTGCTAAATTAAGAGACGCACGTTATTATCTCTGCTCGTGTAAACACGAAAGAGCACGCGCGGCAGGAAACTCTTGCCGGATGAGAACCGTTTTAACACCACAGAAGAAGAACTAGCATATCCGTTAGCTTGCTAGCTCCGTTAGCGCGTCGGTTGTTTATGCTTCTCGGCCATTGTTCCTGGCTCACTGACCCGGTTTCGACCCGATTATACTCAGCAGACGTTCACAAACGTAAAAATATTATATTAAAACATATTAATATTAAAAGATCGATCCGCGGATTTTGTGGATCGATATCGGCTCAGTCAAACATGTATCGATCCATATCGATATATTGATCTTTTGAACCCACCCCTAATCAAAACTTTTTCCACCATTAATGTGACCTATAACCCGTACAACCCAATTGAAAACAAACTGAAATCTTTTAAGGGGATAAATAAAAAATAAAAACCTTGCAATAGCTTGTCTGTATAAATATGCACACCCTTAAACTAATACTGTTGCAGCACCTTTTGTTTTTATTACAGCACTCAGACTTTTTGGGTAGAAGTCTATCAGCGTGGCACATCTTGATGTGGCAATATTTGCCCACTCTTTGCAAAAACGCTCCAAATCTCTCAGATTGCGAGGGCCTCTCCTGTGCACAGCCCTCTTCAGATCACCCCACAGATGTTTTGACCAAATTCAAGTCTGGACTCTGGCTGGGCCTTTCCAAAACCTTAATTTTCTTCTGGTGAAGTCATTCTTCTTTTGATTTGGATGTGTGCTTTGGGTCATTGTTGTGCTGAAAGATGAAGTTCCTCTTCATCTTCAGCTTTCTAGCAGAAACCTGAAGGTTTTGTGCCAACACTGACTGGTATTTGGAACTGTTCATAATTCCCTCCACCTTGACTAAGGTCCCAGTTCCAGCTGAAGAAAAACAGCCCCAAAGCATGATGGTACCACCACCATGCGTCACTGTAGGTGTGGTGTTCTTTTGGTGATGAGTAGTGTTGTGTTTGTGCCAAATATACCTTTTGGAATTATGGCCAAAAAGTTCAACCTTGGTTTCATCAGACCATAACATATTTTCCCACGTGTTTGGGAGATTTCAAGTATGTTTTTGCAAAAACGGTGCGGTGCGGTGGCGGAGTGGTTAGCACTGCGGCAGCACAGCAACTCACCCTTGGCCATGGGATCCCTGGTTCAATCCCAGCCCCTGACCAACAGTGATCTGTGTGGAGTTTGCATGTTCTACCCGTATCTGCGTGGGTTTACTCAGGGATTTCCCCGGTTTCCTCCCACAGACCAAGAACATGCAGGTTAGGTTAATTGGAGACTCTAAAGTGGCCCTAGGTGTGAATGTGTGTGTGAATGGTTAAGGGATAGCACCGTACCGTGGCTGCTTCATCCATCCAGGTGGATGCCCTCAATTTCCTCTCTGGGGATCAATAAAGTATACAAAATCAAAAAAAAAAAATTGTAGCCGGGCTTGGATGTTTTTCTTCGTAAGATAAGGCTTCCGTCTTGCCGCCCTAGATAGGAGATTGTTGTCCAATGTACTAAACAGCCAGTACTTGCCAGAAATTCTGCAGCTCCTTCAGTGTTGCCGTCGGCCTCTTGGCAGCCTCCATGACCAGATTTCTTCTCATCTTTTCATCAATTTTGGAGGGACGTCCAGTTCTTGGTTATGTCAGTGTTGTGCCATATTTTCTCCACTTGATGATGACTGTCTTCACTGTGTTCCATGGTATATTTAATGCCTTTTAAATTCTTTTGTACCCTTCTCCTGACTGATACCTTTGAACAACGAGATCCCTCTTATGCTTTGGAAGCTCTCTGGGAACCATGGCTTGTGCTGTACGGTGTGACTACAAAATGTCAGGGAAAGTCTAATAGAACAGCTGAACTTGATTTGGGGTTAATCAGAGGCACTTTAAATGGTGGCAGGTGTGTGCTGACTTTCATTAACACGAGTTTGAATGTGACTGGTTAATTCTGAACACAACCACATCCCCAGTTATAAGAGGGTGCGCATATTTATGCAAACAGGTTATTGTTACTTTATTCTTTATTTTTCCCCTTAAAAGATTTCAGTTTGTTTTTCAATTGGATTGCACAGGTTATAGGTCACATTAATGGTGGAAAAAGTTTTGAAATGATTTATCTTGGTCTCATTTTTTTACATCACAAAAACCTGGCATTTGAACAGGGGAGTATAGACTTTTTATATCTACTGTATATTTAAGATAAGGCTGGGGGGGGGGGGCTGTGGCGCAGGTGTAGTGTGGCCGACTACTGATCGAAGGGTCAAGGGTTTGATTCCCACTCTGTCTGCTTGTCGAAGTGTCCTTGAGCAAGACACTGAACCCCCAGTTGCTCCTAGTGTTCAGGCTAGCACCTGTGTGTGTATGGCGGCTCTGCCGCCATCAGTGTGTGAATGTGTGTGTGAATGGGTGGATAGCAGGATCTGTAAAGTGCTGTGGTCATCCAGAGATGAGAAAAAGTGCTATATAAGTGAACGCCATTTACCAAAATAAGATAAGCCTTTATTTGTCCCACAATGGGGAATTTCCAGGATTACAGCAGCAAAGAGATAGTAGCACTCAGAGCAATAGTTAACAAGATAATAAGAAATGGTTAGCCAAAGCAGTAAATGAATATATACAGTATGTGTACACAGATATATACACAGTGCAGGAGCATTGCAGCTAGATGGTATAAACAGCTTTACGGTTTGTTAAATTACCCTGCAGAATATGAATATGTACCCAGACAGTATATTTCACATTTGAATCAACAGTGTTGTTGCCACCCTCAGTAATAATTGTTATTGTCCTTGTTGTGTATTAGAGGGGACGATCTCTATGGTGCAAAGTTGTTACGTTTGGTACATTTAACATGACCTCTACGAGAAGCCCTGGTTAGGTTATAAAGTCTGACAGCCATAGGTAGGAAGGACCTGCGGAACCTCTCCGTCATGCAGCTAGGATGACACAGGCTACTGCTAAATGAGCTCTTCAGTGCATTCAGCGTGTCCTGTGTGGGGTGGAACTGGGACTCCAGCAGAGATGACAGCTTAGCCACCATCCTCCTCTCACCTAACTCCTCCACTGGGTTGAGGCATCGCCCCAGAACAGAGCTAGCTTTTTTGATCAGCCTGTTTAGTCTTTTACTGTCGGCTGCCATGATGCCACTGCCCCAGCAGACCACTCCAAATGTGATGGCTGATGCCACCACTGAATTGTAGAAGGTCTTCAGGAGTTCCCCATGCACTCCAAAAGGCCTGAGCCTCCTCAGGAGGAACAGCCTGCGCTGCCCTTGAAGAGTGTGTTGGTGTTGTGTGACCACTCCAGTTTATTGTTCAGGTGAACACCCAGGTGTTCAACTGAGCAATAAACACCTGGTGTTACTGTCATCACCCGCAGCTCACGGGCTTCCACCTCAGCTGCGCGCACACCTGCTCCTCGTTAGGCGCAGCTATTTATTCCATTCTGCCCTGAGCTGCAGCCTGGAGCCGCCTGTCTCCCTCCGTAGTCAACTCAGCAACTTCCTTCTCATCAGGCCTGCTGACGACTCTTCTGACACGTAAGCTGTCTATATTGCCTTACCTTCTCCCGTTCAGACTTCCCCTGTGCACAGGTGGATTCCTTGGCGGCGGACTCTCTCCCCCTCGTCACGCTGTTCCTCCACCTTGCTGCATCATCCCGAATGCACAGCAGGACACTGTCTCCCAGGCTTGGAACTTGCCAACACCAGCCACCGCGCCGCTACAAGTAAGCACAGTACATCCTCACTCTCCCGTGTGGTTGCCCAGCTAATCCCTGCTCTCCTCTCTTATAGGGTTGCCTGGCCGTACGGCGTACTGCTCTGTCCTGACTGCATCCTCCACCCACATCACACTCGTATCTCACATACACGCATCCATACACAAACATTGCTGTAAATAAAGCTTTCAAATCTGTCTGAGCCTGTGTGCGTGTTTCCTGGGCCGAACAATATGTCAGTACAGCTCCAGCAAAGCGGCCCAGCGGACAGCGGGCTCGCACGCCTTTTTTCCACCCTCGAGGCTCGGGTAGATATGATAGCTCATCAGCAGCAGGTGATTTTGAACCAACTTACCTCAATTACCAATCGGTTAGACCGCCTGGACCCTCCGCGGGCTTTCCCTCTGGGTCCTCTTGGCGTTGCGGCTCCGGGTGCCTCCACGGCCGGCCAGCCTAGCTCGGGAGCGCCTACCCACCTCACACCTATCCCAACTCCTGCTTGCTTCAACGGGAAACTCGGTGGAGCAAAGGGGTTTATCCTGCAGTGTGAGTCGGTGTTTCTGCGCGTTCCCGGGGATTTCCCCTCAGACCATAGCCGAATCGGGTACATGGCTAACCTTCTCGAGGGGCGAGCGTTAGCTTGGGCTTACGCTGTAATGACGAAGCCCAGCTACGCAAACCTCTCGTATGACCGGTTCGTGCGGGACTTCTTAGAAGTCTTTGATCATTCCCGACTCGACAGCGTCCTCGCGGACTGGCTCCTCAGTCTCCAACAGGGAGCCCAGTCCGCGGCGGAATACACGGTCGACTTCCGGGTGGCAGCAGAGGAGGTGGGCTGGGGAGAGGCTTCTCTCTGCAGCATTTTCTTCCGTAGCCTTAATTCTGGTCTGAGGGACGAATTAGCTGGTCAGGATCTCCCAGGGCGACTCTCTGAGCTGATCTCGCTCACGATTAGCCTGGACAACAGGCTGCGTGAGCGGGCTGCAGAGCGGAAGTCTGTCAGCCACTCGCGTGGAGCTTCCCTCCGCCCAGCTCAGTCGTGCCCCCTGGCGTTACCAGCTTCGGAGTCCGCCGATGAACCAGAGGACATGGCCATCGGGCGCACTAGTCTCCCTCTAGCGGAAAGACAACGCCGGCGGGAACGGGGTCTCTGCATGTACTGCGGAGATGACCGGCATCCCGTGGAGCTGTGTCCGGTGAAGCCAAACAGGGAGGTCCGCGAGTCACTATAGGGGGCCTCGCGGACTCTAACCGATCCAATCCCCTATCTTCATGCACACTGCCCATACGTTTCTGCCACAACTCCACCGGGCATTCCACTCACGCACTGGTGGATTCTGGGGCAGAGCAGAATTTTATTTCTAAAAGCCTGGCAACCCGTTTGGGCATACTGTGCCAACTGCTGCCTAACCCCCTGAACTTGGTGACGCTCTCACGCTCTTCTCTGGGCACAGTTACACACCGCACTAAGCCAATTCCCATCATCGTCTCCGGCAACCACCGGGAGGATCTGCCCCTCTACGTCCTGCCCTCCTTGTCGGACTGTGTCATTCTGGGTTACCCCTGAGTTACCCCAGGCTGCATAACCCTGTCCTGGATTGGAGAACCGGCAGCGTCCTGTCCTGGAGCACCTTCTGCCTGGGCACCTGCCTCCAGTCGGCGGCTTGTGCTCCATCTTCCCTTCTGCCGGCCCCGGTCTCTGAGCCCCCGGACCTGACTCTGGTGCCGCAGGAGTTCCATGACTTGGGGGCAGCATTCAGTAAGTCCAGAGCCTTGTCCCTTCCGCCGCATCGACCCTACGACTGTGCAATTAACATCCACCCGGGGGCCCCCCTGCCATCTGGCCGCCTATACAGTCTCTCTGCACCGGAACGCGAGGCGATGGAAACTTACATTAAGGAGTCAGTCAGCGCTGGGATCATCCGCCGCTCCTCGTCCCCGCTTGGCACGGGTTTCTTCTTCGAGGGTAAGAAGGATGGGTCCCTACGTCCATGTATTGACTTCAGAGAATTAAACGACATCACGATTAAGGACAGCTACACCCTGCCGCTCATGGACACTGCTTTCCACTCCCTCCAGGGGGCAACCTGGTTCACCAAGCTTGACCTCCGCAGCGCCTACCATCTCGTTAGGATCCGGGAGGGAGACGAGTGGAAGATGGCCTTTAGGACACCCAGCGGCCACTTCGAGTATCTCGTGATGCCGTTCGGGCTCACCAACGCACCTGCCGTCTTCCAGCGCCTTATAAACGATGTTCTTCAGGACTTCCTGGGAGTTTATGTCTTCGTTTATCTCGACGACATACTCATCTTCTCCAGATCACGGGAGGAGCGCCAGGCCCATGTGAGGCGGGTCCTGCAACGTCTGCTGGAGAATCGTTTGTTCATAAAGGCAGAGAAGTGTGAATTCTACGCCCAGACCACCTCCTTCCTGGGGTTTGTGATCTCCCACAATCAGATCCTCCCCGACCCCGCTAAGGTTAAAGCGGTGGTCGAGTGGCCCACGCCTACCTCTAGGAAGCAGGTGCAGCAATTCATCGGGTTCGTTAATTTCTACCGGCGCTTTGTCCCCAACTACAGCGCCATCATCTCCCCCCTGACCCGCCTCACGTCATCGAAGGTGCCCTTTCAGTGGTCTGAGGAAGCGGCTACCGCCTTTAAGACTCTCCAGGCGGAGTTCTCGTCCTCCCGGGTCCTGACCCAGGTTGATCCCGCACTTCAGTGTCTGGTGGAGGTCGACGCGTCCGACACTGGGGTGGGAGCGGTGCTTTCCCAGCGATCACCGGTGGATGGTGTCAAGCGGCCCTGCGCCTTCTTCTCCAGGAAGCTATCAGCGGCAGAGCGAAATTATGACGTTGGCGACAGGGAGCTCCTCGCGGTCAAACTCGCCCTACAGGAGTGGCCTTTTGTGGTCTGGACAGACCATAAGAACCTCGAGTACTTGAGGTCAGCGAGGTGCCTGAATGCCCGCCAGGTGCGCTGGTCCCTATTCTTTACTCGCTTTAACTTTACCATCACGTACCGTCCAGGCTCAAAGAATGGGTTGCCCGACGCCCTGTCCAGACAACTCGCCCCAGAAGGTCCAGAGAAGTCCAAGCATACCATCCTGCCCAATTCGTGCATCGTGGGGGCGATTGCATGGTCCATCAAGGACAAGATTCTGAAGGCTCAGGAGGCGGAGCCGGATCCCGGCGGGGGGCCAGAGAGGAGGCTTTATGTTCCTTCGGCGGTTCGGGGTGAAGTGATCCACTGGGCCCACACCTCCAAACTCTCCTGTCACCCAGGCATCAACCGCTTGGTGAGTTGGCTGCAACGCTCATTTTGGTGGCCGGGTCTTCAGAAGGACGTTACCAACTATGTCCGGGCCTGTCCCCAGTGCGCTACCGGCAAGTCCCAGAACTCTCCACCTGCGGGTCTACCCCAGCCCCTGCCGGTTCCGGGCAGGCCCTGGTCACACATCGCCCTTGACTTCGTCACCGGACTCCCTGTCTCTAACACCTATGACACGGTTCTGACCATTGTGGACAGGTTCTCCAAGGCCGTTCATTTTGTGCCTCTTTAGGGTCTTCCTTCGGCGCGTGAGACGGCTGATCTCCTGGTCCAGCATGTTGTCAGGCTGCATGGGATTCTGCTGGACGTGGTCTCGGACCGGGGTCCGCAGTTTGTCTCCCAGGTTTGGAGGAGCTTCTGCAGCGCCTTGGGGGCTACAGTCAGTCTCTCTTCTGGTTATCACCCCCAGTCCAACAGGCAGTGCGAGCGCATGAACCAGGAGTTGGAGGCCGCCCTGCGCTGCGTAACATCGTCCAACCCTTCGTCTTGGAGCTCCTACCTGACCTGGGTGGAATACGCCCATAACTCGGCCCGGTCCACTGCTACTGGGGTGTTGCCTTTTCAAACGTCCTTGGGGTACGACCCCCCTGTTTTCCCTGAGCAGGAGGGTGAGCTGGCCGTTCTTTCTATCCAGGCGCACATCAGGCGCTGCCGGAGCATGTGGACCAAAACCAGAGACACGCTTTTACACACAGCGGCGCGCAACAGCTCCACCTCCAATCGCCACGGAAGGCCGGCTCCTGCCTACCAGGTGGGTCAGCGGGTTTGGCTCTCCTCCCAGGACATCAGCCTAAAAGGTGAGAAGAAGAAGTTGGCACCGAGGTTCCTCGGCCCCTTCACCATCTCCAAGATTATCAACCCGGTGGCTGTGCGTTTGGCCCTCCCCCCCTCCCTTCGTGTGTGTCCCACTTTCCACGTCTCTAAGATCAAACCTGTCCTTTCCAATTCACTCTGCCCTCCTCCTACGTCCCCTCCTGCGCCTAGGATGATTGACGGTGACCCTGCATGGGGTGTTACTGCCATCCTGGACTCCCGGCGTCGGGGTCGTGGGCTGCAATATCTGGTGGGTTGGGAAGGTTATGGTCCGGAGTGGAGATCCTGGGTGCGCTCTTCGTGGGTGTTGGATCGTGACCTTGGGGTGAGGGGTCTTTGGTATGGGTACCACACAGGATTTTTTCCACAGCTGTGGTACCCTCCCGAGCTTCAGGCTCAAGCTGAAGATGTGTTCCACGATCCTGCACAGCTGGTCTGCGTGGGACTTGAGGATCCTCAAACTAATGCCATCCAGACCTGCAGCCTTCCTTGCCTTGATCTTCCTCATCTCAGCTCTCACCTGGGTCTTAGTGAGGGTCAGGTTGGGGCAGGGGGGCTGTGTGCTGGGGGGAGGGGGTTGGGTCTGTGGGGGGAAGACAATGGGGGATGTACAAGGGGGTGGGGGAAGGGCGTTGGACAGTGGGACTAGATGAAGGTGGGGGCAGCAGTGGTTGGTGGGCAGGCGGAGAAGAGGGCGGTTGTTCAAACTTGTTAAAAAACAGGTTCAGGTTGTTCACCCATTCCCTACCCCCCGTGGCCTGGGAGGAGGTATTCTGATGCCCAGAGATGGTTTTAAGGCTTCTCCAGACACCGCTGATGTCACTCTGCTGCAGCTTGTCCTCCATCTTCTTCCTGTAGCTGTCCTTCCCCTCTCTGATCTTCCTCCTTAGCTCCCTCTGTACGGACTTCAGCTCCTCCTCGTTTCCCAACTTGAAGATCCTTTTCTTAAGGTCTTCTTCACTATAACTTCAGTTTCAAACCAGTTAATTGTGTTAATGTTTTAAATTTGTAAATATGTATTAATCATCTGTATACGCCTGTATGTATCTATGATTTTTATATAAAGTTTGAATCATGATCATCTGTTCTCTGTTTTGTTTCTTTTCCATGCCAGTCCACATTGTAGCATACATGACAAAAATCAAATAACACAGTTTGACTCAAAACATTATATTCAGCAGTATAAGCAAAAGCCATCTCAAACAACAATACCAGAGCAAAAATTTAAAAAAATTATCTCTCAATTACGCTTTTCAGCAAACAAAAATATTTGTCAGCTCTCTGCCTGGCCTCGTTCAGTTTGTTCCTTTGTACCTGTGAAAAACACATAAAATATAAAGTTTTTCTGAGAGAGGGTAATTTACTATGTAGTATAATTAACATAATAGACATAATTTTAGCAATTTTGCTGACAGAGGTTGGGAGAAGTATTTGGATGATATTAAAAGGAATGTGCTTATTTTATTCTCCTTAGACTAACACACTGAAGAAAAAAAATCAAAAGAATGAAGTAAAAAATGTATGGATAAAAGTTGTAAATTTGCTTCTAAATAGTTACAGATGTAAAAGAGAAAAGTTACAATAATATTTACTAATTTAAGTGTAAAAACTTTAAATTTTCCATAAAATAAGCCACAAATGTATCTCAGAAATGAGCAGAAAAGCTGATGAATTATGGGAAAAAAAAATTTAAAAGGAAAATCCCAAGTTTAAGACAAATGTATTGAATTTACAAGGACAGTCACACATTTGTGAGGAAAAGAGTCAGATTTAGCAATAAGGTTATACAACTCCATGGATTTAGGAGAGAAAACCCATAACCTTGTACTCAAGTATTTTCTTTTTTTAGTAATTAGTAAGTACTTTTTTTGCTATTTAAATGACTGTTGTTGCATACGTCAGGTAACTCAATTTGAGTAAAATTTCTGACAACTTTTGGTTGTGCGAAGCGAAATGAAATATTACTTTTTTTCCACAATATTTTTTATTGAACCTTTTTTTTTACAAACATGGCACAAACAATCAAACACTAACACTAAAGTAATTTAAAAATTTTAAAAAAAACACTAACTACAAAAAAAAGTACTAAAAACACCAACAACCATGAACAAAGGAAAATCAACAACAATGCTCCTCTGTTTAGTCTAGGTAATCTATTACATAAGAATACATAATATACATTCACCAGTTTGGAATTTGCAAGTTCACCTTCTTCTTCAGAAGTTATGTTTAATTTCTTTACATAATCAATGAAAGGTCTCCATATATTCTCAAACACATTTTCCTTTGATTTCAGTATGTATGTTATTCTTTCTAGTGGAAGGTTTGTTAATATCTGTCTTAACCACTGAGTCACATCTGGTCTATGAGTCTTTTTCCACAATAGTGCAATACATTTTTTGGCATTAAGCAAACCAAGGTCTATGAATGTTCTTTCACTCTTATTAAAGTTATGTTTTTCTGGATACAGACCCAACAAAAACAGTTTAGGGTTCAATGTGAATTGTTTTGAAATTATTTTTTCAATTGTTACCCTCACCTCTTCCCAAAACATTCTGATTTTTCTACATTCCCATAAACAGTGAAATAGGGTTCCTTTACTTTCCATACATTTTGTGCATGTATCTGGTATATTTTTGTTATATCTATTTAACTCCACTGGTGTAACATACATCTGCATTAACCATTTAAAATGTATCAGTTTAAGACGTACATTTATTGATTTGGTTTGAGCTTCTGCACAAGCCATTTCCCATTGTTCCTCTGAAATTTCAATTTGCAGGTCTTCTTTCCAATAATTCAGTCTTTTCTGTGAGTTTTCACTTGAGAATAGTGTCAATGAGTTATAAAACTCTGAAATAATACCCTTTCTCTTACTATCTTTTGTCAAAAATTTTTCCAAGGATGAATAAGTAGGTCGGGTGAGAGCATTATTTTGATTTGATCGAATAAAATTTCTAAGCTGAAGATATTTAAAAAAATGTGTTCTATTTAGATTGAATTTAATCCTCAGTTCTTCAGAAGACATTATGTTATCTGAATGTGACAAATATAAGTCTTGAATCTTTTGAATCCCTTTTAAATTCCATACTTTAAATACAGCATCCACTCTCCCTGGTGTAAAATATTGATTACCCCATATTGGGCTAAATTGTGACAATAAGTGTGGTTCTTTTAAATATTTTTTGGTTTCACACCATATTTTGATCATGTGCTTTGCAATTGGATTTTTAACTTGTTTCTGTAATTTTTTAGCCAAGTCTGAGTATATGAATAAGGGAAGAGGTAAAGGTAAATTGTATGATTACATTTCAGTCCAGTGAGGAGGATCATTTGATGAAAAATAATATGTGATAGACCTCAGTTGTGCTGACCAGTAATACAACATAAAGTTTGGACATTTCAGACCTCCACGATCAAATGGTAAATATAGTAAGGACAAACGTAATCTAGCCTTCCTATTGTTCCATATAGATTCCACTAACTTTTTTTTAATTCTTGAGAATAGATCTGAAGGTGGTGGTAAAGGAATGTATTGAAATAAAGTATTTTGGGTAAGATGTTACTTTTAAGTATATTAATTCTCCCGATCATCGACATTGGTAGTGACATCCATCTCTGAAGTAACTCATTAATACCTGTCATTAAGGCTTCATAGTTGGCACTGGCAACTGATTCTAGCTTAGGCAAAATTTGAATTCCTAAATATTTAAACTGATTTACAACATTAAATTGATTTACCTCAGGAGCTGGGTGATTTCTCTGGGTCTCATTTAGCATTAATATTGAAGATTTAGTTTTATTTATTTTATAACCTGATATTTCCACAAAGTTCTTTATTAAATTTAACAAGGTCGGAATTGATTTTTTAAAATTCGACATAAACAAAATTATGTCATCGGCATACAGGGAGATTTTATGTTCTGTTGGTCCTACTTTAATTCCATATATTTGTGGATGTAAACGTACTGCCATCGCTAAAGGTTCAATTGCCATAGTAAACAATAAGTGTGAAAGTGGACAGCCTTGACATCCTCTATTGATTTTTATTGATTTTGAGATATTGCTGTTTGTTAGGATTTCTGCTGTAGCATTATTGTATATTATCTGGACCCATTTTAAGAAATTATTTCCAAGTCCAAACCTTTGTAGGACTTCAAAAAGAAAGGGCCATTCAACTCTATCAAAGGCCTTTTTGGCGTCCAATGATAGGAGAGCTGTATCTGGCGCTTCTTTATTGGAATAAATAATATTAAATAGTCTTCTTACATTATGGAAGTCTTGTCTTACCATTATAATAGGGAGCAGCAGGGCTGCTCGCAGAGATAGCAAAAAGACGTAACAAACTAATAGTTTTTTTTGAATGCAAAAGATGCAACAGACTTACACAATGGTCCCCCTCCGGCATACAACTAGGAAAATACCGGTCGCTATGGAGAGTGAGAATATGTATGGGCACATAATCATACCATGTAGGATAACTAAGTAGACGGTTGTGCTGTTTCATCCCATCTAGCAACAATGCTCTGCACTGTGTGTGTTTATATATTTACATATTTATTCCATCTAGCTACAATGCTCTGCACTGGGTGTGTTTATGTTTATATATCTATATATTTATTCCATCTAGCTACATTGCTCCACACTGTGTGTTTACATATTCATATATTTATTCCATCCAGCTACAATGCTCTGCACTGTGTGTCTGTGTGTGTGTATATATATATTTTATAGTAATATGTACATATGTATATTAGCTGCTCTTGCTTGCTTGCTTTTTTTTTTCTTGCCTTCTGATTGTTGCTCTGGGTGTTGCTATCCCTGTGCTGTTGCAATCCTGGAATTTCCCCGTTGTGGGACTAATAAAGGCTTATCTTATCTTATAAAGCCATTCTGATCTCGGTTAATAATATTTGGTAATATTTCTTGTAGTCGTTTTGCTAAAATTTTACAGATTATCTTAAGATCAGCATTTAATAGGCTTATTGGTCTCATGTTTTCACATTTATTAGAGGGTTTACCTGGTTTTGTCAACAGTATAATTAAGGCATTATTCATGTATGGTGGTAAATTACTATTTTGAAATGCTTCTAAAACCATTTCCAAAAGTGGTTTTATTAATTTATTCTTAATTTTTTTATAGAGGTCAACTGGAAGACCATCTGGTCCTGCTCTTTTTCCTGATTTCATATTATCAATGGCTAGCCCAACTTCTTCTTGACTAATTTTAGACTCCAGTATCTCCCTGTTTTCATTTGGAATACACGGTATAGATAATCCACCCAAAAACCCATTTAGTTTTGTTAAGTCAGTTTCATTTTTTGTATGATATAGTTTTTCATAATAATCTCTAAAGGCACTATTAATTTCTAAAGGATCTATAACTACCTGTCCGTTACTTATAATACTGGTAATTGGTGTTTTAAATTCTAATTGTTTAATCTGCGCTGCCAATAATTTTCCGGATTTTTCACCTTGTTCATAAAAAGTTTGCTTCAATCTTAGAAGACTTGAGGCAGCTGTATTCGCTGATTTTTTGTCATATTCAGCTCTCAGAATCAGTAATTCGTTCTCTAACTGTGGGTTACTTCCTGCATACACCTTTTCTTGAAGGATTTTTATTTTACATTCCAATTGGACTCTCTCCTCTCGAGTCTTCTTAGATTTTGAACCTGTATAACTAATAATATGCCCCCAATAAAAGCTTTGAAAGCCTCCCACTTTATACATGCCGTTGTTTGTGTAGTATTAATATCAACTCATACTCATCTATCTGTTTTTCTGTGTACTTAACAAATTCCTCATCCTGAAGCCATTTATGCTGAAAATGCCACCTACCTGGATCCTTTGTCAATTTCTTATCTACATATATTAGACAGCAGGGTGCATTATCAGAGATCACAATGTTATCATAGAAACAGTTTTGAATGTTGGACCTTAATTCTGTAGAGATCAAAAAGTAGTCAATACGTGAGAATGTCTTATAGGTATTAGAATAACAAGAATAGGCTTTGACTTGTGGTTTCATTTCTCTCCATATATCTAGCAATCTCAGTTCTTTCATAAAATGATTAATGGCCATCCTGCATCCATTGTGCGTACAGTCCAGTCCTGTTTATCTATCTATACTGGGATTCAATGTACAATTAAAATCCCCTGCTATTATATGTTGCCCTGTAAGTGATGATAAAGTAAGGAATAAATTAACAAAGAAGTTTTGATCATCAATATTGGGGCCGTATAAGTTCACCAGATTTATATTTTCTAATAACAAAGATCCTTGGATGATTAGATATCTTCCAAATTTGTCTCCAATTACATTTTTCACTTGAAATGGGACTGTTTTGTGTATGAGAGTCATAACTCCCCTAGCTCGGGATGAAAATGATGAGGTGAACACATTTCCTTGCCATCTTCTCCTAATTCTTTTTACATCCTCCTCTATTAGATGAATCATAACTTGTTTAAGTTTTTTTAGATTTTGTAGACCTCTGCAATTCCATGAAGTTAAATTAAGATTAACACTTTGATCTATGATCAATAAGGAGTTTGAGATTACCTTGCAATATGAACATGCTCATACAGAGAAGGAAAAACATGGATGGTTGAACATTCATCCTACAAACTACACAAAAACAAATTACCTTTCCCCACATTCGTGGTAATCCCCCCAAAATCAAAAAAATTCTGTCTCCCGTTATAGCTAGTGACTGTTCCACACCTGCGAGGATCAGTCAAACCACTCTCTCTTTCTCCTCTCAATCAGCCTGACTCTACTACTATTTTTATTGACATTAACTCTCTTCTGTAGTTTTTTCAACATAACTTCAAAGTTTTATTGCAACTTTGTACATCATAGCTTTTTTTTATTTTATAATACAGTCTGTATTTTGTAGACATATTATATGTTTCAGATCAATCAGATGCCTGTACAAGTGCTTAAATGTTCTACCTTTATCATGTTCATTCTTAGCTCCCACCAGTCTCCTTTTGGATCTGCTTAATAAGCTCCTGCGCCTCTTGAGGGGTCTTGAAGATGTGGGTTCTGCCCTTATATGTGACCAGCAGTCTTGCCGGATGAATCACTCCGTGACAAATCCCGAGGTTGCGCAGCTCTTTGTGGGCGGGGTCGAACTGCCTCCTTAATTGTTGAATTCCTGTGGCCAAATCTGGGTAGAACCACACCTGTTGATCCTGGTATTTAATTTCCCCTTTAGCTCGCGCCGTGTTGGTGACCGTCATTTTGTCCCTGAAGTTGAGGAACTTCATAATCAGCGTCCTCGGTGGTGTCTTATTATCTCTCGGTGGGACGATTCGGTGAGCTCTCTCTAAAACGACCGATGACTGCAGGTCCACGTTGTTCAGCGCTTCTGGAATCTACTTTTCCAAAAAGGAACATGGGTCCTGTCCCTCCGCTCCCTCCGGGAGGCCCACCAGCATCAGATTATTCCGTCGCGAGCGGGATTCTAAGTCCAGGACGTTATCTTCCAGACGTTTCCATTTTAATTCCAGTGTTTGCAACTTTGATTGTAGGCTGGTGACATCATCTTCAGCGCTTGAAATTCAGAGCGCCGCCTGCGATACTCGTTCCATACAGTCACTTATTTCCTTTCTCATTCCTTCTATTGCTGCTATAATCCCATCAAATTTAGACAAAAAGTCTGCTCTCATGGAGCTGATGGCAGCAAGCACCGCGCTTGTCCCCTCCTCAGCAGCTCCCGCTCCGTCGCTAGCTACATCCTCCGCCATAGTCTCTGGAGTTTTTTCTGCTTTGCCACGAGCATGGAAGTCTGTTAGTTTGGATTGTTTTGTCGAATTACTTTTTCCTCCGCCTAATTTCCCAGCCTTGGTCTTTACCATATCCGCGCCTAAACGCTGGTATGGGTTTTTGTTCCAATTAAGAGAGTTTTAGCAAACTTTTTATTTTTAGGAGCAGAGCAGTGTGAAACACGTCTTCCTACGTGGCCGCCATAACCGGAAGTCGAAATATTACTTTTAAACGTATAATATTTAACCAGATTCTTTTGCTGTCAGACAGTTCTTTTCACTGGGGTATTTAAATGTTTGAGAATGTTTTAATTTCAGTCAGAAAAGCCACAATTTAATTGGTAAAACAGTAAAGTATTTTGTATAGTAACTCATTGTGTAATAAATATGTAAAATACTTACATTTAAAAGTGTGCTGCGGTTGCTGTCCTGCGCCGCAAAACCATTTTAAAGCTTTATAAAGCATTGTGGGGATTTTAAGAGCGTGAAGGATCTACTTGTGCATCCTCGAAAATTGAGAGAAAGAAGGACTATGTCCTAGCAAGGATCCTTGACTTTGGAACAGTCCTTCGACAAGATGTGATGACATCACATCCTTGATTTGCGACCTTAGAAGGACGCATCATTGGCTGTGAGAAACACCCTATATACAGTACTGTATATATATTAGTGGTGTTGAACGATTTAAAGTTTTAATCGTGATTAATCTTTTGGAATGTTGCGTTAATCACAATCTATAATGCGTTAATCGTGTGTTTTTCCATACAGATACAATGTTCCTTAAGTTAGTAATTTTTCAATATTCTCATACTGTTATAAACATGGGAGTGGACAAATATGCTTTCTTTCTTCACCTGCAGGTTTATTAAAGTTCTCGACATATCAAAAATGATAAAAAAATATTCAGAATATTCTCCAGTGCTCATTAACATCACTGCAACACAACTCAGCATCCAACCAGCCAGCAGCCACAAATGGAGCTTGCTTTTTCTCCCATAGCAAACATCCACAACTTTTAAGCAGATCAACACAAAACCATGGCCCTCGTGTGTCACAACAGACACGATTTCCCTTTTAGCAGAAAAACTGCATACACAAACATCTCACCTGTGATGACACCCCACTGTGCTGCACAAACGGCTTGGGAGTGAATGGACATAATGAACACAGGTGTCATGACTTGCCGCTCATCAGCGGCGCCAGCCGCGCGCACACCTGCTCCTCGTCAGCGGCGAGGTATTTAATCCACTCTGCCCTGGGCTTCGGCCTGAAGCCGTCTCTCAACTTCGGCCCCTTTGCTACTACGGATCTCAAACCGACTAGTGAAGATTACCTGGGTAAGCTCCCCTTACCTCTCTCCTCTAGCCTTCCCCTGTGCACAGGTGGTCATTCCTGGCGGCGGACTTCCTCATCTCGCCGTTGGCTCTACGCTGCTGCCACAGGTACTGCAGGTCGCTGTCTCCCGGGCCTCGCCCTTGTCGACGCCAGCCACCTGTCATAACCAAGTAAGCCAGCTATCATCATTATTCCCTGTATTGGTGTGGTGCCCGTTACCCTTCTCCCTCTGCTCTCTCCCACAGGGTTGTCCGGCTGTACGGCTTCCTGCCCCCGTGCCTGACGCAGACGCCACCACCAATACATTCTTATTCCACAGACACGCAGCCATACACTTCCCTGTTGTTAATAAAGCTGTTAAATCTATCCTGAGCCTGCGTGTGTGTCTCCTGAGCCGTGCATTATGTCAGTACGGCGTCAGCAGAGCGGCTCGGCAGACAGCGGGCTCACACGCCGTCTTTCCACCCTCGAGGCTCGGGTGGATTTAATAGCCCATCAGCAACAGGTGATATTAAATCAGTTAATTGTCATTACTAACCGATTAGACCACTTGGACCCCCAGCAGCCGTTCCCCTCGGCTCGTCCGGGTGACGTGGCTCCTGCGGCTCCGGTGGCCATCCAGCCCGCTCCGGGTGCGCCAACACGGCTCACACCAATCCCCACTCTTGCTCGCTTTAGCGGTAAGCTAGGTGGAGCTCGGGGTTTTATTATGCAGTGTGAGTCCGTGTCTCTTCGCGTTCCCGGAGATTTTCCCTCAGACCATAGCAGAATTGGCTATACAGGTAATCTCCTTGAGGGTTGTGCGCTTACCTGGGCTTACGCCATTATGATGAAGCCCAGCTACGCCACCCTCACCTATGGCCAATTCGTGCGACAATTTCTGGAAGTGTTCGATCATTCGCGTTTGGACAGTGTCCAGGTCGACCGCCTTCTTGGACTCCAACAGGGGAGCCGATCGGCGGCCGACTACGCGATCGACTTCCGGGTTACCGCGGAGGAGGTTGGCTGGGAAGAGCGTGCGCTCTGCGGCATCTTCCTCCGCAGCCTAAATTCTGGTCTGAGGGATGAGCTGGCCGGCGGGGATACCCCAGAGACGCTGGCGGAGCTGATTTCTCTTACCATCAGTTTGGATAACAGGCTGCGCGAGCGCACGTCTGAGTGGAAGCAGTCTTCTCGCTCGCGGGGCGCCTCTGCACGCCTGCCTCAAGCTCGCCACCTGGCGTTGCCGCCGCCGGAGGTCTCCGAGGAGTCGGAACCAATGGTGACGGGCCGGACAAAGCTCCCCCTGGCGGAGAAACAGCGCCACCATGACCTGGGCCTCTGCATGTATTGCGGAGGTAGCCAGCACACGGTGGAGCATTGTCCGGAGAAGCCAAACGAGGAGGTCCGCGAGTCACTGTAGGGGGCCTCGCGGACGCTAATCGGTTAAATCCCCTCACACATTTGACCCTGCCCATCCGCTTCTGTCACAACCTCACTGGGCACCTCACACATGCACTGGTGGATTCAGGCGCGGAGGGTAGCTTTATTTCACAAAGCCTGGCAACCCGACTGGGCATCCATTGTCACCCCCTCGACACTTCTCTCGCCCTGGTTAATCTCTCCCGAGTTTCCCTGGGAAAAGTAACTCACCGAACATCTCCCGTCCCGGTGATCATCTCTGGAAACCACCGGGAGGATATCTCCTTCTACGTCCTGCCCACCTCGGTAACTCCTGTCATCCTCGGATATCCCTGGCTCCGCCTCCACAACCCCGCCTTGGACTGGAAGACTGGGAAGGTGTCAGCGTGGAGCACTTTCTGTATGGGCACCTGCCTCCAATCTGCTGCCTGCGCCCCGTCCTCGCCTCCCACAGCTCAGGACACCGCGCCCCCGGATCTCACCCTTGTGCCCTCAGAGTTCCACGACCTGGGTGCTGTTTTCAGCAAGTCCAAGGCGATGTCTCTGCCTCCTCACCGGCCCTACGACTGCGCCATTAACATCCGCCAGGGGGCTCCCCTACCTTCAGGACGCCTCTATAGCCTGTCAGAGCCAGAGAAGGAGGCCATGAACAGCTATTTGAAGGAGTCGCTCAGTGCTGGGATCATCCGACCATCTTCCTCTCCAGTAGGCGCAGGGTTCTTTTTCGTGGGAAAGAAGGACGGTTCCCTTCGTCCTTGCATCGATTATCGAGCACTCAACGACATCACGGAGAAGGACCGGTATACCCTGCCCCTTATGGATACCGCCTTCCACTCCCTCCAGGGGGCGACCTGGTTTACTAAGCTGGATCTCCACAGCGCTTACCACCTCGTCCGGATCCGGGAGGGAGATGAGTGGAAGACAGCCTTCCGCACCCCAAACGGTCATTTTGAATACCTTGTGATGCTGTTTGGGTTGACCAACGCTCCAGCCGTCTTCCAGCGCCTCATCAATGACGTCCTCCGGGATTTCATCGGCCTGTTTGTATTCGTCTACCTGGACGACATCCTCATCTTCTCCAGGTCCAGGGATGAACACCGGGTCCACGTGAGGCGGGTCCTGCAGAGACTGCTGGAGAACCGTCTGTATGTCAAGGCGGAAAAATGTGAATTCTACGCCAAAACGACTTCCTTCCTGGGGTTCGTCATCTCCCATGACCAGGTGCTTCCGGACCCAGCAAAAATCAAAGCGGTGGTGGATTGGCCCACACCTACCTCTCGGAAACAGGTTCAACAATTCATCAGGTTCACCAATTTCTACCGCCGCTTTGTCCCGAATTTTGGAGCCATCGTCGGGCCCCTGACCCGCCTCACCTCTCCTAAGACCCCGTTCCGGTGGACTGAAGAGGCTGCTACGGCCTTCCAGGCGCTGAAGACAGAGTTTTCCTCCTCCTGGGTCCTCAGCCAGGTCGACCCCGCGCTGCAGTGTATTGTGGAGGTGGACGCTTCGGACACGGGGGTGGGAGCGGTGTTGTCCCAGCGGTCCCCAGCCAATGGAATCAAGCGACCCTGCGCCTTCTTCTCTCGGCGCCTGTCCCCGGCGGAGCGTAATTATGACGTGGGGGACAGAGAGCTTCTTGCCATCAAGCTTGCCCTTCAAGAATGGCGTCACTGGCTGGAGGGGGCAGCCTTGCCTTTTGTGGTCCTAACTGACCACAAGAACCTGGAGTATCTAAGATCTGCCAAGCGTCTGAACGCCCGCCAGGCGCGCTGGTCCCTGTTCTTTGCAAGGTTTAAATTCAGCATCATATATAGGCCTGGCTCCAAGAACGGCCTGCCCGACGCCCTCTCCAGGCAATTTGCCCTGGAGGCCACAGAAGACGCTGTTCACACCATCCTGCCCAGGTCGTGCGTCGTGGGGGCTGTTTCGTGGGACATAGAAGACAAGATCCGGAGGGCGCAGGAGTCGGAACCGGACCCTGGCGGCGGACCGGAGGGGAGGCTCTTCGTGCCATCTGCCGTCCGGGGGGACGTTATACACTGGCTCCACACCTCTAAGCTCACCTGCCATCCTGGAGCTTCACGGATGATTGACCTCCTCCAGCGATCCTTTTGGTGGCCAGGCCTGCGGAAGGATGCCGCCCGTTACGCCCGGGCCTGCCCCGTCTGTGCTACCAGTAAGTCAGGTAATGCTCCCCCTGCGGGTCTGCTCCAGCCCCTGCCCGTCCCTGGCAGGCCTTGGTCGCACATCGCCCTAGACTTCGTCACCGGGCTCCCCGTCTCCAACAACTTTGACACAGTTCTGACCATTGTTGACCGTTTTTCCAAGGCCGCCCACTTTGTGCCCCTACGTGGACTTCCCTCAGCCTTGGAGACGGCGGACCTCCTCATCCAACACGTGGTCAGACTGCATGGAATCCCGGTCGACGTGGTCTCCGACCGTGGCCCCCAGTTCTCTTCGGATGTCTGGAGGTCCTTTTGCAACGCCCTGGGAGCCAAGGTAAGCCTCTCCTCTGGCCATCACCCCCAGTCTAATGGGCAGTGTGAGCGGACTAACCAGGAGCTGGAGGCTCCGCTCCGCTGCATCACTTCTTCCAAACCCACGTCCTGGAGTTCTCACCTCGCCTGGGTGGAGTACACCCACAACACCTCTCGCTCCTCTGCCATCGGGATGTCGCCCTTTAAAGCATCCTTCGGCTATGATCTCACCTCTATTCCCCGCGCAGGAGGGCGAGTTAGCTGTTCCCTCTGTCCAGGCACACCTTAGGCGGTGTCGTTCCCTTTGGTCCACGGCGCGTAATGCGCTTTTACGCACGGCGGAGCGCAATAAGTCCACGGCGGACCGACATAGGAGACCTGCACCTGCCTACCAGGTGGGACAACGAGTTTGGGTATCCACACAGGACGTTAACCTAAAGGGTGAGAGGAGAAAGCTGGCCCAACGGTTCATCGGCCCTTATCCCATAACCAGGATCATCAACCCGGTGGCTGTGCGTGTGGCTATTCCCTCCTCCCTCCGCATCCATCCCACTTTCCACATCTCCAAAATTAAACCGGTGGTCTCTGACCCCCTCTGCCCTCCACCTGCGATGCACCCCGCTCCCCGAATGATTGGTGGCCATCCGGCCTGGACCGTCGCTGAGATCTTGGACGCCCGACGCCGGGGTCGCGGATTGCAGTACTTGGTGGATTGGGAGGGCTATGGACCCGAGTGGAGACAGTGGGTGCCTTCCTCGCTGGTGTTGGACCGGTCACTCATCTCTGAGTTTCATCGAGCGCACCCGGAAAAACCATCGCCAGGAGGCGCTGCTAGAGGGGGGAGTACTGTCATGACTCGCCGCTCATCAGCGGCGCCAGCCGCGCGCACACCTGCTCCTTGTCAGCGGCGAGGTATTTAATCCACTCTGCCCTGGGCTTCGGCCTGAAGCCGTCTCTCAACTTCGGCCCCTTTGCTACTACGGATCTCAAACCGACTAGTGAAGATTACCTGGGTAAGCTCCCCTTACCTCTCTCCTCTAGCCTTCCCCTGTGCACAGGTGGACATTCCTGGCGGCGGACTTCCTCATCTCGCCGTTGGCTCTACGCTGCTGCCACAGGTACTGCAGGTCGCTGTCTCCCGGGCCTCGCCCTTGTCGACGCCAGCCACCTGTCATAACCAAGTAAGCCAGCTATCATCATTATTCCCTGTATTGGTGTGGTGCCCGTTACCCTTCTCCCTCTGCTCTCTCCCACAGGGTTGTCCGGCTGTACGGCTTCCTGCCCCCGTGCCTGACGCAGACGCCACCACCAATACATTCTTATTCCACAGACACGCAGCCATACACTTCCCTGTTGTTAATAAAGCTGTTAAATCTATCCTGAGCCTGCGTGTGTGTCTCCTGAGCCGTGCATTATGTCAACAGGTTGAGAACTTTTTAGACTTGTACTCACCTAACAACAGTAGGACCCAAAGCTATGAGGATGAAAACAGGCGAATTTCTGTCCGTGTCAGTTACTGGAGGCCAGCTACACCCTAGCATGTAGCTAATAGCCAGCTAGTCAGTTTCCACGGAAGAAGAACAGCCCAACATCCAGGCGAAGTTTTGGAGGAGGCTGTAGCAATTATCTAGGTGAGAGCTCCAACAGATAACGTTGTAAACTTAAACATGACAGCGCTTTGGGGATTTCCATGGCTGTAATCCAGCTTGTTTGACTTTGCAATGTCTGCATGGCGTGCACAGTGTCTGTGGCCAGAGCAGCTTTGGTATTGAGAGCCCCTAGGCCAAAAAAAGGTACTGTGGCAGTTCATTTTAACCCCACAACAGACTAAGGACACTCAGCCCTCTTTTCTCTGTTTTTCTGCTGCATTACTGAGAAGCACGCGCTGCGCTCCCCGTCGGCCCTGGAGGTTGCCGTCTGGGGAGAGGACGAGGTGCGTGCGTTCTCTGTGAGAGCGGCCGGTCCAGCGTGGTTGTGCAGATCTCAGGCGAGGGTCGCGCCATGACGTTTTCTGCAGTTTACCCGGTCGTGGGTGATGTCCGGAGAACGGCTCGCCTGTGTTGGCTCCGCGTCGAAGTCTCCCTGAAGCTGCAGGGAGGGCGGACCAGTAGGCCGCTGCGACGGAGCATTCATGCCCGGGTGTTGCGTTCGCTGGCCGCTCGTTTTTCTCAGCGTCGGTTCGCCAGCGTGGCCATCCAAATCAGAAGGCTGCGTCTCACCTGAAGCAAGCACGCAGCTCGCCACTGGATTTTTTAATGGTCTTAGCCACGGCACAACGGGATTTCAGCCGTCAGCTGTTCCCGGGAGCTTTGGGGTTGCTTCAGCACCCAAAGCCAACAGTCCCTATGTTTTGTTTACTTTTTTTCTTACAGCCGCCCCTGCTTTTCTTCATGGCCACGAGAGGAGTCAGAGACTAGTTTTTCTTCTTGTGATCTCCGCACGTGCAACGGGACAACCCCTCGACGTCACGGAGCAGCAAGCAATTTTTGCGCGGCTCAGGACGATTTCACAGCTCCTGCTGGCACTTACCACCCCTCCCCTCCCTCCCCCTCCGCCTGCAGCGAGCTTCTCCCACAGCTCGCCCACACAGATGGATTATCGAGGTCGCGGCCCCCTGCCGCGTCCTCTGGGGGGGAGCGTGTGGCGGTTCATTTTAACCCCACAACAGACTAAGGACACTCAGCCCTCTTTTCTCTGTTTTTCTGCTGCATTACTGAGAAGCAATGTGCCATTCATGTATTTGTGATGCAAACATGCATGTGTTGTGATGTAATGCGCCATTCTGTATAGTGTGCATATGGCTTGTCCTTACTGTGCTTTTTCTGAGCATCTTAGATGTGCTTTGGTGTATTAATGTCTACAGGTAGACGAGTTTCTTCTGTCTCACCTATGTGATGTTAATCGATGCCTTTCATCCTTTGTACTCATGCGTCCTGTCCTTACTGTGACCTAGAGACTCAGATCAATATGTAGATGTGCTTGTTAGCCTCTTTGTCTTGCACTTAGAGCGAGGTCTAGCTAATCTGCCCATTGTGATGTATGGCTTACAAATGCAAATACCTCCTGCCTGTTCTGTTGTCCCTTTGATCATTCTAGACTGTGGGGTATGTCTTTTTGATGTATTGTTATGATCAAGTATTTAAGGTGCAACTCTGTAACGCAATCTCTCTCTCTTACTCTCTTACTCTGATCCTGCAACTGGCGGACACACTGTGTCTGCCTCTCCTGCTCTGAGAGCCTAGGGATCCCGCTCCGGGCTGCTCCACTATGCACCGGAGAGGGGATCCCATGAAGGCGACATGATTAATAAAACCTGCTTAAAACCACAGCACTGCTGCTTATTTTTTCATGCCGCTTCAGTACTGTTTGCGCTTTCTGCCATTAACTGCCATTAACCACAATCATAAAATTGGTCACTGTTAACGGGTGATTAACACACACACACACACACACACACACACACACACACACACACACACATATATATACTGTATATATATATATATATATATAAGACATTCTGTGGTGTGGGTATGTGTCTGTGTATGTGGCAGAATCTTTGTCCCCCTGCTAACTCAGACTAACTGCAGGCTCTCACCTCTTGCATGGCAATGCCACAGTACCTGAAGAGTGCACCTGGCATGGTTTCACTGACCGCTTGACCATAAAAGAGATTAAAGGTGACCTTTTTTTAACTGACTTTTACCAGTGAAGGTGTACGCTGGGAGAAGAATCAAGTGCACCCGACATGGTTGGCGGAGTTTAGGATCTGTGGGTCTCTCTCCACAATACAGCCATTGTGGACTGACGGGGAGATGGTGGTACAGGCTTAGTGCTGGGACACCAAAAACTATATCTACATTTAACTATATTCACATTTATTTATTATAATTTGCCCATATAACCCCCGTTGAGGTGTATGCTGGGAGAAGAATCAAGCGCACCCCGGATCCTTTTGTACGCACCATGCGGCTCTCTTCTCATACTTCCGCCAGTGGAGTGTTGTCGGAAGGGGAAACAGAGACTACACTGCTCTTGCACTAAATGAGGGTGGTGGCTGTCAGTTGCCTATCCCTGCTGTGCTGTGGGCTGTGCGGTCAAGGTCAAAGGACAGGAGATCTGGACCCTTACTGTAAGTGATTTCATGAAAATTGCTACTCTTCTTTGGCAATTGTCCCAGTGGTCACCAGTCTCACTCACAATGATCCCCAAGAAGGTCTGCATCTAAGTTGTGCTCAAGGTCAAAGGTTGGGAGATCTTTTCACTTATGTGATTTCAGAAAAATCATTACTCCTCTGCAATTACAAATTCATACAAAATGATCATCAGGTGGATCTGCATCAAAGTTGTGCTCAAGGTCAGAGTCGAAGGTCAGATCTCAGCGCTTATGTGGTTTTATGAAAATTGTTAATCCTATTAGGCAATTGCCCTAATTCTCAACAAACTCACAAGCAGTGATCTTCAGGTTTGTGTGCATTCAGGTTTACGTCAAGGTTATTGGCAAAGGTCAAGAGATCTGGAAATTTATTATTTCACAAAAATTGTTATTACTTGAACAATTGACCTTGAACTTAAACACAGCCTAGATGGTAGGGGTGGGAATCGTGAGGGACCTTGCGATCTGTATCGAATCGCGACTCTTGGATCATGATACGATCCTATCACGATTCAGTGATAATCACGATATCAAGTATGATCCCATACAGATACATCTCAAAAAATTAAAATATCATGAAAAAGTTCAATATTTTTTGTCACTCATTTCAGAAAGTGAAACCCATATATTATATAGATTCATGGCACAGAAAGTGATATATTTCAAATGTTTATTTATTTTAATTTTGATGATTATGGCTTACAGCCCATGAAAACCCCAAATTCAGTTTCTCAAAAAATTAGAATATTACATAAAATTAATTTTAAAAAATAGTTTTTTTTAATAGAAATGTTGGCCGACTGAAAAGTATGTCCATGTACACACTCAATACTTGGTCGGGGCAAATTTTGGATTAATTACTGTATCAATGTGGCGTGGCATGGAGACAATCACCCTGTGGCACTGCTGAGGTGATATGAAGGCCCAGGTTGCTTTGATAATGAACTTGGGCTGTAAGCCATAATCATCAAAATTAAAATAAATAAACACTTGAAATATATCACTGTCTGTGTAATGAATCTATATAATATATGGGTTTCACTTTCTGAAATGAGTGACAAAAAATATTGAACTTTTTCATGATATTCTAATTCTTTGAGATGTACACTACCGTTCAAAAGTTTGGGGTCACTTAGAAATTTCCTTATTTTTGAAAGAAAAGCACTTTTTTCAATGAAGATAACTTTAAACTAATCAGAAATACACTCTATACATTGCTAATGTGGTAAATGACTATTCTAGCTGCGAATGTCTGGTTTTTGGTGCAATATCTAGATAGATGTATAGAGGCCCATTTCCAGCAACTATCACTCCAGTGTTCTAATGGTACAATGTGTTTGCTCATTGCATCAGAAGGCTAATGGATGATTAGAAAACCCTTGTGCAATCATGTTAGGTCTGCAATGCTGTAATTGCTGCAAATGGAGGATTCTTTGACGAAAGCAAAGTTTGAAGGAAAAAATTATTATTTCAAATACAAATCATTATTTCTAACCTTGTCAATGTCTTGACTGTATTTTCTATTCATTTTACAACTCATGGTGGTAAATAAGTGTGACTTTTCATGGAAAACACAAAATAATTGTCTGGGTGACCCCAAACTTTTGAACGGTAGTGTACCTGTACAGTAGATTTCAAATTTAAATTTCAACTTACTCAACCTCAAATCATGTCCTAAAGTAAAACTGTTGACACCTCTTTCATATAATAAAGTATTTTCAGGGATACATTTTCCACAGAGATATGTCTCTGCACACAGGGAGGGCAGTGGACGGTGCTGTTTGGAATTACAGTGGGGCAAAAAAGTATTTAGTCAGCCACCAATTGTGCAAGTTCTCACACTTAAAAGATGAGAGAGGTCTCCAATTTTCATCATAGGTATACCTCAACTATGAGAGACAAAATGAGAAAAAAAAATCCAGAAAATCACATTGTCTGATTTTTAAAGAATTTATTTGCAAATTATGGTGGAAAATAAGTATTTGGTCACCTACAAACAAGCAAGATTTCTGGCTCTCACAGACCTGTAACTTCTTCTTTAAGAGGCTCCTCTGTCCTCCACTCGTTATCTGTATTAATGGCACCTGTTTGAACTCGTTATCAGTATAAAAGACACCTGTCCACAACCTCAAACAGTCAGACTCCAAACTCCACTATGGCCAAGACCAAAGAGCTGTCAAAGAACACCAGAAACAAAATTTTAGACCTGCACCAGGCTGGGAAGACTGAATCTGCAATAGGTAAGCAGCTTGGTGTGAAGAAATCAACTGTGGGAGCAATTATTAGAAAATGGAAGACATACAAGACCGCTGATAATCTCCCTCCATCTGGGGCTCCACGCAAGATCTCACCCCGTGAGGTCAAAATGATCATGAGAACGGTGAGCAAAAATCCCAGAACCACACGGGGGGGCCTAGTGAATGACCTGCAGAGAACTGGGACCAAAGTAACAAAGGCTACCATCAGTAAGACACTACGCCGCCAGGGACTCAAATCCTGCAGTGCCAGACGTGTCCCCCTGCTTGAGCCAGTACATGTCCAGGCCCGTCTGACGTTTGCTAGAGAGCAGAGGATTGGGAGAATGTCATATGGTCAGATGAAACCAAAATAGAACTTTTTGGTAAGAACTCAACTTGTCGTGTTTGGAGGAGAAAGAATGCTGAGCATGCATCCAAAGAACACCATACCTACTGTGAAGCATGGGGGTGGAAACATCATGCTTTGGGGCTGTTTTTCTGCAAAGGGACCAGGACGACTGATCCGTGTAAAGGAAAGAATGAGTAGGGCCATGTATCGTGGGATTTTGAGTGAAAACCTCCTTCCATCAGCAAGGGCATTGAAGATGAAACGTGGCTGGGTCTTTCAGCATGACAATGATCCCAAACACACCGCCCGGGCAATGAAGGAGTGGCTTCGTAAGAAGCATTTCAAGGTCCTGGAGTGGCCTAGCCAGTTTCCAGATCTCAACCCCATAGAAAATCTTTGGAGGGAGTTGAAAGTCCGTGTTGCCCAGCGACAGCCCCAAAACATCACTGCTCTAGAGGAGATCTGCATGGAGGAATGGTCCAAAATACCAGCAACAGTGTGTGAAAACCTTGTGAAGACTTACAGAAAACGTTTGACCTCTGTCATTGCCAACAACGGGTATATAACAAAGTATTGAGATGAACTTTTGTTATTGACCAAATACTTATTTTCCACCATAATTTGCAAATAAATTCTTTAAAAAAATCAGACAATGTGATTTTCTGGATTTTTTTTCTCATTTTGTCTCTCATAGTTGAGATATACCTATGATGAAAATTGGAGACCTCTCTCATCTTTTAAGTGGGAGGACTCGCACAATTGGTGGCTGACTAAATACTTTTTTACCCCACTGTGACTCCCACTCCAAATGCGTTTAGCTGACTCTGTGGACTCTTTTAAAAAGCAGCTGAAAACTTTTTTTGTTTAAGGAGGATTTCCATTGAGTTTCAACTGCTTTTTCATGGTAAGTCTGATATTTTTTAAATTATTTTAATCGTGTGTTTAACTTGTTTTGTATTTTTTTAATTATTTTATCTGTCAACTTCCTTTTATTCCATTTTAATGTACAGTGCATTGTGACTATATGTCTGTGAAAAGCGCTTTATAAATAAACTTTACTTACTTGGCACTCAGAGAAAAAGCTCCATGCTTAGCCGTTGCTAACTGTCATGAGCCGAACCTGCTTGGTTTTCCCCGGTTCGGCCCTGGTCTCTCTGTGGGTTGTGGCTTCACTGTCTATGTGCATTTTGTGTATTCATTTCATCTTAGCCACTGCCCGACCGGCAGCTGTTAGTCGGCCTCTGATCTTTTTGTAAGTCTTTATGTTTTGTACTGTTTCATGTCAATAAATGTGTGTTTGGTGAAATCCAGCATTTAAATCCTCATTCCTCCTTCTCTCCACCATGCGCAACGAAGGGTGCACGGGGGAGTTTATGACAGAATGATCCAACCAGTCAAAAGGATTTAGCGGGTTCACCCACACATTCCTTTTTTCTCTTTTGTGTCATTTTTTGAACTGTCTCTTCACTCACCGGTGGTGGAGCGCACAATGCCCCAGTCTCATTGACCTCATCCGAGGAGAGGAGGATCGGCCACAGGGTCTACCAGCAAGGCGGAGGAGTTGGCAGCTGTCTACATCCGAAGCTATGTGGACGAGTTTCTCGTCTCCAGCGGACCCGAACGGGATTGGTGGTGCGTTCACAGAGCGGTGGGGATTTTGGAGGCACACCCCGGGCTATGGATCTATCCACAATACGCCGACTTGCTCTCCACAGTCCGCTCGCTCCAGCGCTCCTCCCCGGGCCTGGTATTTCCCACAACGCCAGAATGGATGCCGGCTTCCCTGCAGACTGGCAGCCTCCGTGGTGCGTTGCTCGACCCTCCACTCGCTCCAGCACAGTTGATCCGGGCACAGAAAGGACAGCGTCGTCCTGCAGGGGGACGCCAGGGGAATCCCGCTCCTTCTCCAGTGGCCATCATCACTTCAGCTGCCAAGAGATCCCCTGTATTTACCCCGGCCACGCCTGCCTCCGTCGTCAGGGATACGGCTCCTCCAATAGCCTGCGGAGGGGTCCAAATCATCGCTGGCACGGAGAGGGGCGAACTCCTGCCCTCTGCAGCAGCAGATGTCATCAGCCGGGATGGCAGGCAAGTATTTTTCCATTCTAAATCATTATTTAACACTGAATCTTGCCTGTTTCCCGAGGGGGAGGCCCAGTATCAGCAGCCCACTGGGTCCTCTCCCCCAGCTGCAAGTAATAATTGTTTTCTTCCCCTCTCTGTGTCTCCTCCTGTAATTTCTGAGGGCCTGCCGGTCCAAGAACCGGCCTACCTGACGATGGAGGAGGTTGAGGCCCTGAATAATCCTGCCCAGGAGCCTGCACGGAGGCGTTCCCCCGCAACCACACCGACGGACAAGGAGTGGGCAAATCTGATCACCTTCGTCAACCGCCGGGTCGAGGAGGAGCGCCGTGAGAGGGAGGTCTGAGGATGCACTTCCCCGGCTGGGAGGGTTCCACCTCCTACGCCTGCTCAGCCCATGGATTCACCCTCAGACGAGGAGTGGGCTAATCCGCTCACCACAGTCAACCGCCGGGTGGAAGAGGAGCGTCTGAGGACCAGGATTGCAACCACCATCATGCCTGCTGCAGGGACCGCTGCAGCAGAGCCACCCCCTGGACCTGACCCCCAGCCGATGGGATCTGGACCGTCACTGTCGACAGCGTCGAAGTCCTGGACGGAGGTGGAGCTTGAGCACAGGCAAGTTATCTCTCCTGTAGTTCATTTATCAATGACTGAGAGATTTTGTCTGGCTCTTGGGGAGGAGAGCCGGGTGCGGCTCACGGCTGCACCTGGACTCACCTCGCCGGGTCCAATCGGGGTCCACCGCATGTGCAGCTGAGCCTCAGCCAGAGGCCGTCGTGGGTGCAGTGGGGACGGCCCAGTTGGGGGCCATTGTGGGTGTAGCTGAGCCTCAGCCAGAGGCCATCGTGGGTGCAGCGGAACTGGCCCAGTTGGGGGCCATCGTGGGTGTAGCTGCGTCTCAGCCAGAGGTCACCACGGGTGCAGTTAGGCTCCTGCTGGAGTCCACTGTGGTTGCAGTGGAGCTGGACTGGTCAGGGGCTTCCGAAGGCACAGCTAGGCTCCCGCTGGAGCCCATCGTGGGTGCAGCGGAGCCGGCCCAGTCAGGGGCCACCGTGGGCACAGCTAGGCTCCCGCTGGAGTCCATCATAGGTGCAGCGGAGCCGATCCGGTCGGGGCCCACCGCGGGTGCCGCTACGGACTACCCTGAGGATGCCGTGGTCCCCTTATCCCCGCCCTACGCTGTGGAGGTCCCCTTTCTCCGGTCCCATTGCCACCAGTGAGCCTTCCAGTGGGCAGGCTGCCTCCTGCATCACCCCTTCCATCCTGGTGGCTGAGCAACATTGGTCGGCTGCCAGAAGAATGGACTCCCCGGGTCAGGTGGCCCACATGTTCCGGCAGGCCGCCGGACGCCGTCCACTGGACCTTCTGCTGGGCCTGGGACTCTGGGCAGCCTCCTGAGCCCCAACGCCCGTGGACTTGGGGGGGTTAATTGTGGGCCCTGGTCGGGGCATTGTGTTCCCTCCTTCCTGTTCCCCCTTCCGCCCACCCGGGTTCGGGATGTTTGTTGTTGTTGCAACTGTTGGGGGGGAGGGGGAGGGGGGCCTTCTTGATGTTACCCTGGGTGTCTGGGTATTCACCCCTTGGGAGGGGGGCTCTGTCATGAGCCTGGTCTCTCTGTGGGTTGTGGCTTCACTGTCTATGTGCATTTTGTGTATTAATTTCATCTTAGCCACTGCCCAACTGGCAGCTGTTAGTCAGCCTCTGATCTTTTTCCCACGCTGCTGGCAGTCTGTCGGTCCTACCATGCCCCCTCGCTCTCCATATTCCACCAGCTGTCCCAGCCCAGGTAATTGTCTTTCCTGCGCCTCAGGTGTTCCCAATTAGTGTGACCAGCGGCGTTTGGATTTAAGCAGCTCATCGCTAGACAAGCGCCATTGGGTCATTGAGTGAATCACCCCTGCTCACCACAGAGTGATCGCCACGTCTGGAAGGACTGTTATTTGCACTCGCTAGGAGAACTGGACTTTGTGGGACTGCTCCAGCTTGTGAGCAAATTGTTTGTGACTCTTTGTGGTTGCCGCTGCGCTGAACCAGAAGCGTTCCCTTTCGGCAGCACTATTGTTACACTTAGGCTGTGCCCAGTTTACATTCCTCGCAAGTTTGTCGAGCTACCCACTGTCTTCCCTGTTCTTCCGAGCGCACCTATATTGTATAGTACTATTTTCCTGTGGCCACAGTACACAGTGGTCTGCCCGCTGGTTGCTTCGGTGTCAGTCATTTTGTGTACAGCTCAGCCTTTTTGTAAGTCTTTATGTTTTGTACTGTTTCATGTCAATAAATGTGTGTTTGGTGAAACCCAGCATTTAAAGCCTCATTCCTCCTTCTCTCCACCGTGCGCAATGAAGGGCGCACGGGGGAGTTTATGACAGCTAATGCTGCTCCGAGATGTGTGTGGCCTGCCTTGTTCCGAGTGTTTTTTCTTTTTTTCGTGCAGCGCTTCTTGAAAGTTGTGTGTCATGTCAAGGTCTTTCCTTCCATCTTTGTTATAAAATCCAAAAAAGTTCATGACATTTGAGCCAACTTTGAGCTAACTGCTTCCTAACTTTCAAAGCTGGCTGCAAATCTCAGAGACAAGCTATGACTTCACTTGACTGGGTGCTTGCTTTGCGCCATCTAGTCGACTGAAAACGCCATTGATTAACTGATAACCCAAAAGTATATGTGTGCATTTTTGGGGGGGATTTGGGAGTCAGACTCGATCTCTGTTTTTAAGAATAGGGTAAAACCCTTCCTTTTTGATATAGCCTACAATTAGGTAGGGATCATGTGTCTATAAACCCTCCCTTAGTTCTGCTGCTAATAGATTTAGACTGCTGGGGGGCCTCCAATAATGTACTTGGCTTCACTCCTTTAATGTTTGCTCTCTATATGTCTGTTCTTTTCATCTTCTCTATCCCCTCACCCCCCAGCCATTCGCAGCAGATGACTGCCCCTCCCTGAGCCTGGTTCTGCTAGAGGTTTCTTCCTGTCAAAAGGGAGTTTTTCCTCTCCACCGTCGCCGAGTGTTTGCTCACAGGGGATCGCCTGATTGCTGGGGTCTTTTTGCAATTGTGGGGGTTTCTCCTACATTTGAAAGTGCTATGAGATGACTATTGTTGTGAAATGGTGCTATATAATTCAAGCTGAATTAAATTGAATTGAAAAAGATCAATCCGTGTGTTTCTGGATTGGTGCATTGTCGCTAGGGATGAGCCAATAACAATTTTTCAAGTCCAATATTGATAGCGATACTGTGACTTTGAGTATCGGCCGATTCCGATCCAAACCTGATACTGCCTCTATTATTTAAAACAACAAAAGTACAGAACATGCATTGGTAATGACTGGTTGCATTTTGCACGTATATAAAGCCATAAATCTAAAAGTCAAAGGATATATTACAAATTTGACTCAGTTCAGCAACGCTGCTGCTTTTTTTATTTTAAACTTTGTAACATTGGCAGCATTTCTCTGGTCAGCACTATGTAAACATGCATTCTGAAGTTTTAAGTGCAAGTTTACGCCAAACTTTAAAGCTGAGTATTTAAGTAAACATTCAGATGAAATTCAAAGTGTCACTTTATGCATGAGGTAAAAAATGCTGTAGATCTGAAAATAAAGGAACTAACCCTTTAAGTTGTATTTTTGACATTTATTATTATTATCATAAGTATTCTCTTGGGGCCTTATGTACAAAGGGTACTTACGCACAAAAACATGGCGTACGTCCTTTTCCATGCAAAATTTCAGATGTATCAAGAATGAAATGACCGTGGAATTAAGGGATAAGGACCTGTACTTATATAGCACTTTTCTAGTCTCAAAGACCACTCAAAGCGCTTCACTAGTACTAACCCTCTATTCTAAGGGCCTATAGGACACAGATATCCAGGGACAATTTAGAACAACCAATTAACCTAACATGCATGTCTTTGGATTGTGGGAGGAAACCGGAGCCCCCGGAGTAAACCCATGCAGCACAGGGAGAACATGCAAACTCCACACGGAAAGGTTCCTACCTCTGCCAGCCTGGGGATTTGAACCTGGAACCTTCTAGCTGTTAGGCAACAGTGCTAACCACTGCACCACCATGCTGCCCATGTGTGCAGCCCCACGCCAACTTCATGGCTGGCGTACACACGTTTCTACAGTTATTGGTCCGTTGGCGACACTTAGAGGTGATGCTGGGAAACTGTTAATGATGTGAAAACAATTATTGTACACACCAGAGACACATGAACAAAAATGTGAAAACAAGAATAATTCACGTGTCTTGGACTGTAGAAAATGTATAAATCAAAAATCTAAAAAAATACAGAAAGGGGAAAACATATATAAAAATAAAAAAGATAAATATATAGAAAAATATGGAAACAATTCACAAATCTGGAATTGTATAAAACAAAAAATAACAAGGATGCAGAAAGTTGAAAAATATACATAAAAATTAATATTTTTTTAACCTGTATTTTTTTTATTTTTGTTTTATACATTTTCTTCAACTCAAGATGTGAATTATTCATGTTTCTGCATTTTTTCTAATGTTTAACTTTCTTTGTCTTTTTTTTATTTTTCCTGGGTTCGACCCCAGCCGCCGACCAACAGTGATCTGTGTGGAGTTTGCATGTTCTCCCCGTGTCTGTGTGGGTTTACTCCGGGATTTCTCCGGTTTCCTCCCATATGCCGAAAAACATGCAAGTTAGGTTAATTGGCATCAAAACTGGGGATTCTAAACTGTCCTTAGGTATGACTGTGAGAGTGAATGGTTGTCTGTCTCTCTGTATTGGCCCTGTGATGGACTGGCGATCTGTCCAGGGTGTACCCTGCCTCTCGCCGAAAGATGCTGGGATAGGCTCCAGCCCCCCCCCCCCCCCCGTGACCCGAAAAGGATTAAGCGGATGAATGAATGAAATTTCCCATAACTCAAGAATTATTTGTGCTTCCACATTGTTATACTATTTATTTGTGTTTCTGTCATATTGTAGCATCACTAGCTTTTAACAAGAGGTTCGACAGACTTCAGTGATGAAACCGGCAGCCATCTTTGACTGAGTTTAATCTCTGCCCACAACAGCGCTCACACTGATGGTGCTAACATAAAAATTACAACACAAGAAAATCAACACAAGAAAAAGAGTGAAAGGGAAGATTTACAAGATGGTAGTGAGACCTGCTATGGTGTATGGTTTGGAGAAGGTGGCGCTGACAAAAAGACAGGAGGTGGAGCTGGAGGTGGCAGAATTGAAGACGCTAAGATTTTCATTGGGAGTGACTAAGATGGACAAGATTAGAAATGAATACATCAGAGGGACGGCTCAGGTTGAGCGGTTTGGAGACAAAGAGAGGCGAGGCTGAGGTGGTTTGGGCATGTGCAGAGGAGGGATAGTGGATATATTGGACAAAGGATGTTGAAGATGGAGCTGCGAGGCAGGAGGAAAAGAGGAAGTCCACAGAGAAGGCTCATGGATGTAGTGAAGGAGGACATGGAGAGGGTTGGTGTTACAGAGGAAGATGCAAGGAATAGGGTGAGATGGAGGCAGATGATCTGCTGCGGCAACCGGAGTGGTAGCCTAGTTGATAGAGCATCCGCCCCACAACCAGGAGGTTGGGGGTTCAATTTCCAGCCGGGTCATACTAAAGACCATATGAAAATGGTACTTCCCGCCTTCTAGCTTGGTGCTCAGCGTAATAGAATGGGGAAAGGAGAATTTGTTTGTGGTGGCGCCTTGCATGGCAGCAACCCCTCTGATTCTACATGTGATTAACATTGTAGATAGGAGAAACGTAATTTCGTTCTATTGTACATGATTGGCTGTATGGACTGAATGACAATAGAGATGGCTTCTTCTTCTTCTTCTAAAGGGAGCAGCTGAAAGAAGAAGACTATTAATGTATCGGACTGGTAAATTACTTTTATTTCTTACCAATACCGATCCCGCCATTTTGCCTGGATTGAACCCGATACCGATTCGGCGGATTGGGTCAGCTCATCCCTAATTGTCACCAGTGCCAAGTATCGCGATCCATCACTGAATCGATCTTTTTTCCCACCCCTACTAGATGGGTCTGCATTTGGGCTGTGCTTAAGGTCAAGGTCAACGGTCAGGAGATCTGAGCACTCTGGGGATGATTTCATCAGGCCAAAATGAACTACTCTATCATTATACTTGTGAACCGTTTATGTTTACAGTAATTCAAGTTACAGTATAATTGGGTGACTAACAGACTCTCGTTCTGGCTGCTCCTTATCATTGTTTCCCTTTATGGCCTTTTATGGCATCTCGGTATAATGAACCGATAAACACAAGACAATCACATATGTAATGTTCTCTAAGCACTGACCTTGGTCGCTTCACAATACTTTTGAAGAATTTCTGAATCTGCTTTTCTCTTCTCAGCTGTGAATACTGCAGTCATTCCAGTAATACTGTGGACCACATAATGCCACTATTCTCTCCATTTCATTGTGCATTCATCTGTGAAGTGGATGGAGTCACCATTAGGAATTAGACAATGCAGCTGCAGAAGTACACATCACTCCCCTGGATAAGAGGTAGACAAATGGGAGGAATTGTTTGTTGCAAGATGTCCCTGGCTGATCCAGTGAGTCTCTTAAGGTTATATTTCTTCTGCGTAGTTACCCTTTTTCATTAAGCCACATTGCATAATTATAGCAGGAGTCAGCGGCATCCTCCATTGTTGTTTAATTAGCCAGCTAATGTTGTTACTCTGCGCCGCAAACCCTTCATTTGTCTTGCTTAAGGAGCCTCTCTCTTTCCATTACCATGGGGAAATTGAGTTTGTTATTTAACGTAAGAGGAGAATATGGAGCAGTTATACTTTGCCTGTTAAATCTTAATAAGCCCTGATTTCTTCTGTTACAATGTGCTGATGGCTTTCAACCACATTATCTTCATTCCTCTGAGTTGCAGTCACACACAGAAAGGGGGCCGCAGCATGTGGCATTTGTGTTTGTTCTAAATAGGTCTGTCAAACAGAAGCTAAAAAGTCCCATAAGCCTCCTGTGGCATTTCTTATGTGACTTAGTGTCATGGAGGCTGAGCAGTAGCCCGCGTTGGCTGATGGTGGACCATACGTGAAGTTGCAGACAATTATTGATCTTTACAAGATTCTTCAGCACTTAACCTTTACACTAGCCGGACTGGGTATGAAGTCCCTTATTGAATGTGTACTTTTATGTTCTTCTCTGGTGACAAGCCTAATCAATAGTCAACCCCTCCTCACTCTCATTAGAAGCAAGAGCCTCCATGACTATCTTTAGCCTGGAAAGCTATCCTCTTCTGTGCCCTAGGACCCCTTAGTGGGCTTAATCTGTAATGCTGTCAGTTAGACTTTCATAAAAATATTTGACTTGATTAGACAATTGTGTAGAAGGTGTTCTTCTTGGGGCACTTTGAACCCAAATGCTGCACTTTTTAAAATGTTTATATAACAATTAAGACAAAGGCATGCTTTGACTCCCCTAATCTATATTTCTTCTTATGTGGGCAAGATGTTTCCAGATAAGCACGATTAATCATTGCCCTGCATCTGTTCATTCCGGTACTCTTTCACCTGAAAAGTCATTGCACTCGGAAAATAATGCTTCTCCTCGCAATTGCCTGACACATTATCTCATTAAAATGTACAAAGAAAACTCCTTCTCTTTATCTCTGATAATCTAATTAGCATCAGCCAGATGGTTTAATAAGGGATATCGGCGCCGTTTAGCCTCCCAAACGGCCTGCTGGAGGAGAACAGTGGAGGAGCCTCCTCTCTACTCTCCTCTTCACTCTGAATAGCTCTCCAGGGTTCACATTATTGCTTCCTCTGCCTGAGGCGAACCACTCCAACTCAGGAGTTTAGGGAGGATGAATGCATCCAGGAGAGATACATGCTCAAAGTGAATCAAACAGGCAGAGATGTTGGATACTGCTGGGAATGTTTTAAACCAAATAATGGCAGATAACTGACTTCACCTTTACTTTCCCCAAGGAGCAAGAAACATTTCAGATTAGGCCTTAAATCTTTCTGAGATATATCACTATGTTCAGTGTGTGTTTAATTGTTGCCTAGGTAACAATGTACCTGATCTGAGATACTCTCTGCTTAGGTGATGTGAAATTTACATCATGAAAGCACAAAAGACTTGCATAGAAAAGCAGTTTAAGAATAAGTTCTGTCTTCCATCCTGCAATGCAGGGAGCTCTGTGGTCTTCTAACTTCAAGCTGTTAGGCCTGACAAGGCACTAGTTCAGATAAAGTCAAGCTATCATATCATTAAGGAGGAAAAAGTTCTATGTCCAGATTACATTAGGAGTCTTAGCCGTCTGGTCTCTCCACTTCTGACACTTCTCTCTCTGTAATGAGCGGATGCTGCCGCAGCCGAGACATGAATGCTCAAGTGAAGTCCGGTAGACAAGACATCCTCGGCCAGGTCCTGTATTGGCAATCTAGGCAAATACGTCGAGCAGAAAGAGGCTAGCCAGCAAACCAAGCAGCCAGACAGTGGAGCCAGTCGCTCCAGCCCTCAGAGCCGGCAGTGAAAGAGACATGCTCAATTAACTCCCCAACTTCAGCAGGGCTTTTCCTGCTGGCCAGTGGAGAGGAACAATAATGACTGGATTTAGAATAAAAAGATGTGCACATCTACAAAGAAGGGGGTGTGAGTGGGGGAGAAGATGAGATAAGGGGCTCCCATTTAGATTGACGGTTGGAAATTGTGGAAGGTCAGTGCGGTCTGTGAAGCGTCACCCGGGCAACTGCTGTGGCAAAAAAAAAAAAAAAAAAAAACAGTCCAGCCAAGCCTGATCAGTGGGTGTGAGGCTTCGCTGCTCAGGTCTTTCTATTTCTCTCCTTTTGCGCTTTACTTTTTCTCTTCTTGAGGCCTCACAAATGGGGCCTCCAACATGTCACAGGTGGAAGGAGGAATTGTCTTTGTGCGGAGAAAATAAAGGAATGTGTCGTTTTTTCCCCTTAAAGAATATTATTAGAGTCAGTAACAGTCATACGGGATAAGATTGTTCCATCATTTTTCACATCGCAGTTTTAAATGCCTAACTTTGAGCTGGCCTTGTAGGATGGTAAAAAGTTAATTCCATCTTTGCTGACGGAACTGATATTCAAATTAGAAGGTGTTTGATTATGATCTCTTCATAACACCTGGCTTCCTTTTTCTGCCACCAAGACATGTGCCAGGTACATGCCATCAGGCGATGCTAATGAAGTGTTTATTACTGAGTCAAGCAGGTTTACAACTCCAGAGGCAGTGTTTAACAAAAAACAAAATGAATTATTTCTCCGTCAACATTTAAATGATCATTGAGTAAACTTCTGCACAAGTAGCCTAAGGTACGTGATTTTAATAGACGCCTGCATTTATTCTTAATATTTGCTATTATGGGCATATGCAGACCGTCATTTGCTAATTGTGCTCATCTGCAAATTGAAACAAAATCTAATTGTGGGTTAGAGTAATTAGGTACATGTGCAGTTGTGCATTCTTAAATAAGGACCAGCATAAAACCAGGTAGATATACAGATGGGAATAGTCAAGACTCTCTTGGTAGTGATACACAAATTATTGATTTTTTTTTCAAGATTTCATTTAATTTATCCATAATGTTGTCTTTTTAATTTTAGTTGTCACTTGAAATTTCACATTCCCCCTAACATAATGTATGTGCAATCACAGAAATGAACCCTTTTCTTTTGCTCTGCTTGGTTTGCTTTTGGTTAGGGCTGGGCAATACAACAAATATATTTGTTATCAATACATTCTACTATGCGCGATACAAAAAATGTTTTAATCGTGATGCTCGAGCATCTCTCTCCTCTCTTCTCCTGTCCTGTCACACAGCTGCACTCAAATGCTCCCCCCCGCCTCCCTGCACCATGTTTCATTTCAGGGTCATTGCCAGGTCTGTTTTTTTCCCCACAGTTTTGTTCTTTAGAAAGTGCTTCTTTTGAGCCAGTTTTCGTGGAGCAGAAATGCTTGTTTTTTGTGTGTGTTGTTGTTTTTTTTGCTCAATATGGCAACACTAGCAGAGTGTGGGGAGGGAATAAAAAATGAAATGCTGCAGTGGAAGCAAACTTAGGCTGCATTCAGACCAGGATAGTCCGATGGTCTCAGTTCGGCTGGGTGGGGAATGCTGAGAATTTTCACACCTTTGTTTGGTTTGGTTTGCATCCATACTGCAGCAGACCAAACTGCCTGGACAGCATCATGCAGTTACAGCAGCTGCTCGTTTGGGGCGCTGTAGCCAAAATTACCACTGACAAGGAAGAAAAAATCTCGACAAAGAGGAAAAATCAGTCTCATCGATTGGCCAGGACCGAAAACGGAAATCCATTCCCTTCAGCCACATTTTTTGTCTGTCACAAACAAGAAATTTTTTAACTTTTCTCCTCGGCTTTCACCAGTAAAGGATTTCTCAGATTCATGCGATTGTCTTTGTTATTTTCTACCCACAATGTACTACGGTAAATGTCACTTCCTCTTCCCAGACTACGTGTTGCTATGGTTACACAAGTGCTGAGGGGCACTGCCCTTTGGTCCGCTGGATACTCTGTTTGGATTCACACTGCAAGTGGAGTGCACCAGACTTTGTTTGCAAGAGAACCGACACCCCCGTTTTCAGGGGGTCCAGACTTCGCTTGTTTGGTGAGCACCAGAATTCCAACATGCGTTCAGACGCCACCAAACGAACTGAACTATCCGTGGAATCCATTGTTTGGACCTTTAGTCCTGCCCAAACAGTGGCCATCTGAATGCGCCCTTAAACAAAAGAACAAAGGACCAGCTCCAAAGGTAAAAATTGAACAAAATACACTTGAGATGTCATCCACTATAATATGAAGAATGCATTAAGATTCGCTCTCAACATCTCAGGTAGCCCCTACAAAAAATTAAAAATAAATAAATAAACAAATTAAGGAACCAGCCCTAAGAAAATTGCTATATGGCTTCTTCATTTGGAAAATTTATCCCATACAACAAAAGTGCAAAATAGAAAGAGATCACAACTGCAGTCACAAATTACACTGCTAAAGACATGGCCCTCATTGTTAAAAACATGACAAAACAGAAATAGTGGACTTTAATTTATGTGTATCTTTCTCTAGAATTCTTTCTTAACGCACTTTTTGTTGTGTTGAGTCTTTTTTTAAATTTATTTGTTATGGTTTTATTACAGGCCATAACAGGAAGGTCTACCATAATTTATTCTGATTTGTTGCAAAAGTATGAGTGGAGTTGTTTGACTGGGTCAATAAAGTTTGCTAAATTTAACTTGATTTTAACCCCCCCACACACACACCTTCTGTATGCAATTTAAAACAATGCAATACATGGGTCTGTTTCTATTATCATGCCAGTGCCATTTTATACAAAGGTTTTACAGTGATACAGTGATTTGGAGGATATCTCAAGATATGATATATATCGTGTATCGCGATACATGTTAAAAGCCATATCGCCCAGCCCTACTTTTGGTATTTTCACCAACAGTGCCACACTGTTTACATACACGTTAAACACTTTAAAGGAATTTGTGCAGTCAAATCCTTCCTCACATCATAGCAGTAATTACATCCCTTAAGCACTCGACACAACCTTTCAGTCTTTTTCCACTTCAGGCACTTTTTAAACTGTTTTACAATCAATTAGACCCTCAGCCCCCTCTGCACGGCTGCACTCAGTGCTGATCAGTAGCTTCATGGTATTCACGTATATGACACACTTTACAGTTTCACAATGTGCATGTGAATGCGTGTACGCTCTTGCTTGCGTGCGTGCACCCCTGCTCGCGTGCTGAACTCTGCCAAGTGCTGAGCACGGATCACACACAGACAGGTCTTATTAAACTTTGTGCAGAGCTCAGTCAAAACTTTGACACACAGAACACACTGAGTTTGCATGAGGAATATTAATGCCCTTATTAATTTTGTGTTGACCTTTTGCAAGTCAGGTGCTCTGTATAGCTGTCCAAACAGAAAAAAGGAATGTTTTTAATTCTCTGCTATAGAGAAGGGAAACACAAACACTTGCATGCGTTAATAAAAAAAGGAAATACAAAAAAGGAGACATTTTAGATGGCTGAAAATGCTCAAAGCGGTGACGTTTCCATTAGAGAGACGACTTAATGTCATCACAATCACAGGAGGCAGGAGCTGTAAACACAGCTTTTGTATTTTTCACACTTTTCTTTCCATTTAGCATCCTATATTAGTGCATATACTGTAAATGTTAAGCGTTTATATTAATGTTCAAATCTTAGTAAAAAAAAATGTACATTATGCATAATGTTCTGTATAATGTGTTGCAGCTATTAAGCTGTAATTGTTCCTATCTCAGCATGTAGGCACATTGTAATGACTTCATAAATGATATACCAGCTACAAGTTAAAAGAAAATTATTCAAATCTGTTAAGGCACACTTTACAAGCCAGGTGTTGGCGCATTTTGTTTGGAAAAAAAGAAATAAAGGTTTGTCGCCTCTTAGCACTTTCCCCCTCAGAATTATGCTGAAGTGCTCCTGAACTTGATTTCTCGTAGGGTGTAATGTTTTTGACCCGTCCGTCCATTCGTTTCTTTGACATTTTCTGTTGATGCCACTCTAGCTTCTTCATATCTGACCGGATTCACTTAAATTGATACAGAAACCTTAACTCATCAATACCTTGAATGCATGCGATTTTCAGACACATCTATGAAGGGTTCCGTTTATTTTGGGGAGGGGGACTCATTTTTTTCCCGTCCATTTTATGTTGATCACAGTTCTCATTAGGGGCCCCTGATATGCAGATGTGTAGGGTATGTGAGCTTGCCCACTAAGGTTCTTTGATTGTTTATGGCTAATTTGCGGCTGTTTTCCACCCACGTAAACACACCAGCTGAGAAAGCAGTGGTGTGTCAGACTATAAACGCCTTCTTCTCTCGCCTCCTCGCTGAGTTCGTGTACCTCCAGGACACAGAGCATTTGGGGTCATTACAAGCAATAGACAATATGACAGGGACAAAGAAATACATTCATCAACCATGTTGTGTGTTTCTGGGAATCCACTCTATGCAGAGCTCACTCAGGAGAAATTACATTTCTGCTTTGATTTAATTAAAGCTAAATATTGGGCAATCGTCAAGCACTTGGCAGGGTATGCTTGACACTGTAATTATCTCCTGAGGTGCTTTTGTCTTAAAGGCTGCATTCATGCGTGAAACCAATTCCAACGTTGACTTGTCAAGGGCTCCTGGTTTTTTTTTTTTTTGGTTCTTAAAAAAAGACACTGTTTGCTTACTGAACCTCTAAGCTGTCTATAACCTGTCACACTGGCTACCACGCTGAAAACAAACAGATCAGACATGTTAGTTTGTTAGTTTGCTGAATTTCATCCTGATTTTTATATTTCATTTATGTGTTGTTTATTCCCAAACTTGTTAAAAGTCATTGATCAATTGTTTTTTATCCTTTAGTGTGACCTCTGAATAAAACATTTGCAGGTTTTTATATAGATCGGTGTCACGGTGTATGATTTACAAAGCAATACAGTAGTGCACGTTTGCATCCACAGCAATACTTTCTATTTGCTCTTTTTATTTACTGCACACATATACCCCACTTTTTTTTTAATTCCTTTCAGTTCTACGCTCTCTCTTTCACTCTCAGTTTTCTGTTGAATTATTCACCAGTGTCATCATGTTGACCTGTTCCTTGTCACCACCGTATGAAAGTGTGTGTGTGTGTGCGTGCGTGCTCGTTCGACACCGCTGCAGCTGTGTGGGTGCATCTGTGTGTGTCTGTGTCAGGGCCGAGCAACGCTCCCCTCATCCAGTCCTCGGCTGTAATTTGTGTCACCGACTTGAGTTTGATGGGTGAGCAGCTCTGCACAACACTGTGTCACCGGGGGTGGAGTGGTGGGGTGTCTGTGTGTGTAACTGCGTATGTATGTGGTTTTGTGTGCGTGCGTGTGTGCATTTTTCGACCACATGACTTTGTCTGTCTCCATCCTGAGATGTGGCCATGTGAACCTGCTAAGTTGTGCACCCACGTCTGTGTCTACGTGTCCCTGCATGTGAGTGTATGTGAATGCATGGAGGAACAGCGGTGCAGCACCTTCCTTCCTTCCGTTGCTTGCATTGGCATAGTGTCACAGTGAGGAGCCCGGAGGAGACATCCGAGGCCACGGTGGTGAGGCGCTCACAGCTGCCACTTGTCACATTAGTCAGCTCAAATTTGGAGGAAATCAATTCTGAACTTTAATTCGCTCAACAACTCCCACGCCTGGTGCAGCCGAAGAAGCCCCGGCCACCAGCGGGCCTACCGCCCCCCTACCCCTCTCCCAAAAGATGAGGAATAGACTCCCGGGGGACACAAGTCATCAATCTTAAATCACCTCCTCCAAACTAATGGCAGTCCCAACCCGGCCAGTCCTGCTAAATTGAATTATTACTGGATTGACAAAAAACTGCTGAGAATATTTTTGAAGGAAGGAAGGGAAGGCTGAGTGTGTCTTAATGACAGGAAGTGGAGGGGAAGTGGTCGGAGAGAATCACGGAGGGGGGTAGAAGTTGTCCTCACGCACATGCATGAGCACGCACACAACTGTTCGTGTGCAAATATTCACAACTCCACCCGCTTCAACACCAGAGCCCATTTAAACACACTCACTTTCACCTGTACCTCGCTCGCATACACAACTTGCACATGCATTTCTCCAGCTACGCGTTCTATGCTAATGTTCATCATCAGTCAGGGCGGATTAATGCCTCAGCTTTCAGCTAGGCAGGCTCGGCAGATCCAGGTGCTGCACAGACCACCTCCTCGTTCAGACAAAATGCACAGAGACAGGATTGTGGATAAGCTGCTGCTCAAGAAACAGTTTGGAGGTCTGCTCAAGAAGACGTAAGACAGAATGGAAAGCAGTGGTCTTCACCAAAACATCTTAAAGAAACCCTGTGTGAAACTATGGTAACTTTATTTTAGTGGTGCAACCTGTGTATCTAACAATATGTCACAACTACATATTTTGAGCAGATATTTTTTTTTTTGTTTTCAGTTTCCTAAAAGTGACAAAAACAACAAAAGACAGACTGTAATTGTTGGCACAGATAAAGAACAGACATCCTAATAAATAAACACTATATTAATTACCTTTAAATTGTTTAAGTAGATGGAATTCATTCATCAAATTGAAACACACCAATGTACTGGGAAGTTCTTGGTCACAGGCTGTTGTTTTCTCCTCCAAAAGCATCACTCGCTGTCAATTCAATTCAATTTCAATTCAACTTTATTTATATAGCGCCATTTCACAACAACAGTCATCTCATAGCACTATCAACTGTAGGGGGGAACCCCCACAGTTGCAGAAAGACCCCAGCAATCAGGTGATCCCCTGTGAGCAAGCACTTGGCGACGGTGGAGAGGAAAAACTCCCTTTTAACAGGAAGAAACCTCCAGCAGAACCAGGCTCAGGGAGGGGCAGTCATCTGCTGCGACTGGCTGGGGGGTGAGGGGACAGAGAAGATGAAAAGAACAGACATGTAGGGAGCAAACAGCACGATGGGGACTCAATCTATGGGAGAGAACAAACAAATGTTAATGACCAGCAAAAAAAAATATTTCATAGAGAGTGAGGAAAGGAGTGAGGCCCAGTGCATTACTGGAGGTCCCCCGGCTGACTAAACCTATTAGCAGCATAACTAAGGGAGGGTTCAGAAACACATGATCCCTCCCTAATTGTAGGCTATATCAAAAAGGTAGGTTTTAACCCTAATCTTAAAAACAGAGATCGAGTCTGACTCCCGAATCCAGATTGGCAGCTGATTCCACAGGAGAGGAGCTTGATAACTGAAGGCTCTGCCTCCCATTGTACTTTTGGAGATTCTAGGTATTACTAACTAACTAACTAACTAACCTGCACTTATATAGCGCTTTTCTAGTCACAAAGACCACTCAAAGCGCTTTCACTAGTACTAACCCTCTATTCTAAGGGCCTATAGGAAACAGATATCTAGGGACAATTTAGAACAATCAATTAACCTAACATGCATGTCTTTGGATTGTGGGAGGAAACCGGAGCCCCCGGAGTAAACCCACACAGCACAGGGAGAACATGCAAACAGTCCTGCATTTTGGGAGCGTAGTGCTCTGTTAGGATAATACGGTAGTATCAGATCTTTTAAATAAAAAGGAGCCTGATTGTTTAGAGCTTTGTAAGTAAGAAGAAGGATTTTAAACTTAATTCTAAACTCTATGGGAAGCCAATGAAGGGAGGCCAGAACCGGAGAGATATGATCTCTCTTTCTAGTACCTGTTAAAACTCTTGCTGCAGCATTTTGGATCAGCTGAAGACTTTTTAAAGATGTTTTAGGACAACCTGATAATAAAGAATTACAATAATCTAATCTCGAGCTAACAAAAGCGTGGATCAGTTTCTCAGCATCACTCTGAGACAAGATGCTCCTAATCTTGGCAATATTACGCAAATGATAGAAGGCAGTCTTAGAAACAAATTTAATATGTGAATTGAAGGACAAATCCTGATCAAAAATAACTCCAAGGTTCCTCACAGAGCTATTAAGAGAAAGAGTAACTGCATCCAAACTGAAAGTTTGATTTGGAAAGGAATTTCTAAGGTTTTTTGGACCAACAAGAATGACTTCAGTCTTATCTGAATTTAATAGCAGGAAATTACAAGTCATCCAAGCTTTGATTTCCTTAAGACAGGCTTCTAACTTGGCTAATTGATTACTATCATCTGGCTTCATTGACAGGTATAATTGTGTGTCATCTGCATAACAATGAAAATGTATACAGTGCTTTCTAATAATGTTGCCTAACGGAAGCATATATAAACTAAAAAGAGTAGGGCCTAGCACAGATCCCTGTGGAACTCCATGACTAAGCTTTGAGTTGAAAGAAAACTCATTATTTACATGAACAAACTGGAACCTATCAGATAAATAAGATCTAAACCACTGCAACGAAGTTCCATTAAGTCCAACATAGTGTTCTAATCTACCAAGTAGAATATTATGATCAATAGTATCAAAAGCTGCACTAAGGTCTAAAAGGACAAGTACAGAAACTAGTCCATTATCAGATGCAATGAGGAGGTCGTTAGTGACCTTCGCTAAGGCTGTTTCAGTACTATGATGGATTCTAAACCCAGATTGAAACTCTTCAAGTAAACCATTTCCCTGCAGGTGGTCGAATAATTGCGTAGCAACAACTCTTTCTAAGATTTTTGAAATGAAAGGGAGATTAGAGATTGGTCTATAGTTAGCTAAAGCTCCTGGATCTAGCGTTGGCTTTTTGAGTAAGGGTTTAATTACAGCTGTTTTAAAAGCCTGCGGTACATGGCCTAAAGTTAATGAAGAATTGATTATATGAAGAATAAAGCTACCAATAAGTGGGAAGACTTCTTTAAATAACCTAGTAGGAATAGGGTCTAAAAGACAAGTTGAAGGTTTGGATGAGGAAACTATTTTGTCTAACTCACAAAGGTCGATTGGAGTAAACTCATCAAGACAGACATCAAAAGAAGGAGTTGTAGTAGTTACAGTATTTAAGTTAACTGTGGGAAGAATCTGATTGATTTTATCTCTGATGGATGAAATTTTATTAATGAAAAAGTTCATAAAGTCCTGACTAGTAAGCTCTAAGGGAATGCTAGGATTGACAGAGTCCTGACTCTTTGTCAACCTGGCTACAGTACTGAAAAGAAACCTGGGATTATTCTTGTTCTCTTCTATTAATGCAGAGTAATAACTTGTTCTAGCTTTTCTAAGAGATTTTTTATAAATTAAAAGATGATTTCTCCAAGCTAAATAGATTTCATCTAAATTAGTAGAGCGCCATTTTCTTTCTAATTGACGAGTCTTCTGTTTTAAGCTACAAGTTTCTGTGTTGAACCAAGGAGTTAGAAATCTCTGATTAGACTTTTTCTTTTTTAAGGGGGCCACCAAGTCTCGAGCCTGATGCAGAGAAGCTGAAACACTATCCACCATGTTATCAATTACAGAAGGAGCAAGCTGTCTATAGCTTATTTCCGTTGTGTTGACACATGGCATAGAGGAAACAATCTGCATAAAGTCACGATCTGAGCACAGGGGATTTCACCGTGCTCTGTCTCTTTGTTTTTCCTCGTTTGTATAATATTGTATTTTGGAGTTCTTGGCCGGTGATGTTATTTCTAGTTTGTTTTTCACGTATTTGGTATTGTATGATTTATTTTCCTGTTTACATTCAGTGTAGTTTTGTTATTTACATATTTGGGTGCTTTGTTTCCACTTTATTTTGCCAGTGTCCTCTCTTTTCTTTCTCTTTCTGGAGTTGCAGCTGTCAGGAGCACTTCCGGGCTTCTCCCTGGTTGTGGGCGGTGCTCCTGTCAAACTGTCAGCTCCGTCTCCTCATGACTCACAGCTGATTGTCATTTTCTCCCCAGCCCGCTCATGTGATTCATACCAGTTACATTTTGTGTTAATTGTTTCTAATCCTATTTAAGGGCTGTTATTTTCATTTCTCGTTGTCGGAGTCTTAAGTTTCCTTCTCCCGTCTCCACCAGAACCCAGCGCTTGTTCTGGTGCGGAATCTGTAAGTTTATTTTGTATTTTGGTTTGAGCACTGTTTTGGTCTTTGTGTTTGTTTAATAAATTTCACAACTGCAGTCCTGCGCATGGGTCTCACCTCTCTGCCCTGAGAGGCAATTCATGACAGAAGACTCCTGCCAGTTTGAGACCCAGCAGCTGCAGTGTGTGTTAATTTTGCATTGTTTCACTCCAGCGGCAGCGGAGACTCGCAAGTTTTCCTTATTTCTCCCCAGCTTGTTTTTTCACCCAGGTTACCATGTCAGTCGCCCCGGATTTGTCAACCCCGAGTCTGAGCTAGGCAGAACAGTGGTGTATGTGCATCCTGGACGACATTCTTTCACAGGCTCATGCCTCTTGTACTCCCGAGGCAGCCTGAGAGTGTCTGGAGGGCACGGCACAGGTAGCCGAGGTGTGCCTCAGCCTGTGGGACCACCCAGAGCTCGCTGACCTACTCATTTCCATTATCACCCTACAACCTGCGAGTCCCGGGCTGGGGGAATCCACTCTTCTGTCCGTGCCTGCGCGGACGAAGAGGATGTGCCTGTGGACACGGAAGCCTCCAGCCTCTCGCCGCTCTCCAGCTGCTGCTCCGCCTCCTTCTCCCGAACACTGGCCCGCACCATCAGCTGAGGAGCTGAAAGTGTGCAGGCGGGCCATGTTAACGGAGACAGAGCTCCTTCTAGAATATAAGCCATGGCTTCTCCCGGATCTCGCTCAACAACTGAAGGAGGTTCCACCGGGACCTCTTACACCTCTCCTGGAGCCAACTTCTCTGCCTCCCATCTGCCGCCGTCATTCAAGGAAATCCCGGTGAAGGAACGCCTCTACCGCTTAGTCGGCAGTTTCTCCCCCATTGAGCCAGACAACTTCCGCAGCAGTTCCCTCTTCGTGTCTCTCTTCGCTGGCTGTCCTGTCAGCCCACTCATTCTCCTTTGCTGCTGCAACTCCCGTCTCCTCAACGTCTCCTCTCGCTGCTGAGAGCTCAGTCGTTTCTTCTCTGGCTCCGCCCGTCACTGTGTCAACAGGGGCAGCTCTCCATGTTCCACTGAGGGGCCCACATCTACCAAAGTCACGGAGAGGGCTGATTTCCACCCAGCTGCAGCAGAAGACATCGCACCCAGGGAATTCAGGCAAGTGTTTTTCAACTCTCATTCCATTAAACATGAATTATCTTGCCTGATTCCCGGTGGTGAGGCTCAGCCAATGCAGTTCTCTGAGTCATCACCATCTGCTGCAGCCATAAACTGTTTAGCTGCTCTCTTCGTGTCTCCTCCTGTCCCCCTTGAGTGTCCGCTGTCCCCAGGACTGAGCCACTGGGCTGTGGACGAGCCTGCGGCCCTGGAAGACCTGGTTCCATCCCTGCAGCCACGGTTTGGATGGAGGGAGAGCGCTACGACCATCCTGAAGCCTGTGCTGACGATAAAGCGTCCCTCGGCCTCAGCATAACAGGATCCAGTGCCAGCAGGAAGCTGACCTCCTGTGTCCACGCCGGGCGAGCCACCTGTGTGGGTCACATTGCTGGGGGGTCCCGGGACTGCATCCACCACCATGCCTGTTGCTGGGGCCACTGCAGCAGAGCCGGAGTTGGACCTCCAGAGAGCCGGGCCCGAGACATCATCACCTGGATCGACAGAGTCCTGGACGGTGGTGGAGCTCAAGCTCAGGCAAGTGCTCTCCTTTGTTTTTATTGTTTTAATTTTGGAGAAATCTTGGTGGGGAGAGCCAAGTGCAGCCATCAGCGGTACCTGAGCTCACCTCGTCGGGCTCCACTGCTGCCGGTGACCCTGACCCTGCTTCTCTGCCTCTCCTGTCTGAGCTTTTCTGCAGGGTTGCCGCGGATCATCCAGCTTCACCAAGAGTCTCTGTGGGTACAGCCTAACTGCCCGATATCACCGTGGGTCCAGGTCCTCCTGCCGAGGTCATTGCGGGTGTTCCATCCCAGCCCGGGACCTCCGTGGGTGCTGTTCCCCCTCTGGCTGAGGTCTTTGCGGGTGCTCTGCCCCAGCCTGGGGATTCCGAGGGTGCTGCTTCTCCATCTATTGAGGTCGTTGTGGGTGCTCCATCCCAGCCCGGGTCCTCCATGGGTGCTGCTTCCCTTCCTGCTGAGGTCGTCGCGGGTGCTCCGTCCCAGCCCGGGGCCTCCGTGGGTGCAGCTTCTCCTCAGTCCAGGTCCACCAAGGGTGCAGCTCTGGCCCAGTCCGGGTCCACCGGCGGTACAACTCTGTCCCAGTCCGGGGCCATCGCAGGTGCAACTTTTCTCCAGCCCGGAGCCACCACGGGTGCAACTTTGCTCCAGCCCGGAGCTACCACGGGTGCTACTATGTCCCAGTCCGGGACCACTGAGGGTGCTGCAGAGTGGTCAGATGCCGTCGTGGTCCCCTCTCCTCTGCCCAAGGCTGTTGTGGTTCCCTCTCCTCTGCCCGAGACTGTCATGGTTCCCTCTTCTCTGCCCAAGGCTGTCGTGGTTCCCTCTTCTCTGCCAGAGGCTGTTGTGGTTACCTCTCCTCTGCCCGAGGCCATCGTGGTTCCCCCTCCTTTGCCTGAGGCCGTTGTGGTTCCCCCTCCTCTGCCCGAGACCGTCATGGTTCCCCCTCCTCTGCCCGAGGCCGTCGTGGTTCCCTCTCCTCTGCACGAGGCCGTCGTGGTTACCTCTCCTCTGCCTGAGGCCATCGTGGTTCCCTCTTCTCTGCCCGAAGCCATCGTGGTTACCCCTCCTCTGCCCGAGGCCGTCGTGGTTACCCCTCCTCTGCCCGAGGCCATTATGGTTCCCCCCTCCTCTGCCCGAGGCTGTCGTGGTTTCCCCTCCTCTTGCTGACATCGTCGTGGTTCCCCCTCCTCTGCCCAACATTGTCATGGTTCCCCCTACTTCGCTGTCCTTTTCTTCATTGGGCCTCCCCATGGGGGAACTGCCTCCTGGGCCACCCCTTCTGTTTAGGTAGCTAAAAAACCACCTGTCAGACTGCGCTGTTGGGTTGGGTGGCCCATATTCTCCAGCAGGCCACCCGACTCTTACCACCTCACTGTCTGCCAGGCCTGGGACTTTGGCCGGTCACTGGACCTGTCTAGCCCTTTGGTCCAGGGGGCCTAGGTCCCTGATTTTGTCTGGTGTGGATCCTGAGTGGGGTTTTTGTTTTTTGTTTCCTCCTAGCCTGGGTTTTGCTGAGGTGTGAGTCATGGGAGTTCTTACTATTTTCACTGGTCTGCTTTGGTACCTGGGACCCACCCGGGGTGGTTTTTTTTTTTTCTTGTCTTTTGGTTGGGTGGGGTCTTAGTGTGGGTGGGCTCTTGTTTTCCTTTTGATGTTGCCCGAGGTGTTTGGTCTCCACCCCTTGAGAGGGGGGAAGCTCTGTCACGATCTGAGCATAGGGGATTTCACCGTGCTCTGTCTCTTTGTTTTTCCTCATTTGTATAATATTGTATTTTGGAGTTCTTGGCCAGTGATGTTATTTCTAGTTTGTTTTTCACGTATTTGGTATTGTATGATTTATTTTCCTGTTTACATTCAGTGTAGTTTTGTTATTTACATATTTGGGTGCTTTGTTTCCGCTTTATTTTGCCAGTGTCCTCTCTTTTCTTTCTCTCTCTGGAGTTGCAGCTGTCAGGAGCACTTCTGGGCTTCTTCCTGATTGTGGGCGGTGCTCCTGTCAAACTGTCAGCTCCCTCTTCCCTCCTCATGACTCACAGCTGATTGTCATTTTCTCCCCAGCCTGCTCATGTGATTCACACCGGTTACTTTTTGTGTTGTTTCTAATCCTATTTAAGGGCTATTATTTTCATTTCTCGTTGCAGGAGTCTTAAGTTTCCTTCTCCCGTCTCCACCAGAACTCAGCCCTTATTCTGGTGCGGAATCTGTAAGTTTATTTTGTATTTCGGTTTGAACACTGTTTTAGTCTTTGTGTTTGTTTAATAAATTTCACAACTGCAGTCCTGCACGTGGGTCTCACTTCTTTGCCCTGAGAGGCAATTAATGACACTCACAGTCTTGCCTTACTGACAGGAGGGCAAACTTACCAACAGCTGCTTTAACGTAATCTCGTGTTGGGTGTCTGCAGAACCTTAAAAAGTCTTAACTATCTTAATTATCTTCAAAATGATACTCTTTCAAGGATCCGAAATGTGTCACAAATACAATAAATAAGTCATATGTTGTGTTGTGGAGTGAAATTTTTGTTTCCAATTATGTCAGTTCATAATTACTTTTTGTATTTTGGCATGAGAGAATCAGTAGTAAGAATTTGGTCATGGGAAGGTGCTAGTTATGTATGCATGTTAGCGTCTTACTTAAAAGGGTCAGTGACTGCACTTTTTCCACAGTTTACAGCTCCCACAGGTCTTAATGAAATGTTTGTCACATATTTTGGTCAGAATTTCTTCTTAATTATTGCAGCATAATTGTTAATCATCTTTTGTAGCTTTGCTGAGAATGACCCGTTTTGGTGCATGACTCTTTAATTCTCATTTTACTCCACCCTCCCTCTTACATCACTATTGCTAATTTTAGCTGGCTTAATCCTAGCTCCTAGCTTGGAACCAACTAATTTAAATTTGTCCTAAAGAAGGAATGAAGTAATGCATCACTGGTGGGCAGACGTATGCAGTTTCAGCTAGCTGTCTTGGTGATGCTGACGGTTCAAGTTAGCATCACGATGAAAATATTACAATATAAGTCAGAATGACATGAGCTATATTACTGACTGTGTATTAATGAACCAGGTGGAAATGACTGAAATCTAAAAAAAAAAAAAATAGCAATATAGAGGCAAGCTTCCTCGTACCACTCTTAACTCTTAAGCTAACACCTCGTACCACTGTTAGCTCTTAAACTAATGCCTTTGGCTCCTCACCTATTTACATGACAGATGGCTAGACTGGCCAATAATAGACCAGTGGGCAGGTATTGAGGCTAGTGATGTTTACCTTTTATTGACGTTTCCCATTTTTTTGGCATACAGGAAAATATTCAGAAGAATTAAAATGGCTTCTTGTAGAGAAAAATGAGAAAAAGAGAGTTTTTTTAAAATATTTTTCCGATAATCATGTGACCAATAGACAAATGTCAGAAGGTTAAAACCTACAAAAACACAATCTTTCAGTCATTGACACATTTAAACATCTTTATCCTTGGTAGGAGAAAATTTTACCACAAGTACTCAGTTTCGTGTTTCAGTGAATAATGTGCTGAACTTACCATCATGCTTTCATACACTTCTTGGTATTTTGGGAATGTAAGGTCTTAAATTTAATCAGGTAGTCTTAAAAAATCTTGGATCTCATGTCTGTAATCCTGCAGATATCCTGTCCTTAGTAAACACGTGTTGCTTTTCGCATCATTCAAGGTTGTATTATTTATTTGATTAGTAGTAATAGCGGTCCCCTATTTTTCATAATGAAATGGAAAAAGTACACTCAAATAGTCTTAAGATGTACTGTACAAGAAAGACGTTAAAGGGCTTCATATAAATGCATCTTCTCCTCCTAAGCACCTCGTGTCCCATCTTCAAAAACAACCAGATTATAGCGTGTATGTGCTGCCTTTGAGTGCCTGTCTGTCAAGTGTAAACGGCTGTAAACAAGTTGCGTGTGTCAGCAGAGCCGCTTGTTGAGACATATTTACCACTCCATGCTGTCAACAGTTCCACAGAGCGCTCGGAGTTACAACTGCCTTGCGAGGCACATGAAAGTGATGGATGAAAGTTTTCCTCTCCCTGGGTTCGAGGCTGAATTAAATTGAAAGCTACTGTTTATTCCCCCAGTGTCTCATCGCGGAATCAGGTTTGTTTGCAATTGATTTAAGCCAGGGGGGTCTTTTGCACAGGAAGGGCTAAGGTTTTCGTCTTGATAGAAAAGATGATTGAATTTGTTTTGTCTCGCACATTCCTCCGCTTGCTCCCTTTTCCATCCTTTGCTTGTCGGTAAATCAGATCATCTCTCTCCCCTGTCAACACATGCTCCTTGTTGAGCAGTCAAAGTTAATTTGCAAACATGCCCTTCAACTGTTTCTTCCACGCCTCTTCCTCTTTCTACTGTTTTTTTTATGCCCACTGCTTTTTAGAAATTCTCATAGTTTGTTCTTTTGCTGTGAGTTCTTCTTCTTCATTCAAAAAGAAACAGCTTTCTTACTCACTTTCTCCAGCTGGTGAAGGTTCACATGTTGCAAAGGCTTTGATGAGATGATGAATCTTGTCTGAAGGAGGCGATGTCTCACACCATCTCAGAGGAATCCCCGGCCACACCTTGCCATGATGGAATTTGATCCCCGGGTAAGGGGAGCTTGTCAACTGGATTTCCTTTGTAGAAGAGCCAACCGGAGTCTGTGGACTTCCTGTGGGGAAACAGCCACAGAGTCATTATTCATCATCCAAGGCTTTGCTCGGGCCCATCAGGCACTCTCCCTCGGCAGCAGTCCATCTCTGCAGCCATTCATCATTGGCCTGAATGTAGCTGAGAGTGAAAAAAGTGCGAGACACTTAGGCCCTCTCCGAGTGAGGCCCTAATGAAGGCCCCTGGTCCACTCTCGTACAAACACCTCAGCGATATTAAGGTAGGTCAATTATTGTGTCGCTCCCAGCCAGCCATCAAGATGTGGGCACTCCATTTGCGTGTGTACAGTTTTAAGTCAAACTCATGGCGCAATGAAATGTGCATAGGACATAACCAAAACTATACAGATTTGATTTTTTTCTATACTTTTACAAGGCCCATATTGTGCAAGAATTTTTTAAATGGGTTTTGACCTTATGAAATATTGCCATGGGTCACATGAATACTGTTAGAATTTCAAGACTCTCATTTCATGGATAAATACACATTGACTTATTTTATTGAACAGGTGGATTGCACTTCCTGGTTAAAAGGACGTCATATTCCAACAAGTCCACCCTTCAGTTTTCTAAGTAAACATTGCAAAAGCACCTTGACTGCCTCCTTAAGCTGTTCGAGGACGAGGTTTGTACGGCGTAAATTTCCAGTCCGTTAAGCTCCGTGGTTGAATGCATGCAACCCAAATATTGTGATCACGATTGCGTGTGAGGGCTACGCATGCACAAGATCCAATCTTTCATTACAAAAGGTGGTGCCACCAACACAGCATACAAAGTTGAACAGAAAGAAGGGGACGTAGAATTACAAAGAAGCATGACAAGACGAGACCAGAGAGAAAAAGAAAAGACACCTGGCGGTAAAAGTAGTAAAGTAGTAAACACACACTACTGTATATATACAGTGGTATGAAAAAGTATTTGCCCCTTCCTGATTTCTCATTTTTTGTATGTGTGTCACACTTAAATGTTTCAGATCATCAAACAATATTAAATATTAAATATTACACTGTGGGGGACCATCCATCCATCTTCTTCCGCTTAATCCTTTTCGGGTTGTGGGGGGGCTGGAGCCTATCCCAGCATCTTTGGGCAAGAGGCAGGGTACACCCTGGACAGATCGCCAGTCTATCACAGGGCCAACACAGAGAGACAGACAACCATTCACTCTCACAGTCATACCTAATGACAATTTAGAATCCCCAGTTTGATGCCAATTAACCTAACTTGCATGTTTTTTGGGATGTGGGAGGAAACCGGAGAAATCCCGGAGTAAACCCACGCAGACATGGGGAGAACATGCAAACTCCACACAGATCACTGTTGGTCAGGGGCTGGGATCGAACCCAGGATCCCCTGGCCAAGGGTGAGTTGCTGTGCTGCAGCAGTGCTAACCACTCCGCCACGCGCTGCCAAGACAATACATTCTCCACTGAGACTGAATGGCTCAGAAGGAGACGCATAAAGGCTGTTAAACGGATATGCAGGACAGACTGTGGTTTTCTCCATAGGACCACATGATAATACGCATTCTCCTCCAGACTGCATAATAATGCACCGACAGGCTGGGTGACAAAGGGAATTGTTATTGTAAGTGTATGTATTGTAATGTGAACCCCCCCAGGTCATGAGGCGCGTTTGTATGGTATAGATAGATAGATACATACTTTATTTCAAACAAAAAAGACAAGTGCGATAAAGTGACAGTATACAGTGCTCGAAAGAGAGAAGGAAGAAGTGAACACTTATTAACTCCAACTCCTCTTTTCCATAAATACAACCCATGTGAAATATATACAAATTACCTCATTTCAGACCCCAAGTAAACGATTAACTATATTTTGTACATATCAACATTAACACCCATCCATCCCAACATACATGCAGTCCATACATCAAAACCCAGCCCCAAACAACACAGATATACACAGTACTGTCCCACCTACCGTTCCATAGTGTCCCAAAGTGAACATAGTGCATCGTACATATAAATACTACCCTTCTAACATATATTCTTTCAGCAAATAATGTTTATACCTATTTTTGAATCGGTTTCTGTTTGTACATAGTTTCAGTTCCAGCTCCAGACTGTTCCACAAATCCACCCCACAGACAGATATGCACAGACTTTTCTTAGTTGTTCGTACCTTAGGTGTTGTAAAGTTTAAGTCTCCTCTCAAATTATAATCATTGTCTCTTTGTTTGAATATTTTTTGTATATTAGTTGGGAGTTGATTATTAATTGCCCTGTACATTACTTGTGCTGTCTTAAATTTAACTAAATCCATGAACTTTATGACATGTGACTTTAAAAACAACGAGTTGGTATGGTCTCTGTATCCAACATTATTTATTATCCTTATAGCTTTTTTTTTTTGTAATGTGCATATTGGCTGTAGGCTGGTCCTGTAGGTGTTTCCCCAGACCTCTACACAGTAGTTATGATAAGGTAGAAACAGTGAATTGTACAGTAAGAACAATGATTTATAGTCCAAGATGTGTCTTGTTTTCCCCAGTATCCCTATACATTTTGCCAACTTGGCCCGGATGTGACTGATGTGAGGTTTCCAGCAGATTTTATTGTCTAGTGTCACCCCCAGAAACTTATTTTCCTGTACTGTTTCTATTCTGGTATCATCTATCATTACCATTATTTCATGATTTATTTTATAATTTCCAAACAACATAATCTTTGTTTTTTTCAGATTTAGAGATAATTTATTTTTGTTGAACCATTGCGTTTATCTTTTCATTTCAGTTGTGACCACCTCTAAAACCTGCTTCAAATTCTCACCAGTGCAAAGGATATTTGTGTCATCCGCAAACAAAATAAATTTCAGAATTTTTGATACTTGGCATATGTCATTTATATACAAGATAAAGAGTTTGGGTCCCAAAACTGACCCCTAGGGCACACCACAAGTGATGTCCATGAAGGGTGATTTGTGCTCACCAATTTGTACAAATTCTTGTCTGTTACTTAAATAACTTTCCACCCAACTCAGTCCGACCCCTCATCACATACCTTTCCAATTTCCTCAGTAAAATTCTGTGGTTGATAGTGTCAAAAGCTTTCTTTAAATCTATAAATACTCCTACAGCAAACTTTTTTTTATCTGTACAACTAGTAATTTCTTCTATAAGTTTGATCAGTGCCAAAGATGTAGATTTATCTGCTCTATAACCATACTGGCTGTCTGTAAGGAGGTTGTGTTTTTCAATGAAATCATCCAGTCTCTTAGTGAAGATTTTTTCAAGTATTTTGGAGAATTGTGAGAGTAAAAAGACCGGCCTGTAATTTGTGAAATGATGACTGTCCCCTGTTTTGTATAGTGGTATTACTTTTGCTATTTTCATTTTGTTTGGAAAATTACCAGTTTGAAATGACAGGTTACAGATGTGGGTGAGTGGTTTAACAATTCCTTCAATTACTTTTTTCACTATTGTCATGTCAGTTTCATTCCAGTCAGTTGATTTTTTGTTCTTAAATTTACTCACAGTCTCGATAATTTACTTTTCAGTAACTGCACCCAAAAAGATTGTGTTTGGATTTCTATCTTCTATTTCATTCACAGAACCACTTGTTGTTTGTTTCTGGTGTCACTATTGATTTTGCTAATTCAGGACCAACGTTTACAAAAAATTTATTGAAACCACTGACCACATCCTCCATATTATTTAACAAATTGTCATTTTCAATAAAATACAGTGGTACCTCTACTTACGAACGTCTCTACATACAGAATTTTCAGGTTACGACACGCCTCAACGGGAAAATATTGCCTCTTGGTACGAAAGAAATTTCAGGATACGAAAGGCAAAAAAGTACGCGTTCCTCGCAGCTCCCGTAGTTTACCGAACGTAAACATACTTGTAGCTGCTCTGCCATTGGCTATCGCCTAGCATCTTCCTGGTATCCCATTGGCCACGAAGTGTTCGGGCAGTTTTACGTGTGTGTACAGTACAGTATTAACTTTTATTCACTATGGGCCCCAAGAAAGTGATGGAGATAAGTGGAAAAGGAGAAAAGAAGAAGAGAGTTTTTTTGTCCATACAAACAAAGCAAGAGATAATAGAAAGGTATGAAAAAGGGATGCGTTTGGTTGATCTCGCCAAAGAAGATGGCCGTAATACATCTACGATCGGCACGGTATTAAAACAAAAGGAAGCCGAAGGATTGTTAAAAGCCGACAAAAGCAAACGTCCTTGGATCGGTTCTTCAAAAAACGTCAGGCAAAAACCACTGATGAGAGAGAACATGAACCAAAGAAGGCAAAAGGTGACGACGACGACGATAGCAGTTAAAAGGTAAATGAACATAATTTTTATTATTCTTTACTTTATTCTTTGTTTTTTTAAATTATGTACAACTCTCATTTTATGTTTATTGTGCAGTAATCTAATTGTAACATGTATTTGTTACATGTTTTGATGCATTTTTATGATTTATAAAAAATTTATGTCCGAATTTTGGGGGGCTTGGAACGGATTAGGGCATTTACATGTAAAACGCGTCTCTACTTACGGAATTTTCACGTTACGAAAATACTAACGGAACGAATTAATTTCGTAAGTAGAGGTACCACTGTATTCTGGATAATTAGTATTCTTTGATCGGTTACTAATAATCCCATTGAGTACTTGCTATATTCCTCTCAAGTTATTTTTATTATCCTCTAATATTCTGTTGTAGTGTTCTTTCTTACAAGTCCTCATTATATTAGTAAGCTTGTTTTTATATCTTTTATATTTGATCTCAGCCTCTACCATTCTGCACTTAATGAATTGTTTATATAACATATTCTTCTTTTTACATGCATTTAGTAACCCCTTGGTGACCCAAGAAATATTTTTCTTTGTTGTCTGTCACTGTATTGTTTTATAGGACAGTTTTTATTGTAGAATGATTGAAATATTTCTCAAAATTTATCATATGCTTTATTTATATCATTTTCATCATAAACTATCTTCCAGTCTTGCATTAATAATTCCTTTGCCAGTAAATACATAGATTCTTCAGTTCTTATTCTTTTATATTTAATATTTTTGGTAAACTTTTTCTTCCTATAATCACATTGATAGACAACAAAAATCGGCAGGTGGTCACTGATATCATTCAGTAAAAGCCCACTCATGATATTATTTTCCATAATGTTTGTGAATATGTTATCTATTAGTGTGGCACTGTGTGACGTGATTCTGCTAGGTCTGGTAATTGTTGGATGTATGCCCATACTGTACATTGTGTTGATAAATTCTTCTGTCAAACTATGTTGTTTTGAATTCATAAGATCTATATTGAAATCCCCACAGATGAACATAACTCTATGAGTTAGTTTTGCATACATTTTTTTTCCATCCAGTCCTTAAATAAGTCAATGTTTGATCCAGGTGTTCTATATACACAGCTCACTACTATATTCTTCACATTGTCCAGACAGATTTCTATTGTAATATATTCAAATAAATCATCCACAGTTACTGACAAATTTTCAACATCCTTGTATTGCAAGCTCTTGTCAACATAAATTGCAACTCCTCCTCTTTTTTTCACTTTTCTATTTATATAATTTAATTCATAGCCATCCATGGTAAAATCCACTCCTTTCTCTTCACTGAGCCACGTCCTTGATATTGTCATAATATTGAATGGCTCTTTAAACTGATGTAAATAATCTTTAATGTTTTTAAAGTTGGCATAGAGACTTCTGCTGTTGAAGTGGATCATAGAAATATTGAAATCAGATATGACCATTGTGTTAAACTGTTCATCCGTGTAGTAACTACAGTTATTAGTGATGGAGCTAAATAAATTATTATCAGGGTCTATGTTATATTCTACGTCCTGTGGGTTGTGATCCGTATGTTCAAAAACTTTCAGTTCCTGTTGTTCCTGTTTGTTGATCTTTTGTTTCATGTTGTTAAATGTCCTGATGCAGACGAGTGTGATCCTTCAATGTCTTACAGTTATCATTTGTTGCTGTCGACTCCAGTTCATAATGTTCATTGTTATTTGTCCAGTTCCATAATATTATGGATGTTAATAACCTTGGCTTCTTCAGGTTATCCATTTAATTTGATGTATATTTTACAGTTTGTGTTTTGAATCTTGTTCTGCTTTCTCATATATCTTGCTTTTCTGGCTATTTCTGTGTTTTTTTTTGTGAGGTGCTCGTTCGTGTAAATGTTCGTTCCTTTCAGTTTTCTACCTTGTTTTAGCAGCGCAGTCTTGTGTTTTCTATTGACAAACCTCATGATGACAGCTGGTTTGTCGCAGTTTTTCCTGGGCAGAGGGTGGCAGGCCTCAGTGGTGTTACAGTCCAGCTGGATTCCTTTGGACTGCAGGAAGGCCGCCACTTGTTGCTCTGTGGATTCGGCTTCCAGCGCATCGAGCCTCCCTCCGCTGTCTGCAGCCACCGCTCGAGCATATGATCAGGGTTTAATGTAGAGCCCTGTGATGATCACGTCGTTCACCTGGGTGTACTGCTCCAGGTCCGACACTCTGCTCTCCAGATACGCCAGCCTCTTGTCCTTCTTGGCGTTCTGGATCTACAGCACTTTCACCTCCTCGAGCAGGCCCAGGATGTTTTTTTGCTGCAGCTTAACAGCAGAAATCTCTTCAGCCAAGAAGTCGAGCGATCTTTTAATATTGTCCACCTCCTCAGTCTGCTGAGCTTTCTTAGGACCCATGATCCCGGACAATGTATGTTGACTGAACAGCTAATGACAGCTTTTTAGCTAGCTGAATGGCGGGCCGCTCCCCTCCGCTCTCGTTTCCCAGTCCGTAGATGCCGCTATTGGCGTCTTAAATCAGACAGGGGTCAAAACTAGGATGTCCAGTTCATAATCCAAATTCAGTTCTCAGAAGTTCTCAGAAGCCAAAAAAAGTAGTCATAAACCAAGCACCAAAACACAGAAATCCACTGACTGACAGGATCTGACAGCAGGTTGACAGCTGTATAAAAGAGGGATACCAACGACCTGGGTTATTCTTCTTGTTGACTGATGATAGAGAGAGAGTAATAGTCTGCTCTGCTCCAGCTCACTGCCTCGCCTGCTCATTCCTCTCTCTACACTGGTGACCCTTGACGCATAATGGAACTCGACGCAAACACCCCGGTGACGACCCGGACTGGAGGCACCAGCACCGCGTGCACCATTTCGGTCAAGCTCCCAGACTTTTGGCTACATGACCCAAAGTCTTGGTTCCTCCACACTGAGGCCCAGTTCGCGCTCCGTGGAATGACACCAAATACCACGTGGTTGCAGCACTGGACGCACGCACAACACAGCAGGTGGCGAGCCTGCTCCAACAGCTCCCAGCCCATGACAAATATGACACTCTCAAGACCGCGCTGACCCAGCGCTATACGCTTTCGGACTGCGAGAGAACGGAGAGGCTCCTGACATGCTCTGAGTTGGGAGACGGGTCGGCGGTCGAATTAATGGAGAAGATGTTGGTGTTGATGGGCACAGATGACGGACATTTCCTCTTTGCCCACCTTTTCCTCCGGAATCTCCCGACAGCGGCCAGAGCGGTCCATGCCAATTCGCTGCTGCTGGCCACGCGCAACTATCGGGCGCAGCCACAAGAGGCAGATCGGATTATCCTGGCAACCAGAACCTTTGATGTGAACGCAGTGGCGTTGGAACCCAGTGAGATGGCCAGCGGGGGCAAGGAGTCAGTGACGGTGGCCGCAGTGGAGGTCAAGAAGCACCGGAAGGACATGCTCTGCTTCTACCACCGCCATTTTGGAGAAGACACACGCCAATCCGTGCCACCGTGCCAGTTCAAGCACTCAGGAAACGCAAGAGCCGGCAGTTGGAAGCAGCTGTGACCACCCGTGACACAAACAGGCTGCTCTATGTGACGGACTCACGCTCAGGGAGACGGTTCCTTGTGGACTCCGGCTCCTAAAAGAGCCTCATCCTGCCGTCCTACGCAGACAGGCTGGCGGGAAGTAGCAGCCCCGAGCTGGCGGCCTCAAACGGCTCAGACATTAAGACCTTTGGTGAGAGGACACTGACTATATCCTTGCACGGCCGTAAATACCAATGGACATTCGTCATAGCGGCATGTAACTTCCCGATTTTGTGCGCAGATTTTTTGTGTGCACATGGACTATTAGTTGATGTGGCTAACAGACGCCTGATTAACGCAGTGTCTTTTGATTCTCTGCCCTGTACAGCTAGAGGAGCTGGGTCCACAACACTAGCCAACGTCACAGCTCCAGGGGGTAAGTTCCACACACTACTCACCCAGTTCCCAGCACTCACGGTTCCGACGTTTTTGGTGGCCGTCACTAAACACGGGGTGGAGCACTTCATTACCACCACGGGGCTGCCCATTTTCGCACAACCTTGGTGCCTGGACGCAGCTAAACTGGCCAGTGCGCGCAAGGAGTTCGCCAACTTGGAAAGGTTGGTAATCATCAGGCGCTCAAACAGCCCATGGGCATCCCCACTACACATGGTGCCTAAAGCCGAGGGATCGTGGCGACCATGTGGAGATTTCCGCAGATTAAACAACGCCACAGCACACGACCGCTACCCAATCCCCCATATTCAAGATTTTTCCGTCCACCTCACCGGGGCACATATTTTTTCCAAGGTGGACCTGGTCCATGGTTACCACCAGGTCCCGGTGCACACGGAAGACATACCCAAAACGGCAGTAATAACCTCATTTGGTCTTGTTGAGTTCTTACACATGCCTTTCGGGTTGAAAGGCATGGCGCAAACATTCCAGCACATGATGGCTGCAGTGCTGCGCAATCTGCCATTTGTGTTCGATTACCTGGATGACATCCTGCTGGCCAGCGCGTCCGAGGACGAACACATAGCCCACCTCAGGACGGTTTTCCAGAGGTTGGAGGAGCACGGGTTAATAATCATCCCGGCGAAGTGCCAGTTTGGGGTTACAGTAATCGATTTTTTGGGCCTCTACATCTCACCGGAGGGCGTGATACCCTTACCGGACAAAGTACGCACAGTGGCAGATTTTCCCTGGCCTCAGACAGTCAGGGCGCTGCAGGAGTTTTTGGGGATGGTTAACTTTTACAACCGTTTCCTCCCCTGCGCAGCCCAGCTCATGCAGCCGTTGTACGCTGCGCTTAAGAAACGGAAACCGGCGGACAGAGTCGACTGGACTCCTGAGCGAGAGCAGGCGTTTTCTGAGGCCAAAACAGCCCTAGCGAACGCCACACTACTGGCGCACCCGGGCCCAGCGACTCGGATAGGGCTCACTACCGACACATCGGACGAGGCCATATGGGCCGTTGTGGAGCAGCGTGTCGCCGGTTCTTGGCAGCCGCTCGCATTTTTTAGCAGGTCTTTGCGCGACAATGAACATAAATACAGCGCGTTCGAGAGGGAGTTACTGGCTCTCCACCTGGCCATATGCCACTTCCAGTTCTGGCTGGAAGGGCGCAGCTTCACTGTGTTTGTGGACCACAAGCCGCTAACGTATGCTATGGCCAAGGTTTCGGAACTATGGTTGGCCCGGCAGCAGAGACAGCTGGCCGCGATCTCGGAGTTTACGACCAACATTCATCATGTGGCCGATAAACTCAACGTGATGGCAGACTACCTCTCACGTGCATTAGTGGCCCCAGTCTACATAGGGATAGATTACACGGCCATGGCTGTCGAGCAGCAATGCGGACGTTTGTGTGCTCCAGTCTGGACCTACAGGTTTAAGGCTGGAGAGCAGAGTACTGCAAGACAGGGCCCCCGCCCCAATCTGTGACGTCTCCACAGGCTGCCCGCACCCGGTGGTCCCACGCGCTTGGCGCTGCTGCATTTTAGAGTCGGTTCACTCCCTAGCGTATCCAGGAGTGTGCTCGTCAGTCAAAATGGTGGGAGCAAAGTTCGTCTGGCCGAGCCTGCACAAACAGGTGAAAGAGTGGGCTGCAGCCTGCGTAGCGTGCCAACGAGCCAAGGTGCACAGGCCCACAAAGGCCACCATTGAGCCGTTCCATGTCCCAGCTAAGAGGTTCGACCACATTCACATGGACCTCGTGGCCCCCCTCCTGCCATCGCAGGGGTTCACACACCTCCTGACAGTGGTGGACTGTACCACGCACTGGCCTGAGGCGGTGCCACTAGCTTCCACCGCGTCCGCAGAAGTTGCACATGCTTTTTTGACGACATGGGTGGCATTCTTCGGCACCCCTTTGGACATCACGTTTGACCGGGGCCCGCAGTTCGTTTCCGACCTCTGGTCCACGATGGCCCGGCGCCTGGGCGTCACAATTCATCACACGACCGCATACAACCCGCCAAGACAAATGGGTTATGTGAGCGTTTCCATAGGTCGCTGAAAGCAGTGCTCAGGGCTTCACTTACGGATGCAAATTGGGTGGACCGGTTGCCGTGGGTTGTATTAGGGTTGCGTTCAGCACCGAAGGAGGATTTGGCTTCCTCCCCAGCAGAGCTTGTTTTTTCCCAGCCGCTGCGGCTCCCCGGAGAATTTTTGCCTGACAACCCTGCGCCGAACACTGATCCATCCCCACCTTCACTACATAACGCAGAGGCAGGGACAGTACCCGGCCCGGTCCACCACTGTTTTCCCCACGCTTTCGTGCCAAGGACCTTGAAGGATGCGTCATTCATGTTTGTCAGGCACGATGCCCACCAGATCCCATTGCACTGCCCTATGACAGCCCGTTCAGAGTGTTGGAACCTGGGAATAAACATTTTGTGTTAGATTTGGGGGGACGCAGAGAAACAATCTGCATAGACAGGCTTAAGCCCGCCTTCATATTAGCAGATGAGCAGGTGGTGTTTGCCCGAGCTCCTCGGCGCGGACGACCCCCACTGAGCACTCCCCAGGTAAATGACTCGTCAGCTCAGTTACAATGGCATGGTGAAGATGTGTTTCTCCTAACCCCCCCCCCCCATGTCCTCCCCCCATGTCCCCCCCACTGCTGTGCGATTTGTCCACTAAATATGCATTGAGGGTTTTTTTGCCTGCAATCAAAATTTCGCTTACTCATTAAGCGTCAATTTGATAAAACATGTTTTTTTCTCTCGCCTATTGTGTCATATTCTTTCTTTTCTTTTTTTCCTTTCTTCTTTATGACTGGCGCCTAGCGGCTGCCCCGGCCTTGGATGCGCTCTGCAGAGCGTGCCCAAATGCCAAGTCACGTTTCGTTACCTTGTATTCATACATGTGTAATGACAATAAAGTTGAATCTCAATCTCAATCTCAGATGGACGCGCCTCCAGGAGCGCACCAACGACACAGCAGCGCCTTGGAGCCTGCGACCCCCCCGTTACAGCCACTATGGACGTCGGCTGAAGCCCACAGGACATGAGGATTAAGGCCCAGTCTGGGTTTTTGGTGGGGGGGGGGGACTTAGACAATTTATTCTCCACTTAGACTGAATGGCTCAAGCGGAGACGCATAAAGGCTGTTAAACAGATACGCAGGACAGACTGTGGTTTTCTCCATAGGATCCCATGATAATACGCATTCTCTTCCGGACTGCATAATAATGCGCCGACAGGCTGGGTGACAAAGGGAACCCCCCAGGTTGCGAGGCGAGTTTGTATGGTATAAAAGAGAGATGCTAGCGACCTGGGTTATTCTTCTTGTTGACTGATGATAGAGAGAGAGTAATAAAGTCTGCTCTGCTCCAGCTCACTGCCTCGCCTGCTCATTCCTCTCTCTACAAGACAAAGATAACACAAGTAAACACAAAACAGTTTTTAAATGAAGGTGTTTATTATTAAGGGGGAAAAAAATCCAAACCTACATGGCCCTGTGTGAAAAAGTGATTGCCCCTTAAACCTAATAACTGGTTGGGCCACCATTAGCAGCAACAACTGCAATCAAGCATTTGCGATAACGTGGAGGAATTTTGGCACACTAATCTTTGCAGAATTGTTGTAATTCAGACACATTGGAGGGTTTTCAAGCCTGAACCGCCTTTTTAAGGTCATGCCACAGCATCTCAATCGGATTCAGGTCAGGACTTTGACAAGGCCACTCCAAAGTCTTCAATTTGATTTTCTTAAGCCATTCAGAGGTGGACTTGCTGGTGTGTTTTGGATCATTGTCCTGCTGCAGAACCCAAGTGCGCTTCAGTTTGAAGTCACGAGCAGATGGCCGGACATTTTCCTTCAGGATTTGTTGATGATCTGAAACATTTAAGTGTGACAAACATAAAAAAATTAGAAATCAGGAAGGAGGCAAACACGTATATATATATATATATATATATATATATATATATATATACTGCTCAAAAAAATAAAGGGAACACTTTGAAAACACATCAGATTTTAATGGGAAAAAATAAGCTGGATATCGAAATTGTGGCAGGCTAGTCCAGCTTACTCAGATTAAAAAGTGTTTACTCAGATTAAAAAGTGTTTACTCAGATTAAAAAGTGTTCCTTTAATCTGAGTAAGCTGGACTAGCCTGCCACAATTTTGATATCCAGCTTATTTTTTCCCATTAAAATCTTATGTGTTTTCAAAGTGTTCCCTTTATTTTTTTTTTTTGAGCAGTATATATACTGTATATATATACACTACCGTTCAAAAGTTTGGGGTCACTTAGAAATTTCCTTATTTTTGAAAGAAAAGCACTTTTTTCAATGAAGATAACTTTAAACTAATCAGAAATACACTCTGCTAATTGCTAATGTGGTAAATGACTATTCTAGCTGCAAATGTCTGGTTTTTGGTGCAATATCTAGATAGGTGTATAGAGGCCCATTTCCAGCAACTATCACTCCAGTGTTCTAATGGTACAATGTGTTTGCTCATTGCGTCAGAAGGCTAATGGATGATTAGAAAATCCTTGTGCAATCATGTTAGGTCTGCAATGCTGTAATTGCTGCAAATGGAGGATTCTTTGACGAAAGCAAAGTTTGAAGGAAAAAATTATTATTTCAAATAAAAATCATTATTTCTAACCTTGTCAATGTCTTGACTATATTTTCTATTCATTTTACAACTCATGGTGGTAAATAAGTGTGACTTTTCATGGAAAACACAAAATAATCGTCTGGGTGACCCCAAACTTTTGAACGGTAGTGTATATATATATATATATATATATATACACACACACACACACACACACACACACACACACACACATATATATATATATATATATATATATATATATATATATATATGTACACACACACACTACTCACAAAAACTTAGCTTTCTGGTGAAATCTCAGGATGCACCTAAAATGCACTATAACCTTTACAGGTGAACTTAATTTGACCCTCTCTAACCTTTTGAATGCACATTTCCAACGGTTCAGTGTTTCAGTACTTTTTGCATAACTTGCTGTTCTCTAACAAGGTGCTTAACGGCAAAATTCACAACAGGTGTTTGATCCATAAATAGACGAATAAATTTTCTGGTTCAATTAGAATTGGTATGTAAACAGTCCTCTTCATCATGCTGTTCAAATTTTGACATCATGAGACCAAGATGACACCTAACAATTGATGAACAGTACCTCACCATTGCGAGGCTTCAAACAGGATGTAATCAGAGGGTAGTGGCCACTGAGCTTAGAGTGTCACAGAGTGTCATCAGCAGGTTGCAACAGAGAGACCGAAAGAGTCACAGAATGGCAGAGAAGTGGATGTCCTTTGGCCACATCCCACGCTGATGGCCGCTTCATTGTAAACAGTGCCCTGTGGAACCAGATGATGAATGCCACTCAACTCCAGGCACATTTCATTGAGGTGAGAGTCACCCAAGTGTCACATCAAACTATTCAAAACTGTTTACATCAGCGTGGTCTGCTGTTGGATATTTCTATTAAAATTAATCTGAGTCGAGACTTCCGGTTATGGCTGCCACGTAAGACGGACGTGTCTCACTCTGCTCTGCTCCTGGAGAAAAAAATCGGCAAATAACTCTCTCATTTGGGACAGAACGTATCCCAGCGTTTGGGCGAGGATATGTCGGCGAAGCCTAAGGCTGGAAAACCAGGTAAAGGAAAAAGCAAGCCGCCGAAACAGTCCAAATTAACGGACTTTCAGGTCTGTGACGCAGCAAACAAAACTCCATATATGGCGGAGGAGGCTGGCAACGGTGCGATATCTGCGGGGAGCGGCGCAGATGCGCTGATGGCTGCCATGAGTTCAATGAGAGCGGACTTTTCCTCTAGATTTGATGGGATTATGACAGCGTTGGAAGGAATAAGAAAGGAATTGGGTGACTGTGTAGAACGAACGGCGCAGATGGAGCTCCGTCTCGCTAGTGCTGAAGATGACGTCACCCGTCTTCAATTAAAGGTGCGCACTTTGGAAAAAAAAAAAATGTCTAGAAGATAATATTTTGGATTTGGAATCTCGGTCGAGACAGAATAACTTGAGGCTGGTGGGTCTTCCAGAGGAATCAGAAGGTCGGGACGTATATTCCTTTCTGGAAAAGTGGATTCCGGAGGTGCTGGGCAGCGAGGAGTTGCAATCAGCAGTGGTTCTGGAAAATGCACATCGTATTGGCCCACGGAGAGATAAGGGACCGCCGAGGACCTTAATTATGAAGTTTCTTAGCAACAGAGACAGGATGAAGATCTTCAACGCTGCACGAGCTAAAGGAGAGATTAAACACCAGGATCAGCAGGTGCGGTTCTACCCAGATTTGGCCACAGGAATCCAACAATTGAGGAAGCAGTTTGATCCCATACGTAAGGAGCTGCGCAACCTTGGGATTCGTCATGGTGTAATCTATCCTGCGAGACTGCTGACCACGTATGAGGGCAGAACCCACATCTTCAAGACCTCAGAGGAGGCGCAGGAGTTCATCAAGAAGATCAAAGAAGAAGAAGAGACTGGTGGGAGCTAAGCATGAACAAAATATAAGGTAGAATAATTAAGCATTTGCACAGGCATCTGACTGACTTGAAGTAAATAGCAAGTTTACAAAATATAGATTGTATTATATATTAAAAAAAACAAAAACAAAACAAACAAAAAAAAACTATGATGTACAAAGTTGTTAAAAATTTTGGAGTTAAGTTGGAAAACTACAGAGGAGAGTTAATGTCACGTCATTAAAAGCAGTAGAGTTAGGGTGATTGGGAGGATGAAGAAGGAGTGGCTTAGGCTGTTCCCCGTGGGTGTGGAGCGGTCGATGGCTATATCGGGAGACGGAATTTTTCTTTTGATTTTGGGGGGTTCGCCACAAGTGTGGGAAGGGGGAATTTGTTTGTGTGTAGTTTGTAGGATGATGTCACGCCGCGCCATTCATCAGCGGCGCCACCTGCTCACGCACCTGCTACTCGTCAGCGGCGAAGGATAAAAGCCGCCTCGCCCTGAGCGTCGGCCTGAAGCCGTAGACTTCGTTTCCTTTGCATGGACTTCTACCACATTCTCTTCAGCATCCTCTTTACCGGTAAGAAGTTCACTTACCTCATCTCTCCAGTCTGCTCCCCTGTGCACAGGTGGATTCCTCGGCGGCGGACAATCCCGTCCCTCGTCTCTCCTCGCTGCTGCACCGAGCCCTGCAGGTGGCTGTCTCCCGGGCTTCCATCCTTGAAGCGCCAGTCATCTGCCCAAACAAGTAAGCTTCTCTCCCTCGCCTATTCTCCTCCCGTGTTGGTGTGTGCTCATCACCCTGTGTCTGATTTCTCCCATAGGGTTGCCGGCTGAACGGTCTCCTGCCTCTGGGTCCGAAGCAGACGCCCCCACCAACACATTAACATTCTGCAGACACGCACCCAAACATCCCTGTTGTTAATAAACAGTTTGAACTACTCTGAGCCTGTGTGTGTGCGTCTCCTGAGCCGAACGTTATGTCAGTACGGCTTCAGCAGAGCGGCTCGGCGGACGGCGGGCTCGCACACCGGTTTACCATCCTCGAGGCTCGGGTGGATCAGATTGTTTATCAGCAACAGGTGGTTCTTAACCAATTATTAGAACTGACTAACCGATTGAACCGCTTGGACCCCCAACAGCCGTTCCTCCCGACTCGCCAGGGTGGCGCGGCTCCTGCTGTTCCAGCGGCCGTCCAGCCGGCTCCAGTGGCACCGGTTCGGCTCACGCCGATTCCGACCCCCGCCCGCTTTAGCGGTAAGCTCGGCGGAGCGCGGGGGTTTATTATGCAGTGTGAGTCCGTGTTCCACCGTGTGCCCGGAGATTTTCCCTCGGATCACAGCCGAATTGGTTACATAGGGAATCTTCTGGAGGGGCGTGCGTTAACTTGGACCTACGCCGTAATGGCGAGGCCCAGTTATGCCACCCTCACCTATGACCAATTCGTGAGGCGCTTTCTGGAGGTCTTTGACCACTCACAAACCGAAACGGTCCAGGTCGATCGGCTTCTCGCTCTCCAGCAGGGAAGCCAGTCGGCAGCGGACTACGCGGTCGACTTCCGGGTAGCGGCGGAGGAATTGGGCTGGGAGGAACGCTCCCTCTGTGGCCTGTTCCTCCGCAGCCTCAATAGTGATCTGAGGGATGAACTGGCTGGTCGGGATATCCCTGGGACGCTAGCGGAGCTGACGTCCTTAGCGATAAGTTTGGATAACAGGCTGCGCGAGCGCTCCTCGGGGCGGAGGTCTTCTTCTTCTCGCCCTCGTGGAGCCTCGCCGCACCTGTTCCAAGCTCGCCCCCTGGCGGCGCCGCCAGCATCGCGCCCCGAGGAGTCGGAGCCGATGGTGACGGGCTGGACTAAACTTTCCCCTGTGGAGAAACAACGCCGCCGTGAGTTGGGCCTCTGCATGTATTGCGGAGGCGACCAACACACCGTGGAGTGTTGCCCACGGAAAGCCAGTCGGTGGGGTCCGCGAGTCACTGTTGGAAGCCTCGCGGATGTCAATCGGTTAGGATCACTGACTCAATTGAAGCTGCCCATCCGTTTCTGCCATAACCCTACTGGGCACCTCACCCACGCACTGGTGGATTCGGGCGCAGAAGGCAGCTTCATTTCACAAAGCCTGGCAACCCGATTGGGCATCCGCTGCCAGGCACTCAATACTCCCATCTCCCTAATCCACCTCTCCCGTGCCACCCTCGGGAGAGTGACACATCAAACTGTTCCCCTACCGGTCATCATCTCGGGAAACCACCGGGAGGAAATGACCTTCTACGTCCTTCCCAACTCTGTGTCGCCCGTCATCCTGGGGTATCCCTGGCTCCGCCTTCACAATCCGGTCCTGGATTGGAAATCAGCTGGGATCTCGGCATGGAGTACGTTCTGTATGGGCACCTGCCTTCAGTCCGCTGCCTGCTCTCCGTCCGCTCCTCCCCCTGCGACGGACGCTGCACCCCCGGACCTGTCTCTGGTGCCCCCAGAATTTCACGACCTGGGTATGGTGTTCAGCAAAGCGAAAGCTATGTCTCTTCCCCCTCATCGGCCCTATGACTGCGCCATCAACCTCCGCCAGGGGGCTCCCTTACCTTCTGGTCGCCTTTATAGCCTGTCTGCGCCGGAGAAGGAGACGATGAACGCCTACCTGAAGGAATCTTTAAGTGCTGGGATTATCCGCCCATCATCGTCACCCGTGGGGGCAGGGTTCTTCTTCGTGGGGAAAAAGGATGGGTCCCTCCGCCCTTGTATCGACTACCGGGCCCTCAATAATATCACGGAGAAGGACCGTTACACCCTGCCTCTCATGGACACTGCTTTCCACTCCCTCCAGGGGGCGACCTGGTTCACCAAGCTGGACCTACGCAGCGCTTACCACCTCGTCCGGATCCGGGAGGGAGATGAGTGGAAAACGGCCTTCCGTACCCCGAACGGCCACTTTGAATATCTGGTGATGCCGTTCGGGTTGACCAACGCTCCTGCAGTCTTCCAGCGCCTCATAAATGACGTCCTCCGGGACTTCATTGGCCTTTTTGTGTTCGTCTACCTGGACGATATTCTCATCTTCTCCAAGTCCAGGGATGAGCACCAGGTCCACGTGAGGCGGGTCCTCCAAAGGCTGCTGGAGAACCGTCTGTACGTTAAGGCAGAAAAGTGTGAATTTTACGCCAGGAGCACGTCCTTCCTGGGGTTCATCATCGCCCACGATAGGGTGCTCCCCGACCCAGAGAAGGTAAAGGCGGTGGTGGAATGGCCCGCACCTGCATCCCGGAAACAGGTGCAGCAATTTGTTGGCTTCGCCAATTTCTACCGCCGCTTTGTCCCCAACTTCAGTGCCATCGTGGGACCACTGACCCGCCTCACGTCCCCGAAGGTCCCGTTCCGGTGGACCGAAGAGGTCGCTGCCGCCTTTGAGGCGCTGAAGGCGGAATTCTCCTCCTCCCGGGTCCTTCGCCAGGTCGACCCCGCGCTGCAGTGCATCGTAGAGGTAGACGCCTCGGACACGGGAGTGGGAGCAGTGCTGTCCCAGCGGTCACCGGACGATGGCGCCAAGCGACCGTGCGCCTTCTTCTCCCGGCGCTTGTCCCCGGCGGAGAGAAACTACGATGTGGGGGACAGAGAGCTCTTGGCCATCAAGCTCGCCCTGCAGGAGTGGCGCCACTGGTTGGAGGGGGCAAGCCTGCCGTTTGTGGTCCTCACGGACCACAAGAACTTGGAATACTTACGATCTGCCAAGCGCCTGAACGCCCGCCAGGCGCGCTGGTCCCTGTTCTTCGCCAGGTTCCAATTTTCCATCACCTTCAGGCCTGGCTCTAAGAACGTCCTGCCTGACGCCCTCTCCAGGCAGTTCGCCCCCGTGGAGTCGGAGGAGGCGCCCCACTCCATCCTGCCCAGGTCGTGCGTCGTGGGAGCCATCTCGTGGGACATTAAGAGCAAGATCCGGAAGGCACAGCAGGTGGAACCTGACCCTGGCGGCGGACCGGAGGGGAGGCTGTTCGTGCCATCCGCGGTCCGAGGAGAGGTCATCCACTGGCTCCACACCTCCAAGCTCACCTGTCACCCTGGCACCTCCCGGATGATAGATCTCCTCCAACGGTCCTTTTGGTGGCCAGGCCTGCGGAGGGATGCAGCCCGCTACGCCCGGGCTTGCCCAATCTGTGCCACCTGCAAATCGGGAAATGCCCCTCCAGCGGGTCTGCTCCAGCCCCTGCCCGTCCCTGGCAGGCCCTGGTCGCACATCGCTCTGGATTTCGTCACCGGACTCCCCATCTCCAACTCCTATGACACCATCCTGACCATCGTGGACCGCTTCTCCAAGGCCGTGCACTTCATCCCCCTGCGAGGCCTCCCTACTGCCCTGGAGACGGCGGACCTCCTCGTCCAACACGTGGTCAGGCTGCATGGGATTCCGGTGGACGTGGTCTCGGACCGGGGCCCCCAGTTTTCATCTGAGGTTTGGAGGTCATTCTGCAATGCCATCGGAGCCAAGGTGAGCCTCTCCTCCGGCCATCACCCCCAATCCAACGGGCAGTGTGAGAGGACCAACCAGGAGCTGGAGGCTGCGCTCCGCTGTGTGTCCAGATCCAAACCCGCGTCCTGGAGCAACCATCTTGCCTGGGTTGAATATGCCCACAACACCGCTCGCTCTTCTGCTACAGGGATGTCCCCCTTCAAAGCGTCCCTGGGTTACGACCCCCCGCTGTTTCCGGAGCAGGAGAGTGAGGTAACTGTCCCGTCAGTTAGGGCCCATCTCAGGCAGTTCCGCTCCACCTGGGCTGCCGCGCGCCATGCGCTATTACGCACAGCGGAGCGCAACAGGACTGTGGCGGACCGGCGTAGGAGACCTGCCCCGGCGTACAGAGTTGGGCAGCTTGTTTACATTTCCACCCAGGACGTCACTCTAAAAGGCGAGAGGAGAAAGCTGGCACAGCGCTTCATGGGTCCCTACCCCATCACCCGGATCATCAACCCGGTGGCTGTGCGCGTGGCTATTCCCCCCTCCCTCCGCATTCATCCTACTTTCCACGTGTCGAAGGTGAAACTGGCGGTTTCTGACCCCCTTTGCCCTCCTCCTGCAGCGCAACCCGCGCCCCGGATGATTGGTGGCCATCCGGCCTGGTCCGCTTCCTCCATCCTGGACTCCCGGCGCCGGGGTCGTGGGTTGCAATACTTGGTGGACTGGGAGGGCTATGGGCCCGAGCATCGACAGTGGGTGCCCCCGTCGTTTGTGTTGGACCCATCGCTCATCGCGGACTTCCACCGAGCGCACCCGGATAAGCCATCGCCAGGAGGCGCTGCTAGAGGGGGGAGTACTGTCACGCCGCGCCATTCATCAGCGGCGCCACCTGCTCACGCACCTGCTACTCGTCAGCGGCGAAGGATAAAAGCCGCCTCGCCCTGAGCGTCGGCCTGAAGCCGTAGACTTCGTTTCCTTTGCATGGACTTCTACCACATTCTCTTCAGCATCCTCTTTACCGGTAAGAAGTTCACTTACCTCATCTCTCCAGTCTGCTCCCCTGTGCACAGGTGGATTCCTCGGCGGCGGACAATCCCGTCCCTCGTCTCTCCTCGCTGCTGCACCGAGCCCTGCAGGTGGCTGTCTCCCGGGCTTCCATCCTTGAAGCGCCAGTCATCTGCCCAAACAAGTAAGCTTCTCTCCCTCGCCTATTCTCCTCCCGTGTTGGTGTGTGCTCATCACCCTGTGTCTGATTTCTCCCATAGGGTTGCCGGCTGAACGGTCTCCTGCCTCTGGGTCCGAAGCAGACGCCCCCACCAACACATTAACATTCTGCAGACACGCACCCAAACATCCCTGTTGTTAATAAACAGTTTGAACTACTCTGAGCCTGTGTGTGTGCGTCTCCTGAGCCGAACGTTATGTCAGATGAATGTTCAACCACTCATGTTTTTGCTTCTCTGTATGAGCATGTTTACACTGCAAGGTAATCCCAAACTCTCTATTGATCATAAACCAAAGTGTTAATCTTAATTTAACTTCATGGAATTGCAGAGGTCTACAAAATTTTAAAAAACTTAAACAAGTTATGAATAAAATAAAAGACATGGGTTCAAAAATTGTGTTTTTACAAGAAACTCATCTAATAGAGGAGGATATAAAAAGAATTAGGAGTAGATGGCAAGGAAGTGTCTTCACCTCATCATTCTCATCCCGGGCCAGGGGAGTTATGACTCTCATACATAAATCAGTCCCTTTTCAAGTGAAAAATGTAATTGGAGACAAACTTGGAAGATATGTAATCATTCAAGGTTCTTTGCTATTAGAAAATATAAATCTTGTGAACTTATATGGTCCCAATATACAGTAGATGACCAAAAGTTCTTTGCTAATTTATTTCTTATTTTATCATCACTTACAGGGCAACATATAATAGCAGGAGATTTTAATTGTACATTGAATCCAGATATACGTAGATAGATCAACAGGACTGGATTGTACGCACAATGGATGTAGGATGACTATTAATCATTTTATGAAAGAAATGAGATTGTTAGATATATGGAGAGAAATGAAACCACAAGTTAAAGCCTATTCTTGTTATTCCAGTACCTACAAGACATTCTCACGTATTGATTATTTTTTGATTTCCACAGAATTAAGATCCAAGATTCAAAACTGCTTTTATGATAACATCGTGATCTCTGATCATGCACCCTGTTGTCTAATATATGTAGATAAAAAATTGACAAAGGAATCAGGTAGATGGCAATTTCAGCATAAATGGCTTCAGGATGAGGAATTTGTCAAGTATATAGAAAAACAGATAGACGAATACTTTGACATCAATACCACACAAACATCAGCATGTGTAAAGTGGGAGGCTTTCAAAGCTTTTATTAAGGGACATATTAGTTATACAGGATCAAAATCTAAGAAGACTCGAGAGGAGAGAGCTAAATTGGAACATAAAATGAAAAGTCTTCAGGAAAAAGTGTATGCAGGAAGTGATCCAAGGTTGGAGAATGAATTACTGATTTTGAGAGCTGAATACGACAAAAAATCAGCGAATAGAGCTGCCTCGAGTCTTCTAAGATTGAAACAATCTTTTTATGAACAAGGTGAAAAATCAGGAAAATTATTGGCATGGCAGATTAAACAATTAGAAATTAAAACACCAATTACTAGTATTATAAGTAACAGAACCTAAAATCTCCCTGTACGCCGATGACATAATTTTGTTTATGTCGAACCTAAAAAAATCAATTCCAACCTTGTTGAATTTAATAAAGAATTTTGGGGAAATATCAGGATATAAAATAAATAAAACTAAATCTTCAATATTAATGCTAAATGAGACCCAGAGAAATTACCCAGCCCCTGAGGTAAATCAATTCAATGTTGTAAATCAGTTTAAATATTTAGGAATCCAAATTGTGCCTAAGCTAGAATCAGTCGCCAGTGTCAATTATGAAGCTTTAATGACAGATATTAATGAGTTAACTCAGAGATGGATGTCACTACCAATGTCGATGATCGGGAGAATCAATATACTTAAAAGTAATATTTTACCTAAAATACTTTATTTATTTCAATACATTCCCTTATCACCACCTTTAGATTTATTCTCAAGAATAAAAAAAAAGTTAGTGGAATTTATATGGAACAACAGGAGGGCTAGATTACGTCTGTCTTTATTATATTTACCATTTGATCGTGGAGGTCTGAAATGTCCAAATTTTATGTTGTATTATTGGTCGGCACAACTGAGGTCTATGACATATTATTTTTCATCAAATGATCTCCATCACTGGACTGAAATGGAATCATACAATTTACCTTTACCTCTTCCCATATTCATATACTCAGATTGGGCAAAAAAATTACAAAAACAAGTTAAAAATCCATTTGTAAAGCATATGATCAAAATATGGTGTGAAGCTAAAAACTATTTAAAAGAACCACAGTTATTGTCACAATTTAGTCCAATATGGGGTAATCAATATTTTAAACCAGGGAGAGCGGACGCTGTATTTAAAGTATGGAATTTAAAAGGGATACAAAAGATTCAGGATTTATATTTGCCATGTGCAGATAACATAATGTCTTTTGAAGAGCTGAGGATCAAATTTAATCTCAATAGAACACATTTTTTTAAATATCTTCAACTTAGAAACTTTATTCGATCAAATCAAAATAAAGCTCTCACTCGACCTATTTATTCATCCTTGGAAAAAATGATGATGAAAGATAGTAAAAGAAAGGGTATTATTTCAGAGTTTTATAACTCATTGACACTATCTTCAAGTGAAAATTCACTGAAAAGATTAAACTACTGGAAAGAAGATCTGCAAACTGAAATTTCAGAGGAACAATGGGAATTGGCTTGTACAGAAGCTCAAACCAAATCAATAAATGTACGCCTTAAATTGATACATTTCAAATGGTTAATGCGGATGTATGTTACACCGGAGGAGTTAAATAAATATAACAAAAATATACCAGATACATGCACAAAATGCATGGAAAGTAAAGGAACTCTATTTCATTGTGTATGGGAATGTAGATTAATAAGAATGTTTTGGGAAGAGGTGAGGGTAACAATTGAAAAAATAATCTCAAAACAAATCATATTGAATCCTAAATTGTTTTTGTTGGGTCTGTACCCAGAAAAGCATAATTTTAAAAAAAGTGAAAGAACATTCATAGACCTCAGTTTGCTTAATGCCAAAAAATGTATTGCACTATTATGGAAAAAGACTCATAGACCAGATGTGACTCAGTGGTTAAGACAGATGTTAACAAACCTTCCATTAGAAAGAATAACATATATACTGAAATCAAAGGAAATTGTGTTTGAGAATATATGGAGACCTTTTATTGATTATGTAAAAAATTTAAACATAACTTTTGAAGAAGAAGGTGAATGATGTGTGTGGACCTTGTAAATTCCAAACTGGTGAACATAATATGTATACTTATGTATTGGATTGTCTAGACTAAACAGAGGAGCATTGTTGAAGATTTGATTTTGCTGGTGGTTGTTGGTGTTTTAAGTGCATCCTTTTTTTTTTTTTTGTAGTACTTTAGTGTTAGTGTTTGATTGTTTGTATCATGTTTGTTAAAAAAAAAAAAGGTTCAATAAAGATATTGTGGAAAAAAAAAAAATTAATCTGAGTCAGAAAGCCAGGCAGGATTGTAAGTTATGAGTAGATTTATTTTCTGGCCAGGAGAATGACAGAAATGGCCCTAGAATCCATTCACGCATCATTCTAACTTGGTCATCCATTTCTCAGTCCTTTATAGCTCCCGATGTTGGTAGAAGAGGGGAAGAGAACGTCCTTGGAGTACATCTGGAGACAAACGGGGTGTCTAGAGTCTAATCTAAGAGCCAACACGTCGCTCAGTCACACAGGAACTATACAAAATGAGCCTCAACAAAAGATAGGACAGCTGCATCATCATTTCTGCTGACCTAGTCTCACACACACTGATTCTAGGGCATACTAAAGGCCACATGAACAATGATCACATATGAACAATAAGAGTGCACAAATATATAATCAAATATGGAAATACGGTTATATGTAATTATAGAAGGTAAACATGGAATTATTCTTTCATCTGCACGTTAGACGACCTGCAAGGGTACCTGACCACACCATCAGGCACAGGCGTCATCGTCTTGCCTGGGCCAGGGAGCGTTTACACTGGACAAGGGACCAGTGGGCCTCAGCGCTGTTCTCTGATGAAAGTCAATTCACATTGAGAAGAAATGATGGCCGCCAACAATTTTGGAGACATTAAGCAGAGCGCTGTGCATCAGCCACTGTTGTCACCAGACAAGCCTTTGGTGGTGGTGTTACAGTCTGGGCAGGTGTGTCTATTCAATACAAAACTGCCCTACACCTTGTGAATGGTACAGTGACATGCCTATACTACCTGAATAACATCATTAATCCAGTCATTGAGCCCCTGCATGAACACCACAGGCCTTATTTCATCTTAATGGACGACAATGCTCCAGCTCATTAAGGTCACATCATTAGGGAACAACTGCTGGAGGCTGGGGTACCTCAAATGGAGTAGCCTGCACTTTCTCTAGACCTGAATCCCATAGAAAACCTATGGGATCAGCAGAGTCACTGTGTAGAGGCTCGTAACCCTGCACCCCACAACCTCAATGCCCTGAGGCCTGCCCTTCAAGAAGAGTGGGATGCCATGCCTAAGCAGACAATAAGTCAACTTGTGAACAGCATGAAATGTCGTTGTCAAGCTGTAATTGATGCTTAAAGGCACATGACAAGTTACTGAGACATTGACATTTTTTGTTGTGGTATACCCACCACTGTTGTTGGCTTTTGTTTCAATAAATTGTTTGAGATGAGGAAATCACCATTGCATGCTTCTTCTTAAATGCCCTATTTTCATGACATAATATCACTGTAGCGTGAACTTTTTACATTTTCCATAAATTTCACCCAAAAGCCAAATATCCCTAACTTTTTGTGAGTAGTACACACACACACACACACACACACACACACATATATATATATATATATATATATATATATATATATATATATATATATACTGTATATATATTACCACGATATACATACGGTATATATCAGTGGTGGACCCTCAGGGCCAGCAAAGCCTTGCCTAAACACTTACCAGAGTTACATTTACAACCTACATTCTTATATTTGTTCCATGAGGACGCATTAAATTATTCCCAATAGTCTATTATCTTTATTTTGTAGCTTTTCTCTTGGTTGCACTCCTTCCAGTAGTGTAATGCATGTTAGAGTTTTTTTTGTCCAATCACATTTCAGCCATCTGTGTTGCCAGGGTCAAGCAAATCTGCCTTGGGCCTTCAGGAGTTAACAGTGTGCTCTGTATGTTAAATTAACTGTTAAACTTATCCTGTTGCTTTAACCAATCCGATGTCTTCTTTGCGTCCAGGGGTACGCATAGAAGACATCCAAGAACATCGGCATTTTTACGTCTTTTGATTGGATGGTTAGACTCCACCACCCACAATGCAGAGGATCCTAGCTAGCAAAACGCCAATGCAAGGACTTGCTTAAGCAGCTATAATATACTGTATCTGTTTAAATATAATAGCTGTTTTTCCACCCACAATGGCTGACAGGGGAGAGGAAAATGATTCGGTCGCTGATATTTTAAAAAAAACACAATTTTCCAGATGGACTTTTCAAGAAAAGCTGGTCATTGTGAAGAGAGGTCGGCCAACCTCAAAGCTAGCTGGCCTGTCTCAGCCGGGGAAAGGATTTGTCCGTCACTTCCATATTAGCAACGAGTGGTATCCTTGGATTACAGGCTCCAAGGAGTGTTGCAAATTATCTTGCTGGGAATGCCTGTTGTTTGCAACTGATCGAGTAGATACTTGGAGCCAGACAGGGTTTGCAAACTTGAGCTGTCTGTCACACCATGACAATTTAGGCAACGTTCGCCAAACATATAAAAATTGGTCTAAAACGCTGGGATATGCCGAAATTTTCACTTTTGGCCGTATGCATCGCTTGTCCATAATGATTTGGACATATACATAACGTATTAGTAACTTATATGGAATATTTCCATAACTTAATTTAAACCAACTAATGCTTAACATGTTGCCAACATTCACAACTTATGCGCAACAATAGTCTAACTTCTGCATAGCGCAGTCATGCCAAACTGCCGTTGCCTCCCGATCCATGAATCCTAGGTGTGCAGAGATCATCTCTGTTCAACCGAGATGATTCTCCCCTCCAAAGACCAAGCGGGGGGGGGGGGGGCATGACCAACCTAGCAGAGCTGTCAAATCTGTCAGGTCAGTCATGCTTAAAACAGCTGATGTGACACATCAGGAACATCAGATAACAGTTTTCACAACCTGGCTCAAAGGCACGTGAACTGATGGTGATAAAAAAAAAGTTTATTTTCAATAAAGTGAAAAAAAAAATAAGATAATGCATGGAGTGTGCTTTTGCTGGGAGGCGCAGCCAATAGGAAAGTGTGATTTATCATGGAAAACAGCTGCGCTCTGCGGATCTGTGGATCCAGTCCAAGCTGATTGGATTCACCTCCTCCGGTGTTCTGACATTTTGGCATATCTATCAGAACAACACTGGACAGCTGATGGCACACACTTTAGTCAAATGGAAAAACCCTGACAGGTCCCGTTATACAAACAAATGTGTGTGTGTGTGTGTGTGTGTGTGTGTGTGTGTGTGTGTGTGTGTGTGTGTATGCGCTGCAGGCAGAGAGCTGTGTATATGAGTTTTTCCTGTGAACCAGCACTGCAAAAATGCCATTTGTTCCCTGAATGCGGGACATACAGACGTGGACAAAATTGATGGTACCCCTCCGTTAATGAAAGAAAAACCCACAATGGTCACAGAAATAACTCGAATCTGACAAAAGTGGTAATAAATAAAAATTCTATGAAAATTAACCAATGAAAATCACAGTGCTTTTGAATTGTGGTTCAACAGAATTATTTTAAAAAACAAACTCATGAAACAGGCCTGGACAAAAATGATGGTACCCTTAAACTTAACATTTTGTTGCACAACCTTTTGAGGCAATCACTGCAATCAAACGATTTCTGGAACTGTCAATGAGACTTCTGCACCTCTCAGCAGGTATTTTGGCCCACTCCTCATGAGCAAGCTGCTCCAGTTGTCTCAGGTTTGAAGGGTGCCTTCTCTAGACGGCATGTTTCAGCTCCTTCCACAGATGTTCAATAGGATTTAGATCAAGGCTCATAGAAGGCCACTTTAGAATAGTCCAATGTTTCGCTCTTAGCCATTCTTGGGTGTTTTTAGCTATGTGTTTTGGGTCATTATCATGTTGCAAGACCCATGACCTGCGACTGAGACCAAGCTGTCTGACACTGGGCAGCACATTTCTCTCTAGAATACCTTGATAGTCTTGAGATTTCATTTCCTGTGCCAGATGCAGCAAAGCAGCCCCAGAATATAACAGAACCTCCTCCATGTTTCACAGTAGGGACAGTGTTCTTTTCTTGGTATGCTTCATTTTTGCATCTGTGAACACAGAGCTGATGTGCCTTGCCTAAAAGTTCCAGTTTTGTCTTGTCTGTTCATAGGACATTCTCCCAGAAGCTTTGTGGCTTGTCAGCATGCAGTTTGGCAAATTCCAGTCTGGCTTTTTTATGATTTCTTTTCAACAGTGGTGTCCTCCTTGGTCGTCTCCCATGAAGTCCACTTTGGCTCAAACAATGACGGATGGTGCGATCTGCCACTGATGTACCTTGACCTTGGAGTTCACCATGAATGTATTTAGAGGTTGTTCTGGGCTTTTATTTTACCATTCGTATTATCCGTCTCCTCCTGCGGCCACGTCCAGGGAGGTTGGCGACAGTCCCGTGGATCTTAAATTTCTGAATAATATGTGCAACTGTAGTCACAGGAACATCAAGCTGCTTGGAGATGGTCTTATAGCCTTTACCTTTAACATGCTTGTCTATAATTTTTTTTCTAATCTCCTGAGACAACTCTCTCCTTTGCTTCCTCTGGTCCATGTTTAGTGTGTACCACACTTTAACCCTTTAAATAGGCCGACTGACTAATTACAAGTTTGTAGACACCTGTGATGTTAATTAGAAGACATCTTGGTTGAACATGTCCCTATGGTCACATTATTTTCAATCTTTTCTAGGGGTACCATCATTTTTGTCCAGGCCTGTTTCATGAGTTTGTTTTTTAAAATAATTCTGTTGAACCACAATTCAAAAGCATTGTCTGATTTTCATTGGTTAATTTTCATAGAATTTTTATTTATTACCACTTTTGTCAGATTCAAGTTATTTCTGTGACCATTGTGAGTTTTTCTTTCATTAACAGAGGGGTACCAACAATTTTGTCCACATCTGTATCAGCCATACGCTGGATACATTGGAAAATTTTCAGCATGCAGAAAATTAATTTTCAGAGGAGCTCAGCGAACTTCGCTATAGCATGCTTCAGCATTCTTCAGCATGCTCTCAGCTTAGACAAAACTTATAACTGATTTGACGTACGCCAGCGTATTCTCCAAACTTTTCATACGTTTTGGCTGCCTAAATCGTCTAGGTGTGACAGGCCCTTAACCAAGGCAGCAGCAAGACACCAAAGCACAGCTGCCAGCCGGACACTTACAAGCAACAGTACTTTTAAACCTTTGGGTGGATCTGCAGCTCAGTGAACAAGTGTGCTGGGAAATGGAGCTCCACAACGAAAAGGTAAAGATTTTTAAAACTTTAATTTTACATTTAAAGATATCTTTAGACATCCTTTGTGTGGATGGCCCTATAGGCTATTTTTATGGTGTTTGGTATGAATGGCACTTAAATCGGGTAGATCACTACTGAAGGCCTAGTTGTAAAATACACGGTCCACCACTGGTATATATATATATCACAAGATACATTTTCTGTATATTCTACAGTTTTGATAACCACATAAAAAGGACCATCTCTTTTTTTTTATATTTTAAATTACATACTGAAAAAAAATCAATTGTACAAATTGAACAAATTTGTACAAATTGAAAAAATGGCAGTTTGAAGACTCTCATTCTGGTCTGATTTAATCTGTTTGCTACTATGTAAAAATATTTCAGATTGGCTATGATCTGAAAATCAAAGGCACAAAAGGTAATGGAAAAAATACACGTGATGACTCAACTTTTTTCATTATCACTACTTGACTAATTAAGATTCAAAGATTTTTATTTGTCAATACTTCTATATGTACAGGACATACAGTAGAATTGCAATGCTGTTTCTCTCTCTCTTACTGGTGTGCACAATTTGTAAGACAAGACGGAATAAGGATGAAAAACAACAACAATCTGTGTATAGTAATTCTACCCGAAATGCAAATAATGGCAAAAACACAGCAATCCTATGTACAGTAAACCGTAATACCGGTAAATTGCAAGTTCAATGTGGTAACGGGGGTGCAGACAGTGACAGATTAGTCTGTGCATGATCAGTATTGCAGTGACAGACAGCAGCAGGTATGGCATTTGTGCAAATGGTTGCAGTCAGGTGCAAGACATACAGCAGCAGATGTAGTACTGTTGGTGTACCAAGTCTTTCTATGCAAAGAGCTCCTCAGCTGTAGTTGTTGTGTGGGTGAGTGTGTTACAGTCCAGGGGCAGGGGGCGGGGGAAGAAGTGGGCAGAGTTCAGGGTCCTGATGGCCTGGTGAACAAAGCTGTTTAGCAGTCTTGTGGAGTGGGCCTGGCAGCTCCAGTACCTTCTCCCTGAGGGCAGGGGGCTGAAAAGGGAGTGTGAGGGATGGGACGTGTTGCCTGCAGTGTTGATGGCCCTGCGGGTTAGGCGGGTGTGGTAGATGTCCGAGAGGGAGGGCAGAGGGGCACCGATGATCTTTCTGGCTGCTTTCATTGTGCGTTGCAGAGTCTTCCAGCAGGAGGTGGTGCAATTTCCGTACCACACAGTGATATGTGATAAATTATTAGAAATTAGATAATTGACTTCCGGTTATGGCGGCTACGTGAGAGGACATGTTTCACTCTGCTATGCTTCTAGAGATAAAAATCGGCAAATAACTCTCTTATTTGGAACTGAACTTATCCCAGCGTTTGGGCGAGGATATGCCGGGGAAGCCTAAGGCTGGGAAATCAAGTGGAGGAAAAACAGAAACGCCGAAACAGTCCAAACTAACGGACTTTCACGTCTGTGGCGCAGCAGGAAAAGCTGCGGATATGGCGGATGAAACTAGCGGTGGTGCGGTGACTGCTGATGACGACGGCAAGGTGCGGTGCCGGCTGCCATTAGCTCAATGAGAGCAGACTTTTCCGCTAAACTTGATGGGATTATGGCAGCGTTGGATGCAATGAGAAAGGAATTGGGTGACTGCATGCAGCGAGTGACGCAGGTGAAGCTTCGTGTTTCCAGTGCGGAGGATGACGTCGGCGGACTTCAATTAAAGGTGCGCACTTTGGAAAAAAAAAATAAATGTCTGGAAGATAATGTCCTGGACTTGGAGTCCCGGTCGAGACGGAACAACCTGAGGCTGGTGGGTCTACCGGAGGGAGCCGAAGGTCGTGACCCATGCTCCTTTTTGGAGGGGTGGATCCCGGAGGCGCTGAACAACGCGGAGCTACATTCATCAGTCGTCTTGGAAAGCGCCCACCGAATTGGCCCACCGAGAGATAACAAGGCAGCACTGAGGACGCTAATTATGAAGTTCCTCAGCTACAGAGACAGGATGACGATCTCCAACGCGGCGCGAGCCAAAGGAGAAATTAAATACCAGGATAAACAGGTGCGGTTCTACCCAGATTTGGCCACAGGAATCCAACAATTAAGGAAGCAGTTTGACCCCATCCGTAAAGAACTGCGCAACCTTGGGATTCGTCATGGAGTGATTCACCCTGCAAGACTTTTGGTCACATATAAGGGCAGAACACACATCTTCAAGACCCCTGAGGAGGCGCAGGAGCTCATCAAGAAGATCCAGGAAGAGACTGGTGGGAGCTAAGCATGAACAGAATATAGGGTAGAATATTTAAGCATTTACATAGGCATCTAACTGATTTGAAGCATATAGCAAGTTTACAAAATATAGATTGTATTACATATTAAAAAAAACAAAAAACAAAAAAACTATGATATACAAAATTGCTATAAAATTTTGGAGTTAAATTGGAAAATTACAGAAGAGAGTTAATGTTACGTTATTAAAAGCAGTAGAGTTAGGGTGATTGGGAGGATGAAGAAGGAGTGGCTTTGGCTGATCCTCGTGGGTGTGGAGCGGTCGATGGCTATAGCGGGAGACGGAATTTTTTTTTTGATTTTGGGGGGGTTTACCACGAAGGTGGGAAGGGGGAATTTGTTTGTGTGTAGTTTGTAGGATGAATGTTCAACCACTCATGTTTTTGCTTCTCTGTATGAGCATGTTTATATTGCGAGGTAATCCTAAACCCCCTATTGATCATAGACCAAAGCGTTAATCTTAATTTAACTTCATGGAATTGCAGAGGTCTACAAAATTTAAAAAAACTTAAACAAGTTATGAATAAAATAAAAGACATAGGTTCAAAAATTGTGTTTTTACAAGAAACCCATCTAATAGAGGAGGATGTAAAAAGAATTAGGAGAAGATGGCAAGGAAGTGTGTTCACCTCATCATTTTCATCCCGAGCCAGGGGAGTTATGACTCTCATACATAAATCAGTCCCATTTCAAGTGAAAAATGTAATTGGAGTCAAATTTGGAAGATATCTAATTATTCAAGGATCTTTGCTATTAGAAAACATAAATCTGGTGAACTTATGTGGTCCCAACATAGATGATCAAAAGTTCTTTGCTAATTTATTTCTCATCTTATCATCACTTACAGGGCAACATATAATAGCAGGGGATTTTAATTGTACATTGAATCCCGGTATAGACAGATCAACAGGACTGGACTGTACACACAATGGATGCAGGATGATCATTAAGCATTCTATGAAAGAATTGAGATTGCTGGATATATGGAGAGAAATGAAACCACAAGTTAAAGTCTACTCTTGTTATTCTAATACCTACAAGTCATTCTCACGTATTGATTATTTTTTGATCTCCACAGAATTAAGGTCCAAGATTCACAACTGCTTTTATGATAATATTGTGATCTCTGATCATGCACCCTGTTGTCTCATATATGTAGATAAGAAATTGACAAAGGAGCCAGGTAGGTGGCAATTTCAGCATAAATGGCTTCAGGATGAGGAATTTGTTAAGTACATAGAAAAACAGATAGATGAGTTCTTCAATATTAATACTACACAAACATCAGCATGTATAAAGTGGGAGGCTTTCAAAGCTTTTATTAGGGGACATATTATTAGTTATACAGGTTCAAAATCTAAGAAGACTCGAGAGGAGAGAGTCCAATTGGAACACAAATTAAAAATTCTTCAAGAAAAAGTGTATGCAGGAAGTGACCCAAAGTTAGAGAATGAATTAATAATTCTGAGAGCTGAATATGACAAAAAATCAGTGAATAGAGCTGCCTCGAGTCTTCTAAGATTGAAGCAATCTTTTTATGAGCAAGGTGAAAAATCAGGAAAATTATTGGCATGGCAGATTAAACAATTAGAATCTAAAACACCAATTACCAGTATTATAAGTAACGGACAGGTAGTTGTAGATCCTTTAGAAATTAATAGAGCCTTTAGAGATTACTATGAAAAATTATATGATACAAAAAATGAAACTGACTTAACAAAACTAAATGGGTTTTTGGACGGACTATTTATACCGTGTATTCCAAATGAAAACAGGGAGATACTGGAGTCTAAAATTAGTCAAGAAGAAGTTGGGCTAGCCATTGATAATATGAAATCAGGAAAAAGTGCAGGACCAGATGGTCTTCCAGTTGACCTTTATAAAAAATTTAAGAATAAATTAATAAAACCTTTTTTGGAAATGGTTTTAGAAGCATTTCAAAATAGTAATTTACCATCATACATGAATAATGCCTTAATTATACTGTTGCCAAAACCAGGTAAACCCTCTAATAAATGTGAAAATATGAGACCAATAAGCCTATTAAATGCTGACCTTAAGATAATCTGTAAAATTTTAGCCAGACGAATACAAGAAATATTACCAAATATTATTAACCGAGATCAGAATAGCTTTATAAAGGGAAGACAAGGCTTCCATAATGTAAGAAGATTATTCAATATTATTTACTCTAATAAAGAAGCACCGGATACAGCTCTCCTATCATTGGACGCCGAAAAGGCCTTTGATAGGGTCGAATGGCCCTTTCTTTTTGAAGTCTTACAAAGGTTTGGACTTGGAAATAATTTCATAAAATGGGTTCAGATAATATATAATAATGCTACAGCAGAAATCCTAACAAACAGTAATATCTCAAAATCAATAAGAATCAATAGAGGATGTCGACAAGGCTGTCCACTTTCACCTTTACTGTTTACTATGGCAATTGAACCTTTAGCGATGGCAGTACGTTTACATCCGCAAATATATGGAATTAAGGTTGGACCAACAGAACATAAAATCTCCCTGTATGCAGATGACATCATTTTGTTTATGTCGAATCTTAAAAAATCAATTCCGACCTTGTTGAATTTAATAAAGAATTTGGGGGAAATATCAGGATATAAAATAAATAAAACTAAATCTTCAATATTAATGCTAAATGAGTCCCAGAGAAAGCACCCAGCTTCTGAGGTAAATCAATTCAATGTTGTAAATCAGTTTAAATATTTAGGAATTCAAATTGTGCCCAAGCTGGAATCAGTCACCAGTGCCAACTAGGAAGCCTTAATGACAGACATTAATGAGTTAATTCAGAGATGGATGTCACTACCAATGTCGATGATTGGGAGAATTAATATACTTAAAAGTAATATCTTACCCAAAATACTTTATTTATTTCAATACATTCCTTTACCACCACCTTCAGATCTATTCTCAAGAATTAAAAAAAAGTTAGTGGAGTTTATATGGAACAATAGGAAGGCTAGATTACGTCTGTCCTTACTATATTTACCATTTGATCGTGGAGGTCTGAAATGTCCAAACTTTATGTTGTATTACTGGTCAGCACAACTGAGGTCTATGACATATTATTTTTCATCAAATGATCTCCCTCACTGGACTGAAATGGAATCATACAATTTACCTTTACCTCTTCCCATATTCATATACTCAGACTCGGCAAAAAAATTACAGAAACAAGTTAAAAATCCATTTGTAAAGCATATGATCAAAATATGGTGTGAAACTAAAAAATATTTAAAAGAACCACACTTACTGTCACAATTTAGTCCAATATGGGGTAATCAATATTTTAAACCAGGGAGAGTGGATGCTGTATTTAAAGTATGGAATTTAAAAGGGATTCAAAAAATTCAAGATTTATATCTGTCATGTGCAGATAACATAATGTCTTTTGAAGAGCTGAGGATCAAATTTAATCTTAATAGAACACATTTTTTTAAATATCTTCAGCTTAGGAACTTTATTCGATCAAATCAAAATAATGCTCTCACTCGACCTATTTATTCATCCTTGGAAAAAATGTTGATGAAAGATAGTAAGAGAAAGGGTATTATTTCAGAGTTTTATAACTCATTGACACTATCCTCAAGTGAAAACTCACAGAAAAGATTGAACTACTGGAAAGAAGACCTGCAAACTGAAATTTCAGAGGAACAATGGGAATTGGCTTGTACAGAAGCTCAAACCAAATCAATAAATGTACATCTTAAATTGATACATTTTAAATGGTTAATGCGGATGTATGTTACACCGGTGGAGTTAAATAGATATAACAAAAATATACCAGATACGTGCACAAAATGCATGGAAAGTAAAGGAACCCTATTTCATTGTGTATGGGAATGTAGAATAATTAGAATGTTTTGGGAAGAGGTGAGGGGAACAATTGAAAAAATAATTTCAAAACAAATCATATTGAATCCTAAATTGTTTTTGTTGGGTCTGTACCCAGAAAAGCATAACTTTAATAAAAGTGAAAGAGCATTCATAGACCTCAGTTTGCTTAATGCCAAAAAATGTATTGCACTACTGTGGAAAAAGACTCATAGACCAGATGTGACTCAGTGGTTAAGACAGATGTTAACAAACCTTCCACTAGAAAGAATAACATACATACTGAAATCAAAGGAAATTGTGTTTGAGAATATATGGAGACCTTTCATTGATTATGTAAAGAATTTAAACATAACTTCTGAAGAAGAAGGTGAATGATGTGTGTGGACCTTGTAAATTCCAAACTGGTGAATGTATAATATGTATACTTATGTAATGGATTGCCTAGACTAAACAGAGGAGCATTGTTGATGACTTGCTTTTGTTGGTGGTTGTTGGTGTTTTTTAGTGTATTTTTTTTTTGTAGTACTTTAGTGTTAGTGTTTGATTGTTTGTGTCATGTTTGTTAAAAAAAAAAGGTTCAATAAAGATATTGTGGAAAAAACATTAGGCCATGTCCCGCAGGCTTTTAAAACTGCTGTAATTAAACCCTTACTCAAAAAGCCAACACTGGATCCAGGAGTTTTAGCTAACTATAGACCAATCTCTAATCTGCCTTTCATTTCAAAAATCTAAGAAAGAGTTGTTGCTACACAATTATTTGACCACTTGCAGGGAAATGGTTTATTTGAAGAGTTTTGATATGGGTTTAGAATCCATCATAGTACTGAAACAGCCTTAGTGAAGATCACTAATGACCTCCTTATTGCATCTGATAATGGACTTGTTTCTGTACTTGTCCTTTTAGACCTTAGTGCAGCTTTTGACACTATTGATCATAATATTCTACTTGATAGATTAAAACACCATGTTGGACTTAATGGAACTTTGTTGCAGTGGTGTAGATCTTATTTATCTGATAGGTTCCAGTTTGTTCATGTCGATGAGTTTTCTTCCAACTCAAAGCTTAGTCACAGAGTTCCACAGGGATCTGTGCTAAGCCCTATTCTTTTTAGTTTATATATGCTTCTGCTAGGCAACATTATTAGAATGCACTGTATACATTTTCATTGTTATGCTGATGACACACACTTATACCTGTCAATAAAGCCAGATGATAGTAATCAATTAGCCAAGTTAGAGGCCTGTCTTAAGGAAATCAAAGCTTGGATGACTTATAATTTCCTGCTATTAAATTTTGATAAGACTGAAGTCATTCTAGTTGGTCCAAAAAACCTTAGAAATACCTCTCCAAATCAAACTCTTAATTTGGATGTGGTTACTCTTTCACTTAATAGTTCTGTGAGGAACTTTGGAGTTATTTTTGATCAACATCTGTTTTTTTAATTCACATATTAAACTTGTTTCTTAGACTGCCTTCTATCATTTGCGTAATATTGCCAAGATAAGATAAGATAAGATAAGATAAGATAAGATAAGATAAGCCTTTATTAGTCCCACAACGGGGAAATTCCAGGATTGCAACAGCACAGGGATAGCAACACTCAGAGCAACAATCAGAAGGCAAGAAAAAAAACAAGCAAGCAAGAGCAGCTAATAAACATATGTACGTATTACTATAACATATATATATATACACACACACACAGACACACAGTGCAGAGCATTGTAGCTGGATGGAATAAATATATGAATATATGAACACACAGTGCAGAGCATTGTAGCTAGATGGAATAAATATGTAAATATATAAACACCCACAGTACGGAGCATTGCAGCTAGGTGGAATAAATATGCAAGTATATAAACACACACAGTGCGGAGCAATGTAGCTAGATGGAATAATATGTAGATATATAAATATATAAACACACCCAGTGCTGAGCATTGTAGCTAGATGGAATAAATATGCAAATATATAAACACACACAGTGCAGAGCATTGTTGCTAGATGGAATGAAACAGCATAACCGTCTACTTAGTTATCCTACATGGTATGATTATGTGCCCATACATATTCTCACCCTCCATAGCGACCGGTATGTTCCTAGTTGTATGCCGGAGGGGACCATTGTGTAAGTCTATTGCATCTTTTGCATTCAAAAAACTATTAGTTTGTTACGTCTTTTTGCTATCTCTGCGAGCAGCCCTGCTTAGGTTGTACAGTCTGACAGCCGTTGGTAGGAAGGACCTACGAAACCTCTCGGTTGTGCACCTGGGATGATGTAGTCTGCTGCTAAATGAGCTCCTCAGTGCATTCAGTATGTCCTGCATAGGGTGGAACTCGGACTCCAGCAGAGATGACAGTTTAGCCACCGTCCTTCTCTCTCCTATCTCCTCCATCGGATCAAGGCGCTGCCCCAGGACAGAGCAGATAAGATAAGATAAGCCTTTATTAGTCCCACAATGGGGAAATTCCAGGATTGCAACAGCACAGGGATAGCAACACTCAGAGCAACAATCAGAAGGCAAGAAAAAACAAGAACAGCTAGTATACATATGTACATATTACTATAAATATATATATATATATATATATATATAGACACACAGTGCGGAGCATTGTGGTTGGTGAATGTGCAGCAGAAAGTCTAAGCTCTCTCTCCGCGGATGCAGCGGGCCAGCTGGATGTCTTTGGGCATGATGGTGACCCTCTTGGCGTGGATGGCGCACAGGTTGGTGTCCACGAAGAGACCCAGCGGGTAGGCCTCGCTGGCCTCCTGCAGAGCTATGACGGCGGAGCTCTGGAAGCGCAGGTCGATCTCGAAGTCCTGAGCGATCTCCCTCACCAGGTGCTGGAAGGGCAGCTTACGGATGAGCAGCTCCGTGGATTTCTGGTAGCGACGGATCTCTCTCAGAGCCACGGTACCGGGCCTGTAACGGTGAGGCTTCTTCACTCAGCTGGTGGCCGGAGTGCTTTTTCCTAGCAGCCTTGGTGGCTAGCTGCTTCCTGGGGGGCTTTTTCCTCCAGTAGATTTTACGGGCGGTCTGCTTGGTTCTTGCCATCGCCCTTTATTATTCTGTCTTATATTTCTTGCACGCCGCCTAAACTCCAGCCCGGCACCCTCGTCGTTTCCGCTACAGTCCTCCCGGTATGTCGAGTTTCTCCATTAGCACCGGGTGGCGGTTGAGTGCTAGCTAGCTCTTCCCTGCTGTATCGTCTCCTGCTGTAAACAGAGGCTCCGTCCGCCAACTCGGGAGACCTTTGGGGCGATCTGTGTGTCCATGATATATATATATAGAGTGAAAGGTGTAGAAAGAAGAAGGAAGATAAAATGCTGAGAAACTAATCCACGCTTTTGTTAGCTCTAGATTAGATTGTTGTAACTATTTATTATCAGATTGTCCTAAAACATCTTAAAAAGTCTTCAGCTGATCCAAAATGCTGCAGCAAGAATTTTAACAGGTACTAGAAAGAGAGATCATGAGAGAGGACATGGCCTAATGTTAATGAAAAATTGATTATTTGTCAAAGTCAAAGTCAAAGTGCCTTTATTGTCATTCCATTGCTAATAAACAATGCAACGAAATTGAGATACTGTTCCCTAAAAACGAACTATCACACTCATAGTTCACTCATGGATTTAACATTCTCATAATTACAACAATAAATAATGCTTGAAATAATATTACCTAAAAGTTGAATACAATATGTACATAGCAATAATAAAAACATACTGAGCGATAAATATATAAGACCATCTTATACACACAGGATTATTGCCACAAAATAACATAAAATAACATAAAATAATATCAGCAGTCTGTACGTGTTACATAAGTCCGTTCAAAATACGTACTGCTGCTGGGAAAAAACTATGATTAAACCTGGTAGTCCGGGTTTTATCGGATCTGTACCGCTTTCCTGAGGGGAGCAAGTGAAAGAAATAAATTGAAGAATAGAGCTACCAATAAATGGGAAGACTTCTTTAAATAACCTGGTAGGAACAGGGTCTAAAAGACAAATTGAAGGCTTGGATGAGGAAATTATTTTATCTAACTCTAAAAGGTCAATTGGAGTAAACTCATCTAAGCAGATATCAATTGAAGGAGTTGTAGTAGTTAAAGTATTTAAGTTAACACTGGACCGAATCTGACTGATTTTATCTCTGATAGATGAAATTTTATTTTTGAAAAGTTCATAAAGTCCTGACTAGTAAGCTCTAAGGGAATGCTAGGATTGACAGAGTCCTGACTCTTTGTCAGCCTGGCTACAGTGCTGAAAAGAAACCTGGGATTATTCTTGTCCTCTTCTATTAATGCTGAATAATAACTTGTTCTAGCTTTCCTAAGAGATTTTTTATAAATTAGAAGATGATTTCTCCAAGCTAAATAGATTTCATCTAATTTAGTTGAGTGCCATTTTCTTTCTAATTGACAAGTCTTCTGTTTTAAGCTACGAGTTTCTGTGTTGAACCAAGGAGTTAGAAATCTGTGATTATACTTTTTTTTTTTTTAAAGGGGCCACCATGTCTAGAGTCTGATGCAGAGAAGCTGTAACACTGTCTACCATGCTATCAATTACAGAAGGAGCAAGCTCTCTATAGCTTATCTCCACTGTGTTGACACATGGCATAGAGGAAACAATCTGCATAAATTTGGTAGCAGCATCATTTGAAAGGCATCTACTGTAGTAATATTTTTCTTTAGGAGCCAACTAGTCAGAAATAGTAAAATCAAAGGTTAACAGACAATGGTCTGACAGTACAGGATTATGAGGAGACACTACCAGATTTTCTATTTCTATGCCATATGTCAGCACAAGGTCCAATGTGTGGTGGAGATAATGGGTAGAATTTCCTACTTTCTGAGAAAACCCCATCACGTCTAATATTGAATTAAATGCCATATTAAGGCAATCACTATCTACATCTACAGTGTACATGTCTATTAAAGTCCCCTACTATAATCTGATTTCAGCACTAAATCTGCTAAGAATTAGGCAAATTCGGATAAAAACTCTGAGTAGGCTGATGCAGGGCGATAAACTATGGCAAATAAAATTGGGTTTAACCTAAAACTGCTAAAATGCTCAATACTGAGGACCAGGCCCTGAAAGGAATTTTAACATGTTTTTTTGCTGTACGTTAACTAGTAATTTGGGATGGTAAATTGTCGCTACTCCACCTCCACGACCAGAACGTCTGGAATTTTGACAGTTTAAATAACCAGAGGGAGTTGATTCATTTAAACCAACATAATCCTCTTGCCCTAACCAAGTCTGTGTGAGGGATATTAAAGCAATCTGATGATCAATTAACAGATCATGGACTAGCAGAGACTTGGGAGTTAGAGACCTAATATTTAACAAAGTGCATTTAATTTTTAAATTATGAGGAGGAACAGAGGCCAAGTCATTAAATTTAGAGGCTTCATGTTTAATTTGAGTTTTACCATCTTTTTGTTTAATCACTTTGGGATACTTATACATTATATTTTTATTTACTTTGGAGGGAGCAGACAATGATTCTCTGATGGGGAAGACAGGGGCTAAGTTGAGGGGTGGTGGATGAAGGGGAGCTGCAGAGAGGCGTGTAAAACTGCGATTCTGCTTCCTGGTCCCAAGTCTAAGTTGTCAAGGTTTTGGAAATTTGGATAAAAAGTAGTGCATACCCGTGAATGCCCTTAGAAACCAAGTATAAGCAAGTATTTCTGCATGGTCATAGAAAACAGGTGTAACGCAAGCATTTCTGCATGCCCGTAGAAAGTTACTGTTACCATGGCAACAGTAACCATGCTGATGCTTGCCTTTCATCTTTGACATCATCATTTGTTCAGTGATGCCTGCCTTTGATCTTTGATGATTTGTCTGTCTGGCAACAGTAACCATGGTGAAACCTGCCTTTGATGTTTGCCGTCACCACTTGTTCAGTGATGCCTGCCTGTAATCCCAGATGATGCCATAGCAAGTCCTATGATTGTAACACACACACAAACAGCCATGTCTTCATACACCCATCTGACAATGTCTTCCCGTTTGCCACCTGGAATCATTAGTTTCATTGAGTTTAATTGCAAACTCACCCTGTTCTGGCACTACAGTCTTATGGTTTATATGACGTCATGTGGACGTCATGTAGACACTATAGGAACATCAAAGGGGGGCCTATGATGTGTTAGTGCGTCCTATTGTGTGTGTGACGTCACCTAGACATCATCCTATGATCGCCGACAGCATAGGAACATCCTAGGACAGCTTGCAGACCTCATCGGAACATCATAGGTGGTCCTATGATCATGAGACACTGACAGACAGACACACTGATGCCTGCAGTGATCTTTGATGATGTCATAGCGAGTGCTCATAGGAACATCATCGGACATCAGGTAGACATCGTAGCCCATCATAGGACGTCCTATGATGTGTATCTGGCATCATATAGACATCATTTAGACATCATAGGGACCTCAGAGGCAACTGTATACTGTGCTGTCTATATGACATCATTTAGACATCACAGGAACATCGTAGGCAATCCTATGGTGACGTCATAGGAACATCATAGGCAATCCTATGGTCTTGTAGCCAGTCCTATTGTCTATATGATGGCATCGCGAGTCTTGTGATGCCATATATTATGATGGTAACACACAGACACACACACTGACATAGATTTGTTGAATTTGTAGAGTGCCTTCTGCCTTACTGAGTGAGATTTCATTCAGTAAGGCAGTATTTGTTTTTAAATCCTTGAATGGCCTTGCTCCCCCTTACCTCTCTGAGCTTCTGCAACCCTACGCTCCCACCCGGCCCCTTAGGTCAGCTGAACAGCTGCTTTTGGAGGTACCAAAGGCGAGGCGCAAGCTCAGAGGGGACAGAGCCTTTTCGATCGTGGCCCCCAGGTTATGGAATGATTTACCCCTGGACATTAGACAAGTACCTTCACTGTCCATTTTTAAAACACGTCTTAAAACACATATTTACTCCCTGGCCTTCAACCCAGTATGAGACATTGATTATATTGAATGAAATGGATTTTTATTTATTTTACTTTTTATTTTATTTATGAATTTATTTATTTATTTTTTACTGTGGTTCTTGTGTTAGCGCCCTTTGTGTTAGTGCCCTGCTTTTATGTTCTCTTGCTGTACAGCACTTTGTGTAGCGAGTGTTGCTTTTCAAGTGCTTTATAAATAAAATTGATTGATTGATTGATTTCCAGATTTACTGCTTCGAATGGGTGTGGTTTAAAGTAGTGTGTCCTATTCTTAATCGGGTGATGAATATCTCTTCTTTCGTGAGTGATGGCTTATATTACATGATGTACTGCTTCGAATGGGTGTGGTTTAAAATAGTGTGTCCTATTGTTAATTGGGTGATAAGTAAGATTTCCAGATTTATTGCTTCCAGTGGGTGTGGTTTAAAGTGCTGTGTCCTATTGGTAATCGGGTGATGAGTATGAGTATCTTATACCAGTACTATAGTAGTCTATTATAGTAGTCTTCTGGATCTAGAAGAAGGGAGTCTGGGGGGATCTTGGCCGTGGCAAGATATGTAGAGTGATGATATAGAGTAAAGTGATGATATAGAGCATAGGTGTCAAACTCATTCCACGGAGGGCCAAGACACTGCAGGTTTTTTTTTTTTTTGTTTTTTTTTTTTTTTGTTACTTATTTGTACCCGTAGGTAGACTTGGTTTGCAGTCTGGTGACAAGCCACCGGCTGCTGGTCGCTGCGTGCGCGAGCGCCCTAAACCTACATGTTTTTGGTATGCGGGAGGAAACCGGAGAAATCCCGGAGTAAACCCGCGCAACACGGGGAGAACATGCAAACTCCACACAGCTCACTGTTAGTCGGGGGCTGGGATCGAACCCACGATCTCATGATCCCCGCGATCCCCTGGCCGAGAGTAAAACTGTGGTGCCACAGTGCTAAACCACTGCGCCACCGTGCAGTGGTTTTGCCTCCACCCAGTGTCTTCAAGAGGTGATTTCAATGAATTTCTTCCCACTGATTGCTGATCAGTGAAAACACCTGCTGAAGACACCGGATGGAAGTAAAACATGCAGGGTCTTGGCCCTTCATGGAATGAGTTTGACACCCCTGATATAGAGTGAAGTACAAGAAGACGAAGAAGAGTGATGTCTGAAGATAGAGTTGAGGTTCGATTGGACACAGCATTGATGATAGAAGGACTACAGCTCCTGACCAGATAGAGTGACGATATAGAGTGAAGTACGAGGAGATGAAGAAGAGTGATGTCTGAAGATAGAGTTGAGGTTCGATTGGACACAGCAATGATGATAGAAGGACTACAGCTCCTGACCAGATACAGTGATGATATAGAGTGAAGTACGTGGTGGTAATGCACCTGTAAGCTGGTTGCCAACCGCCAATCAAATCTAAAAGAAGAACAAGAAGAGTATGTCTTCTTTGGTGAGTGATGGTCTATATGACATCATAAAGACATAAAGGCAGGCAGTCCTATGTTGCCTGATATGATAGGATCATCATAGGACATCATGCAGACATAGGCCATCCTATGATGTTGTGTGATCCTATGATGTCCTATGATCATGACACACAGACACACAAACTGACAGAGATTTCTTGTTAATTGGGTGATGAGTAAGATTTCCAGATTTACTGCTTCAAATGGGTGTGATTTATAGTGCTGTGTCCTATTCTTAATCGGGTGATGAGTATCTCTTCTTTGGTGAGTGATGATCTATATGACATCATAAAGACATCAAGTCAAGGCAGGCAGTCCTATGTTGCCTGGTATTATAGGATCATCATAGGACATCATGCAGACATCAAAGGCCGTCCTATGATGTCTGTGTTGTCCTATTATCGTGACACACAGACACACAAACTGACAGAGATTTCTTGAATTTGTAGAGTGATGATGATGCCAGATTGTTAGATAAAAGAGACGCACCATCCAGAGTGAGATGGACGCCTTCTCGTCTAATAAGACCCGGTTTTTCCCAAAATGAGTTCCAGTTGTCTATGTAGCCCACATTGTTTGCAGGACACCACACAGACAGCCAGTGGTTAAAGGATGACATGTGACTAAACATGTCATCACTGGTCAGATTGGGGAAGAGCCCAGAGAATACTACAGAGGCAGACATCGTTTTGGCAAAGCTACACACTGATTCTACACTAAGTTTTGTGATTTCCGACTGCTGGAGTCGGATGTCGTTAATGCCGGCGTGGATAACAATTGTGGAGCATTTACAGTTACCAGCCAGCATTTCCAATTTAACTCGATGTCGCCTGCTCTGGCCCCAGGAATGCATTTGACTATGGCCGCTGGAGTCTCTAGGTTCACGTTTCTGACTATAGAGTCGCCAATGATCAGAGCTTTTTCCTCAGCGGGTGTGTTGCTGAGTGGGGAAAAGCAATTAGAAACATGAACAGGTTGGCGGTGAACCAGGGGCTTGCGACTATGCTTCCTTCTCACCGTCACCCACCCATTCTCTCCTGGCTGCTTAGGAGAGGTGGAAGCCTGGGGACGGCTAGCAGGCCCTATGCTAGGGTGCTCCGCTGCAGCTAAGGGGAGCCTATCATTATTAACTGGTGCTGACAGTTTCAGTGCAGCGGAGCTGGGATTCCAAATCGCACAACCTTGCCTTGAGCGCCTCAAAAAGACTACATTTACCATTAACACTAAAAGAGGCAGAAGTGTAGCTAAACATCAGACACAGAGAGCACACCAGAGGAGAAGGGGAAGGAGAGCTAGTAGCCATAGCTAGAGGCTGGCTTGAAGCTAACACAAACACCGATGAAAGGTGAATAGAATTCAATTCAATTCAATTCAATTCAACTTTATTTATATAGCGCCATTTCACAACAACAGTCATCTCATAGCACTATCAACTGTAGGGAGGACCCCCACAGTTGCAGAAAGACCCCAGCAATCAGGCGATCCCCTGTGAGCAAGCACTTGGCGACGGTGGAGAGGAAAAACTCCCTTTTAACAGGAAGAAACCTCCAGCAGAACCAGGCTCAGGGAGGGGCAGTCATCTGCTGCGACTGGCTGGGGGGTGAGGGGACAGAGAAGAAGAAAAGAACAGACATGTAGAGAGCAAACAGCACGATGGGGACTCAATCTATGGGAGAGAACAAACAAATGTTAAAAAGAGAGGGTGATTAGGTGACACTGAGTGCGCACACAGGTGCAAGAGGCTTGCTAAACAGAAGTGAGGGGTGATGGTAGATGGGAAAAAAAGCGATTAAAATACAATTAAAGGCAATAATCCTCAGGAGAGTGAGGAGAGCTAACCACAGGGCAAACCACACCGACAGCCAGCAACACAGGAAGTGACGATACAGTACCACCAGAAGCCACAGGAAGCGATGGTCTGATACACTCTTAGTGGCAACTTAGCATCGTCATTTAGCATTTGCTGTTTATTAATTAGCATGAGATGGCGTTAATGTGACTTACCTCCAATTAAAACGGGATTAGAAGACTATCCTCTCTGATGCAGCACGGTGGCAAACAGGATAAAATCCCTGACACAGAAGCAGTGGCTATCTGACCAAACCATTAGTTTCAAGTTAGCTGCTGTGCTTATCACTGGAATGAAGCCTGACCAATCACCCACACAGCTGTTCTGCTGTGCACACTGTGGAGAGAGGCGGGGCACTGACTAGTAGTGTGTGAGGAGTTTTGCCGAAGAAACGGAGTATTCATTCATTCATTCATTTTCTTCCGCTTAATCCTTTTTGGGTCGCGGATCTGTGTGGAGTTTGCATGTTGTCCCCGTGTCTGCATGGGTTTACTCCGGGATTTCTCCGGTTTCCTCCCACATGCCAAAAACATGCAAGTTAGGTTAATTGGCATCAAACTGGGGATTCTAAATTGTCCCTAGGTATGACTGTGAGAGTGAATGGTTGTCTGTCTCTCTGTGTTGGCCCTGTGATGGACTGGCGATCTGTCCAGGGTGTACCCTGCCTCTCGCCCAAAGATGCTGGGATAGGCTCCAGCCCCCCCGCGACCCAAAAAAGAATGGAAACGGAGTATATGCATTTTAAATCCCAATATAAACGATAGAGTGTTAGATGAAGCGATAAACATTTTTATTTCATCATCCGATATATATATCATCATATCACCCAGTCCTAGTCTTTGGTGTGACCCGGCCTGGGCATGAACCCATCACCTTTCGAGGGTGGGGCGGATGCTCTACCAGCACCCATCACTTCAGTATTAATATTAATGTGTAGGCTGAAAACTGGCTGTTTTTGGTAGAGCTTTCCAAACTACAGCTTTTTTAAGAGCTGTGAAACAAAGCAAATGTTTTTGTTCTTATAAACTATAAGCTTATAAACTATATACAAATATTTGAATATGAGAATGGCAAAACCTAAACTTAAACACTGAAAAATGCACACTGTGCGAACATTGTATAAACTGCAGCCCTTAACTTTTCAATATATTTACCTTTCTTTTACATCAGTGACTGAGGGTTGACTAAATGGATGTATGCTATGATATAATTTTGCATTTTACTCACCTTGTAGTTAGTTTTGAAACCTTGAAACAAAACTATGGAACCATCAAGTTATTTTTGATGGCAGTGTTCTCAAAATGAAAGGGAATTCCTCAGTTTTAGCATGTGGTGTCATTTACCATCATGCAGTAACTTAGTCATTGGGCATCAGAAATGTCAAATATTAGAAAGTTAAAAAAAAAAAAAAAACAACTTCAGGGCCTGGAAGTATTTAGGACCAAGTGGCGACAAAATATTTATTAAAAAAAGAGGGCGAGATGAGATAACTACTCACTCTCCTCTTGTACTGTAGTATAGTCGCTTTCTTTTAAGTACAGCATACTCAATATAAAATCAAACTTACAAACATATATTGCTACAGTAATTATTGTAAAGATGAATGAAGAGCACATTGCAAATTTACAGAAGAATCATCTTCAGTGATTACAGGAACAGTTATTATATAACTTATTGTATAGATAAAGATCCAGATCAGCCCTGGATTTCACATTCAGTGTAATCCCAGTCTTAAGCATCCCCGTGGTCTCCCAAACTCAGCTCAGCTTTACTACCACAGGGTACAGTAACAGCTACAAGCACAGCCGCAGGTGCATGTAGAGTACATGTGTGATTATGCATCTCCTCCAGGCTAATATGATGAAATGCTCCAGTTTTGGGGAGACATTTGTCCCTTTCTGTTCACATTCTGGGGAATCTCTGTTGGAAGTGAGCATTTTTTTTAGCCGCCCCTTAGATTTGTGTGTAAATCCTAATGTTTGGTGGTCCACGGGAGACTTGTCAACACTCTGAGCCGTATAGGCTGTGGCAGCCTCACTTCAGGGAAAACATTTGCCTTGAAGTACCGTCTTTCCTCATCTTCAATGTCAGCCCTGGGGCTCCAAGACAACATATGTTCCCTGCATGTCCCCAAGACATGGCAGCCGACGTGCACTCTACGCTAGCTAGTTGCACAGACGCATCATCACACGGCTACTGTCTTCATCACAGCTTCAGTTCCCCTCTCTCTCTCTCGCTCTCTCTCTCCCCCCTCAACTGCAGCCCCAAAACAGATGGCCTGAAATTACAATGGCGGTTATGTCTTAAAAGTAGTCTGACAAACTCACAGCAGCATCCCCCGTCTCTGAAATGACAAAATCATTAATTGGCATTGCGTAAGGGCTGGCTGCTTTAGTAGTGTCTTGCACAGCATGAGTGCCTGTCTAAAACTCACAGATGTAAAAGATTAATCTTTTTGCCTTCAGGTAGGTGAGCTGAAAATCAGTGGGTGAATAAAAGAAGCACTTCTAGCTGTTTGGTTAGTGGGGAGAACAGAGAAGAGGGTACATCTGCACTATGTTGGAAGTATTCAATAATTTGTCCTTGAACAGAGCACGATATAATGGTTTTAGTGTCCTTGTAGGAAAACAGGGAACAAGAAAGTGATAGAAATGTTGAACATTTGCAATACCTGTGTTTTTAAAGGGGTCATTGATTGCGCTTTTTTCCCCCACATTTTAACAGCTCACATGTGTCTTAATGAAATGTTTGACTTTGACATGTTTTGTTAAAATTTTCTTTAACTATGTGCAGTTATTGTAATGGTGGCTTAGAGGTAGAGCATCCGCTCCACAACTGAGAGGTTGTGGGTTCAAGTCCCAGTTGGATCATATAAAAGACCATATAAAAAGTTACTTCCTGCCTTCTAGCTTGGTGCTCAGCATAATGGAATGGGGGAAGGAAAGTGGTTACACAGCCACAGAGGGAGCACAAGCCCAGAAAAATGATGAGGGTTGTGTCAGGAAGGACATTCTATCATGAATCGCCCCTCAGAGCAGAGAGAAAGACCCAGATGCTGAACTGCTAGTTTGCGAAATTTATTAAGAAACAGAAACACAAAGTGCACCAACACAAAAATCCAAACTGTCAAGTAAACAAACAAAGTTACACGTACGCTCACCAGAACAAGAGCAGGGTTCTGGTGAGAATGAGAATTCCAATACTGCGGCGACCAGAAATGAAAACAACAATCCTTAAATAAGGCTAGACACAAATAAAACAAGTGATCGCAGGTGTGGGTCACCTGAGCGGGCAGAAGAAAACAAAGATACAATTTAGACCACTTGGGAGTAATGAGAAGGGAGACAACGACCGGAGCTGGCAGCTGACAGGACCACGCCCACGCAGAGCAAAAACCCAGAAAAGCGACTGACAGCTGTCAACCTCGAGAGAGAATCACAACAGAATACAAATATAATGAAATGGCAAAAATAGAGACAAGTAACCTCAAAAATATACACAAACTATAATAAACGTAAACAGGGAAAATAAATCATACTAAGATACAATACAGAACATATGACAAATCGACCAAGGATAAAATAACAGGAATAGCAACTCAAAATGACAACACAGTACAAATATGAAAAAAGGTAGAAAGACTGAGCCCGGTGGAATCCCCCCACGCTCAGATCATGACAGAGCCCCACTCTCAAGGGGTGTATACTAGACACCCTAAGGTAACACCAAAAGAAAAGAACCCCCCACACAAAAAAACACCCCAACAAGAAAACAACCCCACCCCAGGTGGGAGGAGGGGGACCCAGGCACGGAGGGACCGAACCAAACCAGAGAAAATAAGAAAACTTTCAGAATAAGCATCCCAGCAGAGTCCAGACTAAGAGGAAACACAAAAAAACAAAGGCCCCGCTCAGGACCCACACAAAACCGGGCACCTAGGTGCCCTGGACCAAAGGGCAAGGCTGTTCTGGTGGTCAGCCGAAGTCCCAGACCTGGCAGATGGCGAGGTGGTAGGAGTTGGGACGTCTGCCAGAGAATAAGAGCCACCCAACCCAATGGCACAGTCTGTCAGGCAGTCGGCCAGAGTTCCTTAACCACCACCACCGAGAGGGTGGTCCAGGAGGCGGCCGCCCAACCGGGACGACCAAAGGTGAGGGGGATAGAGAAATGGGGGAACCTCGACAATGTTGGGCAGAGGAGGGGAACCCCGACGATGTCGGGCAGAGGAGAGGGAACCCCAACAGCCTCGGGCAGAGGAGAGGGAACCCAGACGGCCTCGGGCAGAGGAGAGGGAACCCCGACAGCCTCTGGCAGAGGAGAGGGAACCATGACGGCCTCTGGCAGAGGAGGGGGAACCACGACGGCCTCCGGCAGGGGAGGGGGAACCATGACGGCGTCCGGCAGAAGAGCCACAACGCCCTTGGACTGGGACATCGCCGCACCTGCGGTGGTCCCGGACTTAGACATCGCTGCACCTATGGTGGCTCTGGGCTGGAGCAAAGCAGCACCCATGGTGGCTCGGGCCGGAGCAAAGCAGCACCCGCAGTGGCTCCGGACTGGAGCAAAGCAGCACCCACGGTGGCTCAGGCCAGAGCAAAGCAGCAGCCGGGGTGGCTCTTGGCTGGAGCAAAACAGCACCCGCGGTTGACCCGGACTGGGCCAGGGCTGCACCCTCAGTGGACACGGACTGGGCCAGGGCTGCACCCTCGATGGTCCGGGACTGGGCCAAAGCTGCACCATCGGTGGACCCGGGCTGGGCCAGAGCTGCACCCTCGGAGGCCCCGGGCTAGGAGAGAGCACCCGCGACGACCTCAGCAGGAAGGGAAGCAGCACCCACGGAGGGCCCAGACTGAGCCAAGGCAGCAACCACAGAGGCCCCAGGCTGGGACGGAGCACCCACGAAGATCTCTACCAGAGGGAGAGTGGCGCCCACGGAGGTCCCGGGCTGGGACGACGCACCCGCGATGACCTCGACAGGAGGAGCTGGACCCACCGGGATCTTGGGTGGTGAAGCTGGACCCACGGAGACTTCTGGAAAAGCTGGATGATCCTCGGTGACCCTGGCGAGAAACTCAGATGGGAGATGCAGAGAAAGAAGGTCAGGGTCACCGGTGGCAGTGCAGCCTGGTGAAGTGAGCTCCAGCGCAGATGATTGCACCTTGCTCTCCCCACTAAGAGCCAGACAAGAGCTCTCCGACAAAGAAACAACAGAAACCAGTAAGAGCACTTGCCTGAGCTCGAGCTCCACCGCCGTCCAGGACTTCGTCGATCCAGACAATGACATCTCGAGCCCAGCCCCCTGGAGGTCCAGCTCGAACTCTACTGTAGCGGCCCCAACAGCAGGCATGGTGGTGGGTGCAGTCCCAGGATCCCCCAGCGAGGTGACCCATGCAGGTGGCTCGTTCAGCGTGGATTCAGGAGGTCGAATTGATGCTAGTGCAGACTCCTGCATAACTGAAGCCAGGGAACGTTCTACCGTTGGCTCAGGCTTCAGGTTGGAGGCAGCACTTTCCCTCCATCCAGACTGTGGCTGCGGGACTGGGACCAGGTCCTCCACGGCCGCAGGCTCCTCCATCATCCGGCGGCTCGATCCTGGGTCTGGCGGACACTCAGGGGGCAGAGGAGGAGACATGGAGAGAGCAGGTGAATAGTCTTCAACTGCAGCAGGTGGTGAGAGCTCACAGGACTACGGAGGCTGACCCTCACCACCCGGAATCAGGCAAGATAATTTATATGTGGGTGATAGAGAATGAGAAGACACTTACTTGCCTGTGTTCCCAGGGCATGATGTTTTCTACTGCAGTAGGTGTTGAATGAGCCCTCTCCGTGAACTCAGCGCTTATAGGCCCCTCAGTGGAACGTGAAGGAGCCGCCCCTGCAGGCTCAATGATGGGCGGAGCCGGGAAGGAAACAGCTGACCTGTCAGCAGTGGGAGGAATCGCTGAGGGGAAGCAGGAAACAGCAGTGGTGGAGAGAAGAGAAGCTGACGGGACAGCCGGGGAGGAAATACACTGAGAAGGCGCTGCTGTGGGAGTCTTCTGCCTCGGCAAGGGAGAAACTACTGTCAGAGAGGTCTGAAGGTGTTTCTTCAGCGAGATTTCCCTGGGTGACGGCTGGGAGCAGGAGGTGGAAATGTCGGCTCCTGGAGTGGAGGAAGATGGCCCATTGGAACCTCCTTCAGTTCTTGAGCGAGATCCTGGAGTAGCCATGGCTTGTACTCAAGAAGGAGCTCAGTTTCTGCTAATACGACCTGCCTGCGCTCCTCCTGTTTCTCGGTCGATGGAGCAGCCCAGTGTTCGGCAGGAAGAGGCGGAGCTGCCGCTGGAAAACGGCAAGAGGCCGAAGGCTTCTGTGTGTGCGGGTGCTTACTCTTCATCGGCGCAGGCACGGACATCGGAGTAGATTCCCCCAGCCCTTGAGTCGTAGAAGGTGGGAGGATTACAGAGAGGAGTAGGTCTGTGAGTTCCGGGTGGTCCCACAGGCTGGGGCATGCCTCGAGTACCTGCGCTGCGCCCTCCAGACACTCTTGGGCTGCCTCAGGAGTACAGGAGGCACGAGTCTGCGTGGCGATGTCCTCCAGCATGCACACAGACCACCGCTCTGCTTTGTTCAGTCCCAGGGTAGATAAATATGGGGTGACAGACATGGTAGCCCCGGATGGACGGAGGAAAGAGGAAAAAGAAAAAACAAGAAAAGAAAATGGACCACAAACTAGCAGCAGTTGGGTCTCTTACTGGCCGCAGTATTCTGTCATGAATCGCCCCTCGGGACAGAGAGACAGACACAGATGCTGAACTGCTAGTTTGCGAAATTTAAGAAACAGAAGCACAAAGTGCACCAACACAAAAATCCAAACTGTCAAGTAAACAAATAAACAAAGTTACATGTACGCTTACCATAACAAGAGCAGGGTTCTGGTGAGGACAAGGGGGGGGAACTCCAGTACTGCGGCAACCAGAAAGGAAAACAACAATCCTTAAATAAGGCTAGACACAAATGAAACAAGTGATCACAGGTGTGGGTCATCTGAGTGGGCAGGAGAAAACAAAGATACAATTTAGACCACCTGAGAGTAATGAGAAGGGAGAGAACGACTGAAGCTGGCAGCTGACAGGGCCACACCCACGCAGAGCAAAAACCCGGAAAAGTGACTGACAGCTGTCAACCCCGAGAGAGAATCACAACAGAATACAAATATAATGAAATGGCAAAAATAGAGACAAGTAACCTCAAAAATGTACACAAACTATAATAAACGTAAACAGGGAAAATAAACCATACTAAGATACAATACAGAACATGTGACAAATCGACCAAGGATAAAATAACAGGAATAAACTCAAAATGACAACACAGTACAAATATGAAAAAAGGTAGAAAGACTGAGCACAGTGGAATCCCTCCGCACTCAGAGCGTGACACATCTGACATTAAAAAAAATTTAAGATGATGATACGCTGTAGCGACCCAGAAAGGGAGCAGCTGAAAGACAATTTTTTTTTTCTGAGAATGGCTGGTTTCAATGTTTGTCATGTTAAATTTGTGAGACCGCATTCAGCTCTGCCCTCCCTCTTATGTACATCACCATTGCTAACACTAGCTACCTGTAGCTGTGTAGTTTTGAGCTATCTAATGTAAATTTGTCTCAAAGAATGAATGAAATGATCTTCCACTGGTGGGCAGGGATGTGTGGTCTCAGTGGTCAGTTGATTGATTGATTGACTTTATTTATTTGAACATCCAGACAAAAAAGAAAAAAACAAAATTAAAAACAAAAATCAAAACCAAAAAAATAAAATGTTCAAAAGGAGTGGGAAGAAGCCAACACTTATATAGTCCCACCCCTTCTCCATACCCAATAAATTATAATAACATTCTGGTCATTATTCATCCCACAATTACATTCATTTTACAATACCATAATATATAATACACCTTATAGTTAAATTATGCAATCGAAATGATACAACAATGATAGTTTATATTGACAGTAATAACAGCATCTAATAATAACTGTAATAATAATAAATAAATACTTCTGGTATGTTTAATATAATTCTAGACAATATTATCATCATCTTAATCACCATATACAGTACTATATCGATAGGATATGACCAGTCCATGGAGTACAATAAGCACAGATTCATTCATGAATGAGTGGCTAAACTGCTAGCTTCACCTGCGAACAGGTCAAGTCAGCCACCCATATTGGCCCTGGGATGTGGTGCTCACTGTATCTCTTTTTGAGAAAATAAAACTTTAACTAAGCTAAAATAACATCTAAGAATAAAATATTTGGTCAAGTCTTGTTAGGAAACAGGTGGAAACAGGGATGTTCAATAGGGTGACAGAAATCTAAAGAAAATAACAATATAAACCATGTTTGGGTCGAGCGTCGTAGTACCACTCTTAGCTCAAAAGCTAACGCCTCTGGCTCCTGTTCATCTACGTGACAGACTGCTATACTGGCCAATAGTAGAGCAGCGGGTAGGTATCAAGGACACTGCTGAGCTGGGTTTACCATTTTATACCATCCTGAGGCGAACCTGGAGGAGTCAGAACAGCTTCTTATAGAGAAACACAATATAATGGCTGTGTGTGTATTTTTTTTAGAGAAGTGAGCATTTTGATATTTTCTCAATAATCACATGACTAATAAATGCATTTCAAAACCTACAAACACCATTTTTCAGTCTATGACCCCTTTAAGACATTAAGAAGGTTTCTAGTCTTTACAATTTAGTTTTAAAATAGCTGGTTTACTTTGCATAGCTGGAATTGTTCTGCATGTGTGCGTAGGCCATGCCCTGTCATGCAGAGATATGCTATAATGTATTAAAAAAGAATACTAAAAGTATAAATATTAACAGGTGTTTATTGCTGTTTTCGCTGGTGTATTTCGATGAGCGTGTTTTGATTTGACTGCACAATGATTGCACAGAAAAAAAAGTGATATGTCCCAACATGACATTTAAAATACAGTGTGAATAATTAGTAATAATTAACTGAAAATGAAAAGCATTTGCTGTTGCAGAAGCAGTTGTAGTCCATGTGGTGGAACTTCAGCTACACCGAAGCAATTCGGACATCCGTCTTCTTTATCTCAACTCTCTGATCTGCGATTATCCACCAGACCACGCCACCTCCAGCACCCCAAATTAATAAAGCTGTGTGTTATATATTAGCAAAGCAATATGAGGATGAATATTTGATAACCGAGAATCAGATGGCGTTATTACCAGGCCATTACATCAGCAGTGTGAGCTCAGACCAGAGATAGGTGCCACTCCCTGATGTTAGCAAAAACACTCTCTGACAATATTGGATTTTGCCTCAAATTCAAATCACGCTCAGATTCCAGCTTTGTACAGAGAAGAAAGAAAAGAATGCGTGAAGTTTGGCATGCATTGGGTGCAAATAATGGAACTGTTTTGTTAATCGTTTTTCCTCCCAGTGGTGGAAAAAAAAACGTCCTCCTTTGATGCACTTTTAACCATCCGTCAGTCCATCTTTTCCCATACTCATCTCTCCCCTTTCTCTTCCAATCTTTTATTTTTCTTTTCCCTTTTTGTGATTTTATTTCCATTAATCTTTTTCGAGGGCCGTCTGTAATCCATCTCCCCAGCCGAGAGGTATTCCCCGAGGATAAATTACTCTGGAGGCCTGCCTGGCCCCGCACTGCATCAGATTGACCCTCAGCTTGTTTGCCATTTTGTATACTGCACTGTTTATTTAACAAGGAGCAGAGTGAGTGTGATTTCCAGGGACGGGTCCCTGTGATAGTAGCTTTGACACCCTGCCTGAGTAATGACCCTCATTATGGAGCCTCTGACAGCTCCCTGAAAGGCCTGATTTATGAATATGCTTGGACCGCAGCCCCACAAGCCTCCACACACCAGCCTGAACATGGTCTCCCTTCCCTCTGTCAGCACTCACCGACTGTACATGCATGTGCGTGGGCGTTCGCTCGTATATAGTGCCTACACAAGCACCAGAAAGCAAATGACATATGTATATGGAAAAAAAGAAAGAAAATGACCAAAAAAATGCTAAAACAGCAGTCACACCATTGCCTAACTGATCTCCTATTAAAAAAACAACAGAACAACAATAACAAAGAAAAAACCATTAGAAAATCTCTCAGATGGGGCCTTTGGAAAGTTGGATTTAAGATTTCACAGCAAACACAAATTCCCCAAAAGCTGATTCAGTTTTTGGTATGCGAATGTAACAACATCCCACAGAAAAAGGCCTTTCCCTCAACTCCCAACTTTCCTTTTCTTTTCTTTCATTTCATCTCATCTTATTGGTCAGTCCTTCATGAAAATTTCAAAATTCTCACCCCGCAAGGATCAACCCTATACATATTAACCCTTCCTAAATATCGCACATATCAAAGAGTGGCATAAATATTTAATGAGGTATATATCGCTTTTTTTTTTCTTTTTTTTTTTTTTGCCCCAGCAGAATCAATTAAGCGGGCAGGGAAGGAAAAGAAGGGTATTTGGGAAACTCTGGGCTTGGCCAGGCCTTGAGAAGACTGGGTTAGCCTGCTATAAGTGAATCAGAGGGAGTAGGGGAGAGGAGGGAGAGGTGGTTCCACAAATACAGGAGGTGGACAATAGAAGAGACAAGAAAGGGGTAAAGAGGAGGGAATAGGGAGGGTTATCTAAAGAGAAGAGAGGATAGAAGAGCTGGGATATTCACTGGATATGCATAAACAGGAGATGAGCAAGCAGGCGGGCATGAGCGCGAACAGCAGCAGCAGCAGGTAAAGCTACACAGGCTTGTCAGAATCCAGCAGCTAGGCCAGTGATTTATGAGGATCCCCAGTCAAGACTTCCCTCCAAATCCTCCATCCTGCAGCCTTTTGTTCGCAGCAGAGCACCTGGCTCCTACATGGCACACATATTGGTTGGACCAGACCATGCAGACTTGCATGTATCCCTGCACATGCACTGATTTGCATGCAGCCAGAGTTTGAACCATTGTTGAACTTTTGAGACTTTTGAGTTAAGTTTACATGATTATACAGATTTATTTCATAAATTAATATACTACAGGTGCATCTCAATAAATTAGAATGTCATTGAAAAGTTGATTTATTTCAGTAATTCAATTCATAAAATGAAACTCATATTTTTTATACTGTAGATTCATGACAGACAGAGTGATGTATTTCAAGTGTTTATTTCTTTTAATTTTGATGGTTATGGCTTGCAGCTCATGAAAACCCAAAAAACAGTTTCTCAAAAAATTAGAATATTACATAAGATCAATTTTAACAAACTGATTTTTTTAATAGAAATGTTGGCCGACTGAAAAGTATGTCCATGCACACACTCAATACTTGGTCAGGGCTCCTTTTGCATGAATTAATACTGCGTCACTGTAGCATGGTATGAAGGTGATCAGCCTGTGTTACTGCTGAGGTGTTATGAAGGCACAGGTTGCTTTGATAGCGGCCTTCAGCCCATCTGCATTGTTGAGCCTGGTGTCTCTCATCTCCCTGTTGACAGTACTTCATAAATTCTGTATGGGGTTTAGATCAGGAGAGTTTGCTGGCCAGTAAAATATAGTGATACCATGGTCATTAAACCAGGCGTTGGTACTTTTGGCAGCAGTGTGGGCAGGTGCCAAGTCCTTCTGGAAAATGAAATCAGCATCTCCATAAACCTTGTCAGCAGAGGGAAGCATGAAGTGCTCTAAAATGTCCTGGTAGACAGCTGCGTTGACTTTGGAATTGATAAAACACAGTGGACTAACACCAGCAGGTGACATGGCTCCCCAAATCAGGTGCCAAGTCCTGTCACTTGGAAATCAAGGTCCCAGAGTCTGGTGGAAGAGTGAACAGGCACGGAATCAAAGTTGCTTGAGGTCCAGTGTGAAGTTTCCACAGTCAATGATGGTATGTGGAGCCATGCCATCTGCTGGTGTTTTTCCACTGTGTTTAATCAAGTCTAATGTCAGTGCAGCCATCTAACAGGAAATTTCAGAGCACTTCATGCTTCTCTTTGCTGACAAGCTTTATGGAGATGCTGATTTCATTTTCCAGCAGGACATGGCACCTGTGCACACTGCCAAAAGTACAAATATCTGGTTTAATGACCATGGTATCACTGTGCTTGATCAGTCAGCAAACTCTCCTGACCTAAATCCCACAGAGAATCTATGGTGTATCGTCAACAGGGAGATGAGAGACACTAGACCCAACAACGCAGGCGAACTGAAGGCCACGATCAAAGCAACCTGGGCTTCCATAACACCTCAGCAGTAACACAGGCTGATTGCCTCCATGCCATGCTGCACTGATGCAGTAATTATGCAAAAGGAGCCCCGACCAAGTACTGAGTGTGTTCATGGACATACTTTTCAGTCAGCCAACATTTCTATTAAAAATCAATTTTTTAAATTTAATTTCATGTAATATTCTAATGTTTTGAGAAACTGAATTTGGGGTTTTCATTTGCTCCAAGCCATAACCCTCAAAATTAAAAGAAATAAACACTTGAAATATATCACTATGTGTGTAATGAATCTATATAATATATGTTTCACTTTTTGAATTGAATTATTGAAATAAATCAATTTTTCGATGACATTCTAATTTATTGAGATGCACCTGTATACGTATGTAATAGGGTAGGACCATATGTTAAAATCAGCCAGTTCAACAGTTAGTGAATGATCATACAGCTCTGGAAAAATAAGAGACCACTGCAAAATCTTCCTAAATTAGCATCTCTACATGTATGGCAGACATTCAGTTTGAGTATCTGTTGAAATCCAACACAAGGACACCTCAATCTTCTTATGGAGGTACTGATTAGGTGATCATCTAATTATGGTAAGACTAATGAAAGCTGTAACTGAATATCACAAATACAGATTTCTGAGTTCTTTTTAAGTTAAAACTTAAGTATTTTAGTGTTAGTAAGAATAAATGTGAACTTGTTTTCTTTGCATTATTTGATCTAAAAGCAACATCCTTTTTGGTGTTTTGGCCAGTTGTCATTTTCTGTAATTAAATGCTCTAAATGAGGATATTTTGACTTGGAATTTGGCTGTTGATTTTGGAAAATAAAGCAAAATTGTTCATTTTATTGAAACACATGTATAAATAGTAAAACCAGGTAACATGATAATTTTGCAGTGGTCTCTTTGTCTTTTATTTTTTCCAAAGCTATATGTTCTTTAGGAAGAATAAAATATTGTGTTTTTACCTGGTATTTTACTGCAGAATATATAAAAATGTAATCGTCAGTAGGACTAAGGTCACACTCTTTTTAAATGGATAAGAATGCTTTTTAATAGTAAAAACCCTAGTCCTTTAACTCCTAATCCTTCATATTCATGTGTCAAATTGGTTTGTAGAGATTCAGGGATGTTGCCATCAACAGCAAGTTAAAACAGTTTTCAAATGTGTGCTGCCAGTATGTTTGCTTTACCAGTCTAGATCAAGTCGAAGCCTCAACAAAACTTGCAAGAGGTCTCTGGGCCAGCCGTACTCTTGCATGATTCACGTGAGAGTTCAGTTGTGAGTGAATGTGGATCATCCTAGTGATGGTGCAGCCTGAAGGCTGTTTGACAGTATTTTGGATTCAAGAACTGTGACGATAGGAAAGAGCTCAACAAATGGGAATTTTGATGATTGAATCGATATTGAATCGGTTTGAATTGGAATAGAACTGAACATCAGAACATCAAGGATCTGAATAGAATCCATCCATCCATTCATCCATCCATCCATCTTCGACCGCTTTTCCAGAGGCAGCAGTTCAAGTAGAGAAACCCAGACTTTCCTCTCCCCAGCCACCTGCTCCAGCTCTTCAGAGAGGATACCAAGACATTCCCAGGCCAGCTGGGAGACATAATCTCTCCAGCATGTCCTGGGTCTGCCCTGGGGTCTCCTCCCAGTGGGATGAGCCCGGAACGCCTCAAGTGGGAGGCCTCCATTAGGCATCCTGCTGAGATGCCCAAACCACCTCAGCTATCTCATTTAGATGTGGAGGAGCAGCGGTTCTACCCTGAGCTTCTCCCGGATGACTGGACTCCTCACCCTATCTCTAAGGGTGAGTCCAGCAATCCTATAGAGAAAGCTATTTTCAGCCGCTTGTATCCACAATCTCATGTGATGAAGGTCCTGGAGAGACTGGTCTTAGCCCACCTGAGGCCGCAGGTGACGACGTGGCTGGACACTCTGCAGTTTGCATATCAGCCCCATTTAGGAGTTGAAGATGCTGTCATCTACCTGCTGCAACGAGCAGATCTGCACGTGGATGGTGGAGGAGATACTGTGAGAAACACTTTTTTTGATTTCTCCAGTGCCTTTAACACCATCCAGCCACTGCTGCTGTGTGAGAAGCTGCGGGTGATGGGGGTTGACAGCTCTGTGATCTCCTGGATTACTGACTACCTGACAGGCAGACCACAGTTTGTCTGGCTGGGCAATGTCTTGTCTGGAGTGGTGGCTTGTGATACAGGAGCTCCACAGGGGACTGTACTCTCTCCTTTTTTCTTTACCTTATACACCACTGATTTTCAGTACAACGCAGAGTCATGCCACCTACAGAAATTCTCTGACGACTCAGCTGTTGTGGGGTGTTAGGAGGAGGAGAGGAGGGGGAGTACAGGACACTGATAGACAGATTTGTGGAGTGGACGGAGCAGAATCACCTGAGGTTGAATGTCAGCAAGACCAGAGAGATGATGATTGACTTCAGGAAGAGGAAGACGCCTTCTCAGCCACTGCAGATTGGGGGGGGGGGGGGGAGAGGTTGAGGACTACAAATATTTGGGTGTCAGGATCAGCAGTGGGTTGGACTGGAGATCCAACACCCATGCTGCGCACAAGAAGGGGATGAGCAGACTCTACTTCCTGAGGAAGCTGAGATCCTTCAACATGTGCAGTAGGATGCTGGAGCTTTTCTACCAGACCATTGTCACCAGCGCCATCTTCTTTGCTGCTGTCTGTTGGGGTAGCAGTATCAGGGCCAGAGACACCAACAGACTTGACAAGATTATCAAGAGGGCTGGCTCTGTAATTGGTCTCAGACCGGAGACCTTTGAGACAGTGGTGGAGAGGAGAACATTTAATAAACTGCGATCCATCATGGACATTCCTGATCACCCCCTCCACCACACACTTGACAGACAGTGAAGCACTTTCTCCAGTAGACTACTACAGCTTCGCTGTCGAACGGCCAGGTACAGGAAATCTTTCCTGCCACATGCAATTTCACTGTACAATAACTCATTATGATGTTGTATTCTGGTCATAACAATGCTGCCACACTGCACCTTACAAACTAACTGGTACCTCACAATTCACTCTGCTCCTGATAGTCCTTCTTTGTGCAATGGGATGATTCATTTGTTGAGCGGATCCGCTCAACACCACTCCCCTGGCTCTCTGTACTGTCAAACATAGCCCCTCCACACATCCGGCGAGCAGCATTAACTCAAAGGATGCTCCAAAAAGTTAAAGATTTTCCTCACTTGCCAATCCATGCAGATATCTACACCCCACCCACTGCCCGACTTTCATCCAGACGGCCGATTTGGAAAAACCCTCCCCCAGCTGACTTTACCATCCAGACAGCTTGGCAAGAGGAATGGGAGACCAAGGAGGTCCCAAACAAACAGCTGGTGATAAACCCAACCAACAGGTCCCGGGCACCAACCTCCCAAGGAGACAGTGGTCTACACTCAATCGCTTCAGGACTGGACATGGCCCCTGCTTGGCCAGCCTTCACAGATGGGGCAGTAGCCCTAGCCCACTGTGCGCATGTGGAGAGGAGCAAACAATGGAACACATCATAGAGGTTTGCCCGCTCCAAAGACTGGAAGGAGGATTACACACCCTCCATACAGCAAACCAGGAGGCAATTGCTTGGCTTAAGGACTTTGCATTCGCTAAATAAATAAATAAATTCATTTGTTTATATGGGTCATCATATATTAAGCTATGATGTATATAGGTTTTTATAGTTGTGTTAGTTTTTACTTTCCATGGATAATCCCTTTGTCTGTCATGTGTGTGTTTCTGTTGTTTGGTTGTCTACTGTCCTGCTGCTGTTACACTGTAATTTCCCAGTTTGGGATCAATAAAGTACATCCATCCATCCATCCATCATCTATCTATCTATCTATCTATCTATCTATCTATCTATCTATCTATCTATCTATCTATCTATCTATCTATCTATCTATCTATCTATCTATCTATCTATCTATCTATCCTTTTGGTCATTATCCAAAGCTCATGACCATAGGTGAGGGTAGGAACGTAGACTGAACGGTAAATCGACAGCTTTGCCTTAGAGCTCAGCTCCCTCTTCACCATGACAAACCGGTATGACGTCCGCATCACTGCAGATGCTGCTCTGATCCTTTGTCAATCTCTTGCTCCATTCTCCCCTCACTTGTGAATAAGGGCAAAGGGCAGCCCTGACAGAGTCTAACTCTCACTGGAAACGACTCCGACTGATTGTTGGCAATACAAACCAAACTCTCACAATGGTTGTATAGAGACCGCATAGCTTGGGGCAACAAGTCCGGTACCCCATACTCCCGGAGCACACCCCACAAAAAAACATGAGGGACATGGTCACATTCCTTCTCCAAGTCCACAAAACACATGTAAACTGGTTGGGCAAACTCCCACGAACCCTTGTGGATTTTTGAGAGGGTAAAGAGTTGGTCCGTTGTGCCACTGCCAGGATGAAAACCACATTGCTCCTCCTGAATCCAAGGTTTGACCAACGGCTGGACTCTCCTCTCCACTACTCTGGCATAGACCTTCCCAGGGAGGATGAGAAGTGGGATTCTCCTAAAGTTGGAACACACTCTCCGGTCCCCCTTCTTAAAGAGAGGAACCATCACCCCGGTTTGCCATGCCAAAGGTACTGTACCTGATTTCTTGCAGAGGCATGTCAGCCATGACAACCCTACAACATCCAGAGCCTTGAAGTACTTGGCAAATCTTGACAACCCCTGGGGCCCAGCCACTGAAGAGTTTTTTAACCACTTCGGCGACCTCAGCCCCTGTGAGGACGAATCTTCTGTGGAAGGAGTATCAGTGGGATTGAGAAGATCCTCAAAGTATTCCTTCCACCACCCGACGATATCCCCAATCAAAGTCATCAGCGCCCCATCCGCACCATACACAGTGTGGACAGGGAGCTGCTTCCCCCTTGCCAGAATCTCTTGGAGGCCTACCGAAAGTCTTGTTCTATGGCCTCACCAAACTCCTCCCACACCCGAGTTTTTGCTTCAGCAACCACCTGAGCTGCACTACACTTGGCCTGTCGGTACACCTCAGCTGCTTCGGGCGTCCCACAAGCCAACCAAGCTCGATAGAACTCCTTCTTGAGCTTGATCGCCCCCCTCACCAATGGTGTCCACCACTTGGTTCAGAGGGTGCCACCATGAGATGCACCAACAACTTTGCAGTCACAGCTCTGGGCAGCTACTTCAACAATGGAGGTGGAGAACATGGCCCATTCAGACCTTATGTCTCCAGACTCCCTCTGAATGTGGTCGAAGTTCTTTCTGGAGGTGGGAGTTGAAGACCTCTCAGACAGGGGCTTCAGCCAGACATTCCCAGGACACCCTCACTATATGTTTAGGTCTACTGGGTCTGAGTGGCATCCACCCCTGCCTTGGGATCCAACTCACCACCAGGTGGTGATCAGTTGACAGCTCTGCACCTCTCTTTACCCAAGTGTCCAAGACATATGGTCACAGGTCTGATGACATGATGACAAAATCGATCACTGACCTGCGACCTAGGGTGTCCTGGTGCCAGGTGCACATATGGTCACCCTTATGCTTGAACATGGTGTTCATTATGGACAAACTGTGATTGGCACAGAAGTCCAATAACTGAACACCACTCGGGTTCAGATCGGGCAGGCCGTTCCTCCCAATCACCTCCCCTCTAGGTTTCACTGTTGTTGCCTATGTGCAGATTCCACATTCTATGTGCTCCAAGAGGAGCACTCTCCAGCACTCCAGTCAGAGACTCCAAAAAGGGTGGGTACTCTGAGCTATTATTTGGTGCATAGGCACAAATGATGGTCAGGACCCATTTCCCAACCCGAAGGCACAGGGAAACAACCCTTTCATCCACCGAGGAAAACTCCAGTGTCGAAGCAGCAAGGTGATGGATACAAGAATACCCACCCCTGCTCGCCACCTCTCACCCAGGGCAACTCCAGAGTAGGCCAAGCTCCAGTCCCTCTCCAGGAGACTGGTTCCAGAACCATAGCTGTGCATTGAGGTGAGCCCGACTATATCTAACCGGTATCTCTCAACCTCATGCACCAGCTCAGGCTCCTTCCCCACCAGAGAGGTGACATTCCACATCACAAAAGCCAGTTTAGGAAGCTGGGGATCAGATTGCCAAGGTCTCTGCCTTCGCCCGCCGCCTGATCCGCATAGCACCGGACTCCCATGGTCCCTCCTGCAGGTGGTGATGCAACTGGAGGGTCGACCCATGTAACTCCTTCGGGCTGAGCCCGGCGGGTCCCATGGGCAATAAACCACCAAACACTTGCCATCGAGCCCCTCCCCCAGGGCAGAGCCCTGGCAACCCCATCCCGGGTGGGGTACACTGAATCCTTGTTGTAGCATTCATCATGAGAGTCTTTTGGATCATTCTTAGTCTTCGGTCTCCTTAGGAGAGAAGCAGGAGTGGGCTTTGCAGTTAGAAAGGAGATAGCAGCAATGCTTGATGAGGAACCGGTGCCAATCAACGACAGGATAATGACTATGAGACTCCCACTGCAGCGGAAGATGTATGCCACACTCATCAGTGTATATGCCCCAACAATGACCAACACAGAGGAGGTGAAGGAAGAGTTCTACAGTGATTTACGTGAGACTATCAGGCGTGTACCGACTGATGACAGGCTGATGCTCATTGGAGATTTTAATGCCAGAGTTGGTTCGGACACCGAGAAATGGAAAGGAGTGCTAGGCAGTCATGGAGTAGGCAAGTGCAATGCTAATGGAGAACTTCTACTTGCACTATGTTCAGAGTACAACCTTGTGATAACCAACACTCTATTTAAGCACAAGGACACACACAAGAAGACATGGATGCGCCCAAGATCCAAGCACTGGCACTTATTACACTACATCATAGTCAGGCAGAGTGACAGAAGGGATGTATTGGACACCAGAGCAATGAGAGGCGCGGACTGTGGCACTGATCATGTTATGCTGAGATCTACATTAAGGATTTGCAGACGAAAACAGCACTGCAGGACAGGTGCGAAGCCACCACGGAAGCTATACACTAGTGCACTGAAAGGCCAAAAGAAGCAGGAAGAACTTACACAGGAAATGGATGAAAACTTGAAAGACTGGGACAGCAACAACTCAGAGAATGACATAGAAGAGAAATGGGCAACACTGAAGGATGCGGTGTATCAGACTGCGAGTGATGTATTAGGCCACCCTGAGAGGAAACATCAAGATTGGTTTGATGAGCATGATGAACACCTGAAGAAACTACTAGAAGTGAAGAATACAGCTAGGCAGGAAACCCTACAGTGTAACACAAGGTCGAAGAAGAAGAAATACTCAAAGGCTCAGAGTGAGCTACAGAAGTACACCAGAGAGATGAAGTCCAACTGGTGGGATGAAAAAGCAGAGAAACTTCAAACTGCAGCAGACGGGAAGGACATGAAAACATTCTTCACAGGTTTGAGAGAAATCTACGGCCCTAAACCAAGAGGATTGATCCAACTAAAGGCTATGGATGGTGAAATGGTTTTGCAGGAGAAAGACAAAATCCTGGACAGATTTGCAGACCACTTTGACCAACTACTGAACAACCCTGGAGATCTCACTGAAGAAGCTAAAGAAGCTCTAGTGCAGCGACCAGCTGTATCAAGTCTGGATGAACCACCAAATTTTGATGAACTAATGGCAGCTATCAGGACAACACAGGATGGTAAAGCTCCAGGAAGGGATGGGATTCCAGCAGAAGTGTGGAAATTTGGTGGTGTTCAGCTGACCAACTGCCTGCACAAGCTCATCCAAGAGATATGGGATGCCCAGAAAGTACCTCAAGACTGGAAGGATGCAAGTATTGTGCTTTTGTTCAAGAAAGGTGACAGGAAGGATTGTGGAAATTACTGAGGTATATCGCTACTAGCCACTGTTGGTAAGATTCTCTCACGTGTACTACTTAACAGACTCAGTGAACACATCTCGCAGAATGTACTACCGGAAACCCAGTGTGGCTTTAGAAGTGGAAGAAGCACAATGGACATGATTTTCTGCTTGAAACAGGTTCAAGAAAAATGTATCGAACAGAACATGCCGCTTTATGTAGTCTTCATAGACTTCAATAAAGCCTTCGATACGGTTTCGCGACAAGGACTTTGGCAGGTACTCAAGAAATATGGTTGTACAGAGAAGTTGGTCAGCCTGATCGAGGCACTCCATACAGGTATGCAAGCAAATGTGGCAATGAGTGGTTCAGTATCTAAAGACTTTTCAGTATGCAACGGGGTGAAACAAGGGTGTGTGCTGGCACCTACACTCTTCTCGCTGTATCTGGCAGCCATGCTTGAGGTGGCCTTCAAAGACACTTCAGAAGGAGTATACATTCAAACAAGGAAAGAAGCAGACTTGTTCAATGTGGCACAGTTTAAAGCCAAGAGTAAGACATCGATAAAGATAGTAAGAAAAATGCTCTTTGCCGACGACAGTGCTCTAGTTGAACACAGCGTGGAAGATATGCAATCTTTAGTGGAGAAATTTGCAAGAGCAGCTAGCCAATTCAACCTCCAAATCAACATCAAGAAGACAGAGTGCCTGGAGGATGAACTATCTCTCAGAATGGGAAGAGCGAGCGCTGTGTTTGGAAACTTGAGGGAGAGACTGTGGAACAATCAACATGTGTCTATCTGTGTGAAATGCAAAGTCTACAGAGCGACAGTACTGGCTACTCTATTGTATGGTGCTGAAACTTGGACTGTCTACAGAGTGCAGGTGAAGAAACTCCACGCGTACATGATGAGACACCTTCGAGCCATAATGAACATATCATGGAAAGACAAGATAACCAACATAGAAGTGTTGAAACGAGCTGGTCTACCATCAATGGAGGACATGCTAATACAGATGAACTTGAGATGGCTCGGACATGTTGAGAGGATGGACCACCAGCGTCTTCCTCTGCAGTTACTCTACTCACAGTTATCCGAGGGCAAACACAATCAGGGTAGACCAAGGCTTAGATTTAAAGACACTATAAAAAGAAACTTGGAGAAGTTGGACATAGACAGGAGTTCCTGGCAGCAGAAGGCTAAGGACAGAGCTGTGTGGAGGAATCTGATCAGACCTAAATGAAACAGTCATTGTTGCCCATGATAGACTGCTATGATGATGATGATGAGTCTTCGGTGACCCTACCAGAGGCAAATTGCCCTAGACAACATAGCTCCTGGGATCACTAGGGCATGCAAACCCCCCACCACAATAAGGTGACAATCCATGGGGGGCCAAATAGAATCGATTCTTGATATTGTTGAAGATTCCCAGTCTGTAGGATATTACCAGCAAACAGTAATGCAGAGTTACTTTTTTTTCATAAAGTAGATAAAAAAATAAAAGATAAACAATAGTCTCTGTGCAAAACTTTGTTCACACTGTATAGTCAGCACTTAGTTAGACCACTCTTGGCAAATATGCCAAGTGAGCCAAAATTCTGTTAGTTATTACATCTGTTAGTTATTCCACTGGAGCTTTTCAAGATATCAAGATGGCGCCCACAGTGGCCGCCATGGTGCTTCGCTGCGCCTTTCTTTGTATGTTTTTGTTCGTCAATTGTGTGTCTGCCTGCTCTTACACCCGTGAAGAGCTACTAAATATCAGGACTTTCACTCCCACGGACCTACTCCCAGTTTTTTTGGCTCCTGCCGCCGATCTGGTTCACTTTTTAGCCCAAAAAGTGAGACGGCGAAAGAGAGGAAGGCGAGCGGGCGCTCTCGTGCGGCTTCGCAGGAGAGGCACGCGCATGGCTTTGCCTGGCATATTTCTGTCCAATGTCAATTCTCTCTTTAACAAGGTAGATGAACTGAGACTGCTGATGTGATTTAAGGACCTATCTACCTCGTCTGCCCTCTGCTTTACTGAGACCTGGCTTAAGGAAGTGACTCCGGACAGCGTGCTCCTCCTCGAGGGATTTCAGCTGTTTCGTGCTGATCGAGACACAGAGCTCTCCGGCAAGTCCTCAGGAGGAGAAGTCTGCTTTTACATCAACAGCAGCTGGTGCTCTGATGTAACGGTGATTTCCCAACACTGTTCCCCCGCTCTGGAATATTTATTCATTAACTGCAAGCCTTTTTATTCCCCGCGGGAGTTCGCTTCATTCATCCTGGCCGCTGTTTACGTCCCGCCCGACGCGGACGCGCGCGAGGCTCAGCGCGCGCTCGCTGATCACATTCAACAAACGGAGCGGACTTTCCCGGACTCTCTGGTTATTGTAGTTGGCGACTTTAACCAGAGTAACCTGAGCCACGATCTCCCCCGATACAAACAGTTTATTAAATGCCCCACCAGAGGAATGAACACGCTGGATCACTGTTACACTACAGTGAAGGACGCGTATCGCGCTGTTCCCCGCGCTGCGCTCGGACTATCTGATCACGTGATGGTCCACCTCATTCCCACATACAGACAGAGACTAAAGTTCACTAAACCTGTTGTGAGCACTACGAGGAAATTGACCAGTGAAGCTGGGGAGAAGCTGAGTACGTGCATGGAAATAACCGACTGGGGCATGTTTAAAGGAGCCACGCATGATCTGGATGAGTACACGGACACTGTGAACTCATATATCCACTTTTGTGAGGAGAGCATTCTTCCATCGTGCACCAGGGTGAGGTACTCAAATGACAAGCCCTGGTTCACTGCTAAGCTCAGACAGATCAGGAAGGAGAAGGAAGCAGCGTTGAAAAGTGGAGACAGGGACTGCTACAGGGAGGTCAAATATTGGTTTAGCAGAGAGCTGAGGAGAGCTAAATCTGTGTATTCTGAGAGACTCCAGCAGCAGTTCACTGCTAACGACTCTGCTTCTGTGTGGAGAGGACTGAGGCAAATCACCAACTATCGGCCTCAGGCTTCTAAAGGTCAGGATGACAAAGCCCTTTGTCAAAGACTGTCCCAACATTATGCCCGTTTTGACACCTCGTCAGCTGTGTCCATCTCCCCCCAGCGCCACTGCCTCCACGGTCCCCACTTCATCAAAGGCGGCCCCCCCTCCTCCCCCCTGCCCTTGTCATCAGTGAGCAGGACGTGCACAGACAGTTCTCCAGACTGAACCCGCGCAAGGCCCCCGGTCCGGACGGCGTGTCTCCCTCCACCCTGAGACACTGTGCGGAAGAGCTGACTCCTGTCTTCACAGACATTTTTAACACCTCCCTGAAGTTATGCCACGTGCCGACCTGCCTCAAAACCTCCACCATCATCCCTGTCCCCAAGAAGCCACGGATCACTGGACTTAACGACTACAGACCTGTAGCGCTCACCTCTGTAGTCATGAAGTCCTTTGAGCGCCTGGTCCTGCCCCACCTCAAGTCCATCACCCCTCCCCTCCTGGACCCGCTGCAGTTTGCCTACCGAGCCAACAGGTCTGTGGAGGACGCAGTCAACCTGGCCCTCCACTCCATCCTGCAGCACCTGGACTCCCCGGGAACCTACGCCAGGATCCTGTTTGTGGACTTCAGCTCTGCATTCAACACCATCCGCCCCGCTCTGCTCCGGGACAAGCTGTCCCTGCTCAACGTGCCTGACTCCCTCTGCAGGTGGATCACCGACTTCCTGACGGACCGGAGGCAGCATGTGCGGCTGGGAAAGACTGTCTCAGACTCTGTTAGCATCAGCACCGGATCACCCCAGGGCTGTGTACTTTCCCCCCTACTCTTCTCCCTTTATACCAACTCCTGCACCTCCAGCCACCAGTCTGTCAAGCTGATCAAGTTTGCAGACGACACCACCCTCATCGGGCTCATCTCCAACGGCGACAAGTCCGTCTACAGGAGAGAGGTGGCCCAGCTGGCGTCCTGGTGCAGCCACAACAACCTGCAGCTAAACGCTCTGAAGACAGTGGAGATGATCGTGGACTTCAGGAAAGTCACAACCCCTCTGCTCCCCCCATCCTCACAGGCTCTCCCATCACCACTGCAGATTCCTTCCGCTTGCTGGGCACCACCATCACCCGGGACCTCAAGTGGGAGCCGACCATCAGCTCCCTCATCAAAAAGGCCCAGCAGAGGATGTTCTTCCTGCAGCAGCTGAGGAAGCTCAAGCTACCCACCAAGATGTTGGTGCAGTTCTACACAGCCATCATCGAGTCCATCCTCACCACCTCCATAACCGTGTGGTACGCAGGAGCCACTGCCAGGGACAGACTAAGGCTGCAGCACATCATGCACGCTGCTGAGAAGGTGATCGGCTGCAAGCTCCCATCCCTCCAGGATCTGTACATCTCCAGGACCCGGAGGCGTGCAGGCCGGATCATAGCCGATCCTTCACACCATGGTCACGTACTGTTTGCCCCCCTCCCCTCAGGTAGAAGACTTCGGTCCATTCAGACTAAAACCTCCCATCACATGAACAGCTTCTTACCCTCTGCCATCAGACTGCTGAACACTATGTGACTTATTAGACTCTCGTGCACTACGTACAGCAGCTCAACCAGACTCATGTCAATCATCACTGTTTTCTTTTTGCATTACCGACTGCACTATGTGGTACTCCACAATATCTGCTGCTCGCTAATATATTTAAAAATTGCTTGACTAGTATTACTCATTCATATTCTACATTTTATTGCATGTATAGTTTTTAATTTCTATCTTTTATTTTTATCATGTTTAATGTTGCAGCATTGCACTGAGACAAATTCCTAGTTTGTGTACTACATGAACAATGGCAATAAATCTGATTCTGATTCTGATTCTCTGCCAAGGAGATAATGTAATCAGGGTGGTTTGTCTGTCTGTCCGTCCGTCCGTCTGTCCGTCCGTATATCTGATTGTTACTAGGATTACGCAAAAACTGCTGTACGGATTTTGATTAAAATTTCACCATAGGTAGCCCTTGGGCCAAGGAGAGACCCATTAAATTTTGGTGGACCTTGTTTCAATATGTGCAGCAGGATTACACAAAATCTACTGTATGGATTTGGAGGAAATTTTCACCAGAGGTGGTCCTTGGGCTAGAGAGGAACCCATAACATTTTGGTGATGATCCGAAAACGCTTACCTCCGCCAAGGCTCTTATCTTCTCACAGCCTGTTAGCAAGAATACTCCAAACTACTGGATGGATTTGGATGAAATTTTTACCAGATGTGGTCCTTGGCCTAGAGAGGAACCCGTAACATTTTGGTGATAATCTGAGAATTAGGGGTGTGCCATATCATATCGTTCACGATAATACCGATATAATTTTTGATACCGGTGTAAAAATGAATATCGCGATATTTGGGGTCTGTTATGCTGCCAACGGAAGTTACACGTTACCATAGAAATGACAAAAAAAAATCATGGCACAAAAAGCTGCGCTCTGTGCTTGGAACGTTTGCATCAGTGTGTGACGTTATGAGGAAGTAAGTTAGTTTTAAGGCTGTTTCAGACTGCTGCCTTCTTAAAAAAAAAAAAAAAAAATAAACGGTGCAGGGATGCGGATAATCTGCCCGCATTTTTCCCGGATGTCAATAACACGGCTTCAGTGAAAAGTTTTACTTCACCCTGAAGCAGTGTTGTTGACGTCCGGACTCTGAAGTGTCCAGAGGTTTATTTTCGTTCTCTTGTGGCTGCTCCAGATTGATTTATTCAACCAACTTAAAGAAAAAAAAAATCTGTTAACAGCCCCAGGAGTTGCCTGTGGAATGCAGACTTCTAATGTTGGTGAACTGAGAGAAAGAGAGAGAGACGGGAGGTCTGATGCAGCAGTTATTTACCTGCAGAAGTGTCTTATCTGGGGAAATGGGAGACAGGTACGCCAAATGATGAAATAATACTTTTAAATAAGCGCACTCCCTCCCTGTTTTATTTAGACCCTCTTCCTGACCTGGTGAAATAACATACTAAATTAATTTGTTAAAATGACCAAAACCCCCTCATGCCCCAGGGTATCAGGACACTCCTTGCTACTCCATCCCAAGTCACTCCATACCCAGATCGCAACGTACCCGAGCCACTCCGTACCCACTTCCGTACCTGCGTAATTAAATACTTACCAAACCAAAATGTTGTTGTTGTGATTTCTGACCACACCATATAAGGCTGCTACTCTTAAGGTGCCTTCACACCAAATGCGAACAGGCAAATTTTTCACACAGCATGAATACATTATAACTCAATGTAAACACACAAAATGAATTCACCATCTGAGTGAGATGCAGACAGGTGAAGTTGCCTTTATATCTTCTGCAGCTGTGTTCAACCTGCTGTGGAAATCCCCAAAATAACATCATGCTTAGGTTTACATTATCCGACAGGGCTCACCTGAAAAAGTTGTCCCTACCTCTAAAACTTCACAAGATTGGTGTTTACGTTGCTAGCTTGCTAGCCTTGTTAGCACATCCGTGGCAGGAATTCATGGGTAAATAATTCCGACATCCCAATTCAGCTAAAGAGCTCCCGGTCCTTCTGTCTGCAAGTGAGTGTCAGTCTCATTTTCAAACTAGTTTACTCTCCAGTGTTGATACTTGTACTTAATTACGCAGGTACAGAAGTGGGTACGGAGTGGCTAGGGTACGTTGCGATTTAGTTATGGAGTGACTTATGATGGAGTGGCAAGGGTGCAGAGTGTCCAGTAACCCCCAGTGTATAGAAATGAGATGAAGACAGAAGTAATGTGGTGATTGATGTCTGTGGTTATATTATACTGCTGTAGCTGCTTATACTGTAGTTTAAGGTTTATGTTTTTTAATGTAATAAAGTTGCATTAACCATAGCTAAATTGCTCTTACATTTATAAGGCAGTGTTTTCAGGACTATTCAGATTCATAATTTTCAAAACTATGGGCTATAAGTAGTGTGCAGTACCAACTTTACTCTTATCTGCTTGTTACCATTCTCTCCTAAATTTGTTTTATTTTCTCATTTTCTTTAACTGGCAGATTTCACATGCCCCTAGTGGCACAGTGCAGCAACTGTGTCTGTCAACTGAATCTGGCATCCCTTTAACTCCCCACCTGTACTGAGGATTTGTACTGATCATGCCAGTTCAGAAGGTGGCAGACACACATTGGAGGAATCATGGCTGACACAGAATACAACAAAGAAGTCTTCTTCGTTTTCCTTCTTTGAATTTAGAAAACAGATACAGCCACCATGCATCGTTATGCATCGTCATATAAAACGGCATCATACACAAAAAATTGCGGCGGAATACAAACGAAATTGACGTGGGATAATCATAAGAGTTTCTAGATGTGGGAGAGAGCGCAAATGACCGATACAACGCAAAATAATGACCACGATGGACGAAAATGGACCGACTATGCCAGCAAGCGATCCCCCTTCGCCAGCGGTGAGTGACGAATTTCTTTGTTTCTTTACGTTGTACTGATTTTCTGGTTCATATACTTTGAAGATATCAAAATGCCCCTGTAGAAAAAACGGTGTAAAAAAAAAAAAGAACCATTCTTTGTGTAAATATGTCCAAAGTCCACTTTTGACTGAGTTATGTAATTCGATATAGGTTCCATGGCATTATGCAAATTAGATGCATAAATTTATTTCTATCTGAAACTTTGGATCATATTCTACATCTTTCTAATTGACAGTAAGCCATTATCTCTTGCAACTTTCAAGTTATAGCCTTGGAAATCTGAACCATTTTCTTGACAAAAAATCTTTACCATTCTTGACCACTAGGGGTTATGGTGCCAAACGGCACTTGGGACAGTTAAGATCTTTTCATAAAGGTACATTTTTTAAAATTTTGAACGTTTTTGGTGAAAAATTTGTGACCTTTTTCATGCAGAATTGTAACTTTTTACCTAAAGCCTCTTACCCTGTGTTTTTATTCAGAAAAGGTGAAGAAATCAGAAGCAGCACCAGATTAAAATTAAGATTAGTCAATCAGTTGTTTTAATGATCAATAGATCAGTTGACTGTTAAAATCCCAGTTTACAATTTTCCTCCCAGCTGAAGGTTATAATTACATTTATAACTAGTTTGATACCTGTTATTTTAAAATGTTGGCCTACTAAAACGGTGGTGGTTTCTGGTTTCCAACAACAGGGTGGCCTCGGATGAAGTCAAATTCCCGGTCTGAATTTTTGTCCCAGTCCACCCCTCAGTGCACTTAAGATGTGGTGGTTTATAATATTTTCTGGTGATATTTGATACAGAATAAAAAAAAGTTTGAAACTCATTCTAAACTGCTCTTTATAAACAGGAGAAATTAGAGTTTTCGTTTTTACTGAATATGTTGAACATAATTAACACTGGCCTGTGAAACTGTACTTTATAAATTTAAAAGAAAAAATTGTATTCTGTGATATCGTGAAGAATATCCTTATTGTGAAAATTCACAGAAATATTGTGATATTATTTTTGGGCCATATCGCCCACCCCTACCAAGAATGCATTTCTCTGCCAAGGCTCTGATCTTCTCACAGTGTGTTAGCAAGAATCCTCCAAAACTACTGGATAGTCTTTGCTGCAATTTTCACCAGAACTGGCTCATGGCCTGCACACGAACCCATTACATTTTGGAGGTGATCCATGAGGGACAAAAGGAGCCTTGGCAGAAGTATGCACTCTCTGAGTGCTTTTCTAGTTGTATTTGTGATATTCCTTCTTGTAAAAACCTCTAGTGCTGCACTATTTTTGGGCTATCTCGCATGCACTGCTCTTTTAAGATCTATATCAAAGGTTGCGCTAGGCTTTTTTGTTATCTATCATTTTGACAGACAGGTTTGCAAAAATTCTGTCAGTCTATTAATATCTGTCATTTTAATTGACTTTAGTTAGCTCAACCTCAGTGTAATCTGTCAAATGACAGACAGCTTTCAGAATTTTCTGTCATTGCTTAAAAAAATCTGTCGGCTTCCGGTTATGGCTGCCACGTAAGACGGACGTGTCTCACTCTGCTCTGCTCCTGGAGAAAAAAATCGGCAAATAACTCTCTCATTTGGGACAGAACGTATCCCAGCGTTTGGGCGAGGATATGTCGGCGAAGCCTAAGGCTGGAAAACCAGGTAAAGGAAAAAGCGAGCCGCCGAAACAGTCCAAATTAACGGACTTTCAGGTCTGTGACGCAGCAAACAAAACTCCATATATGGCGGAGGAGGCTGGCAACGGTGCGATATCTGCGGGGAGCGGCGCAGATGCGCTGATGGCTGCCATGAGTTCAATGAGAGCGGACTTTTCCTCTAGATTTGATGGGATTATGACAGCGTTGGAAGGAATAAGAAAGGAATTGGGTGACTGTGTAGAACGAACGGCGCAGATGGAGCTCCGTCTCGCTAGTGCTGAAGATGACGTCACCCGTCTTCAATTAAAGGTGCGCACTTTGGAAAAAAAAAAAAATGTCTAGAAGATAATATTTTGGATTTGGAATCTCGGTCGAGACAGAATAACTTGAGGCTGGTGGGTCTTCCAGAGGAATCAGAAGGTCGGGACGTATATTCCTTTCTGGAAAAGTGGATTCCGGAGGTGCTGGGCAGCGAGGAGTTGCAATCAGCAGTGGTTCTGGAAAATGCACATCGTATTGGCCCACGGAGAGATAAGGGACCGCCGAGGACCTTAATTATGAAGTTTCTTAGCAACAGAGACAGGATGAAGATCTTCAACGCTGCACGAGCTAAAGGAGAGATTAAACACCAGGATCAGCAGGTGCGGTTCTACCCAGATTTGGCCACAGGAATCCAACAATTGAGGAAGCAGTTTGATCCCATACGTAAGGAGCTGCGCAACCTTGGGATTCGTCATGGTGTAATCTATCCTGCGAGACTGCTGACCACGTATGAGGGCAGAACCCACATCTTCAAGACCCCAGAGGAGGCGCAGGAGTTCATCAAGAAGATCAAAGAAGAAGAAGAGACTGGTGGGAGCTAAGCATGAACAAAATATAAGGTAGAATAATTAAGCATTTGCACAGGCATCTGACTGACTTGAAGTAAATAGCAAGTTTACAAAATATAGATTGTATTATATATTAAAAAAACAAACAAACAAAACAAACAAAAAAAACTATGATGTACAAAGTTGTTCAAAATTTTGGAGTTAAGTTGGAAAACTACAGAGGAGAGTTAATGTTACGTCACTAAAAGCAGTAGAGTTAGGGTGATTGGGAGGATGAAGAAGGAGTGGTTTAGGCTGTTCCCCGTGGGTGTGGAGCGGTCGATGGCTATATCGGGAGACGGAATTTTTCTTTTGATTTTGGGGGGTTCGCCACAAGTGTGGGAAGGGGGAATTTGTTTGTGTGTAGTTTGTAGGATGAATGTTCAACCACTCATGTTTTTGCTTCTCTGTATGAGCATGTTTACACTGCAAGGTAATCCCAAACTCTCTATTGATCATAAACCAAAGTGTTAATCTTAATTTAACTTCATGGAATTGCAGAGGTCTACAAAATTTAAAAAAACTTAAACAAGTTATGAATAAAATAAAAGACATGGGTTCAAAAATTGTGTTTTTACAAGAAACTCATCTAATAGAGGAGGATATAAAAAGAATTAGGAGTAGATGGCAAGGAAGTGTCTTCACCTCATCATTCTCATCCCGGGCCAGGGGAGTTATGACTATCATACATAAATCAGTCCCTTTTCAAGTGAAAAATGTAATTGGAGACAAACTTGGAAGATATGTAATCATTCAAGGTTCTTTGCTATTAGAAAATATAAATCTTGTGAACTTATATGGTCCCAATATAGATGACCAAAAGTTCTTTGCTAATTTATTTCTTATTTTATCATCACTTACAGGGCAACATATAATAGCAGGGGATTTTAATTGTACATTAAATCCAGGTATAGATAGATCAACAGGACTGGATTGTACGCACAATGGATATAGGATGACTATTAATCATTTTATGAAAGAATTGAGATTGTTAGATATATGGAGAGAAATGAAACCACAAGTTAAAGCCTATTCTTGTTATTCCAGTACCTACAAGACATTCTCACGTATTGATTATTTTTTGATTTCCACAGAATTAAGATCCAAGATTCAAAACTGCTTTTATGATAACATCGTGATCTCTGATCATGCACCCTGTTGTCTAATATATGTAGATAAAAAATTGACAAAGGAATCAGGTAGATGGCAATTTCAGCATAAATGGCTTCAGGATGAGGAATTTGTCAAGTATATAGAAAAACAGATAGACAAGTTCTTTGTCATCAATACTACACAAACATCAGCATGTGTAAAGTGGGAGGCTTTCAAAGCTTTTATTAGGGGACATATTATTAGTTATACAGGATCAAAATCTAAGAAGACTCGAGAGGAGAGAGCTAAATTGGAACATAAAATGAAAAGTCTTCAGGAAAAAGTGTATGCAGGAAGTGATCCAAGGTTGGAGAATGAATTACTGATTTTGAGAGCTGAATACGACAAAAAATCAGCGAATAGAGCTGCCTCGAGTCTTCTAAGATTGAAACAATCTTTTTATGAACAAGGTGAAAAATCAGGAAAATTATTGGCATGGCAGATTAAACAATTAGAAATTAAAACACCAATTACTAGTATTATAAGTAACGGACAGGTAGTTATAGATCCTTTAGAAATTAACAGAGCCTTTAGAGATTACTATGAAAAATTATATGATACTAAAAATGAATTTGATTTAACAAAACTAAATGGGTTTTTGAACGAACTATCTATACCGTGTATTCCAAATGAAAACAGGGAGATATTGGAGTCTAAAATTAGTCAAGAAGAAGTTGGGCTAGCCATTGATAATATGAAATCAGGAAAAAGTGCAGGACCAGATGGTCTTCCAGTTGACCTTTATAAAAAATTTAAGAATAAATTAATAAAACCTTTTTTGGAAATGGTTTTAGAAGCATTTCAAAATAATAATTTACCATCATACATAAATAATGCCTTAATTATACTGCTGCCAAAACCAGGTAAGCCCTCTAATAAATGTGAAAATATGAGACCAATAAGCCTATTAAACGCCGACCTTAAGATAATCTGTAAAATTTTAGCAAGACGAATACAAGAAATTTTACCAAATATTATTAATCGAGATCAGAATGGCTTTATAAAGGGAAGACAAGGCTTCCATAATGTAAGAAGACTATTTAATATTATTTATTTTAATAAAGAAGCACCGGATACAGCTCTCCTATCACTGGACGCCGAAAAGGCCTTTGATAGAGTTGAATGGCCCTTTCTTTTTGAAGTCCTACAAAGGTTTGGACTTGGAAATAATTTCATAAAATGGGTTCAAATAATATACAATAATGCTACAGCAGAAATCCTAACAAATAACAATATTTCAAAACCAATAAAAATCAATAGAGGATGTCGACAAGGCTGTCCACTTTCACCTTTACTGTTTACTATGGCAATTGAACCTTTAGCGATAGCGATACGTTTACATTCACAAATATATGGAATTAAAGTTGGACCAACAGAACATAAAATCTCCCTGTATGCCGATGACATAATTTTGTTTATGTCGAATCTAAAAAAATCAATTCCAACCTTGTTGAATTTAATAAAGAATTTTGGGGAAATATCAGGATATAAAATAAATAAAACTAAATCTTCAATATTAATGCTAAATGAGACCCAGAGAAATTACCCAGCCCCTGAGGTAAATCAATTCAATGTTGTAAATCAGTTTAAATATTTAGGAATCCAAATTGTGCCTAAGCTAGAATCAGTCGCCAGTGTCAACTATGAAGCCTTAATGTCAGATATCAATGAGTTAACTCAGAGATGGATGTCACTACCAATGTCGATGATCGGGAGAATCAATATACTTAAAAGTAATATTTTACCTAAAATACTTTATTTATTTCAATACATTCCCTTATCACCACCTTTAGATTTATTCTCAAGAATAAAAAAAAAGTTAGTGGAATTTATATGGAACAACAGGAGGGCTAGATTACGTCTATCTTTATTATATTTACCATTTGATCGTGGAGGTCTGAAATGTCCAAATTTTATGTTGTATTATTGGTCGGCACAACTGAGGTCTATGACATATTATTTTTCATCAAATGATCTCCCTCACTGGACTGAAATGGAATCATACAATTTACCTTTACCTCTTCCCATATTCATATACTCAGATTGGGCAAAAAAATTACAAAAACAAGTTAAAAATCCATTTGTAAAGCATATGATCAAAATATGGTGTGAAGCTAAAAACTATTTAAAAGAACCACAGTTATTGTCACAATTTAGTCCAATATGGGGTAATCAATATTTTAAACCAGGGAGAGCGGACGCTGTATTTAAAGTATGGAATTTAAAAGGGATACAAAAGATTCAGGATTTGTATTTGCCATGTGCAGATAACATAATGTCTTTTGAAGAGCTGAGGATCAAATTTAATCTCAATAGAACACATTTTTTTAAATATCTTCAACTTAGAAACTTTATTCGATCAAATCAAAATAAAGCTCTCACTCGACCTATTTATTCATCCTTGGAAAAAATGATGATGAAAGATAGTAAAAGAAAGGGTATTATTTCAGAGTTTTATAACTCATTGACACTATCTTCAAGTGAAAATTCACTGAAAAGATTAAACTACTGGAAAGAAGATCTGCAAACTGAAATTTCAGAGGAACAATGGGAATTGGCTTGTACAGAAGCTCAAACCAAATCAATAAATGTACGCCTTAAATTGATACATTTCAAATGGTTAATGCGGATGTATGTTACACCGGAGGAGTTAAATAAATATAACAAAAATATACCAGATACATGCACAAAATGCATGGAAAGTAAAGGAACTCTACTTCATTGTGTATGGGAATGTAGATTAATAAGAATGTTTTGGGAAGAGGTGAGGGTAACAATTGAAAAAATAATCTCAAAACAAATCATATTGAATCCTAAATTGTTTTTGTTGGGTCTGTACCCAGAAAAGCATAATTTTAATAAAAGTGAAAGAACATTCATAGACCTCAGTTTGCTTAATGCCAAAAAATGTATTGCACTATTATGGAAAAAGACTCATAGACCAGATGTGACTCAGTGGTTAAGACAGATGTTAACAAACCTTCCATTACAAAGAATAACATATATACTGAAATCAAAGGAAATTGTGTTTGAGAATATATGGAGACCTTTTATTGATTATGTAAAAAATTTAAACATAACTCTTGAAGAAGAAGGTGAATGATGTGTGTGGACCTTGTAAATTCCAAACTGGTGAACATAATATGTATACTTATGTATTGGATTGTCTAGACTAAACAGAGGAGCATTGTTGAAGATTTGATTTTGCTGGTGGTTGTTGGTGTTTTTAGTGCATTTTTTTTTTTTGTAGTACTTTAGTGTTAGTGTTTGATTGTTTGTATCATGTTTGTTAAAAAAAAAAGGTTCAATAAAGATATTATGGAAAAAAAAAATCTGTCAATGAAGGACAGTTTTCAATTAACGCAACCTCTGCCTCAGACATTGTTTTTTTTGTGTGTGTGTTTAGCTCTGTGGGACTTTGAAGGCCATTCAAAACCTTTAGCTTATGTCTTTTAGGTAGTACATGGTAAATGTTTGAGTTTTTTGTTTCAGTATCCTGTTGTAGAATCTATGCTCTTTTAAGTTTCAGGGTTTTTTTCTACAGTGTGATGTTTGATTCCAGAATTTGCTGGTATTTAGTGGAATTCATTCTTCCCTAGACCCAATGCGATGCCTCAGTGTCTCTTGTGCTGTTGCCTGCAGCACAACCCCAAAGAGTGATAGAGCCACCTCCATCCTTAACAGTTAGCAAAGGGTTCTTTTCATGAAGCGATGCTCCTTTTTTCTACAAAATGTACCTTTGCTGATTGTTGCTGAAGTAGCATTATCAGTCCACAGCACTTGTTTCCAAAACATGTTGGGCTTCTGTAGATGTTCCATTGCATATTTTTAATATTGGATTGCATGATGCAGGTAAGGTTTTCTCCTGTTGAATCTCCCAAGGAGGTCTTTTTTTGTGCAAGTATTGCTACACGGTGGAATGATGTACCATAACTTCTGAATTTGCTAAATCTTCCTGTAGGTTTTTGCTGTCAAATTGTTGATTTATTTGCCATTCTGACCGTCTTACGTGCAGTTCTCTCTGAGATTTTTGTTTTTAATCTTCCAGATCTCATCTTGACCCACACAGTTCTTCTCAACTCCCATCTCTTATATTTCACACTGTTGAAACAGCGAGCTGAAGATGTTCTGTAATCTTCTTGTAGCCTTCCTGTGCACTGTGGGCACCAACAGCTTTCATTTTCTGTGACTTACATAGCTACTTCAAGGATCCCATAGTTGCTGACTTAGCAAAATGTTTGAAGAGTCAGAGAACATAAAAGCTTTGAAAATGGCACCAGCTAACACATCCTCATGGCAATTGTCAGGGATCTGGGTACTCCTCCTAAGCAATTTCCCCAGTGATCACCAAACTCACTCACAATGTTCCTCAGGTGAATCTGCATCCAGGTTGCGTTCAAAATAAAGGTCAAAGGTCAGGAGATCTGGGCACTTATGTAATTTAATAAAAATTGCTACTCCACTCTGGTTATTCCCCCAGTTCTCAACAAATTCATGCAGAACAATCATCAGGTGTGTCTGCATCAAGATTTGTGCTCAAGGTCAGGGTCAAAGGCCGGGAGATCTCAGCGCTTATATGATTTTATGAAAATTGTTACTCAGTTCAGAATCAGAATCAGAATCAGAATCAGGTTTATTGCCATTGTTCATGTAGTACACAAACTAGGAATTTGTCTCGGTACAATGCTGCAACATTAAACATGATAAGATAAGAGAAATAAACTATACATGTAATAAAGTGTAGGATAAGATTAAGTGATACTGGTCAACAGTTAAAATATATATTAGCCAGCAGCAGATACTGTGGAGAACTATATAGTGCAGTCGGTAATGCAGGAAGAAAACAGTGATGATTGACATGAGTCTGGTTGAGCTGCTGTACATGGTGCACGAGAGTCACTTAGTGTTCAGCAGTCTAATGGCAGAGGGGAAGAAGCTGTTCATGTGACGGGAGGTTTTAGTCTGGATGGACCGAAGTCTTCTACCAGAGGGGAGGGGGGCAAACAGTACATGACCAGGGTGTGAGGGATCGGCTATGATCCGGCCAGCACGCCTCCGGGTCCTGGAGATGTACAGATCCTGGAGAGATGGGAGCTTGCAGCCGATCACCTTCTCAGCAGTGCGCACGACGCGCTGCAGCCTTAGTCTGTCCCTGGCAGTGGCTCCTGCGTACCACACGGTTATGGAGGTGGTGAGGATGGACTCGATGATGGCTGTGTAGAACTGCACTAACATCTTGGTGGGTAGCTTGAGCTTCCTCAGCTGCCGCAGGAAGAACATCCTCTGCTGGGCTTTTTTGATGAGTGAGCTGATGGTCAGCTCCCATTTGAGGTCCCTGGTGATGGTAGTGCCTAGGAAGCGGAAGGAATCAGCAGTGGTGATGGGAGAGCCTGAGAGGGTGAGGGGGGGCAGAGGAGTAGTGACTTTCCTGAAGTCTACAATCATCTCCACTGTCTTCAGAGCGTTCAGCTGCAGGTTGTTATTGCTGCACCAGGACGCCAGCTGGGCCACCTCTCTCCTGTAGGCGGACTCGTCGCCGTTGGAGATGAGCCCGATGAGGGTGGTGTCGTCCGCAAACTTGATCAACTTGACAGACTGGTGGCTGGAGGTGCAGGAGTTGGTGTAAAGGGAGAAGAGTAGGGGGGAAAGTACACAGCCCTGGGGTGATCCGGTGCTGATGCTAGTATAGTCTGAGACAGTCTTTCCCAGCCGCACATGCTGCCTCCGGTCTGTCAGGAAGTCGATGATCCACCTGCAGAGGGAGTCAGGCACGTTGAGCAGGGACAGCTTGTCCCGGAGCAGAGCGGGGCGGATGGTGTTGAATGCGGAGCTGAAGTCCACAAACAGGATCCTGGCGTAGGTTCCCGGGGAGTCCAGGTGCTGCAGGATGGAGTGGAGGGCCAGGTTGACTGCATCGTCTACAGACCTGTTGGCTCGGTAGGCAAACTGCAGCGGGTCCAGGAGAGGGGTGGTGATGGACTTGAGGTGGGACAGGACCAGGCGCTCAAAGGACTTCATGACTACAGAGGTGAGCGCTACAGGTCTGTAGTCATTAAGTCCAGTGATCCGTGGCTTCTTGGGGACAGGGATGATGGTGGAGGATTTGAGGCAGGACGGCACGTGGCATAACTTAAGGGAGGTGTTAAAAATGTCTGTGAATACAGGAGCCAGCTGTTTCGCACAGAGTCTCAGGGTGGAGGGAGACACGCCGTCTGGGCCGGGGGCCTTGCGCGGGTTCAGTCTGGAGAACTGTTTGAGCACATCCTGCTCACTGATGATAAGGGGAGGGGGGGAGGGGGGGGGTGCCTTAAATGAAGTAGGGAATGTGGAGGCTGTGGAGCTGGAGGGAGGGGGGGAGTTGGACACAGATGACGAGGTGTCAAAACGGGCATAGTGTTGGGACAGTCTCTGACAAAGGGCTTTGTCATCCTGACCTTTAGGAGCCTGAGGCCGATAGTTGGAGATCTGCCTCAGTCCTCTCCACACGGAAGCCGAATCATTAGCAGTGAACTGCTGCTGGAGTCTCTCTGAGTACACAGATTTAGCCCTCTTCAGCTCTCTGTTAAACCGGTATTTAACCTCCCTGTAGCAGTCCCTGTCTCCACTTTTCAGCGCTGCTTCCTTCTCCTTCCTGATCTGTCTGAGCTTAGCTGTGAACCAGGGTTTGTCATTAGAGTAACTCACCCTGGTGCGTGATGGAAGAATGTTCTCTTCACAAAAGTGGATATATGAGTTCACAGTGTCCGTGTACTCATCCAGATCATGCGTGGCTCCTTTAAGCATGCCCCAGTCAGATATTTCCATGCACGTTTCCAGCTTCTCCTCAGCATCACTGGTCCGTATCTTCGTAGTGCTCACAACAGGTTTAGTGAGCTTCAATCTCTGTCTGTATGTGGGAATGAGGTGAACCATCACGTGATCAGATAATCCCAGCGTAGCTCGAGGGACAGCGCGATATGCGTCTTTCACTGTGGTGTAACAGTGATCCAGTGTGTTTAATCCTCTGGTGGGGCATTTAATAAACTGTTTGTAGCGGGGGAGATCGTGGCTCAGATTGCACTGATTAAAGTCGCCAGCCACAATAATCAGCGAGTCTGGAAAACTCCGCTCTGTGTGTTGAATGTGATCCGCGAGCACGCGCTGAGCTTCGCGCGTGTCCGCGTCGGGAGGGGCGTACACAGCGATCAGTATAAAAGAAGCAAATTCCCGTGGGGAATAGAAGGGCTTGCAGTTGATAACAAGAAATTCCAAGGCAGGAGAACAGTGTTTGGAAATTTCCGTTACATCAGAGCACCAGCTACAGTTGATGTAGAAGCAGACACCGCCTCCTGTGGTCTTGCCGGAAAGCTCTGTGTCACGATCAGCACGGAAGAGCTGGAAGCCGTCGAGGCGCAGCGCGCTGTCCGGTATATTTTCCCGGAGCCAGGTCTCAGTAAAGCAGAGGACAGCTGAGGAGGCGAGGTCCTTAAAACGCATCAGCAGTCTCAGTTCATCCACCTTGTTAGAGAGAGAGTTGGTATTGGACAGAAATATGCCAGGCAGCGCCGTTCGCGAGCCTCTCCTGCGAAGTCGTACGAGAGCGCCCGCTCGTCTTCCTCTCTTCCGCCGTCTCACTTTCCGAGCCAAACAATAAACCAGATCGGCGGCAGGGGCTAGAAAAACTGGGAGGAGGTCCGTGGGGGTCAAAGTCCTGATATTTAAAAGTTCTTCACGGGTATAAGTGCAAGCAGACACACAATTGACAAACAAAAACAAACAAAGAGCGCAGCGAAGCACCATGTCGACCGCTGTGGGCGCCATCTTGGAAAGGCAATTTTTTTTTGCACCATTGTTTGGCAAACTCACACACAACAGTCCACAAGTGGATCTGCATGTCGGCTGTACTCAAGGTCAAGGTTTATGGTCAGGCGATCTGAGCACTCTCAGGATGATATCATCAGGCTGGAATAATCTACTTTGTTACTGACAATCTGGTTAACCTCATGAAAAAAAAGTAACTATGCATTAATGTTTATCCACACCAACAACTTGCGCGGGAAGAGCGGTCGTTGCCGTCTGTGACTGGCTGGCTATCCGGCTATGTCCATGGTCTAATTCAACAGGGAATAAGACTACAGCCAACAAATTTGGTGTGTAGGTTGACTTTATACTATACTTTTGGGGTTGAAAGGTCAACGGTGAAGGTCAGAATTCCATACAAACTATGTCTCAATGAAAGCACCAAGGTGCGGATGCCTCAGTTCCTCTGGCATGGGGGGCTGTAAAAAAGTCACACTGCCTCTGCCATGAGTCTGAGCTCAAATATTCCTTCTGAGCGCAGACTCTATTTCTGAGTTTTGCATGTCTGTTATTATTTTGTTGTCGGTTTTCTGTGTGTATTTTGGTTTGTTGTCTCTCATTTGCCCTCCTCTCTCAGATACTCCCACAGACTGTTCACAGTCTGCTCTCCTGCCACCTGAGCTGTGGACAGTTAGGTAGTTAGCTCACCTGCCTGCTCAGCCCACACCTGTGGCTCATCCGTCTGCCCAGTACTTAACCACTCTTCACTCATTGTTTCACTGCGGCAGCATTGTTTAACTTGGACTGATTTGGACTCTTTTCCCTCCTTGTTATTCCTCATCTCCTCCAGAGCCTTTCCTGCTCTGGAGTGAATCCTCTGTAAGTAACCATAGTTTGTATTTTTGTGTTGTCTGCACTGTTTTGGGTTTTTGTTTATAAATGTTACACTACAGTTTAGTGCTTGGGCCTGTCTTTCTGCCCCGGAGGGTCCAGTTTATGACAGAATGCTGCCGCTGAGAGGTCGTTCCTTGGTTCTCTGGCTACGCCCATCTCCGTGACTCCAGGGGCGGCACCTCTACAATCCACAGAGGGGCCCAAGCTCACCTTAGCCACAGAGAGAGACGACGCTACATATACAGCAGCAGGCAACATCCAGATCCGGGAAAACAGGCAAGTTTTATTTCATTCTACTTCTATTAATGATAATATGCCTTGCCTGATTCCCAGTAGGGAGGCTCCGGAAAAGCAGTCATCTGAGCTCTTCCCACCTGCTGCTGTTACAAATTGTTCACCAGCCCTCTCTGTGTTCTCTCCTGTGGTCCCTGAGTGTCCGCCGGCCCCGGAGCAGAACTGCCGGACGATGGAGGAGCCCATGGTCCTGGAGGACCCTGTTCCAGCGCCAGCGGTGAGCCAACCCCCAGCTGCCACGCCGGAAGAGCCACCAGTGTGGTCCACTTTATCTGGGGAGACAAGGACTGCAACCACCATCATGCCTGCTGCGGAGGCCGCAGCAGCAGAGTTGGAACCAGAGCTGGACCTCCAAGGGACCTGGTCTGAGATGTCGTCGTCTGGATCGATGGAGTCCTGGATGGCGGTGGAGCTCGAGCTCAGGCAAGTGCTCTCTCTTGTTTTCCTCTTATCTGTTCTGGAGAGATCTTACCTGGCTCTTGGTGAGGAGAGTCGGGCTACCAGCTGCACCTGAGCTCACCTCGCCGGACTCCACCGCTGCCGGTGACCCTGACCCTGTACCTCTCCCTGTTTGTTCTGAGCCTTCTTCCAGGGTCGCCGGGGAAGATCCAACTTCACCAGATGTCTCCGTGTGTCCAGGTTTGCTTCCGGAGGACGTCATGGGTCCAGCCCCCCCCGCTGAGGTCTCCGTGGGTGCAGCCTCCCCTCTGCCCGAGGCCGTTGTGTGGGTTCCCCCTCGGTCTGAGTCTCCATGGGTGTTGCATCCTGGCCAGGGACCCTCGTGGGTGCTGTGCCCCAGCGTCAATCCAACATGGGTGCTGCGCTCCAGCTTGGGCCCACCATGGACGCTACGCCCCAGCCTGGGGTCCACTGAGGGTGCAGCGTTGGCCCAGTCCGGGTCCATCGAGGATGCAGCGTTGGCCCAGCCTGGGTCCACCAAGGGTGCAGCATTGGCCCAGTCCAGGTCCACCGCGGGTGCTGCAGAGCTCCAGCCTGGGTCCACCACGGATACTGCAGAGCTCCAGCCCGGAGCCACCGCGGGTGCTGCAGAGCTCCAGCCCAGAGCCACCGAGGGTGCAGTGTTGCTCCAGCCCAGAGCAACCGAGGGTGCAGCATTGCTCCAGCCCAGAGCCACCAAGGGTGCAGCGTTGCTTCAGCCCGGAGCCACCAAGGGTGCAATCGGTCAGCCCGAGGACGTCATGGTCCCCCTTCTTCCTCTGCCAGACGCTGTTGTGGTCCCCCATCCTCCTTCGCCACCAGATACCGTCGTGGTCCCCCTCCTCTGGTCCTGCTTCCCGCCATTGGGCCTTCCCATGGGGGAGCTGCCTCCTGGGTCACCCCTCCAGTCCTGGCGGCTGAAGAACTCAGGTCAGCCGCCCGACAGACTGAGCCGCTTGGTTGGGTGGCCCATATTCTCCGTCAGGCCACCCGACACATTCCACCTTTCCGTCTGCCTGGCCTGGGACTTCAGCCAGCCACCTGAACAGCTGGGTTCTTTGGCCTATGGGGCCCAGGGGCCCGGTGTAGCGTGGGTGTGGGTCCTGAGTGGGCTCAAGACTTTAGTTCCCTCCTAACCTGTTATCCCCCACCTCCCACCCGGGGTAGTTTTTTGCTGTATTCTTTCTCTTGGGGGGGGGGGGGGTCCTTTTTGGTGTTGCCTGGGGGTGTTTGGATCCACCCCTTGGGTGTGTGTGTGTGTGGGGGGGGGGGGGCTCTGTCATGAGTCTGAGCTCAAATATTCCTTCTGAGTGCAGACTCAGTCAGTTTTCTGTGTATGTTTTGGTTTGTTGTCTCTCATTTGCCCTCCTCTCTGACACTCCCACTAACTGTTCACAGTCTGCTCTCCTGCCACCTCTGCTGTGGACAGTTAGGTAATTAGCTCACCTGCCTGCTCAGCCCACACCTGTGGCTCATCTGTCTGCCCAGTACTTAACCACTCTCCACTCATTGTTTCACTGCGGCAGCATTGTTTAATTGTTGGAGTGAATCCTCTGTAAGTAATCTTAGTTTGAATTTTTGTGTTGTCTGCACTGTTTTGGGATTTTGTTTATAAATGTTACACACCAGTTCAGCATTTGGGCCTGTCTTTCTGCCCCGGAGGGGCCAGTTTATGACAGCCACTTCTCGTGGGTGGGCATAGTTATTACAGTACCTTTTTCATAGCTGCATTGATGGTAAAGGTGAGTTAAATTTGTGTTTATTTTGAAAACAAAGCCTTATCTGGAAATTGTGGCAAATTAAAAGTCAAGAAAATATGGCGATACAATGATACAAGCCTTTAGTTCCAGTTGATTTTTAAGTGGGTGAGCTGAAAAGCTGCTAACAGACACACAGACAGACAAATACATACACAGACACATGGAGTGATTACCATATGCCTACGTTGCCTTTGTGCTGAGGCATAAAAATACAGAAGCACAAGAATAAAATTAGGAGCACAAAGAAAAATGCTGGAGTAACAGATTTTATTAATTGAATGCATATATAGTTACACCGTGGCATTCAATAGCAGGTAAACATATTAAAATTTCCAGAAGAAAAAGCATAATTATGAATATTAAATCAGAACGGTTTGGAATGTTTCATTCTTATGTGTAATGAATATTGAGAGTTTCTTAATCTTGCAAAAAAATAAGTTTGTCAAAAAATTAATTTATTGAAATACAGTACCAGTTTCTGCTATAAACAGTAAACATGTAATATTCTTATTTAGCTTCCAGCCTGCTCTGACTGCTGACCCTCAGGTTCACCACTGTGGACCTCAGAAAGACAAAGAGGAAAGAAAAACAGCCAAAAAATGTGATAATTGTTGCAGATGTGATATATATATATATATATATATATATATATATATATATATATATATATATATATATACACACTACCGTTCAAAAGTTTGGGGTCACTTAGAAATGTCCTTATTTTTGAAAGAAAAGCACTTTTTTCAATGAAGATAACTTTAAACTAATCAGAAATACACTCTATACATTGCTAATGTGGTAAATGACTATTCTAGCTGCAAATGTCTGGTTTTTGGTGCAATATCTACATAGGTGTATAGAGGCCCATTTCCAGCAACTTTCACTCCAGTGTTCTAATGGTACAATGTGTTTGCTCATTGTGTCAGAAGGCTAATGGATGATTAGAAAACCCTTGTGCAATCATGTTAGGTCTGCAATGCTGTAACTGCTGCAAATGGAGGATTCTTTGATGAAAGCAAAGTTTGAAGGAAAAAATTATTATTTCAAATACAAATCATTATTTCTAACCTTGTCAATGTCTTGACTATATTTTCTATTCATTTTACAACTCATGGTGGTAAATAAGTGTGACTTTTCATGGAAAACAAAATAATTGTCTGGGTGACCCCAAACTTTTGAACGGTAGTGTATATATATATATATATAAAATTACAGATGTCATGTTTCTCCTCAGTTTAATAAATTGTTTGGTTTAGTGAGTGAATCATTTTAAAATGAGTGAAAGAAGCCTGTCACGCCATGGTGTTTTTATATTACTGACATTAGTATCAAGACTTAAAAAAATCAGCTGAACTTGAGAGAAAACAATTTAGAAAACAGGTTAAATTAATGTAAGCAAGCAGTCCCCATACAGGAAAAAAAATCAGACATTGGAAAAAAAATGTGATGTAACATAAGCTTTAAGAATCAAATATTGCAGTTGTAGGAGTTATTAGTGCTTTAATATTGAAATAGCTGCATAATTTAAGCCCAAAACTTAATTCTAAGCTTTTTGTTTTTTCATTGCGTTCAGCTCTCTGCTGCAGTCTGCCATGTTTTTGAGCCCGAGGAATGTTGGGAAGTAGTTTTTTTGTTTATGAACTGAAAACTCCAGGAAGAAAATACCTTGTCCTTCCTCTGCAAAACTAAACAGCAAAACCAGTGTGAAAACAATTGATGTGGTGAATAAATGGTGTAGTTGCTGAATATGTGGGGGTTTTTTTTCAGTTTTTCAGCAATTTCAGAACAGTTCAGCTGGAGCTCGACTGTGACAGGAAGTCGCCGTGTTCTGTAAAAAAGGTACAATGCCGCCTCTACTGGCCTGGTGTTCTGGCATTTTATCATGCTTATCAGAACAGCCATACCCTGGGTTACTACGAATGCACATATGGTATTCTGAGAAAGTATGGTAAAATGGCAGAACACCGGCATAGTTATTATGCCTCAGTGAAACGGAGGCATACGGTAATCGGTTAATGCGTTTGTTTGTGGATGTGTGTGTGTATCTGTCCGTCTGTCTGCCTCTCTGTTTCAGCTCGCCCGGTCAAAATTAAGTGGAACTAAAGGCTTGTATCATTGTATCGCCATATTTTCTCAACTTTTAATTTGCCAGAATTCCAAGAAAAGGCTTTGTTTTTGAAATAAACACAAATTTAACTCACCTTTAATGTCAATGAAGCCAGGGGAAAGGGTATGGTAATAACTGCCGGGCCACTAGAGGCGGCAGTGCGACTTTTTTACAGCACAACACAGCAGTTTTTTTTTTGTTTTGTTTTTTGCAGCACGTGGAGCTGAAGTGTTATAAAATAGTGGTTACTGAAAAAAACAAAACAAAAAACCCCCCACATATTCAGCAACTACACCAGTGGCCCTCAATAGGCAGCCCATGGGCCACATCCAGCCTGCAAGCCCCTTATTTGTGGCCCCCGAGCCATGATTCCTTCACTACGTGTTTTGGTTTGGTCAGCACCTGTAAACATGGACTGTTATCTCCATGCCAATGACGCACTGACAGCCTGTTAGCACGTGAGTGGCTGCAGTGCCAGCAGCACTTTTTTACTTTCACTTTCGGAGTGGTTCAGCAGTGGGAGCCTAGATTGAACAAAAATGGCATGTTCCAAGTTCACTGCTAAAAGAAAAGCGGACAGTGAAAATCGACAATTCAAAGATGAATGGCCTGAGCAATTTGCATTTTTTTCTCCCTCCTGCCAGCACAAGACCAATGTACTTGATATGCCCAGGAGACCACAGCGATGATAAAGATTTACAATTTGAAATAGCATTATGAGAGCAGGCATAGGAATTTTGAAGAGAAATTTCCTCAAAATTCAGAAGTAAGAATAACAAAAATAAATGCACTGAAGTTGTCATATCAAGCTGCAAGCAGGATTCTTGTTACGTCTATGACGCAACAACAAAAAGCAACAGAGTTGTGAACGTCTGTTTTGAAAGTTGCTGCCTTCACCCAGCTCCTCCCACAGCAGAACAGCCTGGTGACATGGGTATAAACCAAGGGGGAGAGGGATTTTTTTCTTTAAAATTTGCAGCTTTTCTCATAAATTTGTGACTTTTTCTCATTAATTTACTATATTTATTTGTAAATGTAAAACTTTTTGTTGCAAATTTGCCACTTTTCCCTCATAAATCTGCTATTTTTGCCATCTATTTTTTTTTCTTTTAAATTTGTAACCTTTTTATAGTAGATGTGAGGGTTTTTTCTTATAAATTTACATATTTTTTTCTCACTAAATTTGCAGTTTTCTTTCTCATAAATTTATGACTTTTTTTCTTGTAAATTTGCAGCTTTTTCCCCATAAATGTACATTTGTACATTCTTTCTCATAAATTTTTGACTGACAACAATAATACTTAAAGTGTACCATCAATATTTATTCTGGAGAAAATGTTCTGTTTATTGTCCCTCCCAACATAAAAATGAAATATCCGCCCATGCAGCATGCTTGCACTGCTCCGGACCTCTGGTCCACTGGAAAAAACAAATGCAGACCCCCGGCATAAACATTTGAGGACCCCTGAACTCCACCATTTATTCATCACATCAATTGTTTTCACACTGGTTTTGCTGTTTAGTTTTGCTGAGGAAGGACAAGGTAAAATTCACTAATGTTCCTCACCCACAAATGGTCGCAGTGAACTGCGCATGTGCCCGGAAACTCCCGCCACAGGGAAGTACTGAGCAATCCACCAATACACAGTGGACAAATGTCTGTCTTTTTGCCCATCGATCTGTTTTGTTCCTCTGCCACTAAACAGCAAAAGCTCCTGTTCACCTTGATTATCTTGTATTCACGTACCTCCATCGCTTTCGCCATTTAGTGCTCTTCTTTTGTTTGGATTGCAGTTATTCAATTCAGTTTGGCGGCTCTTGGCTGCCACTGACAGTACGAGCATCTGAACTGCAGATTATTTTCACTGCACATGCGTGTACTCCAAAACTACTGGATGGATTTGGATGAAATTTTTACCAGAGGTGGTGCTTGGAACCCTTAACATTTTGGTGATGATCCGAGAACACATACCTCCACCAAGGCTCTTATCTTCTCACAGAGTGTTAGCAAGAATACTCCAAAACTTGTAAATGGATTTGGATGGAATTTTTACCAGAGGTGTTTCTTGGGCTAGAGAGGAACCCATAACATTTTGGTGATGATCCGAGAATACATACCTCCGCCAAGGCTGTAGCACCAAGGCATCAGCACCTTGGTGCTTTCATTACAATACCTTTTTCCCTGGCTCCATTACATGGCAATGGTGAGTTAAATTTGTGTTTATTTTGAAAACAAAAGCCTTATCTCGAAATTCTGGCAAATTAAAAGTCAAGAAAATATGGCAATACAATGATAGAAGCCTTTAGTTGCACTTAACCCCTTGCACTCTGGTCAGTTTCCCTAAAAATGCCTAAAAATAACGTACCCAAAGTAAATCAAAAGCTGTTCTTCAACCCTTTGCAGCATCTTCATGGGGATGGTCTCATTTAAAAGAAAACACTTTGAATTTTTTGGCAAAACAGTCATAATCTCTCTAAGTGCTCCTGCCACTGAGTAACAGTCATCTAAACATACTGAACTTGAAGAAAATAAAGTTTGCCTGGGTGGGTTTTTTTTAGATACAAATGCTTGCAAATAACACACAGCTGTCAGATACTGGCTGGAAAATGCAACAGAAATGTAGAACCAAGTGTTATCAAGCTGAGGTCAAAATTTTGTAACAATACCACAAAAAATGAATATATTACACAGCTTTTTTCTCAGGTTGTTCCCAGGCGTTTTTGAACTGTGCCAAATTGTGCCAAATGGCACAGTTTGGAAAAACGTCTGTAACTTTTGAATGATTCAACATAGAAGCTTGATCTTGGGCTCTAATGAAAGGTGACACTCAGGGCTGTGTGTGTGTGTGTGGGGGGGGGTTGTTTATTCATTCATGAATGAATGAATGAACAAACAAGCCCCCCACACACAAAGACGCATGTCACGTAAAAAATGTGTGGCCTTTATTTACAAGAAAAAATAACCTACAGTGCAATAAAAATGATACTAAAATATCTGCAATGTAGAGGATAACAACCCCCCCCCCGCTACAGAGGAGCTCGGCGCACAAAAAAACGGTCCGTCATGTGGCGATGACGCACCGTTGTAATTAGCAATCGGTCAAAAGTCATTTTTATTACTATTTTCAGTGATAAAGAATAATTTAGCTTATAACACTTATCTGTCCACAACAGCAGTGTCGTTGGCGAACATCTGTTCCTCATTGTCAGACGAACATGACGCTGGTCCGCTTGTTACGACTCGTGGTTCTGGTCACGTGACCCGGTCAAACCATGATTCCATGATTGCGGTTTTGGCGAACGATTTTTCAAAACAAATAAGAACAGTAGTAATCAAAAAAGACTGGCGAACGCTACCGTTACACACAGCGGCTTACACAAAACAGATTTTACGCACGGGACGCACGCTTTCAATCGTCAAACTTCTCTGCTTCATTTGGCTCATTGTAGTCGCAGTCATTGGTAGGCGGGTCCTTCTTGCTAGGTTTTCAGTCATTGGTTCTTCAAGATTTCAGAAGCCCAATTCAAGGCTCTTATTAGTCGAATGAGAGGTCAATCAAATCTAAACCAATCAAAACACTCCTTTGGCTTTCTGTTCGGGGCTGTCTGTACTGGAAGAACGGAAATGCAGTTTTTTTTTTTCAGTGCGCACTGAGACGCACAGTGCGCACTGAGATGCACTAGGACACACTAGGACGCAGAGACGTGACCGCCTGCAGTATCCCGGAGTGCAAGAGGTTAATTTTGACTGGGCGAGTTGAAACAGACAGGTGGACAGATACAACCAGCCACACACGCACACAGACACACTGACTGATTACCGAATGCCTTTGTTTTCACCGAGGCATAACAACAAAAAAAGCTTGGGTCCCCAAACTTGGTACACAGGTACATCCTGGGATCCTGACCTCTGATTATGGGTTTGGAGTCAAAAGATCAATGGTCAAGGTTTAAAATATATAGGGCTGAAAAAAAATGTGTGGGTCTACATCTAGGTTGAGTGCATTCCATTGCATTTATTGGTAATATTGTTCTTTTTGCATATCCTGCAGACTTTTTTTTAACATCTTTAGAATAAAAAAATCACAAAAATATGCCATTTGTCAAGGGGTGAACAGATTTTTGCATACAACTGTAAAGCCATATGCAAAAACTTGGCCACCCTGCAGGTTTTTTAATTAAAACAATATAAACACAGTCTCTGTAGTATATGACAAAGTTGGTAATATTGGGCAAAACAAACCAACAACAACAACAACAAAAAAAAGGTAATTGTGAAAGTGGAAAAGTTTGGACATCCTAAACTTTTCATTTATTGAAACATTCCAGTTTAACAAAAAATCACCAAAATATACTGTTTCTCAAGGGGTGCTCAAATTTTGCTTACAACTGTGTGTAGAGCTGAAAAAATAGATTATATTGGTTTTAACTTTCAAGAGTGAAACAGAATTACTACCAGAATATTTTTGTCCCCTCATTAACTAATTAATTGTTTCAGCGTTGCATTTGTTCACCCCTAATTTTGATTTTTAGGTCTAATCATTACTAGACTTTCAAAATAATGAAACATAATTAAAATAAACAGACACAAACTGACTTGCACTCGGCATACTTACTACACATGCACCTTTTCATAGCCATTGTTAATTACGCCATTCAGATGTTAATATAGTGCTGTCCCATGGCGCTCCCTCCCCACTGCTTGATTTATTCATGAATTTTTTTCCCCCCATACTGGACTCAGAACATTATTTTCACTTTTCAGTGAACTCTTGATGCTTTCACTGGTTGTGTGTGACAGATAAATGATGGCACCTAGTGAATGATTTGTCTGTATGTGGCGGATTGCCTGATGTAACCCGAGAGTTTAGAGGTCATGAAATCACAGAGGAACTGCCTGTAATTTGTGCCACAGATCGTGGGCGTGATTTGCCTTTCTGAGGGTCAATAACTGATTTAACACATGCAAATATGCAGCACGCACCCATATACTTTTCTCTCACGTTATGCCCTGCGTAAAAGAAGCCCCGGATAAAAGGTAAGGAATATGCTTTATTAACTTTAAATATGCATGATATTTCAGAGGGAAAGTGCAGCACAGCATCAGGAATGTCCAAAAGCTTGACTACTTATTTCTTTTTCCCCCCTCAAAAACTGTAAATAATTAAAAACAGCAAGAAGGGGGGGGGGGTAAAGAGAAGCAGGGGAAGAGAGAGAAAAAGTCAAAGATACTCACACTCTGCAGAAAGACATTCTTATTTCTAACCTCAGATGCTCTGAAACACCAAATCATAAAGTTACGGTGTAACTCTCCCTTGAATATCTTCTTGTTTCTGCTCTGTGCCCCATTTTAAGCAGAGTCACACCTGCGTATTTTGCCCTCAGCACTTTAAAATTCACGCTGACAGCTTATCGTGACACGCTCAGTATATGAACGCAGAGAATGACATGAAATGTTCTTTCGCTGCTTATTTTTTTTTTAAACTGATGGACTTTGGGGTCTGTGTGAACTTAAACCTTTGATCACACCGTCTGTAGACGATCCATAACTATAAGCTGGCACCATGTCTTCATTCATTAAATGAAGACTCTGACCTTGTGACACCTCTTATTAGCCAATTGATTTCCTTTTGACTTCATGTATTCAACGAGAGAGAGCTTAGGCCGCGTGCTCATGAGAAGAGGCTTATCCTTATTAGCAACTGGTATTCCTGCAAACATGACATCCACACATTCACCAATAGATAAATACGTAAACAAGCTGTGAAAGGCTTATTGCATTAGTCCCTCCTGATTTAGAGGAATCTGAGAGCTGCAAATGAAATCAGTTATGCTTTTGCTGCCAAGTGCAGCTAATGTAGTTTGTGTCGAGTGATATTTTTCTATTGTAAATGAGCTACACAAAATTGTTTTTATATCACTGCATGTTATTTGGCCCACTTAATCTTCTGCGGTGGCAGCGGTTGTACATCATGATTATTTCAGCCAGCGGAACGATATTTAAATGAATAAACGCTGTGTATTTACGTGCCATCATTGCCCTGTCATGTTGGCTGCATCGCGCCTAATGGCCTTTTAGATTCCCGTTCAATTTATGAGAAATATTTCATCCCCAGTTATTATCTCTCCACAACAACATCTTCCATGTTTTTTCCCTTCATTCATGCAAATGTTTATGCAGGCTTTCCTCTGGTATGTCATGATCTGGTCAGTTTTAATTTTAGCATTATGCTAAAAATAAGGAGAAAATGCTTAAATTAATCAAAATGATCTGTCAACAGTACTAGAAAAACAGAATTTAATTAAGCACCAATGTGCTTCAAACAAGTGAAATGCTCTTAAATAAAAACAAGCGAATGTAGAACTGTGGCCCTTAAATAAAGTCAAAATTTCTTCTTCTTTTGACAGGTCATTTTGCTTATTTTAAATAATATAGATCCAGTTTAAATTTTTTTTGTTTGTTTTAGGAAGCAGTTTTGTAGTGTAGTTTTTATGCAGTTAGCACTAGTCCTGTTTAAAGATTGAACTTCTGTTATATTATTTTTAACCTTTTTTAGGGCTGTGCATCGATTAAAAGTTTTTACCTAATTAATTGCACATTTTTCTATAATGAACCGCAGTTAATCGCTGAACTTGTGTAAAAGAATCAGTGAAAAATAAGTGTACTTTAGCAACTTTTATTTGCATTTTCATTCACCAAACGTACTTGTGACTCTCGTATTCAATGAACATACTACTAGAACAACAAAACACTTGATAATTCAGTTTAAAAAAAATTACAATTCATGATAGCAATTTGTAATATTTTTTCAGTTCATTATAAAGAGGGGCTTGGTTTCCTGTTTTATTTTGAAATGGCCAAAGAGAAAGTCAGTGCTTCTACTTAAGACAGGGGTGTCCAATCATGTGCCATGGAGGGCCAAGACCCTGCAGGCTTTAGCTCCAACCAGTGTCTTCATCAGCAGATTCTACTGAATTTCTTCCCACTGATTGCTGATAAGAGAAAACACCTGCTGAAGAGACTGGGTAGAAGAGAAAACCTGGAGGGTCATGGCCCTCCATGGCACATGATTGGACACCCCTGACTTAAGACAACTTTCCTAATTATCAATACTTCAAAGTACAGAGCAATTCTTAATTGATTTCCAAAGCTTCTGACATTAATGGTGAGTTAGAAGCTTTTTTCACTTTGTACTGGGGTGTGTGTTTTTAACCTTTTACTTTTGAGCAAGCAGTCCCAATCAGTGATGCTTGGTCAGGTGTGTGTTTGTGTGTATGAGTGTGTGCTTTAAGTGGATGAGGGCACCCTGAGTACCAGGGGATCAGTTTAGTGTGGTGTAAATTTAAATGCTAAAAAACAAGACTTGCTCTTATTTTAATCTGAGCCAGCAGCTGATGTAAACCAGTCACCACTGCTGACACCACCTCAGGGAGGGACCTGACAGCATCAATTTTTTTAATGCGTTAATTAGCCTATATTCATTAAAAAAGTTAATACAATAATTATCACAACCCTATTTTTTTAAACCCAGAAACATCCAGTTTTCAGTTAATATCTGGTTTACCTTTAACAGGTGTGCATGTGTGAGTAGTGTCAAATTATTACTAAGAAAAGACATCCAGTGGATAATGTAGGAAAATACACAATTCATTTTGCCTGCTCCACAACTTTAACATACAAGATAGTGAAAATGATAATCAACATGCTAAATGTTTGATTCCAAAGCACTTTTAATAAAAATGGGAGAAAACAACAAATTGTAATTGATGGACTATATACACTACCGTACTCACAAAAAGTTAGGGATAATTGGCTTTCGGGTGAAATTTCAGGATGCACCTAAAATGCATTATAACCTTTACAGGTGAACTTAATTTGACCTTCTCTAAACTTTTGAATGCACATGTCCAGCAGTTCACTATTTCAGTACTTTTTGCATAACTTTTTCAGTTCAATTTCCTTGTTTGGGATTAATAAAGTCTGTCTGTCTGTCCGTCTGTCCGTCTGTCCGTCCTCTAACAAGGTGCTTAACAGCAAAATTTACAACAGGTTTTTGATACATGAATTGACCAATAAAGTTTCTGGTTCAATTAGAATTGGTATTTAAACAGTCCTCTTCATCATGCTATTCACATTTTTACATCATGAGACCAAGACAACGCTTAACAATTGATCAACAATACCTTGCCATTGCGAGACTTCAAACAGGATGTTCTCAGAGGGAAGTGGCCACTGAGCTTACAGTGTCAGAGTGTCATCAGCAGGTTGCAACAGAGATACAGAGGGACGTTCTTTGGCCACAGCCCACACTGACAACCGCTTCATTGTGAACAGTGCCCTGCGGAACCGGATGATGAATGCCACTCAACTCCAGGCACCTGTAAGGGAGGTGAGAGGCACCCAAGTGTCATGTCAGATCATTCAAAACCATTTACATCAGGGTGGTCTGCGTGCTAGATGACCTGCAAGGGTACCAGACCACACCACCAGGCACAGGTATCATTGTCTCGCATGGGCCAGGGAGCATTTACACTGGACAAGGGACCAGTGGGCCTCAGTGCTATTCTCTGATAAAAGTCGATTCACGTTGAGCAGAAATGATAGCCGCCAATGATGTTGGAGACATCAAGGAGAGCGCTGTGCATTAGCCACTATTGCCACCAGACGAGCCTTTGGTGGTGGTGGTGTGAGGTGATTTTAGCTCATTCTTCCACACAAACTGTCTTCAAAACTTGAAGGTTCTGTGGATGTCTTCTGTGAACTCTAATCTTCAGTTTGTTCGATAGATTTTCAATTGGATTCAGGTCAGGTGACTGACTGGGCCATTCTAGCAGCTTTATTTTCCTTCTCTGGAGCCAGTTGAGAGTTTTCTTGGCTGTGTGTTTGGGATCATTGCCTTGCTGAAATGTCCAACCTTGTTTCATCTTCAGGATGTCTCTGTACATGTGTCCATTCATTTTTCCTTCAATTATATGAAGTCTGCCTGTACCATGTGCTGAAAACTGTCATATCCGGCTCTAGGGAGCCGGGCAATCAGAGCCAGGGGCAAGCCAGTGAGTCGTGATATTTTATTCAGGGTAAAGGGGAAGGGATGAGGAGAGCACAGATACTCATGCAGAGGTACACTCACAGGTTGCACAGCGCAGAGGTAAGCAGCTCGTACCGGACATGGGGGTAGCAAGACGTACATACTCACAGCGGGATACAAACACAGGAATGCTGCAAGAGGAGTATAAGCTGACACCAGACGAAGGGGCTTCAGCTTAGCAATGTGTTTCTGTCGCAGCCCCGAGTCATCGAGGCTGCTCCTATTTATCCTCATTGGCAGCGCCCCAGCTGATGAAGACTAATTGGCCCCAGCCGTCCATAATGCTGCCAGCTGGGGGCCAGCTGAGACGCTGCTCAATGGGAAGCAGGGATGAGGGAAAACATGGGCTGAGTGCCGAGACGGCATCTCAACCCATGGTGACAGAGCCCCCCCCCCCCTCAAGGTCGGGCTCCTGAACGACCAGGAACATCCCAGCCCCCCCCCCCCCCCATCTAGGGTGGGAGGAAGGGAGGCGGACCGGAGGGGAAGAAGCCAAGGGAAGGACAACACCAATGGGGCAATGTAGGGTAGCGGGAAAGAAAAACCCAAATACAATACTGACAAAACAGAATAATTAACCCAGGTACAGATGGGGAGAAGAACTGGGTCAGCACGCCGGTTACATACTACCCAGAGAGTACCAACCATGCGTGACCCAGAGCAAGGAAAAAATAACCACCAAAAAGGTACAGGGCAAAAAATGCTGAGTACGGTTAAATAAAGGGGAACCTATACACAGCGCTAATTTAAGTACATACACACACAGTCACCAAGAAAAGTGAGGGTGACTGGAACAAATGACAATTATAGAGCATGGTGTTACGGAAAACAAGGCACATGACTCTATAATGAACCAACAGGACAAAAAAGAAATACTGAGTGCAGGCAAAGAAAAACCCCCACACACGAATATATAAATACCCAGTCACCTAAAGAAATTAAAGTGACTGGAATAAATGGATAACTGCAGAGCATGGTGTTACGGAAAACAAAACATAACTCTACAATACAAAAAACGAGGCTAAAAACATGGCACAAAAAGTAAAATGCTGAGCATGAGCGATGGAAAACACAGCACTATAAAAACGAATCCACCAACAGGACAAAACATTACACCCGAGTGACCTTAATAACAAAAGAAAAAGTGACACCCGAGGTGAATGGCAGGCAGAGTCCAAAAATGGCCGAGATGGCTCCGGAGATCTCCCCGCCCATTGTCCAGCTGGCGAATCAGGGGAAGAGAAGTGTTCGGACGGCGAACTCTGGACCCAGATCCCAGGAATCCAGTCCACCGGCAGCCGAACCAGGCTGCCCAGAGGGAAACACAGACCAGTGGGGGGAACCAGATCACCGAACCGAAAGTTCTGTGGGTCGGGTCGTCGACCCGCATCACTCAACCACCAGGACCGTTGAGACGGGCGAAGGATCAGAGCGGATCCCGGTGGAAGAGGCTCAGGGGAGAGCTGATGACGAGGGCGGCGGGCGTCAGGCCGCAGGAAGACGGCCACCTCGTCACCGGACCTGGACAATACTGGGGCAGCACCCACGTCGGAACCCGATCGGGCCTCAGGCGAACCCACGTTGGACCCCGACTGGGTCTCGGGCGAACCCACGTTGAATACTGCACCAGAACCGACCTCCAACGTTGAACCCGGACCCTCCAGCACCACGAGGAACAGCAACTCCTTGCCGGTGACCCTGGAAGAAGGCTCAGAAGAGAAAACAGAACCGGGATCAGGATCACCGGCAGCGCCAGAACCCGGCGAGACGAGCTCAGACGCAGCGGACGGCTGCACCCGGCTCGTCTCCCCTGGAGATAGGCTGAAGTGCTCGGGGATAAAAAGAGAAAAGAAAGGAGAGCACTCGCCTGATCTCGGGTTCTGACGCCGTCCAGGACTGCGAAGATCCAGGATCCGTCGTCAGGAGGTCGTTGTCAGGCTCCCATCTAGCCGCGTCGGGCCCCGCAGCCAGCATGATGGTCAGCGCAGCTTGAGATCCCTCCAGCTCAGGTAACCCCGCCGACGATCCATTCGGCGTGAAGCCAGAAGAATCTCGTCCCGCCGGACCGAACCGCTCCTCCATGGAGACCCGGGGACGCTCAGTCGTCGGCGTAGACTCCACGCAGCAGTCAGTCCCCCTCCTCCGTCCGCAATGTAGCTGCGGAACCACAGGCCCTCTCCATATCCCACCACGTTGACCCGGAGCCGGGGACCGCTCGGCGGAGAGAGACACAGAGGATGCGGGATTAGGAATACAAGTTACAGCAGGTGGGGAGAGTTCAGGGAGCTGCGAACCCTGAACTTCTCCTCCAGGGATGTGACAGAGCAAATCATTAAGCAGGTGTGAAAAAACAATGACTTGCCTGCCCCCTGGAGGTTGAGTATCGCCTGCTGTAGTGGATTCTGCTTCTTCCTCTCCCCGCCCGGCGATAACGGAGGACCCCCCGGGAGTTAGTCTGAAGATCGCTCGCGTTGTCTCCAGCAGAGAGCTCACCAGGCCGGGATTCCAGGCACACACAGCAGTCAGGAAGCGCGTCGAGGAGGAGGGGAAAACAGCCGGGGTGAGCCAGCCCGAATGTCCAGGAATGACAGCGGGGGAACGAGGCTCAAGGGACGAGGCTGTAGAGTCTCCACACTGACGAGGCGAAGGGATGACAGCTGCGGGGGAGGAACGGTCCTGACGATGACCCAGAACTGGATCCGGACGAGGTTCGTGCAGAGGTGACTCGGCGATGTGATGGCGGCTATTCCCAGGGAACGAAGCGAGGGGGAAACCCAGGATTCGCCGCTCCAGATCAGAGAACGAGGCGAGGAAGGCGCCGAGCACGGGAAAGCTTCATAGCCCTGAAGTCCACACCATCAATCTCCATGCCGCCGCCACATGCCTGAAGGTGGTGACAGGAAACACAGTAGAGCTCGCGACAGCCACTCGACCCCGGACATAACTGCTGTCAGCTGCGGTTCCTTGAAGGGAATCCCGAGTGACGTGGCGCAGGTCGGGGGAAGTCCTCTGGTTGGCGCGAACTCCCGGACTGGAATAACGGCAGGAACGGGACTCCGAAGCGGGGAAAGACGTCGCCCACTTCGACTCCCTGCCGGGATTTCCATCCACCCCGTGGAGCTTCTCTCGCTGTGTACCTGCAGCGTCTATCCTGGCACTGTCCTCCAGATGGTACAGAGAGTGAGGGTGACAGTCCAGGAGTTCCTCAGCACGGCCTGGATGCCAGCGTCTCGCGTTGGAGGCGTCGTGCAGGGTGAAGAGCGTCCCGTCGACAGCCTCCGAGATGGACCTCAGCTCGTCGCCCTGGCGCCGGAAGTGACTCCTGGGAAACGGCATGCTAGCAGCGCTGACACCCCGACAGAAAGGTACGTTTCCACAGCGACCCACGGCCGCCGGCAACTCTTCTGGCTGCGACATACTGTCATATCCGGCTCTAGGGAGCCGGGCAATCAGAGCCAGGGGCAAGCCAGTGAGTCGTGATATTTTATTCAGGGTAAAGGGGAAGGGATGAGGAGAGCACAGATACTCATGCAGAGGTACACTCACAGGTTGCACAGCGCAGAGGTAAGCAGCTCGTACCGGACGTGGGGGTAGCAAGACGTACATACTCACAGCGGGATACAAACACAGGAATGCTGCAAGAGGAGTATAAGCTGACACCAGACGAAGGGGCTTCAGCTTAGCAATGTGTTTCTGTCGCAGCCCCGAGTCATCGAGGCTGCTCCTATTTATCCTCATTGGCAGCGCCCCAGCTGATGAAGACTAATTGGCCCCAGCCGTCCATAATGCTGCCAGCTGGGGGCCAGCTGAGACGCTGCTCAATGGGAAGCAGGGATGAGGGAAAACATGGGCTGAGTGCCGAGACGGCATCTCAACCCATGGTGACAAAAACACCCCCATACCATGATGCTTCCACCTCCAAACTTCACTGTTGGTATGGTGTTTTGGGGCTGATGTGCAGTGCCATTTCTCCTCCAAACATGCTGTGTGTTGTGGCATACAAAAAGTTCAATTTTGGTCTCATCTGACCAGACTATATTCTCCCAGTATTTTACTGGCTTTCCCAAATGGTGTGCAGCAAACTTTAAACGAGCTTCAACATGCTTTTTCTTCAGCAATGGAGTCTCGCGAGGTGAGCGAGCATAGACCCCATGTCGGTTGAGTGCATTACTTAATCTTTTTTTTTGAAACAGCAGTACCTGCTAACTCCAAGTCTTTCTGGAGCTCTCCATGCATGGTCTTTGGCTCTTGGATAACTCTTCTGATAATTCCTTTGACTCCTCTGTCAGAAATCTTGTGAGGAACTCCTGGTCGTGGCCAGTTTATGGTAAAATGATGTTCTTTCCATTTCCGAATGATGGCGCCAACAGTGCTCACTGGAACATTCAGCAGTTTAGAAATGTGCCTGTAACCAGTGCCATCATTATATTTTGCAACAATAAAGTTGTGAAGGTCTAGAGAGAGCTCTTTGATTCTACCCATCATGAGTTCTTTGTAGTGTGACAATCTGATATTCACAGATATTTTTAAAGGCTATCAGTCAGGGCTTAAAACAGTTGAAATTAATTTGCACTGATGGGGGATGGAATGGCTTCCTAAATTCTGATGGATTTCAGCTGGGTTCTTGGCTTTCTATGCCTTTTTGCACCTCTTTTTCTTAATGTGTTCAATACTTTTTCCCAGTGTCATTCCACTTTATTAAATACAACTTGTTTTTTAAACACAATTGCCTTGATTTCTTTGTATGTATTGATTACTTGGGTTGTCACTGATACCTAGTGAAAATCTCAGGTCAATGGCTCCATCAGAAATATGTTTACTGAGAAAAATGTTGATGTGTTCAATACTTTTTTCCCCATTGTGTGTGTGTGTGTATATATATATATATATATATATATATATATATATATATATATATATATATATATATATGTATGTATGTATGTATGTATATATATATATATATATATGTATGTATGTATGTATGTGTGTATACAGTATATACATGTATGTACTGTATGTGTGCGTGCGTGCGTGTGTGTGTGTGTGTGTGCAGTGTACTGTATAGTACATAGGATTTTATAAGAAATAGTTTTATTTCTGGCAGTTTATTATAATGTCAGACAGCATTTAGCAGTGTTTCCATACTGCAGCTTATCCCCTGTATCTGGTCAATATCCACCTCTTCTAAGTGCACGCACAGTGCATGGCTTAATCTGATCTGTAGGATTGTGGCTGACATCACGCTACATAGGCCAGTGAACCTCTCCTCATTTACATCTCCATTTCCATCCAGCCATGCAAGACCCTATGATGATAAAGAAAAGAAATGCACGCTTCAAAACCCACAAACTCAGGATGGTCTAAATTAGCCGAGTGCAACAGGGGAGAGGCTTCATCGTTTGGGTTTCATGCTGCGGAAGCAAGAGAACTTGATGCCGTCGCTTTTGCTGCTTGACTGGGCAGATTATACTCAGGTATCAGCCGCAGCCAAGAAAGCGGATTACTTGTGTCCAAATAGAGTTGTCAGTTTGGAAACTCAAGATGCAATCATTTCCATGGGAAGAGTAATTACAGGGGATCGGGGAAACCTCATTGTCAGATGTTGGCACAGGATGAGACAGTCACTCACTAATGAAGGATTTTATATGTGTGAGGTGAGTGAAGGTGCTTAGTCTCAATTCCAGAATCATCATTTGCTTTTTCTCATTATGTCATCCACTGTTATAGTTTTGTAATGTTTACATGATATCTTTTTGACCCACTAATCTTATTTTATTCTCTGTTAGCATTTTCAGAAGAGCAGTCAGACATATAGTGTAGAATCGAAAATTGAATGTAGCATGAAAAGATCAGGGATTTTAATTTTAGCCCAAATCACCCAGCCCTAGCTAACATGCTGCGCTTGTACTTTTCTTGTTAGAAATCAGTTTTTCTGCAAAAAATCAAGAGGCCTGAAAAAATGAAAGAAAAGTTTATAATCATCAAGCCTGATTGCTTTTTTTCATTATTTAATTGTAAAGAATAAGGTGATTTAAGTACAGTAGACTGGGAAAATTTATCTATGTTGCTTTTAACAAATTAATCAATATAAAACTCAGCATTTAAGGTAGTATCTCATGGAGTGGCAAATGTTGACGAATGTGGCAATTTTTGGATTCACCACCTGTTCTGACGAATGTGGGCAAAAATCAATCTCATATCGCACAGAGCAGTGAATGTTGAGGAATGCTCCAGAAGACTGCACTTTTTGGATTTCGTCAGGGTTCATAAAAGGTATAAAAAAGTTTGCACACAGTTTTTAAGGTCACCAACAGTTTTGTCGTAAAGTGTCTTAAACAGTTGCTACTGTTCAATACTCTGAAAACCAAAAAAACTTTAGCAGCACGTGTTACAACCATTTGCAAATGCTTACAACCGTTTACAGCTGTTTGCAAACATTTGTATTCACAGCTTTATGAATTATGGGGGTTATACAGTCATGTACAATCCCAGGACCGGCAGGATCAGATCTGGGTGGGACAGATAACATAGCAGTGTTTGCCCCAGTCTCATTAACCCCCCTGTGGTGCCCTTGAGCAATGCTCTTAACCCCAGCTGCTCCAGTGGAGCTGCTTAGAGGCCACAGGTCAGTCTGTGGTTGTACTGGGCAGCTTCCAGGTGTGAGTGTGAACTGGGCATCCTTGAAAAAGAGAGGTTCCCTCTCAATGGACCTTCCCTGTATAAATAAAGGTAAAATTAAAAAAAAACAAAAAAAACCCAATGAAAAATGCAGTTTTCAGCGGTTATTTAGCAGTTTGTAGAGGGCCATCAAAAGATGGGATGTATTATGGTTAGAGATGCACGCTATATATTGGCAAGCTGTCGGTACTGGCCAATAAAGCATTCAAAATTATCTATCGGCTATCGGCAAAAATTAATATTCACAGCCAATGGAATATTACAGTAGACCAGGCCTACTGGTCCCAGCTGGTCTGGGAACGTCTTGGTATTCTCTCTGAAGAGCTGGAGCAGGTGGCGGGGGAGAGGGAAGTCTGGGCTTCTCTGCTTGAACTGCTGCCTCCGCGACCCGGACCTCCGGAAAAGCGGTAGAAGATGGATGGATGGATGGATGGACCAGGCCTATTCTGGCAGGCTGCAGACAGAACACCCAGATGCTCTTCTCCTCATCTCAGGCGATTTCAACCATATTTCACTGTCTCCCATTCTACCCGCGTTCACCCAGTATGTCACATGCCACACTAGAGACAATAAAACACTGGACTTATTCTATGCAAACACTAAGGAGGCGTACACCTCATCAGCACTCCCCCCACTCGGGAGATCGGATCACAACTTGGTTCATCTCCTGCCGGTGTACAAACCCCTAGTGCACAGACAACCTCCGGTCAAGCGCACAGTGAAGTTATGGTCTGAGGAGACAATGGACGCTCTAAAGGACTGCTTTGAAACCACTGCCTGGGAGCAGCTCTGCGATCCACATGGTGAGGACATCGATGGCCTCACTCACACCATCACGGACTACATCTGCTTCTGTGTGGACAACACCGTACCCACCAAGACCATACGGTGTTGCTCGAACAACAAACCCTGGATCAACCCTGAAATAAAAACACTTCTGAGAGAGAAGAAGAGGATCTTCAGGTCGGGGAACAGGGAGATGCTGAAGTCCGTACAGAGGGAGCTGAGGAGGAAGATCAGAGAAGGTAAGGACAGCTTCAGGAAGAAGATGGAGGACAAGCTGCAACAGAGCGACATCGGTGGGGTCTGGAGAAACCTTAAAACCATCTCTGGGCTCCAGAATACCTCCCCCCAGGCCATGGGGGGCAGGGAGTGGGTGAACAATCTGAACCTTTTTTTTAATAGGTTTGACCAGCCGCCCTCCCCCCCAACTGCACAGCAACCACTGCTGCCTCTAAAGACATCGAGTCCTGCTGCCCACACCCCACTCCACCAACAACCCCCCACTCCCAACACACAGCCCCCCAACATGACCCTCACTAAGACCCAGGTGAGGACGGAACTGAGAAAGATCAAGGCGAGGAAGGCGTCGGGACCGGACAGCATCAGCGCAAAGCTCCTCAAGTCCTGTGCAGATCAGCTGTGTGGGATTGTGGAGCTCATCTTCAACCTGAGCCTGAAGCTGGGGAGGGTACCACAGTTGTGGAAAACATCTTGTGTGGTACCTGTACCAAAGACCTCCCGCCCCAAAGACCTGAACAGCTACAGACCAGTGGCCCTGACGTCCCACATGATGAAGACCCTGGAGAGACTGGTCCTTGCTCACCTTCGCCGCCTGGTGGGACCAGCGATGGATCCACTCCAGTTCGCCTACCAGCATGGCATTGGGGTGGAGGATGCAGTGATCTTCCTCCTTCACCGTTCTCTGTCCTACCTGGAGAAGCCCGGGAATGTGGTGAGGATCATGTTCTTTGACTTCTCCAGTGCTTTCAACACCATCCAACCGATGATCCTGAAGAACAAGCTGCTGTGCGCACGGGTGGACCAGCACCTTTCATCATGGATCCTGGACTACCTCACTAACCGGCCACAGTTTGTGAGAACCCGGGACTGTGTGTCCGACACGATCATCGGTAGCACGGGGGCCCCCCAGGGAATGGTTTTGGCTCCCTTCCTGTTCACCCTTTATACTGCGGACTTCTCACACAACACAACACACTGCCATCTACAGAAGTTCTCTGATGACTCTGCGATCGGTGGCCTCATCTCCAACGGAGATGAAGCTGAGTACAGAGGACTTATCCAGGACTTCGTGGACTGGTGCCATAGGAGCTGCCTCCAGATCAACGCGAGGAAAACTAAGGAGCTGGTGGTGGACTGCCGCAGGCAAGGACAACCCCTCACAGCACCAGTAAATATACAGGGAACAGACATTGAGATGGTGACATCCTACAAGTACCTGGGTGTTCATCTGAACAATAAACTAGACTGGTCACACAATACTGACGCACTCTACAAGAAGGGACAGCGCAGGCTGTTCCTACTGAGGAGACTTAGGTCTTTTGGTGTACAGGGGGCGCTGCTGAAGACATTCTACGACACGGTGGTGGCATCAGCCATCACTTTTGGAGTGGTCTGCTGGGGCAGTGGCATTACAGCAGCCGATAGGAAGAGACTGAACAAACTGATCAAGAAAACTAGCTCTGTCCTGGGGCAGCGCCCTGACCCAATGGAGGAGATAGGAGAGAGAAGGATGGTGGCTAAACTGTCATCTCTGCTGGAGTCCGAGTCCCACCCTATGCAGGACATACTGAACGCACTGAGGAGCTCATTTAGCAGCAGACTACATCATCCTAAGTGCGCAACCGAGAGGTTTCGCAGGTCCTTCCTACCTACGGCTGTCAGACTGTATAACCTAAGCAGGGTTGCTCGCAGAGATAGGAAAAAAACGTGAAGACCTAATAGTATTGAATGCAAAAGACGCAATAGACTTGCACAATGGTCCCCTCCAGTATATACAACTAGGACAGTATCGGTCGCTACGGAGGGTGACAATATGTATGGGTACATATTCATACTATATAGGATAACTAAGTAGACGGTTATGCTGTTTATTCCATCTTGCTACAATGCTCCACACTTTGTATATATATTTATATATTTATAGGTATGTATGTATATCCACTACCGGAGTGGTGGCTCAGTTGGTAGAGCATCCGCCCCACACCCGGGAGGCAGGGGTTCAAATCCCGGCCGGGTCATATCAAAGACCATATAAAAATGGTACTTTCTGCCTTCTAGCATGGTGCTCAGCATAATGGAACGGGGAAAGTAAAGTTACGCACAGAGCTACCAGAGGACTGACCCCCCACTGTAGCTTTCACTACTTACAGTAGCTGTGTGGCCTAGGTTCAGAGAAATGGAGATAGGTGCCGCCCCATACACCAAATGGTGTTCCACATGCTGTGGAAGGGAATTGAGGAGGATGTATATCCACTGCTTTTATTTATATCTGCCGTATCTTCTTAATTATTGCTCTGAGTGTTGCTATCCCTGTGCTGTTGCAATCCTGGAATTTCCCCATTGTGGGACTAATAAAGGCTTATCTTATCTTATCTATTCAATTATCAGCCCGCAGGCCACATGCGGCCCAGAACCAACCTCCGAGTAGCCCAAGCCCAGTCTGTGGTCCAACCAGAGAAGCAAAGGCCATTACATTTCACAGAATTGCAGAAACCCATTAATTACTACAGACCGTAAATGCAACACTCCACATAGCCTAGCAACCGGCAACCTACAAAACAGTGCATTTGTTTTGAAGTGTGGGCTCTATGACTGTGGCTAACAGTGCTAGTGGTAAAATACCAAGCCTACACCAAATGTGAATGGGCGGCGCAAATACATGCAAAGTCAATGGAAAGAGGCGAGCACACCTGAAGTTGCGCATTCACGTCCGAGGGATAACGCTAGCTTTGAGATTCTGCCATCACCGGAGTAAAAATATCAACACTGGAGAGTAAACAAGTTTGAAAATGAGACTGACACTCATCTGAAGAAAGAAAGACTGGGAGTTCTTCAGCTGAATCGGGATGTCGTTGTTATTTACCTACAGACTCCTGCCACAGACATGTTAACAAGGCTAGCAGGCTTGCAACGTAAATGCCTATCATATTGTGAAGTTTTGGAGGTAGGGACAACTTTTTCAGGTGAGTCCCCCATCGGATAATGTAAACCTAAGCATGACATTACTTTGGGGATTTCAACAGTAGGATGAGCATAGCTGCAGAAGTTATAAAAGCAACTTCGCCTGTCTGCAACTCACTCAGATGGTGAATTCATGTCTATTCACATGTTTACATTGAGTTATAATGTAATCGTGCTGCGTGAAAAATTCGCTCATTCGCGTTTGGTGTGAAGGCACCTTAAAACATGTCATTGTCAACTCTGAAGCAAAAAATTGATGATGAAAATCATTGGTTTAACACTGCCTGCACTGATATGTGTGTGTAGTGGAATGTGTAGTTATAAAAAGAGGTTCCTACTCTCACGTGGTGATTTAAAACAAAGCAAACCACAATAGTGGATGTGCAATGTTTGTTAATCTTATCAATCTTTTCTTGGGAGGTTTGTGCACTGAAGTGTTTGACAGTTCATTTTTTTATTCATCTAAATGTACTTTGTGATGTGCCAGGGTCAGTTATGACCAGGATGTAGTACATTTTATTTCAAAAGGGAAACAAATATTAATGCTACTTAACAGTGCGCATGGAGTTTTTATGCACTTTGAGATATGCCTGAGTAAGATGTGACCAAAATGGTTATTTACAGAATTTTATTTTTTTCATTCTATTTATTTAATTGTTGTTCAAGAGGAAAAATATTTCTACTACTTAAAGTTCTGCTCAACCCCAGCACTGTTATTGTTTCTTATACACTTTTGATGTGCCTTTGTCATGTGCCAAGCGTACATTTAAAACCAAGACAATGAATAAAAAGTGCATTTTTATGTCATATTGATAAGTGTTTGTTTGAAATTTGTCATATTCAACAGATCACTGAACATGTGTGGCCCAGTTACATGTCTTGATTTCAAATTGTGGCCCAAGTGATTTTGTAATTGAATAGACCTGCAGTAGACAGTGTACTGGATTTTAGTATTATCATTAAAATGTCCCCTTTATCTGGTAAATAAGAAAAAAGCTCTAGTCCCAAAGATGCATTTTTAGATGTTTATTTTAGACAAAAAAGTAAAAACATGTAACGCTGTACGCAGACAGCATGACAGGGAAGATATTCTGACTTTTGAAACAAGGAGAATGTTTAATAACCTGACACAGAGTAGATAAGCATGGAATGCTTGAGTCAGCAGCTTCTGTGAGTGTCTTCTAAGTGTCTTTGATAGGCCGGAGGCAGGAACAAAACATGATATGTATTGTCTAGCGATACCAGGAACAAAGTGTAATAATAATAAGCAAAAAAGAATCTTTAACAACAGTCTTGAGTGACACTCTGCTGCTTTTCGAGGCAGGTGTATTTCAATTAACATGACTGCCCCCTCACCTGGCGTGCTACAGCTCTGTACTCCCTCAAACAATGCTGCGTGTGGTTGTTATTTATATTACTTTTTGTGGTTAAGCGCTGTTGAAGTATATCAAACATCTTCTACAGCAGAGAGGAATTACTGCACAATTGGGAGAATATGCCAAGTTCCCATAATGGTACGGGCGACCAGAGACAGAGGCGACAATGCAAATAGAAGCGGGAAAGCCAGTCTGGCTGCTTGTCTAGGCTAAGAGGGCTCTGAACAAATGACCGTTGTCTAGCCTTTGTGTCACAAATACTCGGTCCCTTGGAAACAAGACTAACAAACTGAAACTGGACACACTATAATCTGACCAACCATAGGGACAGGTCTGTGGTGATCATGCTGGTTACACCCCAAGATCATAGATGCCACAGTTGAGTTAGCATTCTGCTAACTACGCCAAAGGGAAGAGCTGTGGAAGCAGAATTTGCATATATGTGATTAAGGGCTTGTTTACAAACTGGTCATCGATAAATTCTCACTGGACCTGGAGCTGCTGGCAGTTTCTGTCTGCCATGGGAGTTTTCTATTGCCGTGGTAACAGTGGTCCAGTTGCTAATTCCAACTTAGCATTCGGCTATGTGCTAAAAACCATTGACAGGCAGCAGACCCATTTTGACCAATGTATTAAGTGCACGACATGAGGAGATAACACCACACTGGACTGTGTATATTCTAATACTATAAAGGGATACAGAGTCTCCCTCCCCTCATACATTTGTCTGAAAATACATAGTGTATTTATTTTCATATTAAGTTGAGGTAGTTGTCTTATTTTCCTTGGGGAATGTGTCTTTACAGTGGTGTGAAAAAGTGTTTGCCTCTTCTTGATTTCTCATCTTTTTGTATGTTTGTCACACTTAAGGCTTTGAATGTGACTGTCGCCGAATTGTGACATAACCCCAAGTGGTCAAGAGTGGTAAATATTTTTTGTCAGTACAATAGTTCAGATTTCCAAGGCTATAACTTGAAAGTGGTGAGAGATAATGGCTTACTGTCAATTAGAAAGATGTAAAATATGATCCAAAGTTTCAGATAGGAATAAATTTATGTATCTAATTTGCATAATGTCACAGCAGCTATATAAATTCCATAACTCAGTCAAAAGTGGACTTTGGACATATTTACACAAAGAATGGTTCGTTTTTTTGACACCGTTGTCTCTACAGAGGTATGATATTATCTTATCTTCAAAGTATATGAACAAGAAATCAGTACAATGTTAAAAAAAAAGAAAAAATTCGTCACTCACCGGTGGCTAAGGGGACTCACTTGCTGCTGTGGTCACTGCGTTTTCACCCATTGTGGTCGTTATTTTGCATTGTCAGTCATTTATGCTCTCTACCACATCTACAAAGCCTTATGATTATCCCACAAAAATTTCGCTTGTATCCCGTGGCTATTTTCCGTGTATGAAGCCGTCTAAGTGATGGTGCACGACGATGGACGGCAGCCATATTAGCTTTCCGGGCTAAAAGGATGAAAACAGGAAAAGGAAATGAGGAGTTCTTCTTCTTTGGTGTATTATGTGTCATCCATTGAGTCCTCCAACACATGTCTGCCACCTTCTAAAACTGGCAGATCAGTAAAAATCAGTACAAATCATCAGTGCTGCTGGGGATGTCATAGTAAGATGACAGGCACAGCGCCGCGCTCTGCCACTAGGGGCACATGAAATCTCACACTCAAGGGTTAAATGTTTCAGCTCATCTAACAAATTTAAACATTAGACAAAGATAACACAAGTAAACACAAAATGCAGTTTTTAAATGAAGGTGTTTTTTTATTAAGGGGAAAAAATCAAAACCTACATGGCCCTGTGTGAAAAAGTGATTGCCCCCCTAAACCTAATAACTGGTTGGGCCACCCTTAGCAGCAACAACTGCAATCAAGCATTTGTGATAACTGGCAGTGAGTCTTTTAAAGCGATATGGAGGAGTTCTGGCCCACTCGTCTTTGCAGAATTATTGTAATTCAGCCACATTGGAGGGTTTTTGAGCATGAACCACATTTTTAAGGTCATGCCACAGCATCTCAATTGGATTTAGGTCAGGACTCTGACTAGGCCACTCCAAAGTCTTCATTTTGTTTTTCATAAACCATTCAGAGGTGGACTTGCTGATGTGTTTTGGATCATTGTCCTGCTGCAGGACACAAGTGCGCTTCAGCTTGAGGTCACAAACAGATGGACAGATATTCTCCTTCAGGACTTTTTGGTAGACAGCAGAATTCATGGTTCCATTTATCACAGCAAGTCTTCCAGGTCCTGAAGCAGCAAAACAGCCCCAGACCATCACACCATCACCATCATATTTTACTGTTGGTATGATGTTCCTTTTCTGATATGCTGTTACTTTTACGCCGGATGTAATGGGACACGCACCTTCCAAAAAGTTCAACTTTTGTCTCGTCAGTCCACAGAGTATTTTCTCAAAAGTCTTGGGATCATCAAGATGTTTTCTGGCAAAACTGAGACAAGCCTTTATGTTCTTTTTGCTCAGCGGTGGTTTTCGTCTTGGAACTCTGTAATCCAGGCCATTTTTGCCCAGTCTCTTTCTTATGGTGGAGTCATGAACACTGAGCTTCACTGAGGCAAGTGAGGCCTGCAGTTCTTTGGATGTTGTTGTGGGGTAATTTTGGTCGGCCGGCCACTCTTGGGAAGGTTCACCACTGTTTCATGTTTTTGCTATTTGTGGATAATGGCTCTCACTGTGGTTCGCTGAAGTCCCACAGCTTTAGAAATGGTTTTATAACCTTTTCCAGACTGATAGATCTCAATTACTGTTGTGATCTGGGACAGAGTTAGGACCGTGCCCATACTTTTTGTTCATTTATGGGTTTGTTTTCATTTTATTATTGTTATGCGTATGAGTTTGTTTATGATTTAGTCCCTTATTTATTGTTACCATGTCTTCCCCTGTCGTCTGGTGTCTGTGTCTTATGTTTGTCCTTTTGTATTTTATTATATTTTTGTATGGTGCCCTGCTTCTTCTGTCTGTGTCTCCCTGTCTGTGAGTGTGTCATTGTGCTGCCCCTCCCATCCTGTGAGTCCACCTGCTGCCCTGATTACCTTCCCATCTGTTCTGTGTTTCCCCAATTATGAATTCCCTATTTATGCCTGTCTCTGTTCAGTGTTCTTTGTGAGGGCATCGCGTCAGTCTTGTGTGTTGTTCCCATGTCCAGGTCTATGCCACGTAAGTTTTTGTCATGCCATGCTATGTTATGCTACGTTTGCCAAGTTTTAGTTTTGTGTAGTTTAGTTGTGTTAATAAACCACTGTTTGCACCTTGCCTGCCTGCACTTTTGAGGCCTCTTTTGCACCCTGATCTGCTCGGAGGGCAGATCGTGACAATTACTTTGTTTCTCATTTGTTCCTGAATTTCTTTGGATCACAGCATAATGTCTAGCTTTTGAGGATCTTTTGGTCTACTTCACTTTGTCAGGCAGGTCCTATTTAAGTGATTTCTTGATTGAGAACAGGTGTGGAAGTAATCAGGCCTGGGTGTGGCTAGAGAAATTGAACTCGGCTTTCCAAAGATGCGATAAACCACAGTTAATACATGTTTTAACGGTGGGGGGCAATCACTTTTTCACACAGGGCCATGTAGGTTTGGATTTTTTTAACCTTAATAATAAAGACCTTCATTTAAAAACTACATTTTGTGTTTACTTGTGCTATCTTTGTCTAATATTTAAATTTGTTTGGCAATCTGAAATATTTAAGTGTGACAAACATACAAAAAAATGAGAAATCAGAAAGGGGGCAAACACTTTTTCACACCACTGTATATGCCAGTTAATCATCACTGTAAGACAAAGGAGATGTAAATAGGTGGAAAAAATGCAGTGGTGCTTAAAAGTTTGTGAACACTTTAGAATTTTCTGCATTTCTGCCTAAATAAGACCTAAACCAGATTTTCACACGTCTTAAAAGTAGATAAAGAGAAACCAGTTAAAAAAAATGAGACAAAAAAATTTTAATTTTCATTTATTTATTGAGGAAAATGATCCAATATTACATATCTGTGAGTGGCAAAAATTTGTGAACCTTTGATTTCAGCATCTAGTGTGACCCTCTTTTGCAGCAGTAACTGCAGCTAAACGTTTTCAGTAACTGTTGATAAGTCCTGCACATTGGCTTGGAGGAATTTTAGCCCATTCCAAAACAGCTTCAACTCTAGGATGTTGGTAGGTTTCCTCACATGAACTGCTTGCTTCAGGTCCTTCCACAAAATCTCAATTGGATTAAGGTCAGGACTTTGACTTGGCCATTCCTAAGCATTAACTTTATTCTTCTTTAACCACCTTTTGTCACCACTTGCACTGTGAGTAGCATTACTGTACATAGACTGCTGTTGTTTTTTTCCAGCCTTATTCCTTTTTTCTTATACTAACCTGCACTTACATAGCGCTTTTCTAGTCACAAAGACCACTCAAAGCACTTTCACTAATACTAACCCTCTATTCTAATGGCCTATAGGAAACAGATATCTAGGGATAATTTAGAACAGCCAATTAACCTAACATGCATGTCTTTGGATTGTGGGAGGAAACCGGAGCCCCCGGAGTAAACCCACGCAGCACAGGGAGAACATGCAAACTCCACACAGAAAGGTTCCAACCCCTGCCAGCCTGGGGATTCGAACCAGGAACCTTCTAGCTGTAAGGCAACAGTGCTGACCACTGCACCACCGTGCTGCCCCGTCCATATTGTGCACACCCTGAAGAGAGAGAGAAACGCCATTTCAATTCTCCTGTATGTCCTGTATGCATAGTAGTATCGACAAATAAAACCTTTGAATCTTGAATCTTTGGTAGAATGACTTGTGTGCTTAGGCTTGTTGTCTTGCTGCATGACCCACTTTCTCTTGAGATTCAGTTCATGGACAGATGTCCTGATGTTTTTCCTTTAGTATTTGCTGGTATCATGCAGAATTCATTGTTCTGTCAATCAATAAGCAGTCCTGGCCCAGATGCAGCAAAACAGGCACACACCATGATACTGCTGCCACCATGTTTCACAAGTGGGGTAAGGTTCTTATGCTGGAAGTCACTGTCTTCCTTTATCCAAACATAAGGCTTTTCATTCAAACCACAGAGTTCTATTTTGGTCTTAGTCATCCACAAGACATTTTTCCAGTAGCCTTCTGGCTTGTCCACGTGATCTTTAGCAAACTGCAAATGAACAACAGTGTTCTTTTTGGAGAGCAGTGAATTTTTTCTTTGCAACCCTGCCATGCACACCATTGCTGTTCAGTGTTCTCCTGATGGTGGACTCATGAATATTAACAGTAGCCAATGCGAGAGAGGCCTTCAGTTGCTTAGAAGTTAGACTGGGATCCTTTGTGACCTCGGTGACTATTACATGTCTTGCTCTTGGAGTGATCATAGTTGGTTGACCACTTGTGGGGATGGTAGCAGTGGTCTTAAATTTCCTCGATTTGTGCACAATCTGTCTTACTGTGGATTGGTGGAGTCCAAACTCTTCATAGATGTTTTTTATAACCTTTTCTTGCCTGATGAGCATCAACAACCCTTTTTCTGAGGTCCTCAGAAATCTCCTTTCTTCGCGCCATGATACACTTCTACAAGCATGTGTCGACACTTTGATAGATCTTTAAATAAAACAGTGTTCCCACTCACACCTGATTGTCATCCCATTGATTGAAAACAACAGACTCTAATTTCACCTTCAAATTACTTGCTAATCCTAGAGGTTCACAAACTTTTGTCACACAGATACATAATATTGGATCATTTTTCTCTGTGAGGGACCGAGCTGGTTAGACACGAGGACAAAGTAGTAATTTTAGAAAATAATGGGTTTTTATTTACCCAAAAGGACAAAGAGATATTATAAAAAAAAAAAAATCAACTGGTAAAACTGGGCCCGTAAAAGAGGTCAAAAGTAATGATGGGTCAGCAGGCTCTGGCGGTGCTCTGAGCTTGTCCAGGAAATATTTGGCAAAGCACGTTTTGAGGTGTATATTGCTGATGTCATACCACATAATTGGGTTAGGAATCTATTCATGAATTTGCACGCAACATGAAATAAAGTGAGCAGTGATACACAATGGAAATCCCCATCCCTCACATTTTGTGTTGTCAATGTTTGACTGTGTAAGGGATTTGTCACAGCCAGTTTTCAGATGGAGCCAGCACCAAAAACACAGACTTCAAGTGTTTGGGAACAGTTTGATCTCATTTCTCCCATTGATATATTTTTTCCCAAATAGTGGATGTTTATTGTAACTGAAGTGATGGCCTAGTGGTAAAGCATCTGCCCTACAACTAGGAGGCTGGGTTTCAAATCCCAGCGAGGCCATTTTTGTAGTTTTATTTTTATTTGCAAGGTGAAGTGTCCGTTGTGTTCCAAAGAGCTTGGATCATTATGCTGAGACACTATTGTGCCCTGCATGAGAATAAGGACAGAGGTGAATGCACTGGGAGAGACAGAAACTTGTCTACCCTACATTGTACAAACTTGCAGTAGCCTTCCTTTGCACACCTGTATCCTCTGTGCTCCGAGAGTATTCTCCAAAGCTGGAGAAATAATCTAAAAAAAAAAAAAAAGAAATCGCCATAGTCCAAAGACTGTTGAAAAGTTATTATTTCTTAATAAAAAATGGATAAGTGCCACAAGCACATTCACTGTAGTCACCTGAGTTTTATTTCTTTTTCCCTTATGGTCATTGATATTTCTTAAAAGACAGTGCATTTATTGAAATGGAAAAAATACACATTAAACCAATAATGCCCTTGTAAAAATCTGCATGTTGTATATGTTTTGTCCACTTGATGGTCTAGTAGAGAAAATGAAGTTTCACATGAGGCCTTGTCTGTATGAACCATTTTGATTAAAGGCCTCAAGTCCTCTAGAAAGCCTCATCTGGCCATCACTAGTCAAAAGAACAAAACTAAACTTAAGTTTTAATGGCAACATCAGGTAACAGCAAACCAGCTGCTTAACAGATGAAAAACTGACCAAACAAACAAGAAACAGAGGGGTTTAAATACTGGCTGATCAGACCAGTCTGACACACAGGGGAGAACAAACGCTAACAAATTGTCTAGCAACAAAATACAGAAACAGCAGTTTGTTTAATAATTTACTGCAGAATAATAGTAATCAAACTCAACACTAACTAAATGCCTAACTCAGAAAAGAAAGACAAATAAACATATTTAAAATGATAATCTGAGTAATCCCCCCATGGTAGAGCAGTCCTTGGTTTGTTCCAATGAGCACTTTTTCTATAAAGCAGTGCTGCATCCTATGGCACATCTTTTGCTGCTGTTGCCAGCAGACCTCACCTGTCATATGGACCTCCACCAGTACTGGTAAGTAGTGATGGCCAAATGAGGCTTTCTGGAGGACTTGAGGCCTTTCATCAAAATGGCTCATATAGATGAGGCCTCATGTGGGACTTCATTTTCTCTATCAGGCCATCTAGTGGACAAAACGTATACACCATGCTGATTTTTACAAGGGTATTATTGGTTTAATGTGTATTTTTTTCAATTTCAATAAATGTGCTGTCTTTTAAGAAATATCAATGATCATAAGGGAAAAAAACAAATAATAAAACTGGGGTGACTCCAGTAAATGTATCTGTGTTACGTCGTGTGCTTGTACTACTTATCCATTTTTATTAAGAAATAATACATTTTCAACAGTCTTATACTGTCCCAGTATATTCAACTCTGGCCTTATTCTCATGCAGGGCACAATAGCAACAGTGCCTCAGCATAATGATGTGTAATAATGATCCAAGTTCTTTGAAACACAACAGACACTTCACCTTGCAAATAAATAATTTACTGTAATATATTTTTTACTTGATCTTAAGCTACTGATGGGTTTATTTTTATGTCTTGTGTTTCTTTTCAGCTTCCACAGTTCTTAGTTTCAGAAACATTTTGTATAATAAGTTTTTCTTTTTGCAAGCATTTTGCAGGCCCTTGGTGATCCAAGGCTTTTCTCTATATTTAAATTTAGTTTCCTTTACCACTAAAGGGCAATGTTCATTATATAGTTTGGATAAAATGGAAACAAATTCTCCATATGCTGCATCAATGTCATCAACATAAATATTGCTCCAGTTTTAATGCCTATAGACGGGTGTATAATGTACCATGTGCGGTGCTCTGGTTAAGCTATTGTCAGATTGTGTAATGAGTTTGCATCTTTATATTATATAAACCTCTGAAATTAAACATTTTAAGAAAACCTGACCTTTGACCCCTTTAAAGCAAAATAACAAACAACCCTATTATTTAACAGTGCTGTGTTTTGTTACTTTTACCTACGCTGTAGGTAAAAGCAAAAGGCATGTATTGACTAACTCAAGAGGAAAGGATGCTAGGGTGACCAAAACTTGGTACATAGGTTGACCATGGGAGTACCACATTTTGCTGTGGTTTTGGGATCAAAAGGTCAGAGGTCAAGGTCACAGGGTCATAAAAGGTCAAAATCAGTTTTGGCTTATAGTGACATTGTTATGAGAGATAGAACCACATAATTTTAACACAAGCTAGAATGGTCTGGGACACCTCTTGAATGTCCAATGACCTTGACCTTGCATTTCACCTTGAAGATCGGTAAGGTCTGAAAATGGATCATGGCATCCCATCAGAACCGAGGCAGAAAGTCAACCAGGGATTCACCCTGCTATATGACAATCCAACAGGGATAAGGCAGTAAGACGTGGGTCTGCATCTCTGTGGAGTGCAGATCTAGTTGTGGGTAAAAAAGATAGGTGGATAGATAGGTAGATAGATGTACTTTATTGATCCCAAACTGGGAAATTTTAGTGCAACAGCAGCATTACATACAGCAACCACACCAAACACACAGAAATAACCACAGCATAATAGAATAGTAAAGGAAATAGAAAAGGAATTACCTAGAAAAGCTAGACACACTAAACGAAACTAACTAAAAACTACAAATAAAAGGCGTCGATTAATAAGTTTTTTTTCCCAAAAAATATTTGTATTTTACTTACTTGCTTACTTAGCCCCAAAGCCAGGTGGCTGTAAGGGCACCACTGATGACTTTTTGACAAGTTCCCTCCATCTTGTACGGTCCTCTGCAAACCTCAGTATGCCGGTGAGAGGAAGGTTTGTCCATTCCTTGATGTTATCATCCCACCTTTTCTTCTGTCTGCTGCGTCTCTTTCCTCCAGGTACTGTGCCTTGCATAATGGTTTTTGCAATTCCAGTGGATCCTGTCACATGGCCATGCCAGTTAATTTTCCTGCTTTTCACAATGGAGAGGAGGTCCTCTTATGGTCCAATGGCTGCTCTGACGCAATTCCGGACTGCTTCGTTTGTAATGTGGTCTTTGTAAGAGATGCACATGATTTTTTTGTCGCACCTCTGCTCAAAGGTTTGGATCCTCTTTTGTAGGTCCACTGTAAGGGTCCATGATTCACATGCATAGAGGAAGTTTGAGATGACCAATGAACACAGCAGGCGTAGTTTGTGCTTGTCGGTGATGTTCCTGTCCTGCCAGATTTTCTTCAGCCTGGTTAATGCTGCAGTGGCCTGTGCTGTTCTTGCAAGAACTTCTTTTTTCGACCCTTCAGGATCTGTAAAGCGCTTTGGTCATCTAGAGATGAGAAAAGCGCTATATAAGTGAACGCCATTTACCATTTACGATTCATCTGTTACAATAGTTATAAGATACTTGAAGCTGGTGAGTGCTTCAAATTTTTGAGCTCTTACTTTGATTTCTCTCTTGAAGCCATCTTGGTTGTTGGTCATGATTTTTGTTTTTTCAGCAATAATCTCCATTCCATGAGCAGTTGATGCTCTATCCAGCTTTTCCACTAGGTTTTCAAGCTCTTCTTCTGTTCCTGCCAATCCATTGATGTCATCGGCAAAGCTTAAGCTGGTGAGTGTTCTTCCTCCAATACTGATTGAGCCTTGGTGATTCTCCAGAACATTGCTCATGATCTTCTCCAGGAAAATGTTGAAGAGGGTTGGCGATAGTAAACAACCCTGCCTGACTCCAACAGTAATTCTGAAAAAGTCTCCAGTGCTGCCATTGTAGAGTACAGCACTGGTGGCTTTGTCATACAGGTTCTTGATGATGTTTATGGGATTAGCACTGATGTTGTACTTGTGCATGGTGAGCCACAATACCTGGTGCAAAACTCTGTCAAAAGCCTTTTTAAAGTCAACAAAGACACGGTACAGGTTTTGCTGATGCTGCAGGTACTTCTCCATGCGTATTCTCAAGTTGAATATTTGTTCGATGGTCCTTCTTCCCAATCTGAAGCCAACCTGTTCCTTGGCAACGATATTCTCTGTTTGTGGTTTGAGCCTGTTCAAAAGAACTTTCAGCATAACTTTGCTGGGATGGTTAACAAGGCTAATTGTGTAATAGTTCTGGCACACCTGCAGGTTCCCTTTCTTTGGTAGTGTAATTATTAGTGACAGTGTCGACTGGGTTGGCCATTCTCCGGTACACCAGATTCTGTTGCAGATGATATAGAGAGCCTCAATCATGACATCAACTCCTGCTTGTACAAGCTTGGCTGGTATGTTATCCATGCCTGCTGATTTGCTTTTCTTGAGTGACTTCACTGCTGCTTCCATCTCTTTTCGAAGAATTGGGAAGTCATCTTGGTTGGTTGAGCGAGGGCCGATGAGCACTGCTGGATCACCCTGCATATCATGATTGTACAGTTCAGAACAGTATTCTGTCCAGCATGTGAGGATTTCTCGTTCTTCAGTAAGATACTTTGCAGCCTTGTCTTGGATGGTGCTAGCTATTTCTTGTTTGGTAGACGTGAGATTCTGTACAACCTGGTAGGCTTGTTTTGTGTTGTTATTTGCTAGGTTTTCATCAGTCTCCTCACATTTTTGTTCCAACCAGCTTTCTTTTGCATGTTTCATGGTCTTCCTGATGTTATTGTTTATTTGCCTGTACTGTTCAGCTTCTTGGGGGAGGTGCCTTTTTGTCACAATCTGAGAGTGGGGGGATTCCACCGGGCTCAGTCTTTCTGCCTTTTTTCATATTTGTACTGTGTTGTCGTTTTGAGTTGTAATTCCTGTTATTTTATCCTTGGTTGATTTGTCACATATTCTGTATTGTGTCTTAGTATGATTTAGTTTCCTGTTTACGTTCATTACAGTTTGTTATTCACATTTTTTAGGTTACTTGTCTTTATTTTTCCATTGCTTTATATTTTTATTCTGTTCTGTTCTCCCTCTAGGCTGACAGCTGTCAGTGATGTTTCCGGGTTGTTTCTCTGCGTAGGCGGGGTCCCTGTCAGCTGTCAGTTCACTCTCTCTCATTCCTCCCAGCTGATGCAGATTACTAGTCATTGTTTTCTCCTGCCTGCTCTGGTATATACACCTGAGTTCCATTATGTTTTGTCTTATTTAATACCGTGGTTCCTTGCATTCCTTGCTGCGGTCTTAACGTCTGTTAACGACTCCCAAGCATAAGTTAGACGTGCTCTGTTCTCGCTTTGTTACCTTGTGAATCTCTTTGTGTTTTTTGAGTTGTTCTGTGCACATTATATTTTCAATAAATCTCACAAACTCACAGTCCAGCGCGTGGTTCTTCCTTTTTGCCCTGAGGGGTGATTCCTGACAGAAGACCGCAGCCAGTAAAAGATCCAGCTGCTGTGAGTTGTGGGGTTTCATTTTTTTTGTTCACTCACCTGTTTCTCTGGAGCGAATCATGTCGGACTCTGCAGGTGGGCGCAGCTACCCGATGAGCCTGGGGTGGGAGTTCTGCAAAGCCCTGATGGAGATGGATGGGCTAATCTCCGCAGTGTGCATCGACCCGACGCCGAAAGATGCATTATGGTAACTGGACCTTGCGGAGGCAGCTGCTCGCCGGTGCCCTCAGCTTCAGGAGCATGCTGAGGGGGTAGAGAGGATTTCTCTGGTGGCAGCGCTGCAACGTGAGAACAGTGAGATGGTGAAGAATTCCCTGAGGAAACATGGGCCTGCGCTGAAGGGGAGGCGTCCCCGGGCCTCTGTAGTATCAGCTATCGAAGCCTCACCAGTCTCCGGCACCCGTTCCCATTCCCACTCCACCTGCTTCAGAACACCGCTATCCAGGGAAATCTCGCCGGAGGAATGCTTCCACCTCCCAGGCAGTAGTTTTTCCTCTGCCGAGGTAGAAGACTCCCGCAGCAGTGCACTCTCTGTGCTTTTCTGCTCTGGCAGTATTGACAGCTTCCTCCCTCCCTGCAGCTGTTGTTTACTGTGTCCCCTCAGCGATTCCTCCCACTGCTGAGAGGTCGGTCGTTTCCTTTCCGGCTCCGCCCGTCACCATGTCCGCAGGGGCGGCTCCTCCACGTTCCACTGAGGGGCCCACAGCTGCTGAGGCCACGGAGAGGGTGGATTCTACACCCACTGCAGCAGAAAACATCATGCCCCGGGAACACAGGTAAGTGTTTTTTCATTCTCCATCACCAACATATAAATTATCTTGCCTGATTCTCGGAGGTGAGGCTCAGCCCCCGCAGTCCTCTGAGTCCTCACCATCTGCTGCAGCCATAGACTGTCCACCTGCTCTCGCTGTGTCTCCCCCTTTCCCCCTTGAGTGTCCGCCAGCCCCAGGACTGAGCCGCCGGGCTATGGAGGAGCCTGCGGTCCTGGAAGACCTGGTTCCAGCCAAGCTGCCACACTTTGGATGGAGGGAGAGCGCTGAGACCGAACTGACGCCTGTGCCGACAATTGAGTATCCCCGGGCTTTGACTGTGCCGGATCCAGTGCCAGCAGGGAATTGGCCTTCTGAATCCATGCCCAACGAGCCACCGGCATGGGTCACCTCACTGGGGGGTCTCAGGGCTGTATTGACCACCATGCCTGATGTAGGGGCCACCGGAACAGAGCCGGAGTTGGACCTCCAGAGGGCCAGGCTCGAGGAACCATCACCTGGATTAACGGAGTCCTGGACGGTGGTGAAGCTTGAGCTCAGGCAAATGCTCCCCTTTGTCTTTGTTGTTTCTATTTTGGAGAGAGCTTGCCTGGCTCTTGGTGGGGAGAGCCAAGCGCAGCCGTCAGCTGTACCTGAGCTCACCTCGCCGTGCTCCATTGCCGCTGGTGACCCTGACCCTGTTTCTTTGCCTCTCTTGCCTGAGCTTTCCCCCAGGGTCACCGAGGATTGTCCAGCTCCGCCAGAAGTCTCCATGGGTTCCAGCTCGCCGCTCGAGATCACCATGGGTCCAGCTCCTCCTGCTGAGGTCATCACAGATGCTCCATCCCAACCCGGGACCTCCATGAGTGCTACTCTCCTTCCGGAGGAGGTCTTTACAGGTGCTCCGTCCCAACTCTGGACCTCCTAGGGTGCTGCTTCCCTGTTGGTTGAGGTTGTCGCGGGTGCTCTGTCCCAGCCCGGGACCTCTGTGGGTGCTGCTTCCCCTTCAGATGAGGTCTTCGCGGGTGCTCCGTCCCAGCCCAGGACCTCCGTGGGTGCAGCTCCCTCTTTGGATGAGGTCTTTGCGAGTGCTCCGTCCCAGCCTGGGACCTCCGTGGGTGTAGCTCCTCCTTAATCTGGGTCTCCGTGGGTGCTGTGTCCTAGTCGGGGACCGTCTTGGGTGCTGCGCTCCAGTCTGAAACCAACTTGGCTGCTGCGCTCCAGTTTGGGCCCACCGTGGGCATTATGCTTCAGCCCAGGGACCACCGTGGGTGCAGCTCTGGTCCAGTCCGGGCCCACTGCGGGTGCAGCTCTTGCCCAGTCCGGGCCCACTGTGGGTGCAGCTCCGCTCCAGTCTGGAGCCATCACAGGTGCTGCAATGTCCTACTCCGGGACCACCAAGGGTCCTACAGGCCAGTCTGAATGAGTCGTGGTCCCCTTTCCTCTGCCTGACACCATCGTGGTCCCCCCCTCCTCTGCCAGATGCTGTCGTGGTCCCCCCTCCTCTGCCAGATGCCGTTGTGGTTCCTCCTCCTCTGCCCAAGGCCGTCGTGGTTCCCTCTCCTCACCCTGACTTCGGCTCGGGTTCCCCAACTTCTCCATCTTGCCCACTATTGGTTCCTCCCGTTGGGCAGCCGCCTCCTGGACTACCCTTTCTGTTCTGGTGGCTAAAAAATTCTGGCAGACCGCCACCGAGGATTGTCCAGCTCTGCCAGAAGTCTCCGTAGGTCGCAGCTTGCCACTTGAGATCACCATGGGTCCAGCTCCTCCCGCTGAGGTCATCGCAGATGCAGCTCTCACCCAGTCGGGCCCACCGTGGGTGCAGCTCCCCTCCAGTCTGGAGCCATCGCAGGTGCTGCAATGTCTCGATCTGGGACCAGCGAGGGTGCTACAGGCCAATCCAAGGGAGTTATGGTCCCCCCTCCTCTGCCTGATGCCATTGGGGTCCCCCTCCTCTGCCAGACATCATCGTGCTTCCCCCTCCTCTGCCCGAGGCCGTCGTGGTTCCCTCTCCTCACCCTGACGTCAGCTCGGGTTCCCCAACTTCTTCATCTTGCCCACCATTGGTTCCTCCCATTGGGCAGCTGCCTCCTGGACCACCCTTTCTGTTCAGGTGGCTAAAAAATTCTGGCAGACCGTCACCGAGGACTGTCCAGCAGACTGCCCAACAGACTGTGCCGCAGGGTTGGGTGGCCCACGTTCTCTGGTAGGCCACCCGACTCTTTCCATCATGCCATCTGCCAGGCCTGGGACTTTGGCCGCCCACCTGAACTGCCCAGCTCTTTAGTCCAGGGGGCCTAGATGGTTGGGGTTTTGCCTGATGTGGGTCCTGAGTGGGGCCTTTGCTTTTGTTATTTCCTCTTAGTCTGGACTCTGCTGGGTTGTTAATTCTGAAAGTTTTTCTTATTTTCTCTGGTTTGGTTTGGTCCCTCCGTGCCTGGGTCCCCCTTCTCCGACCCAGGGTGGGGTTGTTTTCTTGTTGGGGTGGGTGTTTTGTATGTGTGTGTGTGTGTGCTTTTTTTCTTTCGATGTTGCCAGGGTGTCTGATATCCACCCTTTGAGGGGGGGCTCTGTCATCTGAGCTTGGGGGGATTCCACCGGGCTCAGTCTTTCTGCCTTTTTTCATATTTGTACTGTGTTGTCATTTTGAGTTGTAATTCCTGTAATTTTATCCTTGGTCGATTTGTCACATATTCTGTATTGTGTCTTAGTATGATTTAGTTTCCTGTTTACGTTCATTATAGTTTGTTATTCACATTTTTTAGGTTACTTGTCTTTATTTTTCCATCGCTTTATATTTTTATTCTGTTCTGTTCTTCCTCTAGGCTGACAACTGTCAATGATGTTTCTGGGTTGTTACTCTGCGTAGGCAGGGTCCCTGTCAGCTGTCAGTTTGCTCTCTCTCATTGCTCCCAGCTGATCCAGTTACTAACCATTGTTTTCTCCTGCCTGCTCTGATATCCACACCTGTGTTCCATTATGTTATGCCTTATTTAAGACTGCGGTTCCTTGCATTCCTTGCTGCGGTCTTGACGTCTGTTAACGACTCCCAAGCATAAGTTAGACGTGCTCTGTTCTCGCTTTGTTACCTTGTGAATCTCTTTGTGTTTTTTGAGTTGTTCTGTGCACTTTATGTTTTCAATAAATCTCACAAACTCACAGTCCAGTGCGTGGGTCTTCCTCTCTGCCCTGAGGGGCGATTCCTGACACCTTTTACTCTTTAGCCTTCTTCTTTCATTGCACGTGTCAAGTATGTTGTTAGTTATCCATGACTTCTTTAGGCGATGTTTTCCAAGTATTTCCATACCTGTGTCTGTAACTGCTGTGGAGAACTTGTTTGCCATTTCTGCTAGCCCTTCTTCCTGCCTCAGAATGATAAGGGGTGGGAATTTCCCTCCTATCATAGCCTGAAACGACTCTGCGATGTTGGGATCTTTCAGCTTTTCCAGATCAAATCTCAGTCTGGTTACTTTCTGTTTCACATTCTGTATTTTACTCTGTAATTAAATACAGTTTGCAGATGGTAACACATTCAGTAGTCCCCCCCAAAACTTCCCTGTTACATGATCATCTGTCATTGCAAATTATAGGAGAGCTGTAAACTGTGTCTCCAGCCTTTGTCTCTGTGTCTGACCCTTAAGCCCTTTCGCATCAACCTTGACCATGAGGGAACCACGGCCTTCATATAAATGCAGCATAGAAACATGATCAGACTAACTTACAACAGACTCTTCCTTCCCAATCGACTTTGCATGTAGAGTCACACAAAATGTGCAAATCTGTTTTATTATGACAAGCTTGTGCATTGTTCACCTCACCAATACCCAATCACTCATTTTCCCACTAAATACCCCTGGCTCCCGATGGCTCCACTTGGTGCTCGGTCGAAAAGGTCACACAATTAAATGGCTAAGGCCTTCTGTTCATGTCACAGAATGGTGATGTATCACTCCAGGCTGGCTGTACGTGTACCTGACACACTGTGAGCATGAATATGATTTCAGAGATCATTAAAAATTTAACAGCGTGACCTAATTACCCAAGCTCCCTATTCAGATTCCAAGCAGTAAGTGAGACGGAGAGTGAGAGAGAAAAGGATGAAGAGCAAAATCTGTGTATGGCAGGCTGAGTCTCATCTGGAATCAATTATAATTACTTTATGTTGCTACTTTGCCAATCAATATGAAATGAGCGGTAATGGATTGCTCAGGTGTCACATACTGTACTTAGAGCAATGAAGCACTATTGTTTGTGTGTTTGCATTTGTGAAGAACTTGCTATAATTAGTCTGTTAGTTTAGTGGGGTACATTTAAGTAGATAGGGTTTGTGAGCGTTATCATTCATCTTGAAGTGAGGTTGATTTAGATTTTAGAGTGTTCCTATAAAAGCCCCAACGAAGACAGCATGCACATTTATAATGAGATCAGATCCAATACTAGATCAGATACTAGACAAAACAGACTTGGAAAAAAATTATTCTGTTGTCCATCCATCCATCCATCTTCTACCGCTTTTCCAGAGGTGCGGGTCGTGGAGGCAGCAGTTCGAGCAGAGAAGTCCAGACTTCGTTGTCCTCAGCCACCTGCTCCAGTTCTTTAGAGAGGATACCAAGGCGTTTCCAGACCAGCTGGGAGATGTAGTCTTTCCAACGAGTCCTGGGTCTGCCCCGGGGTCTCCTCCCATTGGAACATGCCCGAAACACCTCAAGTGGGAGGTGTCCAGGAGGCATCCTGATCAGATGCCCAAACCACCTCAACTGGCTCCTTTCAATGTGGAGGAGCAGCAGCTACTCTGAGCCTTTCCTGGATGACTGATGTCCTCACTCTGTCTCTAATGGTGAGTCCAGCAATCCGACAAAGAAAGCTCATTTCAGCCGCTTGTATCCATGATCCCCCCCCTCATGGATCGTCACCTTATCGTGGTGGGGGGGGTTTGCATGCCCTAGTGATCCCAGGAGCTATGTTGTCCGGGGCAATTTGCCTCTGATAGGGTCACCCAAGACCCTATCAAGCCCTATCAAGCTGTTGACCATAGGTGAGGGTAGGAACGTAGATTGACCGGTAAATCAAGAGCTTTGCCTTAGAGCTTAGCGCCCTCTTCACCACAACACACCGGTACAACATCCGCATCACTGCAATGCTGCTCCGATCCGTCTGTCAGTCTCTCGCTTGATTCTCCCCTCACTTGTGAATAAGACCCCGAGATACTTAACCTCCTCCACTTGGGGCAGGAGCTTGTCCCCAACCCAGAGTGGACAATCCACCTTCTTCCAGCTGAGGAACATGAACTCGGACTTGGAGGTGCTGATTCTCATTCCAGTCGCTTCACACTCAGCAGCAAATGGTCCTAGTAAGACCTGTAGGTCATTGTTGGATGAAGCCAACAGGACAACATCATCTGCAAACAACAGTGATGAGATCCTGTGGCCACCAAGCATGACACCTTCCGTTCCCTGGCTGCGCCTAGAAATCCTTTCCATAAAAATTATGAACAAGATCGGTGACAAAGGGCAGCCCTGGCGGAATCCAACTCTCACTGGGAATGAGTCCGACTTAGTGTTGACAATACGAACCAAACTCTCACAACGGTCGTGTAGAGACCGAATAGCTCATAATAACAAGCCTGATACCCCATACTTCCGAAGCACCCCCTACAAAAAAACATGAGGGATGCGGTTGAATGCCTTCTCCAAATCCACAAAACACATGTAAACCTGTTGGGCACACTCCCACGAACCCTCAAGGATTCTAGAGAGGGAAAAGAGCTGGTCCGATGTGCCACATCCAGGATGAAAACCACATCGCTCCTCCTGAATCTGAGGTTTGACCAACAGCTGGGCTCTCCTCTCCAGTACCTTGGCATAGACCTTCCCAGGGAGGCCGAGGAGTGTGATCCCTCTAAAGTTGGAGCACACCCCCCGGTCCCCTTTTTTGAAGAGAGGAACCACCACCTCGGTTTGTCATGCCAAAGGCACTGTCCCCAACCTCCACACAATGTTGCAGAGGCGTGTCAGCCATGACAGCCCTTCAACATCCAGGGCCTTGAGGTACTCAGGGCAAATCTCGTCCACCCCCGGGGCCCGGCCACCAAAGAGATTTTTAACCACCTTGGTGACCTCAGCCCCTGTGATGGGCGAGTCATCCCCTTCATCCACAAGCCCTGCTTCCTCTGTGGAAGGCATGTCAGTGGGACTGAGGAGATCCTCTGAAGTATTCCTTCCACCTCCAGCAAGGCGGTGGAAGGAATACTTCATTCTATTGTTTCCATTCAAATCAACTTTCTCTTTTACCATATTGATTGCTCAGTACAGAGTCGCAAACAAGGCAGATTACCATTATCTGCTGTTACAAAGTGTTTTGAGAATCTTTGAGTGAAGTCGTAAAAACCCGGGGCTTTTCATGCCTCTCTGCATTGATTTGCCGTTTGTGAGAATGAATTGCAGATCAATTGGCTTACCTCCAGGCAGACTTAATGAGCAAGCAAAACACCAGGGCCCGTTGTTGTCCATCTCCTGCTTTATACTTTGAGCGGAGGGAGAGGAAACAGAGCAATGATTTCCAGTTTCCTGCCCTCTCGACACTTTTGAGTAATGCTCAGTCAGACTTTTCCTTAACCAAAGATGATTTAAGGGAATTCATTTTTCACTCCTGTCTTGCATTTGCATGGTGACAACAGAGCTTTACTGTGTTATTGTGTCCTGCAGTCTGTGTGACTAATAACATTCGGAGTGAGTCTGTATTCAATGAGCATGCATCATTAATCAATTTCAAAAAGGTTTTTTGGCATTTGAAAGGGATAACTCCTGCATTGTGCCTAACCTACAATATACTTTAATTGAAAGAATTACATGACGAGGATAGAATGTTGCATTGGAGCTCCTTGTAATGTGTGCTAACACTCTCTTTACAGTTGTTTGCCAGATTACATCTTTGTTGGCACTTTCATGCTGGCTTGAATTTCAACTCCAGACTTACTTTGTCCCTGGCCAGAGTGATACACGTTAAACACTTACCCTCTACCCACCTGCAATGAATGAACCCTGTTGCCATGTGGTAATCAGATGGCTTGCTGAATCTTTCAATCACTGACTGATACCCGTTCAGCTAAAATATTGAGAATATTCTGCTGATGGCTCCCTGGCTCCCCTTCCTGTCTCGCTGGCTGTCTGTCAATAGAGGCTCTGTTTATATCCAGGAGACCTGACTGCAGGGTACAGCCTCTGCCCGGCTTCCCCACTGGCACACTGGCCTCGATTGATTCTGCAGGTTCAGCTAAAAGTCACAGGGGGAAGGTGAGGCTTTGAAATTCAGGTTACTGTTTAGCTTGAAGGGTGAAAAGGAGGTCAGAGTTTCAGTATGGCTGTCACAAAAGAGATGCATTGACAGAAAGAGGAAAATGTATGATCGGAAGATAGTGAAAAAGCAGAACGAGATTTGGGAAAAGGTGGTCAAGATGACACAAGAATAGGGCCTCCCTGTAGATTAATGGCTATGACTCATACTATAAGAGCGTGATACTCAAATGCATTGATCTATTGTTTGATTCTTACCCAGAGTGATCTTTCCTGCACATTTCTGTCCAGCTCTTCACTCAGTGTCCTGTCTCTCCCATCATTGTGTCTGTCCAATGAAGGCAAAAATAAATCTTAAAAACAGAAGTTGAGGATTTTGTTAAATGCATCAATTGTATGATAAACAAAACCTTCTCAATTCTGTGGTTGATATTTGTTGCCTGTCAGAAATCTTTCCTGGCTAATATACCGTAATTTATTATTAATAAATCTCAGATGAAGAATAAGGCTGGATAAATGATTTTGGTAATGTGTATAGATGTGCATCCTACCCATATGCTCATATTGTTTATGCAGTTTAACCCTGTGGACAGAAAACTAACAATCAGAAATATTTCAGGTCTCTAAATGGTTGAAAATTGTGGGAAAACATTAACCAGGTTTTAAGATACAATAAATACTGCATGAGGAACAGTGCTCCCCGTGGATTGCCACCTTATCCTGGAGGGGGGTTTGCGTGCCCTAATGATCCCAGGGCTATGTTGTCCGGGCAATTTGCCTCTGGTAGGGTCTCCCAAGACAAACTGGTCCTGGGTGAAGGGCGAGATTAAGACTGATCCAATAGACTCCCATGACGAATAAACAACCAAGGATTCAGTGTACTCTGCCTGGTATGGGGTTACTGGGGCTCCGCCCTGGAGCCAGGCTTGAGGGAGGGGCTTTATGGCTAACATCTGGTGGCTGGGTTTCTGCCCATGGGACACGGCCGGGATCAGCCCGAAGGAGTTACATGGGTCTGCCCTCCAGTGGGCTCACCACTTGCAGGAGGGACCATAGGGGTCCAATGCAATGCGGATCAGGTGGCGGTCATAGGCAGAGACCTTGGTGGTCTGATCCCCGGCTTTCGAAACTGGCTTTTGGGTTGTGGAATGTCACTTCTCTGGCGGGGAAGGAGCCTGAGCTGGTGCACGAGGTTGAGAGACACCGGCTAGATATAGTTGGGCTCACCTCAATGCACAGCTCCGGTTCTGTAACCAGTTTCTTGGAGAGGGGCTGGAGCTTGGCCTACTCTGGAGTTTCCCCAGGCAAGAGGCGACAAGCAGGGGTGGGTATTCTTGTTTCCCCACACCTTGCTGCCTTGACATTGGAGTTCTTTCCGGTGGACGAAAGGGTAGTTTCCCTACGCCTTCAGGTTGGGAAATGGGTCCTGACCATCATTTGTGCATATGCACCAAATGATGGTTCAGAGTACCCACCCTTTTAGGAGTCTTTGACTGGAATGCTGGAAAGTACTTCTCTTGGAGACTCCATTGTCCTACTGGGGCACTTCAATGTGCACATGGGCAACAACAGTGAAACCTGGAGGGGCATGATTGGGAGAAACTGTCTTCCTGATTGGAACCCGAGAGGTGTTCAGTTATTGGACTTCTGTTCCAACCACAGTTCGTCCATAATGAACACCATGTTCAAGCATAAGGGTGTCCATATGTGCACCTGACACCAGAACACACAGGTCAATGACTGATTTTGTCATCATGTCATAAGACCTGCGACCATATGTCTTTGACACTTGGATTAAGAGAGGTGCAGAGCTGTCAACTGATCACTATCTAGTGGTGAGTTGGATCCCATGGCAGGGGTGGATGCCACTCAGACCCAGTAGATCTAAACATATAGTGAGGGTGTCCTGGGAATGTCTGGCTGAGGCCCCTGTCTGAGAGGTCTTCAGCTCCCACCTCCAGAAAGAACTTTGACCACATTTGGAGGGAGTCTGGAGACATGGAGTCTGAATGGGCCATGTTCTCCACCTCCATTGTTAAAGCAGCTGCCTAGAGCTGTGGCCGCAAGGTTGTTGGTGCATCTTGCGATGGCAACCTCTGAATCAAGTGGTGAGGAGGGTCATCAAGCTCAAGAAAGTACCCTATCGAGCTTGGTTGGCTTGTGGGACTCCCGAAGCAGCTGAGGTGTACGGACAGGCCAAGTGTAGTGCAGCTCGGGTGGTTGCTGAAGCAAAAACCTGGGTGTGGGAGGAGATCAGTGAGGCCATAGAACAAGACTTTCAGTCGGCCTCAAAGAGATTCTGGCAAACTGTCCAGTGGCTCAGGAGGGGGAAGCAGCTCCCTGTCCACACTGTATATGGTGCGGATGGGGCACTGCTGACTTCGACTGGGGACATTGTTGAGCAGTGGAAGGAATACTTTGAGGATCTCCTCAATCCTACTGACAGGCCTTCCACAGAGGAAGCAGAGCCTGAGAACAAGGGGGGCAACTCACCCATCACAGGGGCTAAGGTCACCAAAGTGGTTAAAAAAACTCTTTCATGGCTGGGCCCCGCTGGTGGATGAGATTCGCCCTGAGTATCTCAAGGCCCTGGATGTTGTAGGGCTGTCATGGTTGACACACCTCTGCAACATTGCATGGAGGTCGGGGACAGTGCCTTTGGCATGGCAAACTGGAGTGGTGGCTCCTCTTTTTAAAAAGGGAGACTGGAGGGTGGGTTCCAACTTCAGGGGATCACACTTCTCAGCCTCCCTGAGAAGGTCTATGCCAAGGTACTGGAGAGTAGAGTCCAACCACTAGTCGAACCTCGGGTTCAGGAGGAGCAATGTGGCTTTTGTCCTGGCCATGGCACATCGGACCAACTCCTTACCCTCTTGAGAATCCACAAAAGGTTTGTGTGGGTTTGCCCAGCCAGTCCACATGTGTTTTGTGCACTTGGAGAAAACATTTGACCGTGTCGCTCGTGGTCTCTTGTGGGGGTTGCTTTGGGAGTATGGGGTATCGGGCTTGTTGTTGCGAGCTATCCGGTCCCTATACGACCATTGCAAGAGCTTGGTTTGTATTGCCACCATCCAGTTGAACGCGTTTCCAGTGAGAGTTGGTATCCGCCATGGCTGCCCTTTGTCACCGATCCTGTTCATAATTTTTATGGACAGGATTTCTAGGCGCAGCCAAGGAACGGAGGGTATCATGTTCAGTGATCACAGGATCTCATCTCTGCTGCTTGCAGATGATGTTGTCCTGTTGGCTTCATCATGCAATGACCTACAGGTCTTGCTGGGATGGTTTACTACTGAGTGTAAAGCGGCTGGGATGAAAATCAGCGCTTTCAAGTCCGAGTCCATGGTCCTCAGCCGGAAAAGGGTCGATTGTCCTCTCCGGGTTGGGGACAAGCTCCTGCTCCAGGTGGAGGAGTTTAAGTATCTCGGGGTCTCATTCACGAGTGAGGGGAGAATGGAGCGAGAGATTGAGAGATGGATCGGAGCAGCATCTGCAGTGATGCGGATGTTGTACTGGTCTGTTGTGGTGAAGAGGGAGCTGAGCTCTAAAGCAAAGCTGTCGATTTACCGGTCAATCTACGTTCCTACCCTCACCTATAGTCATGAACTTTGGGCAATGACCGGAAAAATGAGATTGCGGATACAAGCGGCTGAAATGAGCTTTCTGTGTAGGATTGCTGGACTCATTCCTAGAGGTAGGGTGAAGAGCTCAGTCATCCAGCAGAGGCTCAGAGTAGAACTGCTGCTCCTCCACATTGAAAGAAGCCAGTTGAGGTGGTTTGGGCATCTGATCAGGATTCCTCCTGGACACCTACCACTTGAGGTGTTTTGGGTATGTCCCACTAGGAGGAGACCCCAGGGTACACCCAGGACATGCTGGAGAGACTACATCGCCCAGCTGGTCTGAGAGCATCTTGGTATCCTTTCTGAAGAGCTGGAGCAGGTGGCTGGGGAGAGGGAAGTCTGGGCTTCTCTGCTTGAGCTGTTGCCTCAGCCCCCCGGACCTCGAGAAAAGCAGTAGAAGATGGATGGATGGATGGAGTTGTAACAGTGGCATGCTGAGCAAGTTTCTACGGGCATTTTCACACCTGAAAGTCTGCACCATGGTGTGGACCCATTCTCATGTTGTTGTTACATTGTCTACATTTGGTCCGGTTAGGTTTGGTTTCACACTGCTCCTTATCCAGGCGAACCAAACAACTTTGTTATGCACCTGTGTTCTGTTGTCATGACGATGTTTGCATAGTTAAGAGTGGCTGTGGTTGTCAGCAAACATCCTACTCACCCTCTGAGGAGTTTTCTGCAGCTCTACGCACATCAGTAACTGCACTTTTAGTCAAAACTGGGGAAGACTGGTTGAAAAATTCCATACTATTGTTATATTATTCTTATATTATTCCATGTCTTTTACATTTTTCATGTCTGATGCTTATATGTGCATTTCATGTAGCCCCCAGTCTGTATACATGAGTTAGCAATTACATAGTTGTAATAAGAATGTCCAGTTTGTGAGTGACTGTGGTGTGAGTGTTCAGATATCTGTTAAGACACAGCTGTTTTCAATTCATCATGTCCAGTTCCATGTGATTGTTTCTTGTCTGTGGGAATGAGATTTACACTGACTCCATGCTTCCTGAGAACATTTGTTAAGGACTATGCGCTTCATGGACTCTCAAGGACAAGACTGTACGCCTTGCTGGACATTAATCTTCTGTCTTCCTATTGATAAAACAGTTTTATAAACTTTGACTAGGGAACGTTTTGATTCAGAGGTTTGGTGTGTGTGGACTGAGAGCTACACTCCGTAACTTCTCCCTCATTGGTCATGAGGAATAAATTTATTTACATTTAAATATTCTGATTGATTTTTGACTCAGAATCATTATCCTGAAAATTATCCTAACACTATCGTATTAAGAGGTGAACTTGTTTAGTGAGACTAGAATATCCAGGTCTTCATTAAAAAGAATGTTTTTCCTGATCTCAGGTGGCATTGCTGTCTTTCATATATTCTCTGTTGCACCCTCCCGCCAAGTGATACTACAGCTTATTTTTCCTCTTTTCGGCTGCTGTAGCTACCTGTGTTTAGTCTGAATCTTTATAAAAATTGTTTTAACACTCTAAACAAACTGGACCAAGGTTCAGTTTGATCCAGACCTTGACCATCTCTTTTTGTAGACCAAATTTTTTCTCCCTCCTTCACACCATAGTTCAGGGGAGGTTTCACACCTAAAATTTTGGTCCAGCTCAACCTAAAAGTTTCAAAGTCAAGACCACACAGATTAGGTGTGAAAGTACCCTAAATCTACAAATGCTGTTATCACAGCTAACTTGAAAGAATGGTAAAATTCAAGTAAAAACAAAATGAGCATTTTTTCCCAATAAAATTTAAATTTCATGCAGGCTTGATCTTCTGTTGTGCACAAATATGTTACTATATGGTCGAAACTGACAGTACACCCTTCTCACTATGAGGAATAAATAGAATAAAACACTAGTTACAGAAAAACCACAAAGTCAAAGTCTGCTTTTGTAGAAATGGTTGATTGTGTTAGGGTGCTGCTCACCTTCATACACCATATTTGTTGAGCTTGTGATTCAAAATTTGTGATGGAAAAGAGAGGAAATGATCAAACGGTTTTGAATTTTTATTACCCCCCTCCCCAATATATGTGTACTTTTTTCAGTCCATTTTATGTTGTCGCCAGTATAGCTTACTGTACATTTCTCATTGGATTGACTTCAAATTTATACAGAAGTTTGAACTCATCAAGACCTTTGACGAGTTCGATTTTGACATACATCTAATAAAGAGTTAACCTGCAAGCTTAACCAACAACTAAAATGACTTGAATATGATCTTGAAAAAGACACTAATTCCTTTGGCTATGTGTCAAGTTTATATTCACATCAGATGAGGGCATGTATTGCATTGTTCAGTGAGAACTCTGATATGGGGATGTGGGGGTATGTCAGCTTGCTCACCAAGGCTCTTGCATTTCATTATGTAACTATTGATTGAGTTGTTGGTCCACCCCCACCCCCCCTTCAATGAGAGACCTCATTGGTGATAGCCTTCCACATCCATTTTGGCAGAGACAAACACAGCTGCTGTAGGTTTTTGGTTTGGCTTGACTGAGTGCTAACAGTTCTGCTACCTTCTGCTGGTGGCATTGAAAGATTGCCCCCACTGATAAAAGAGATGCTCAGTAACAATTTCTTGTCACGCCTGAGTGCTGATTGCTATCCGCGCTCAGGCTGTCCAGTTTTCCTCCAGCTCCACCCCATTCCGGGCCTGGTCTTACGGCCTCCTCCGAGGCTCTAGTTTGACAGTGTCTCAGCAGACTTCCGGCTGTCAAGCCCAGCTGCTCCGGGACAGCTGTCTCTTATCACTATTAATTACCTTCCCCGCTCCTGAATGGGGTCTGTCCCCCATTTAAGGGAGCAGCTGAGAATCACTCCTTGCTGCGACCTAAACGAAGGAAAGACGGACATCGTGTTTCCACGACTGGAGTTCCTACGCCCAACTCCAGTTTCCTGTTGTCTCTGCTCTTCACCCTTCTGTAAATGCTGCTGCTCAGCGTGTGTATTTCCCTCACTGTCTCCCTAGCCTTTCTCCCGGGTTAGAATGTTATTCTAAGTTATGAGTGTGTTTTTGCCCCACGTGGCTCGTTACTTTGTTATTTGTACGTCGAGTGTCCTTTATTAATAAAATAACGCAAACTCACTGGTCGCCTATAGCGTCTCCTTAATGGCTCGTGAGAGCCATTCATAACAGTAGGTTGCAGCCAAACTGAGACGCCGGAGACCGTGAGTTTTTGCTAATTTGGATTTGTAGTTTTTCACCCTTCTTCTGGGTACTGGCGAGCTGGAATTATGTTGTCCTTCAGGTGGCGCTTGCGGCGCCCAGGCTACGAACTCAGAAGCCCTGGACTACGTGGATGGGACGCTTTTCACCGCGGGCCTCTATGACACTCCCAGCGATGTACGCCGGCATCTGGACCTCACTGTGGATATAATTAACAGCCTTCCTCGCTGCTACTACCACCATCCTGAGGTTAAGGCGAGGAGGGCAGACATCTCTTCGCTCCGGGAGAGACTCCGTGGGCTGGAGGAGAACTCCGGCAGGAAGCCGAAGACAAGGCACCATCGCTCCTCGCTTCGGGATCCCGCTCCTGCCTCCGATCCAGCCCAGGAGTTCGCACCACACAGGGGTCATCCCCAAGGAAGAGTGACGTCAACCGGGATTCCCCCGGAGAAAATACAGTTGACAGCAGTCTCCATTCGGAACCGAGTGGCTGCCGCTCGTTCCGCCGTCCATCCCACTGAAATCATGAAGCACGTGGTGGCGGCAGTCAGGCTGGTAGAGAAGAATCCTGAGCTGAATAATTATCCGGAATACGCTGACCTGCTCGCTTCAGTTTCCGCGCAGGAGCAGCGTTTCCCTGATCTCACATTCGCCTCGCCCTCGGCCAGAAAACGTCACTCCCAAATCTCTCGAACACCTCAGCGAGAACCCCGTCCTGATCCAGCTCTGGGTAGCCACACAAACTCTGTCTCCCAGCCAGCTGTAGCCTCCGTGTCTCACCGAAGAGGTGGATCAGCCGCTCCCGCTTCCGGGTCCTCTCTCCCCGCTGTCCCATCAGCTCTTAGTTCCTGGTTCGCCTTAGCTTTCTCCCCCCTCTTCGACGTTCACTCCAGCCGCTGTGAGTTGCGTGAGTCTGTCTCTGGATGCTCCCGGTCCTGATCCGGTGCCAGAGGCACATCCTCGTCTTCCCGGGGGGTCCTCCACTTCCATCCAGCGGGGAAAGTGAAGCCTCAAGTCCATTGCAGCGGGTTCCACCAGTTCTCCGGGAATCAGGTAAGTGCCTTTTCATTCTCTTCCTGTATTGGGTGAACTGCCTTGTTTGATTCCTGGAGGTGGAGTTCAGGGTTCACAGTCCCCTGAGCTGTCTCCACCTGCTGCAAACATAAAATATGAACCTGCGCCCTCTGTGTCTCTCCCCTCTGAGCATGCCCCGGTGCTAGGACTACACCGCCGGATGAGGAGGAGGCCTGCAGCCCTAGAGAGCTTGGCTCCAGCCCTGCAGCCATGTCGTGGGCAGAGGAGAAGGTCGGACTGCCGCTTGGAACCTGTGCCGACGATTAAGCGTCCCCGGGTCTCCACGGAGGAATGGTTCGGCCCAGCAGAACTCAGATCCCCTGCCACCACGCCGTGCGGGCCTTCGGCTTGGACGTCGGCGCCTGGAGATCTTCAGACTGTGAGGACCATCATGCCGACTGCGGAGCCCTCGCAGTCGAGTGGGAGCCGGAAGACGAACTCCTGCATGTTAAACCTGGAGCATCGAAGTCCTGGACGGCAGTAGAACCCGAGATCAGGCAAGTGCTCTATTTTGTCTTTCTCTTCTATTTTCTGGAGCATTATTGTCTGTCTCTTGGGGGGACGAGCCGGGTGCAGCCATCCCCTGCACTCGAGCCTGTCTCGCCGGGCTCTGCCGCTACCAGCGATCCTGATCCCGGTTCCTTTTGTTCCTCTGAGCCTTTCCCCAGGGTCACCGGAGATGAATCCGCTCTGGTTGTCGCCACGGAGGTTCCGGTTCTGTGCACGGAGTTCGCCTCTGATGCTGCGCCGGCCCAATCGGGGCCCATCGGGAGTGCTGCGCCGGCCCACTCGGGGCCCATTGGGAGTGCTGCGCCGGTCCGGTTAAAGGCCGGTGAGGGAACTGGAGGTTCGTTTTCCCCGGACGTCGGGCTGATTCCGTCCCTTGCCTCCGTCTTCTCTCCTCCGGGTGCTGTTGGGGTTCCCCTCATCTGGGTCAGTTTCCTCCTGCTCTCTCCCTCGGTGAGGAAGCCGCACCTAAGCTCCTCCTTCTGCTCTTGGTGGTCTCAGGACGCGGGACAACCCCCTGCGGAACCGTCTGGTTGGTTCTGCGATCTGGGTTGGCCACCTGAGATACTGTGTTCCCGAGTCTGGGACTTGGGTAGGCTGCCCGAACTGTGGATGTCGCTCCTGGCCAGGTGGAATCCGGGTGTGGGTCGCCCGCCGGACGAACTGTCATCTCTTGCCCCTCTCTACCTGCCGGTTTCCCTGGAAAGACTGACTGTTTAGTTATTTTGTGTTTGGATTGGCCTCCTTTTTGTATTTGTTATTAATCAGGACACAAATTTTGCCTTGTCCTTGACCTAAGTTTCTTGTGTTTTTTTTTTTTTTTCATGACTATGTCGTTATGTCCCCGCATCTTGGGTCTTGTTGTTTTGCCCTGCCTTCTGTAGTTATTCTTATCAACCTCGTGGTCATTGCAGGGGTGGGGGGGGGGGTGATGGTTATTTTATTTCAGACTGTCCATGTGGTATATTTTGCTGTGCTCTGAGTTAGGCCTCCTGGTTCACCTTTTTAAGATAGATAAGATAAGATAAGCCTTTATTAGTCCCACAATGGGGAAATTCCAGGATTGCAACAGCACAGGGATAGCAACACTCAGAGCAACAATCAGAAGGCAAGAGAAAAAACAAGAGCAGCGAGTATACATATGTACATATAAATATAAATATATATATTGTGGTGATGTGAAAATGACGAGGCAGAGTTCTCTCTCAAAGTCAGTTTTATTCACAGCACCATCATCTCAAAGCAGAGAAAAAGAATGACACAGTAAACTCTCGTCCTTAAATATCAGGAACTTCACACTTCACAGATCACATGTCACACAGACCACCTTGCATTATAAAGACAGTCACAATGCATTTCTCTCCATGATATCACTTCCACTGTCTCCAATGCATCCCTTCCTTAATCCTTTAATTGAACCCCCCACAGTCTCAAGCCTTGCATACCAAGGCTAAGATTCCTGCAGCTTCCTGCCTTTGTTCTGACCTAAAATGTGAGCCACAAAACAGGTCCCATGTGTGTGTCCACCACAATATATATATACACTACCGTTCAAAAGTTTGGGGTCACTTAGAAATTTCCTTATTTTTGAAAGAAAAGCACTGTTTTTTTCAATGAAGATAACTTTAAACTAATCAGAAATACACTCTATACATTGCTAATGTGGTAAATGACTATTCTAGCTGCAAATGTCTGGTTTTTGGTGCAATATCTAGATAGGTGTATAGAAGCCCATTTCCAGCAACTATCACTCCAGTGTTCTAATGGTACAATGTGTTTGCTCATTGCGTCAGAAGGCTAATGGATGATTAGAAAACCCTTGTGCAATCATGTTAGCGCAGCTGAAAACAGTTTAGCTGGTTAGAGAAGCTATAAAACTGACCTTCCTTTGAGCAGGTTGAGTATCTGGAGCATCACATTTGTGGGGTCGATTAAACGCTCAAAATGGCCAGAAAAAGAGCACTTTCATGTGAAACTCGACAATCTATTCTTGTTCTTAGAAATGAAGGCTATTCCATGTGAGAAATTGCCAAGAAACTGAAGATTTCCTACAACGGTGTGTACTACTCCCTTCAGAGAACAGCACAAACAGTCTCTAACCAGAGTAGAAAGAGAAGTGGGAGGCCCCGCTGCACAACTGAGCAAGAAGATAAGATAAGATAAGATAAGATAAGATAAGATAAGATAAGATAAGATAAGCCTTTATTAGTCCCACAACAGGGAAATTCCAGAATTGCAACAGCACAGGGTTAGCAACACTCAGAGCAACAATCAGAAGGCAAGAAAAAAAAAAGCAAGCAAGCAAGAGCAGCTAATATACATATGTACATATTACTATAAATATATATATATATATACACACAGACACACAGTGCAGAGCATTGTAACTGGATGGGATAAATATATGAGTATATAAACACAGTGCGGAGCATTGTAGCTAGATGGAATAAGTATGTAGATATATAAACACACACAGTACGGAGCATTGCAGCTAGGTGGAATAAATATGTAAATATATAAACACACACAGTGCGGAGCAATGTAGCTAGATGGAATAATATGTAGATATATAAACACACAGTGCGGAGCATTGTAGCTAGATGGAATGAATATATAGATATATAAATATAAACATAAACACACCCAGTGCGGAGCATTGTAGCTAGATGGAATAAATATGTAAATGTATAAACACACACAGTGCAGAGCATTGTTGCTAGATGGGATGAAACAGCACAACCGTCTACTTAGTTATCCTACATGGTATGATTATGTGCCCATACATATTCTCACCCTCCATAGCGACCGGTATTTTCCTAGTTGTATGCCGGAGGAGACCATTGTGTAAGTCTATTGCATCTTTTGCATTCAAAAAACTATTAGGTTTTTACATCTTTTTTCTATCTCTGCGAGCAGCCCTGCTTAGATTGTACAGTCTGACAGCCGTTGGTAGGAAGGACCTGCGAAACCTCTCGGTTGTGCACCTGGGATGATGTAGTCTGCTGCTAAATGAGCTCCTCAGTGCATTCAGTATGTCCTGCATAGGGTGGAACTTGGACTCCAGCAGAGATGACAGTTTAGCCACTGTCCTTCTCTCTCCTATCTCCTCCACCGGGTCAAGGCGCTGCCCCAGGACAGAGCTAGCTTTTTTGATCAATTTATTCAGTCTCTTCCTATCGGCTGCAGTAATGCCACTGCCCCAGCAGACCACTCCAAAAGTAATGGCTGATGCCACCACCGTATCGTAGAATGTCTTCAGCAGCGCCCCTTGTACACCAAAAGACCTGAGTCTCCTCAGTAGGAACAGCCTGCGCTGTCCCTTCTTGTAGAGTGCGTCAGTATTGTGTGACCAGTCTAGTTTATTGTTCAGATGAACACCCAGGTACTTGTAGGATGTCACCATCTCAATGTCTGTTCCCTGTATATTTACTGGTGCTGTGAGGGGTTGTCCTTGCCTGCGGCAGTCCACCACCAGCTCCTTAGTTTTCCTCGCGTTGATCTGGAGGCAGTTCTGATGGCACCAGTCCACGAAGTCCTGGATAAGCCCTCTGTGCTCAGCTTCATCTCCATTGGAGATGAGGCCAATGATCGCAGAGTCATCAGAGAACTTCTGTAGATGGCAGTGTGTTGTGTTGTGTGAGAAGTCCGCAGTATAAAGAGTGAACAGGAAGGGAGCCAACACCGTTCCCTGGGGGGCCCCCGTGCTACCGATGATCGTGTCGGACACACAGTCCCGGGTTCTCACAAACTGAGGCCGGTTCGTGAGGTAGTCCAGGATCCATGATGACAGGTGCTGGTCCACCCCTGCGCGCAGCAGCTTGTCCTTCAGGATCATCGGTTGGATGGTGTTGAAAGCACTGGAGAAGTCAAAGTACATTAGAGTCTCTAGTTTGAGAAATAGACGCCTCACAGGTCCTCAACTGGCAGCTTCATTAAATAGTACCCGCAAAACGCCGTGTCAACATCTACAGTGAAGAGGCGACTCCGGGATGCTGGCCTTCAGGGCAGAGTGGCAAAGAAAAAGCCATATCTGAGACAGGCCAATAAAAGAAAAAGATTAATATGGGCAAAAGAACACAGACACTGGAAAGAGGAAGATTGGAAAAAAGTGTTATGGACGGACGAATCGAAGTTTGAGGTGTTTGGATCACACAGAAGAACATTTGTGAGACGCAGAACAACTGAAAAGATGCTGGAAGAGTGCCTGACACCATCTGTCAAGCAAGGTGGGGGTAACGTGATGGTCTGGGGTTGCTTTGGTGCTGGTAAGGTGGGAGATTTGTTCAGGGTAAAAGGGATTTTGAAAAAGGAAGGCTATCACTCCATTTTGCAATGCCATGCCATACCCTGTGGACAGTGCTTGATTGGAGCCAGTTTCATCCTACAACAGGACAATGACCCAAAGCACACCTCCAAATTGTGCAAGAACTATTTAGAGAAGAAGCAAGCAGCTGGTATTCTATCTGTAATGGAGTGGCCAGCGCAGTCACCAGATCTAAACCCCATTGAGCTGTTGTGGGAGCAGCTTGACCGTATGGTACGCAAGAAGTGCCCATCCAGCCGATCCAACTTGTGGGAGGGGCTTCTAGAAGCGTGGGGTGAAATTTCTCCAGATTACCTCAACAACAAATTAACAGCTAGAATGTCAAAGGTCTGCAATGCTGTAATTGCTACAAATGGAGGATTCTTTGACGAAAAGTTTGAAGGAAAAAATTATTATTTCAAATACAAATCATTATTTCTAACCTTGTCAGTGTCTTGACTATATTTTCTATTCATTTTACAACTCATGGTGGTAAATAAAAGTGTGACTTTTCATGGAAAACACAAAATTGTCTGGGTGACCCCAAACTTTTGAACGGTAGTGTATATATATATATATATATATATATATATATATAGACACACAGTGCGGAGCATTGTAGCTAGATGGGATAGGTATATAAATATATAAACACAGTGCGGAGCATTGTAGCTAGATGGGATAGGTATATAAATATATAAACACAGTGCGGAGCATTGTAGCTGGATGGAATAAATATATGAGTATATACACACACAATGCGGAGTATTGTAGCTAGATGGAATAAATATGTAGATATATAAACACACACAGTGCGGAGCATTGTAGCTAGATGGAATAATATGTAGATATATAAACACACACAGTGCGGAGCATTGTAGCTAGATGGAATAAATATATGAATATATAAACACACAGTGCGGAGCATTGTAGCTAGATGGAATAAATATGTAGATATATAAACACACACAGTGTGGAGCACTGTAGCTAGATGGAATAAATATGTAAATATATATAAACACACACAGTGTGGAGCATTGTTGCTAGATGGAATAAATATATAAATATATATATAAACACACACAGTGCGGAGCATTGTAGCTAGATGGAATAAATATGTAAATATATAAACACACACAGCGTGGAGCATTGTTGCTAGATGGAATAAATATATAAATATATAAACACACACAGTGCGGAGCATTGTAGCTAGATGGAATAAATATGTAGATATATAAACACACACAGTGTGGAGCACTGTAGCTAGATGGAATAAATATGTAAATATATATAAACACACACAGTGTGGAGCATTGTAGCTAGATGGAATGAAACAGCACAACCGTCTACTTAGTTATCCTACATGGTATGATTATATACCCATACATATTCTCACCCTCCATAGCGACAGGTATTTTCCTAGTTGTATACCGGAGGGGACCATTGTGTAAGTCTATTGCATCTTTTGCATTCAATACTATTAGATTGTCACGTCTTTTTGCTATCTCTGCGAGCAGCCCTGCTTAGGTCGTACAGTCTGACAGCCGTAGGTAGGAAGGACCTGCGAAACCTCTCGGTTGTGCACCTAGGATGATGTAGTCTGCTGCTAAATGAGCTCCTCAGTGCATTCAGTATGTCCTGCATAGGGTGGAACTCTGACTCCAGCAGAGATGACAGTTTAGCCACCATCCTTCTCTCTCCCATCTCCTCCACTGGGTCAAGGCGCTGCCCCAGGACAGAGCTAGCTTTCTTGATCAGTTTGTTCAGTCTCTTCCTATCGGCTGCTGTAATGCCACTGCCCCAGCAGACCACTCCAAAAGTGATGGCTGATGCTACCACTGTGTCATAGAATGTCTTCAGCTGCGCCCTTGTACACCAAAAGACCTGAGTCTCCTCAGTAGGAACAGCCTGCGCTGTCCCTTCTTGTAGAGTGCATCAGTATTGTGTGACCAGTCTAGTTTATTGTTCAGATGAACACCCAGGTACTTGTAGGATGTCACCATCTCGATGTCAGTTCCCTGTATATTTACTGGTGCTGTGAGGGGTTGTCCTTGCCTGCAGCAGTCCATCACCAGCTCTTTAGTTTTTCTCGCGTTGATCTGGAGGCAGTTCCGATGGCACCAGTCCACGAAGTCCTGGATAAGCCCTCTGTACTCAGCTTCATCTCTGTTGGAGATGAGGCCAACGATCGCAGAGTCGTCAGAGAACTTCTGTAGATGGCAGTGTGTTGTGTTGTGTGAGAAGTCCGCAGTATAAAGGGTGAACAGGAAGGGAGCCAAAACCGTTCCCTGGGGGGCCCCCGTGCTACCGATGATCGTGTCGGACACACAGTCCCGGGTCCTCACAAACTGAGGCCGGTTTGTGAGGTAGTCCAGGATCCATGATGACAGGTGCTGGTCCACCCCTGCGCACAGCAGCTTGTCCTTCAGGATCATCGGTTGGATGGTGTTGAAAGCACTGGAGAAGTCAAAGAACATGATCCTCACCGCATTCCCGGGCTTCTCCAGGTGGGACAGAGAACGGTGAAGGAGGAAGATCACTGCATCCTCCACCCCAATGCCATGCTGGTAGGCGAACTGGAGTGGATCCATCGCTGGTCCCACCAGGGGGCGGAGGTGAGTAAGGAGCAGTCTCTCCAGGGTCTTCATCATGTGGGACGTCAGGGCCACTGGTCTGTAGCTGTTCAGATCTTTGGGGTGGGAAGTCTTTGGTACAGGTACCACACAAGATGTTTTCCACAGCTGTGGTACCCTCCCCAGCTTCAGGCTCAGATTGAAGATGTACTCCACAATCCCATACAGCTGATCTGCACAGGACTTGAGGAGCTTTGTGCTGATGCCGTCCGGTCCCCACGCCTTCCTCTCCTTGATCTTCCTCAGCTCCATCCTCACCTGGGTCTTAGTGAGGGTCACGTTGGGGGGCTGTGTGTTGGGAGTGGGGGGGTGTTGGTGGAGTGGGGAGTGGGCAGCAGGACTTGATGTCTTTAGAGGCAGCAGTGGTTGTTGTGCAGTCAGGGGGGAGGGCGGTTGGTCAAACCTACTGAAAAACAGATTCAGATTGTTCGCCCACTCCCTGCCCCCCGTGGCCTAGAGGGAGGTATTCTGGAGCCCAGAGATGGTTTTAAGGTTTCTCCAGACCCCGCTGATGTCGCTCTGTTGCAGCTTGTCCTCCATCTTCTTCCTGAAGCTGTCCTTGCCTTCTCTGATCTTTCTCCTCAGCTCCCTCTGTACGGACTTCAGCATCTCCCTGTTCCCCGACCTGAAGATCCTCGTCTTCTCTCTCAGAAATGTTTTTATCTCAGGGTTGATCCAGGGTTTGTTGTTTGAGCAACACCGTATGGTCTTGGTGGGAACGGTGTTGTCCACACAGAAGCTGATGTAGTCCGTGATGGTGTGAGTGAGGCCATCGATGTCCTCACCACGTGGTTCGCAGAGCTGCTCCCAGGCGGTGGTTTCAAAACAGCCCTTTAGAGTGTCCATTGCCTCCTCAGACCATAACTTCACTGTGCGCATGGCCGGAGGTTGTCTGTGCACTACGGGTTTGTACACCGGCCGGAGATGACCCAAGTTGTGATCTGATCTCCCGAGTGGGGGGAGTTGTGATGAGATGTACGCCTCCTTAGTGTTTGCGTAGAATAAGTCCAGTGTTTTATTGTCTCTAGTGTGGCATGTGGCATAATGGGTAAACGTGGGTAGAATGGGAGAGAGTGAAACATGGTTGAAATCGCCTGAGATGAGGAGAACAGCATCTGGGTGTTCTGTCTGCAGCCTGCCAGTTACTGAATGGATGATGTCATGCGCTGTCCCAGCGTTCGCCGTTGGATTTGCATAAATAACAATGCAGATCACGTGTGAGTATTCCCTCGGGAGATATGTAGGCCGCATGCTAACAGCTAGCAACTCGATGTCTTTGCTGCAGTGTTGTTGTTTAACAGTGATATGTCCCGGTCTGCACCAGTTGTTGTTAACATACACTATCACTCCACCGCCCCTTGCTTTGCCACTGTCTGATGTTCGGTCTGCCCGTATCGCGTGGAAACCCTCCAGTTCAATGTTAGCATCTGCTGCTAATTCAGTTAGCCAAGACTCTGTGAATAGAAACAGGCTACACTCCCGGTATATGCTATCATAGCGGGAGATAGCCGCTAGCTCATCTACCTTTCCCAGTAACGATCGTACCTTCCCCATAACAACGGATGGGAGGGTGGGTCTGTACTTTATATTTCTTGCCCTCCGCCTTACTCTAGAACGACACCCACGTCGTTTTCGCCTCAGTTCTCCCGGTATGTCGAGTTTTTCCGTTAGCACCGGGTGGCGGTTGAGTGCTAGCAGCTCTTCCCTGCTGTACCGTCTCCTGCTATAAACAGTGGCTCCGTCCACTGGCTCAGGAGACATTTGGGGCGATCTGTGTGTCCGTGATATATATGGAATGAAAGGTGTGCCGGATCAGAGAGTTGTCACCGGATCAGAAGAGAGAGGAAGAAAAAAAAAGACTCAGAATTGAGCCGCTGTTGCAAAAGGCAGCCGACTCGTGTGGCGCCGGAAGTGATCGGAAGTGATTTTTATTTCTGATTGTAAGGATCCGTTTGCCTGCTCTAGTGTACGGTATTTTTCTTTCTCCCTTTTCACAGTGTTATTGTTTTTCGAATGTACACTACCGTTCAAAAGTTTGAGGTCACCCAGACAATTATTTTGTGTTTTCCATGAAAAGTCACACTTATTTACCACCATGAGTTGTAAAATGAATAGAAAATATAGTCAAGACATTGACAAGGTTAGAAATAATGATTTGTATTTGAAATAATAATTTTTTCCTTCAAACTTTGCTTTCGTCAAAGAATCCTCCATTTGCTGCAATTACAGCATTGCAGACCTAACATCGGCAGATCGTCACTTCCTTGTGGTAACGTATCGTCACTTCCTGTTTTGCTGTCTGCGTGTGTGGTTTGCTCTCCAGCTCTCCAGCCACTAGCTAGCCACTAGCTATGGCTACTACCTCTCTTTCCTCTCCTCTGGTGTGCTCTCTCTGTCAGATGTTTAGCTACACCTCTGCCTCTTTTAGTGATAACGGTAAATGTAATAAATGTTGTCTTTTTGAGGCGCTCGAGGCGAGGTTGTCTGATTTGGAATCCCGGCTCCGCTGCATTGAAACACCGTCTGCGCCAGTTACTCTCGACGGACGCCCATTAGCTGCAGCGGAGCTAGCTAGCTTAGGTCCCACTGTCAGCGGTTCCCCGGCTCTCCTCAGCAGCGAGGAGACTGGGTGGGTGACGGTGAGAAGGAAGCCTAGTCGCAAAGCCCCGGTTCACCACCAACCTGTTCACGTTTCTAATCGTTTTTCCCCGCTCAGCGACACACCCACTGAGGAAAAAACTCTGATCATTGGCGACTCTGTAGTCAGAAACGTGAACCTAGAGACTCCAGCGGCCATAGTCCAATGTATTCCTGGGGCCAGAGCAGGCGACATCGAGTCAAATTTGAAAATGCTGGCTAAAAGTAACTGTAAATACTCCACAATTGTTATTCACGCCGGCATTAATGACATCCGTCTCCGGCAGTCGGAAGTCACGAAACTTAATATAGAATCGGTGTGTGAGTTTGCAAAAACGATGTGTGCCACTGTAGTATTCTCTGGACCCCTCCCCAATCTGACCAGTGATGACATGTTTAGTCGCTCGTCATCCTTGAACCGCTGGCTGTCTGTGTGGTGTCCTAAAAATGACGTGGGCTACATTGACAATTGAAGCTCTTTTTGGGGAAAACCTGGTCTTATGAGACGAGACAGCATTCATCCCACTTTGGATGGTGCTTCTCATTTATCTAACAATCTGGCATCATTTTTATCCAAATTTCCAAAACCGTGACTACTCAGAGTTGGGACCAGGAAGCAGAGTCGCAGTCTTACACGCCTCTCTGCAGCTCCTCTTCATCCGCCACCCCTCAGCTTAGCCCCTGTCTTCCCCATCAGAGAATCGTTGTCTGCTCCCTCCAAAGTAAATAAAAATATAATGTATAAGCATCCCAAAGTGATAAAGCAAAATATTGGTAAAACTCAAATTAAACATAAAGCCTCTAAATTGAATGATTTGGCCTCTGTTCCTCCTCATAATTTAAAAATTAAATGTGGTTTATTAAATATTAGGTCTCTAACTCCCAAGTCTCTGTTAGTCCATGATCTGTTAATTGATCATCAGATTGATTTAATTTCCCTTACAGAGACTTGGTTAGGGCAAGAGGATTATGTTGGTTTAAATGAATCAACTCCCTCTGGTTATTTAAACTGTCAAAATCCCAGAAGTTCTGGTCGTGGAGGAGGAGTAGCAACAATTTACCATTCCAAATTACTAGTTAATGTAAAGCAAAAAACATGTTATAATTCCTTTGAGGGCCTGGTCCTCAGTGTTGGGCACTTTAGCAATTTCAGGTTAAACCCAATTTTATTTGCCATAGTTTATCGTCCCCCATCAACCTATTCAGAATTTTTATCCGAATTTGCTGATTTCTTAGCTGATTTAGCGCTGAAATCTGATAGAATAATTATAGTAGGGGACTTTAATATACATGTGGATGTAGATAGTGACTGCCTTAATGTGGCTTTTAATTCAATATTAGACTCGATTGGGTTTTCTCAGAAAGTAGGAAATTCTACTCATTACCTCCACCATACATTGGACCTTGTTCTGACATATGGCATAGAAATAGAAAATCTTGTAGTGTCTCCTCATAACCCTGTACTGTCAGACCATTGTCTGTTAACCTTTGATTTTACTATTTCTGACTATTTGGCTCCTAAAGAAAAATATTATCACAGTAGATGCCTCTCAGATGATGCTGTTTCCAAATTTATGCAGATTGTTTCCTCTATGCCATGTGTCAACACAACGGAAATAAGCTATAGACAGCTTGCTCCTTCTGTAATTGATAACATGGTGGATAGTGTTTCAGCTTCTCTGCATCAGGCTCTAGACTTGGTGGCCCCCTTAAAAAAGAAAAAGTCTAATCAGAGATTTTTAACTCCTTGGTTCAACACAGAAACTCGTAGCTTAAAACAGAAGACTCGTCAATTAGAAAGAAAATGGCGCTCTACTAATTTAGATGAAATCTATTTAGCTTGGAGAAATCATCTTTTAATTTATAAAAAATCTCTTAGAAAAGCTAGAACGAGTTATTACTCTGCATTAATAGAAGAGAACAAGAATAATCCCAGGTTTCTTTTCAGTACTGTAGCCAGGTTGACAAAGAGTCAGGACTCTGTCAATCCTAGCATCCCCTTAGAGCTTACTAGTCAGGACTTTATGAACTTTTTCAATAATAAAATTTCATCCATCAGAGATAAAATCAATCAGATTCTTCCCACAGTTAACTTAAATACTGTAACTATTACAACTCCTTCTATTGATGTCTGTCTTGATGAGTTTACTCCAATCGACCTTTGTGAGTTAGACAAAATAGTTTCCTCATCCAAACCTTCAACTTGTCTTTTAGACCCTATTCCTACCAGGTTATTTAAAGAAGTCTTCCCACTTATTGGTAGCTTTATTCTTCATATAATCAATTCTTCATTAACTTTAGGCCATGTACCGCAGGCTTTTAAAACAGCTGTAATTAAACCCTTACTCAAAAAGCCAACGCTAGATCCAGGAGCTTTAGCTAACTATAGACCAATCTCTAATCTCCCTTTCATTTCAAAAATCTTAGAAAGAGTTATTGCTACGCAATTATTTGACCACCTGCAGGGAAATGGTTTACTTGAAGAGTTTCAATCTGGGTTTAGAATCCATCATAGTACTGAAACAGCCTTAGCGAAGGTCACTAACGACCTCCTCATTGCATCTGATAATGGACTAGTTTCTGTACTTGTCCTTTTAGATCTTAGTGCAGCTTTTGATACTATTGATCATAATATTCTACTTGATAGATTAGAACACTATGTTGGACTTAATGGAACTTCGTTGCAGTGGTTTAGATCTTATTTATCTGATAGGTTCCAGTTTGTTCATGTAAATGATGAGTTTTCTTTCAGCTCAAAGCTTAGTCATGGAGTTCCACAGGGATCTGTGCTAGGCCCTACTCTTTTTAGTTTATATATGCTTCCGTTAGGCAACATTATTAGAAAGCACTGTATACATTTTCATTGTTATGCAGATGACACACAGTTATACCTGTCAATGAAGCCAGATGATACTAATCAATTAGCCAAGTTAGAAGCCTGTCTTAAGGAAATCAAAGCTTGGATGACTTGTAATTTCCTGCTATTAAATTCAGATAAGACTGAAGTCATTCCTGTTGGTCCAAAAAACCTTAGAAATTCCTTTCCAAATCAAACTTTCAGTTTGGATGCAGTTACTCTTTCTCTTAATAGCTCTGTGAGGAACCTTGGAGTTATTTTTGATCAGGATTTGTCCTTCAATTCACATATTAAATTTGTTTCTAAGACTGCCTTCTATCATTTGCGTAATATTGCCAAGATTAGGAGCATCTTGTCTCAGAGTGATGCTGAGAAGCTGATCCACGCTTTTGTTAGCTCGAGATTAGATTATTGTAATTCTTTATTATCAGGCTGTCCTAAAACATCTTTAAAAAGTCTTCAGCTGATCCAAAATGCTGCAGCAAGAGTTTTAACAGGTACTAGAAAGAGAGATCATATCTCTCCGGTTCTGGCCTCCCTTCATTGGCTTCCCATAGAGTTTAGAATTAAGTTTAAAATCCTTCTTCTTACTTACAAAGCTTTAAACAATCAGGCTCCTTTTTATTTAAAAGATCTGATACTACCGTATCATCCTAACAGAGCACTACGCTCCCAAAATGCAGGATTACTTGTAATACCTAGAATCTCCAAAAGTACAATGGGAGGCAGAGCCTTCAGTTATCAAGCTCCTCTCCTGTGGAATCAGCTGCCAATCTGGATTCGGGAGTCAGACTCGATCTCTGTTTTTAAGAATAGGGCTAAAACCTACCTTTTTGATATAGCCTACAATTAGGGAGGGATCATGTGTTTCTGAACCCTCCCTTAGTTATGCTGCTAATAGGTTTAGTCAGCCGGGGGACCTCCAGTAATGCACTGGGCCTCACTCCTTTCCTCACTCTCTATGAAATATTTTTTTTTCGCTGGTCATTAACATTTGTTTGTTCTCTCCCATAGATTGAGACCCCATCGTGCTGTTTGCTCTCTACATGTCTGTTCTTTTCTTCTTCTCTATCCCCTCACCCCCCAGCCAGTCGCAGCAGATGACTGCCCCTCCCTGAGCCTGGTTCTGCTGGAGGTTTCTTCCTGTTAAAAGGGAGTTTTTCCTCTCCACCGTCGCCAAGTGCTTGCTCACAGGGGATCGCCTGATTGCTGGGGTCTTTCTGCAACTGTGGGGGTCCCCCCTACAGTTGATAGTGCTATGAGATGACTGTTGTTGTGAAATGGCGCTATATAAATAAAGTTGAATTGAATTGAATTGAATTGATTGCACAAGGGTTTTCTAATCATCCATTAGCCTTCTGACGCAATGAGCAAACACATTGTACCATTAGAACACTGGAGTGATAGTTGTTGGAAATAGGCCTCTATACACCTATCTAGATATTGCACCAAAAACCAGACATTTGCAGCTAGAATAGTCATTTACCACATTAGCAATGTATAGAGTATATTTCTGATTAGTTTAGCGTTATCTTCATTGAAAAAAAAGTGCTTTTCTTTCAAAAATAAGGAAATTTCTAAGTGACCCCAAACTTTTGAACGGTAGTGTATCTGTATTCTTGTTGTGGCCTGTTGGGCGGCATGTGTCATATCTTGTTCATTCTATGTTGCCTGTTTTTTTTTTCTCTTTCCTCGTTTCTCTCCCCCCTGACCTGGTCCCCCGCCACCCTCCCTGGGCCGGCCCTGGTGGCCTTCCCTTGGGGGGTGCTAAGCCAGCGCCGGGAGGCGCGGCTCGGGGAGGGGAGTACTGTCACGTCTGAGCGCTGATTGCTATCTGCGGTTAGGTTGTCCAGTTTTCCTCCAGCTCCACCCCATTCCGGGCCTGGTCTTACGGCCTCCTCCGAGGCTCTAGTTTGACAGCGTCTCAGCAGACTTCTGGCTGTCAAGCCCAGCTGCTCCGGGACAGCTGTCTCTTGTCACTATTAATTACCTTCCCCGCTCCTGATTGGGGTCTGTTCCCCATTTAAGGGAGCAGCTGAGAATCACTCCTTGCTGCGACCTAAATGAAGGAAAGACGGACATCGTGTTTCCACGACTGGAGTTCCTACGCCCAACTCCAGTTTCCTGTTGTCTCTGCTCTTCACCCTCCTGTAAGTGCTGTTGCTCAGCGTGTGTATTTCCCTCGCTGTCTCCCTAGCCTTTCTCCCGGGTTAGAATGTTATTCTAAGTTATGAGTGTGTTTTTGCCCCACGTGGCTCGTTACTTTATTTGTACGTCGAGTGTCCTTTATTAATAAAATAACGCAAACTCACTGGTCGCCTATAGTGTCTCCTTAATGGCTCGTGAGAGCCATTCATAACATTTCTTGCCTAAACAATCAAAGCTCTTAGCTGTCAGACACTAAAGGCTCTCTTATGCTTTACAGCAGATGTGCATACTAAGATGGACTGGGCCTTCTATCCATAGTCTGTGTTCATCTGGTCTGTGTTTCTGAACATTTTCTGAAAGCTTGCCAATATGGGCCAAATGTAGTAGTACCAAGAGGAATCATAGGGGCAGTGTTGAGTGTTGGGTCGTGCGGGGCAGTATAGCTGATGACCAGTGAAACACATCAAAGAAGAATACTTTAAAAATGACAGAACTCTTGGAGGAAAAGTTATGTAAGTTGGTAAGAAATTACATATATTAAATCACCTCTAATGATGCTAGTTAGTATTATGTTATGTTGTGGCAGCCTGGGGAGAGCCTAGTTGTATACCATCTTAAACAGGAACAAAGGACGAGAAGATCATGTTTTGTGTGTGAGAAGATTCTAGATACCCTAGTAAGATAACAGGGAGGTGTTAAGGATGAGTGGGTTGATTGCGATTGGACGAGAAGATCATCTTTTGTGTGTGAGAAGATTCTAGAAGAATGTCATGGTATTTAAGAGAAGAGCTTCTACTTGAATGTCATTCTGTCTATGCTTGATGTGAGAGATGTGTAATAAATCGGCTGAAACAAATCTGCCTCTTCATTTACACGCTCCACACTGGTGACCCAAGACGTATCATGGAACACGAATCAAGATCCCCGGAGCCGACCTCGACAGGAACCTCCAGCCACGCAGGTGCTGTCGCAATCAAGCTACCGGATTTCTGGCAGCACAACCCGCGCTCCTGGTTCCACATCATCGAGGCGCAGTTCACCCTCCGGGGGATATCGGCAGATGACACCAAGTTCCACTATGTGGTCGCAGCGCTCGACGCCCGCATGGCTCAGCACGTAGAGAGCCTGCTCGATCAGCCACCAACCGACAGCAAGTACGAGGCGCTGAAGGCTGCGCTCATCCAGCGCTACACACTCTCGGACGGTGAGAGAGCAGAGAGACTTCTGACGCGGACCGAGTTGGGAGATGGGTCGGCCATAGACCTAATGGAGAAGATGCTGAGGTTAAAGGGCACGGACGACGACCACTTTCTGTTTACCCACCTCTTCCTCCGGAACCTTCTGACAGCGGCGAGAGCGACCCTGGCCAATTCGCCGTTGCTGGCCGAGCGGGACTATCGTACGCTAGCCCGGGAAGCAGACCGGATCATCATCGCCACCAGGGCGTTCACGACCATCGCGGCAGCAATGGAGCTCGGCGCGACAACCAGAGGAGGCGAGGAGCCACTGAAGGCAACAGCAGCAGGGGCCAAGGAGCGCCAGAGAGACACGCTCTGTTCCTACCACCGCCGCTTCGGAGAGAACGCACGCAGATGTACGCCACCGTGTCAATTCCAGCGCTCAGGAAAACACCAATGCCAAGGGTCAGTAGCAGCGGCGACCCTCGGGGAGGAGAACAAGCTGCTCTACCTGACGGACGCACGCTCGGGGAGGCATTTCCTCGTGGACACCGGCGCCCAGAAGAGTTTCATCCGGCCGACCTACGCTGACCGCCTGGCAGGATCTAGCAGCCCCAAGATGGCGGCAGCGAACGGCTCAGAGATTAAGACCTTTGGTGAGAAGACTCTACTCTTGTCTCTACACGGCCGTACATATGAGTGGACTTTTGTCATAGCAGCATTGGATTATCATATACTGGGGACTGATTTTCTGTGTGCACATAATTTACTGGTTGATCTTGCTAACAGTCTTTCGACTCTCTCCCCTGTATAGCTCGAGTGACCCGGCCGACAGCACAAGCCATCGTGACAGCAGCAGGTGTTCCACACACTAGGAAGGGTAGGTTCCACACACAAGTTCCACACACTGCTCACCCAGTTCCCAGCACTCACAGTCCCGACGTTTTCAGCAGCCATCGCTAAACACGGGGTGGAGCATTTTATCACCACCACCGGGCCGCCCGTTTTTGCACGACCTCGGCGCTTGGACGCAGCTAAACTGGCCATAGCGCGCGAGGAGTTCGCCAATCTGGAAAGGTTGGGCATCATCAGGCACTCAAACAGCCCATGGGCATCCCCGCTACACATCGTCCCTAAAGCTGAGGGCTTGTGGCAACCGTGCGGGGATTTCCGCAGGTTGAACAACGCCACAGCGCACGATCGCTACCCAATTCCCCACATACAGGATTTTTCCGTTCACCTCGCCGGGGCGCGCATTTTTTCCAAGATAGATCTGGTCCGCGGTTACCACCAAGTCCCAGTGCGCGCTGAGGACATACCCAAAACAGCTGTAATAACTCCGTTCGGTTTATTCAAGTTTTTGCGCATGCCATTCGTGTTGAAAGGAGCGGCACAGACGTTCCGGCGCATGATGGATGTAGTGCTGCGCGATCTCTCGTTCGTGTTCGTCTACCTGGACGATACTCTGGTAGCCAGCGCGTCCGAAGACGAACACGAAACCCACCTCATGACAGTTTTCCGGAGGTTGGAAGAGCACGGGCTAATAATCAACCCAGCGAAATGTCAGTTCGGAGTGATGGATATTGATTTTTTGGGGCACCGCATCTCTCCCGAAGGAGCGATCCCGCTGCCTGACAAGGTGCGTGCAGTGGCAGATTTTCCACGGCCTCAAACGGTCAGGGCGCTACAAGAATTTTTGGGAATGGTAAACTTTTATAACCGTTTCCTTCCCCGCGCAGCGCAGCTCATGCAACCATTGTACGCCGTGCTCAAAAAACAGAAACCCACGGATAAGGTCGAATGGACCCCTGAGCAAGAGCGGGCGTTCTCGGAAGTCAAAGCAGCCCTGGCCAACGCTGCATTGCTGGCACATCCAGACCCAACGGCCCGCATAGCCCTCACCACTGACGCTTCAGATGTGGCCATAGGGGCGGTCGTGGAGCAGCACGTAGCCGGGTCTTGGCAGCCGCTCGCCTTTTTCAGCAGAACTTTGCACGACAGTGAACGTAAATACAACACGTTCGACAGGGAGTTGCTGGCTCTCCACCTGGCCACTCGCCACTTCCCAGTTCTGGCTGGAAGGGCGCAGTTTCACCGCGTTCTTTGACCACAAGCTGCTAACATTTGCAATGGCCAAGGTTTCAGAACCGTGGTCGGGCCGGCAGCAGAGACAGCTGGCCGCGATCTCAGAGTTTACTACCGATATTCAGCATGTGTTGGGTAAACTGAATGTAGTGGCAGACTGCCTCTCACGCGCCGTGGCGGCCCCGGTCTGCGTGGGGATAGATTACGCAGCCATGGCCGCGGAGCAGGTTAGTGACGCGGACGTGCGCGCGCTCCAGTCTGGACCAACAGGGTTAAGGCTGGAGAGCAGGGTGCTGCAAGACGGCATGCCCCCCCTAATCTGCGATGTCTCCACGGGGCACCCACGTCCCGTGGTCCCGGCCGCGTGGCGCCGCCGCGTGTTTGACTTGATTCATTCTTTGGCGCACCCGGGAGTGCGCGCGTCGGTCAAAATGGTAGGGGAGAAATTCGTGTGGCCGAGCCTTCGCAAACAAGTGAAAGAGTGGGCGGCAGCCTGCGTGACGTGCCAACGAGCCAAAGTACACAGACACACGAAGGCTCCCTTGGAGCCGTTTTGTATTCCGGCTAAGAGGTTTGACCTTGTTCATGTGGACCTCGTGGGCCCCCTCCCGCCATCACAGGGGTGCACACACCTCCTGACAATGGTGGACTGCACCACGCGCTGGCCGGAAGCGGTTCCGCTGGCGGCAACCACGTCCGAGGAGGTGGCGCGCGCGTTTTTAACAGCATGGGTAGCGCGTTTTGGAGTCCCGTCGGACATTACGTCCGACAGAGGCCCTCAATTTGTTTCCGAACTCTGGTCAGCGATGGCCCGCAGCCTGGGTATTACAATTCACCGCACAACCACGTACAACCCACAGGCTAATGGGTTATGCCAACGTTTTCATAGATCATTGAAAGCAGCTCTCAGGGCTTCATTGACGGATGCAAATTGGGTAGACAGGCTACCGTGGGTTTTATTGGGGAAGCGCTGCGCGCCTAAAGAGGATCTGGAAGCTTCCCCGGCAGAACTCGTTTTTGCACAACCACTCCGGCTGCCCGGGGAGTTTCTGCCAGATAATCCTGCACCGGGCAGCTGCACATCTCAGCTTTTGCAGCGTAGCGCAGACACAGGCACGCTGCCGGGCCCTGCCCACCACAGTTTTCCGCGCGTTTTTGTGCCTAAAACTTTGAAGAACGCGGAGTTCGTTTTTGTCAGACACGACGCCCACCGCCCTCCACTGCGCCCACCCTATGATGGACCGTTCAGAGTGCTGGAAACAGGGGATAAGCATTTTTTGCTAGACTTGGGGGGTAGGAGGGAAAAAATTGGCATAGACAGACTCAAACCTGCTTTCGTTGTGGCGGACGAGCAAGTGCTGTTGGCGAGGGCCCCTCGGCGTGGAAGACCCCCCACGGGGAGCTCCCCAGAGAGACGATGCCTCAGAGCACCCACACGGACAGACAGAAAGGTTTTCCCCCCAAACAATAGCCCCCCAAAGGCAGAGCAGAGCCGCGGAGGCGGCGAATTCTGGTTACAGCAGATATGGGAGAAGACTGAAGCCCAAGCAGCATGTGGACTGATGTTAATGGTTCTATCACAGCATGTTATGCGGTTATCCTTTTGTCCTATCTAAGTTGCTGGGGGTGGTGGTGTGGCAACCTGGGGAGAGCCTAATTGTATACTATCTTAGACAGGAACAAAGGACGAGAAGATCATCTTTTGTGTGTGAGAAGATTCTAGATACCCTAGTAAGATAACAGGGAGGTGTTAAATATGAGTGGGTTGATTGTGATTGGACGAGAAGATCATCTTTTGTGTGTGAGAAGATTCTAGAAGAATGTCATGGTATTTAAGAGAAGAGCTTCTACATGAATGTCATTCTGTCTATGCTTGATGTGAGAGATGTGTAATAAATCGGCTGAAACAAATCTGCCTCTTCATTTACACGCTCCACAATCTATGAAATATGTGTGTCTGGGATGCCGTGCCCACCCACAGGGTGACGTCAGGTGGTCACAGCCCGCTCTGTATATACTTAAGTGTTCGGTCTAATAAAGAGGAGTTGGATGTCCCTCAAGAAGCTCCATTGTATGTCATTTCACGATATAGCATTTGGCGACAAGGAGACTAATGGGAGCGTGCTGGCTTAATCAGCGACTGTTGCCGTTTCTGGAGAACCCGGGTGAGCCGTTGATTTCGTGGCCGCAGTGGAGACGTGACTTTGAAGAATATGTCAACTCGCTGGGTCTCCCTTGGCTTGACGGGAGACAGTGGCAAGCCCTCCTGGCCCATAACCTCGGCACGGAGGGCCGAAGGATTCTTGACTCGTTGGGCATGAGTGAGGGCTACGTGGAGGCCGTCGGGCACATGGTAGCGCACTTTGCAGAGCGGACGAGGGCCAGAGAGATGTGGGCAAAGAGGCTGGTGGCGCTTGACACGATGGAGCTAATTAGCTTGGGAGAGCTAACGGCTCAGTCAGAGCCTATGGACAGGCTAGCTGACAGGCTAGTTTTGCACCGAAACAGAGCTAAGGGCACGGAGTTGGGCCTCGAAGCAGAACCGGGGCCACGTGTGGAGGAGCCCCTGGCCACTGGTGACAGCGGACAAGGTGTCAACGTCACGCGCCCCAAAGAATGGTCGGGACCGCAACGGGTGGTGAAGCTGGACGGTGTGAGGGTGCCCATGCTGATAGCCACCGCCACTATTGCTCCGTCGTGACTGAGGCCTGGGTTCGGAGGCTCACGTCCTGGCGCCCGGCTGCGGCAGAACTGCCGGATGACGAGGACTCCGGTAACGGCAGGAGTATCACGCTGACAGTGCAGTACGGTGAGAACACCCTTCCTGTGTTCAGGTTCCAGGTGGCATGCCGGGGCAAAAATGTGATGGGGTGGGACCTGTTTGATGAGCTGGGTTTCACTCTCGAAATCGGTGGACAGATGGTCAGCGGCCCAGGACTGGTTTACACGGGCCTTGCGGACATGGGTGTGGCCGAGGATCACAGTGAGAGTGAAACAGACGGTGAATGGGACACGGGGAGTGACTACAGCTCGGATGATGAAGATGAAATGGAGGATGAGCAGGACCCGGAATTACCCCCACCCCTCGAGCAGCCAGAACCGGAGCAGAGATGGAGAGAGCCTGAGTTAAGTGAGACCAACACCGGCGGAGAGGTGGCGCAGCAGCAGTTAGCCCCGCTGCTGGAGGCCATACAGAGGGAGAGCACGTTTGGCGCCGTGCAACGCCGCCTCGGGATGGACCCGATGCCTGTTCTCATGCTGCCCTGAAAGAGGGTGCTGGATGGCACGCTGGGACCCCCGGGGTGGCCTTTAAGGATGAGGTGCCCACGCCAAAAGCGGGCGAACGAGGCTGGGCAGGCTGATAGCGCCGGGGAGGAGCAGCAGCCGCAGAACACGGTGACAATGCAGCAGAGCACCAACACCGAGAGCACTCAACGCAGCGGTGAGGAGCCCAGGTCAGTGAGGGGGCCCGGCAAGTGTAATGGTGCATGTCCCGGAGGTGAGCAGCAGCCGAGTACAGAGGCTACGCAGCAAGAAATGTGGAGCGAGGGGGCCGAGAGCAGTGACAACGTGCCCGGGTCGGGAGACGGAGCTGATGGAAGTGTCACAGAGAGCCCCGAGGGACAGCAACTACAGCCAGACAGGGCTGACGGTGCGGTTCTGCAGAGCGCCAACGCTATCGTCAGGGTAAGGGTTTGGACCGGGTTGGCAGAACAGCACGACACAGGGAGAAGGTCCTGAGACGACGTGGCAGGCATGGGAGACCGGGTCGGGTTCCCCTGCGGGTCGGCGGCGGGATCCGGCCCAGAGAAGAAAAACAAGTTTTGGCGGTTAGAGACATTTTGGCCAGGGAGGGGTTTTTTGACCCTGGGGGGAGGCAGCAGCTGGACTTAATGATGCTGTGGGGATGCCAAGGCCCTCCGTGGCTGTATAGAAGAGGGTGGCGGCAAAAGGACATGTTCGCCGGGGGGGGGGGGGGGGGGTCGACCCTGGAGGTGGACAGAGGCCAGGGGCACATATGCTGTGGGGGTGCCCGGGGCCTCTGAGGCAGTTTTCTGGATGGTGGCTACCCAGAAACGTTGGGGTTACCTGAAATTTTTTTTTTTTCCTTCTGTAAATACCTCTGTGTGTGTGTGTGTGTGTGTGTATACATACATATATGTGAGATAATCTGTTGTTCATTTGGAGCAGTTTATGGGATTATTTTATATATTTTAAAGAGACGTGGTCCATTTTTTGGTTATTTTGGTGTGAATGTGTTGTTTTATTACAGTATATTACTCTCACTGTTCTTAGTGTGTGATTCGGGTTACTAAATTTGGGTGGGTTTCCTGTATGTTTGACATTTTTTTTGGGGGGGGGTGGTGTTATGTATCAAATGTGTGTGTCTGGGATGCCGTGCCCACCCACAGGGTGACGTCAGGCGGGCACGGCCCACTCTGTATATAGTTGAGTGTTCGGTCTAATAAAGAGGAGTTGGATGTCCCTCAAGAAGTTCTCCGTTGTATGTCATTTCACGATATAACATTACTTTAGTAATATCTCTTACACTGTCACCATGATTGCAACAAGTGCCAAAAGTAAGCATTGAAATATGAGGGCAGTGGTGGTTCTAACTTTTGAAATGCACATATCTCTTTTCCTCTATCAAGAAAGCATGAAAGAGCCAAAACCGTAAGAGGAAAAAAGAATTAGACAGAAGCAATCTTAAATACCTAAAGCTACGGTCACAAAGATTCTTGATGATGGGTTTGTAAGAATCTCCCAGTTCCTATGATTCTGGAGTTCGCAAACATTCTTGGAGGAGGGCATAGTTTCTTACAGCTGCCATTCAATTTGCAAGAGCAACTTGAGGCATTCTTGAGAAATGAGGTGCTTTTCTGTTGTACAATGGCCCTAGAGTTCTTACAGGCTTATTCCAAAATGGATTAAATTCTTTTTTTTTTCCTTAAAATTCTACACACAATACCCCATAATGACAATGTGAAAAAAGTTTTTGAGATTTATTCAAATTTATTAAAAATAAAACACTTAGAAATCACGTGTACATAAGTATTCACAGCCTTTGCCATGAAGCTCAGAATTGAGCTCAGGTGCATCTTGTTTCCACTGATCATCCTTGAGATGTTTCTACAGCTTAATTGGAGTCCACCTGTGGTAAATTCAGTTGATCGGACATGATTTGGAAAGGCACACACCTGTCTATATAAGGTCCCACAGTTGACAGTGCATGTTAGAGCACAAACCAAGCATGAGGTCAAAGAAATTATCTGTAGACCTCTGAGACAGGATTGCCTCGAGGCACAAATCTGGGGAAGGGTACAGAAAAATTTCTACTTTACTGAAGGTCTCAGTGACCACAGTGGCCTCCGTCATCTGTAAATGGAAGAAGTTACAGATGGAAGGCCAATACCATTTCTACAGTGAAGCATGGTGGTGGCAGCATCATGCTGTGGGGGTGTTTTTTTTAGCAGCAGGAACTGGGAGACTAGTCAGTATAGAGGGAAAGATGAATGCAGCAATGTACAGAGACATCCTGGACGAAAACCTGCTCCAGAGCGCTCTTGACCTCAGATTGGGGTGATGGTTCCAGAGCCCAGACTTGAATCCAATTGAACATCTTTGGAGAGATCTGAAAATGGCTATGCACCGATGCTTCCCATCCAATGTGATGGAGTTTGAGAGTTGCTGTATATAGGAATGGGCGAAACTGCCCAAAGATAGGTGTACCAAGCTTGTGGCATCATATTCAAAAAGACTTGAGGCTGTAATTGCTGCCAAAAGTGCATCAACAAAGTATTGAACAAAGGCTGTGAATACTTATGTACATGTAATTTCTTAGTTTTTTATTTTTAATAAATTTGCAAAAATCTCAAAAAAGCTTTTTTCATGTTGTCATTATGGGATATTGTGTGTAGAATTTTGAGGAAAAAATGAATTTAATCCATTTTGGAATAAGGCTGTAACATAACAAAATGTGGAAAAAGTGAAGTGCTGTGAATACTTTCCAGATGCACTGTACGTTCTTCAGAAGGGTGCCTAGAGATCTTCCTACAGCATACTTACTGCCATCTTATGAAAATTTTTTTGCAATTTGGCACATTTTGTCACCACAAATGTCGCACAAATGATGCACTTCCACCTTATGAGCACCTCACTACCACCTAACGCAAGCGGTACGAATCTCCAAGGCCCTTAAAAACAACTTAAGGTGTTCTCAGAGACATGCTTGTGCCCAACATTTTGCATAGTTCTTAGTTGTTCCTAAGGCATTCGTATGGCCGCTCTATGATAAGGGGTTTTCGAGGGGTGTTCGTAGAAATGTTGGACCATCGACCTGGCCATGAACTTACGAATGGTCTACAAATGTTGGATTTTCCTACGGCCGCTTTAAGAAGGCTGTACGAAATGGTCCAAAAATTGTTTGTACGGTGTTTGCAGCTGTTCGTAAGGCTATTTGTGACCGTAGCTTTAGTCAAGCAATCTACCATGATAAAAGATTGTTTACTTGATGTAGGTTCCAAGGTTGTCATAGCCAGGCGCGGCACTGTGGTTAAGCTCCCAGTGCTCATAAAATGCTCCTTATGGCGTGCGTCTCGAAAAGCCTCTGACAACTAAGTCCAACTCCTAGCCTGCTCGTGTGGTTTAGTCTGTAAGCCTGGCGGAACTGCTTTTACTAATAGGAGAAAGGGCGAGGGCGGATCTCTGGCGCCTTAAAACCAGATGCTTCAGGTAGATGGTGGCTCGTCAACCTGGGAAGGTAACCCATCTAGGGGAAGGTAAACCCTGATTTCAAACCTCCGCTGCCTTGCGGCACACCCGGTCACGGGAAAGGCTTCAGGAGTCAACCCTGAGGAAAAATCCGGAGTCGGAGCCCCTAAGGCAGTTCTCTATTGTGCTCAACATCGTTCTGGCAGCTCCTGCGACGGCGCTGGTGCCAAACTGTAGCAGCCCTGCTGTTCCTTTGGATTCATCAGTGACGTGGAGAGGGGGGACATGCTGCATGGGCAACATCTTGTCCTCCATATCTTCCTGCCCAGGCTTGAATCCTACCAACGCCCAACGCTGGAAGGTAGAACACCGGATCACTGGAGAGGACACTCCAGCTCCGTCTCGAAAAGCCTCTGACAACTAAGTCCAACTCCTAGCCTGCCCGTGTGGTTTAGTCTCTAAGCCCGGCGGAACTGCTTTTACTAATAGGAGAAGGGGTGAGGGTGGATCTCTGGCGCCTTAAAACCAGATGCTTCGGGTAGATGGTGGCTCGTCAACCTGGGAAGGTAGCCCATCTAGGGGAAGGTAAACCCTGATTTCAAACCTCCGCTGCCTTGCGGCACACCCGGTCATGGGAAAGGCTTCGGGAGTCAACCCTGGGGAAAAATCCGGAGTCGGAGCCCCTAAGGCAGTTCTCTGTTGTGCTCAACATCATTCTGGCAGCTCCTGCGACGGCGCTGGTGCCAAACTGTAGCAGCCCTGCTGTTCCTTTGGATTCATCAGTGACGTGGAGAGGGGGGACATGCTGCATGGGTAACATCTTGTCCTCCATATCTTCCTGCCCAGGCTTGAATCCTACCAACGCCCAACGCTGGAAGGTAGAACACTGGATCACTGGAGAGGACACTCCAGCTTCGCCTTTGGCGTAGACAAAACACGGGGAATGACAGTTACCGGTTATAAGCCACCGCTCAATTGGCATAGAGTGCGGCGCCAGGGGTTGTTCCCGACGGTGGGAGGGATCATCGGATCTCACTGGACAGCTACCACCCGCCTCAAGCTGGGCAGCCCCCAGCCAATAAGGTGTTGTCCCGCCACAGCTTGCTTTCCTCATTGGGTGCATGGGGATGAGGAGAAGTCCGAACAACAGGCTGAGAACCTTCGCACCAGGCAAGACAAAAAAACAAAAGAGACCAACTCTAAAACTGGGAACCTGGAACGTCCGCACTATGATGACAGGACTCGCTGCTAACCTCAAGGACATCAACGACACCAGGAAGACTGCCATCATCAATAATGAGCTGAAGAGACTGGGAGTGGATATCGCCACTCTCCAGGAAACACGGTTGGCTGACGCAGACACACTGAGAGAGAAGGACTACACGATCTACTGGCAGGGAAAGGGCAGTGACGAACACAGGGAACACGGAGTGTGCTTCGCAATGAAGAACCTTGCTGAAGATGGTGGAACCGGGCAGCAATGGCTCTGCACGACTCCTCACCCTCCGCCTCAACACCACTCAAGGTCCAGTCACCCTCGTCAGTGTGTATGCCCCAACACTGACAGCCACGCCAGAGGCAAAAGACGAGTTCTACGAGAATCTCGCAACAACTGTCAGGATCATCCCCAACTCTGAACAACTCATTCTCCTTGGAGACTTCAATGCCAGAGTGGGTGCTGACCACGACTCCTGGCCCTCCTGTCTTGGACCATTTGGCGTGGGCAGAATGAACAACAACGGACAGCGGCTGCTCGAGTTCTGCACATATCACGATCTGTGCATCACAAACTCGTTCTTCAAGACCAAGCCCCAACACAAGGTTTCCTGGCGACATCCGCGCTCAAAGCACTGGCACCAGCTGGACTTGATCCTGACCAGGCGCACCTCACTGAAGAACGTGCTAATTACCCGTTCGCTCCAGAGTACAGATTGCGACACAGACCATTCATTGTTGTGTTGCAAGGTCAAGCTGCAGCTGAAGAAATTCCATCGTGCTAGACAGCCTGGAAAGGCACAGATTGACACCAGCAAGATGGCCCAACCAGAACTTGTTGAGCAGTTTGCCTCCACCTTTGAGAAGGAACTTGGTGTACCACAAGAAGGAGAATCTGCAAAGCAGATATGGGAAGAGCTGTGAAACACCATCCACCGCACAGCCTTGGCTACCTTTGGGAGGAAGACCTTGAAGTCACAGGACTGGTTTGATGCCAAGTTGACCAAGATGACCCCCGTCATTGAAGCCAAGCGCTCAGCACTTGCTGAGTACAAGAAGTACCCAAACGAGAAGAATCTCCAGATTCTCAGGGCTGTGAGAAGCAAAGTTCAGCAGACTGCTCGGCGCTGTGCCAACGAGTACTGGACTCAGCTCAGCCAAGACATTCAAATTGCTGCCATAACAGGGATCATCCGTGGTATGTACGATGGCATCAAGAAAGCACTTGGTCCGGCTCAGAGCAAGACGGCCCCCCTCAAATCCTCCACTGGGGAGATGATCACAGAAAAGAACAAGCAGATGGAGAGATGGGTGGAACACTACTCCGACCTCTACTCCAGACAGAACACCGTGACACCGTCAGCCCTTGATGCCATCGACTGCCTGCCATCCATGGACGAACTTGACGCTGAGCCAACCATCGACGAACTCAGCAAGGCCATTGATAGCTTGGCCGCTGGCAAGGCACCCGGCAACGACGGCATACCCCCCGACCTGATCAAGCACTGCAAGACCGCCCTACTGCTGCCATTGCATGACGTCCTCTGCCAGTGCTGGAAGGAAGGTGCCGTACCACAGGACATGAGGGACGCCAAAATCATCACCCTCTACAAAAACAAAGGGGAGAGAAGCGACTGCAACAACTACAGGGGCATCTCCCTCCTCAGCATTGTTGGCAAAGTCTACGCACAAGTTGTTCTCGTTCGTCTACAGAAGCTTGCCGAACGTGTCTACCCCGAGTCTCAGTGTGGCTTCCGCGCTGAGTGATCGACGGTAGACATGATATTCTCCATCCGCCAACTTCAGGAGAAATGCAGAGAACAGAACATGCCCCTGTACGTCATCTTCATCGACCTCACCAAAGCGTTCGATCTGGTCAGCAGAGAGGGCCTTTTCAAGATCCTGCCAAAGATAGGATGCCCACCAAAGTTGCAAAGCCTCATCAAATTGTTTCACACCAACATGCAGTGGATAGTGCAGCACGACGGCAACGTCTCAGAGCCATTCAACATACGCAGCGGAGTGAAACAGGGCTGTGTACTTGCGCCAACCCTCTTTGGGATTTTCTTTGCTATGCTCCTGAGGCATGCCTTCAGCACAGCAACAGAGGGAATCTACCTGCACACAAGATCTGACGGCATGCTTTTCAACCTCGCCCACCTGAAAGCCAGAACCAAAGTACGCGAGGCTCTAATCAGAGACATGCTGTTCGCAGACGACGCTGCAGTCGCAACCCACACACAGCAGGAGCTTCAGACCCTGATGGACCGCTTCTCCCAGGCATGCAAGGACTTCAGGCTTACCATCAGCCTGAAGAAGACTAACGGCTTGGCGCAAGGCACGGAAGCACCACCAACCATCACCATCGACGACTACGAGCTGGAGGTCGTAAATCAGTTTACGTACTTGGGGTCCACGATCAGCAACAACCTCTCCCTTGATACAGAGATCGACAAGAGGATTGGAAAATCAACCTTCACACTCGCTCGCCTCACCACACGAGTGTGGGAGAATCCCAAACTCTCTGTCAAGACGAAGATGGCAGTGTACAACGCCTGCGTCATCAGCACACTGCTTTATGGGAGTGAGATGTGGACAACATACGCCCGGCAGGAAAAGAGACTGAACTCCTTCCACTTGTGCTGCATTCGCCACATCCTGGACATATCCTGGCAGGACAAAGTGCCCAACACAGAAGTTCTGTCCCGCGCCAGCCTTCCCTCCATGTTCACTCTACTCAGGCAGCGCAGGCTCCGCTGGCTAGGCCACGTTCACCGTATGGAGGATGGCAGAATCCCCAAAGACGTCCTCTACGGAGAACTGGCGACTGGCAGGAGAGACGTTGGCCGCCCACAGCTGCGCTTTAGAGACGTCTGCAAGAGAGACATGAAGGCCCTGGAGATCAACACAGAGCGCTGGGAGGACCTTGCAACGGACCGCTCCAAATGGAGAGGCACCCTGACCAGACAGCTCAAGGCAGGTGAAGAGAGACTGACTGCTGCAGCAGATGAAAAAAGGACCCGCAGGAAGAACTGCCACAGACCCAGCAGCACGGAGACCACCCACAAGTGCGACCTGCGTGACAGGGACTGCCATTCGCACATCGGCCTGTTCAGCCACAGGCGGTGCTGTTCCAGCAGAGTAGACGTTTAGGATTCTCTTCCATGGTCATCATAGACCGACGGAGGCCGACGACTTGATGTATGAATACAGTGATTTATTCATTATTATGCACTTTTCCTCTAATGTTAACACAGTTCACAGAGGTGTTCATGAAATGTCTGTGGCATGCTTTGGTCAAAACAGCTCAGGGTTTAATGATGGCAGTACCATTTTCCACACATTGGAACGAGGCCTCCCTACAATAACCTGTTTTTTTTTTGTTTGTTTGTTTGTTCTGGCATTTTACTTTAAATGCTATTGAGCTCCAATTCACCCCACCCTCCTCTTTTTATAATTTTAGAGATCTGAATATGATTGACAGCGACACTGTATTTGAGGTTAATGACTAGCTCTGGTTCTTGGACTAACATAAAATTCAATGAATGTGAGAGTGTAGTAGAAGCCCAAATAAAGCACTATCCAAGACAGAGTTATGCAGTTTGAGTTTTCAGTAGGATATGAACGCCATGGGGCAAATTAATCCAATAAACAACACTAAATGACAGTTAATAGTTAATTTCCTAACCGCTGCTGAGCAAAGAGGCTTCCTGACCAGAGTATAATAAACTATGATAAAATAAGCTAAAATAATAGAGGTGTGAATCTTTAGTGTTCTCATGATTCGATGAGATTATTATTCAGCCATTAACAATTTGAATGCAAAACGATTCACGATGCATCTTAATGCGTCTCCATGTTGCACATGTTGCATCTTCAATTTAATTTTTTTCCTATGTCATGTGTTTTTTCAATCTCAGTGTGTGTGTGTGTGTGTGTGTGTGTGTGTGTGTGTGTGTGTGTGTGTGTGTAATATAGTTATTTATGAAAGGAGAAACACTGAATCAGGTTCAGGTTCAGGTTACTTTATTTGTACCTGTAGGTAGATTTGTTTTGCAGTCAGGTGACATCCATATTTACAAACCACAATTACATTCAACATAAACGCAAACACAGGCACACATGAAGCTGACTATGACATGATAAAAGTACTCAAGGCTCCATCAATCAGGACATAAGACAAAGAGATTGTCACGCCGCGCCGCTCATCAGCGGCGCCACCTGCACGCACACCTGCACATCATCAGCAGCGAGGAATATAAGCCGCCTCGCCCTGAGCTTCGGCCTGAAGCCGTCAGACTTCTCTACTCATCATCGTGAGTCAACCTTTCCTTCAGCACGACGCCTTCGGTAAGAAGCCCTTACCTCCTTTGTTTCCAGTCTGCTCCCCTGTGCACAGGTGGATTCCTCGGCGGCGGTCAACGCCTCTCCCTCGCCATTCCTCGCTGCTGCACCGAGTCCTGCAGGTGGCTGTCTCCCGGGTCCCGTCCTTGTAGTGCCAGTCATCTGTCCCTTGCAAGTAAGCTCCTCTCTCGCTCATTCTCCTCCTGTGTTGGTGTGTGCCCGTCACCCTGTGTCTTTGTGCTCTTTCCCATAGGGTTGCCGGCTGTACGGTCTCCTGCCTCTGTGCCCGAAGCAGACGCCGCCACCAATACATTTACATCCCGCTGACACACATCCATTTACCCCTGTTGCTAATAAACTATTTGAACTTCTCTGAGCCTGTGTGTGTGCGTCTCCTGAGCCGTGCGTTATGTCAGTACGGCTTCAGCAGAGCGGCTCGGCAGACGGCGGGCTCGCACACCGGCTTACCAACCTCGAGGCTCGGGTGGATCAGATAGCTTATCAGCAACAGGTGATCCTAAATCAATTGATCATTATTAATAACCGATTGGACCGCCTGGACCCCCAGCAGCCGTTCCCCCCGGCTCATCAGGGTGGCGCGGCTCCTGCCGCTCCAGTGGCCGTCCAGCAGGCTCCGGTAGCTCCGGTGCGGCTCACACCCATTCCGACCCCCGCCCGCTTTAGCGGAAAGCGCGGCGGAGCGCGGGGGTTCATCATGCAGTGTGAGTCCGTGTTCCACCGCGTGCCCGAAGACTTTCCCTCGGATCATAGTCGGATTGGTTATATCGGGAATCTCCTGGAGGGGCGAGCGTTGACTTGGACCTACGCCGTTATGGCGAGGCCCAGTTACGCCACCCTCACTTATGACCAGTTCGTGAGGCGCTTCCTGGAGGTCTTTGACCATTCCCGAACCGAGACGGTCCAGGTCGACCGGCTTCTCGCTCTCCAGCAGGGCAGCCGGTTGGCCGCGGACTATGCGGTCGACTTCCGGGTAGCAGCGGAGGAAGTAGGCTGGGAGGAACGCTCCCTCTGCGGTCTTTTCCTCCGCAGCCTCAATGACGATCTGAGTGATGAACTGGCTGGGCGGGACCTCCCTGAGACGCTAGCGGAGCTGTCTTCCCTTGCCATCAGCTTGGATAACAGGCTGCGCGAGCATTCCTCGGGGCGGAAGTCGTCATCTTCTTGCCCTCGCGGAGCCTCGTCGCGCCAGCCCCAAGCTCGCCCCCTGGTGACGCCGCCACCATCGCACTCCGAGGAGTCGGAGCCGATGGTGACGGGTTGGACAAAGCTCTCCCCGGCGGAGAGACAACGCCGCCGTGCGTTGAATCTCTGCATGTATTGCGGAGATGATCAACACACGGTAGAGCTTTGTCCACAGAAGCCAAACGGGGGGGTCCACGAGTCACTGTAGGGGGCCTCGCGGACGTCAGTCGGTTAAGTCCCCTCACTCAATTAAAGCTGCCCATCCGTTTCTGCCACAACCCCACTGGGCACCTCACCCACGCACTGGTGGATTCGGGCGCAGAAGGCAGCTTCATTTCACAAAGCCTGGCAACCCGATAGGGCATCCGCTGCCAGGCGCTCAAAGACCCCATCTCCCTGGTCAACCTCTCCCGTGCTTCCCTTGGGAGAGTCACGCACCAGACCGTCCCGGTCCCGGTGATCATCTCTGGTAACCACCGGGAGGAGATAACCTTTCTCATCCTGCCCAACTCTGTGTCGCCCGTCATCCTGGGGTATCCCTGGCTACGCCTCCACAACCCTGTCCTGGATTGGAATTCAGCTGGGGTATCGGCATGGAGCACGTTCTGCATGGGCACCTGCCTTCAGTCCGCTGCCTGCTCTCCGTCCGCTTCTCCCCCCGCTACGGACGCAGCACCCCCGGACCTGTCCCTGGTGCCTCTGGAATTTCACGACCTGGGCATGGTATTCAGTAAGACCAAGGCCATGTCTCTCCCTCCTCATCGGCCCTATGACTGCGCCATCAACCTCTGCCAGGGGGCACCCTTACCTTCTGGTCGGCTCTACAGTCTGTCGGCGCCGGAGAAGGAGACGATGAATGCCTACTTAAAAGAGTCACTGAGTGCTGGGATAATCCGCCCATCATCTTCACTCGTGGGGGCAGGGTTCTTCTTCGTTGGGAAAAAGGACGGATCCCTCCGTCCTTGCATTGACTATCGAGCCCTAAATTACATCACGGAGAGGGATCGTTACACCCTGCCCCTCATGGACACCGCTTTCCACTCCCTCCAGGGGGCGACCTGGTTCACCAAGCTGGATCTACGCAGCGCATACCACCTCGTCCGGATCCGGGAGGGAGATGAGTGGAAGACAGCCTTCCGTACCCCGAACGGCCACTTTGAATACCTGGTAATGCCGTTCGGGTTGACCAACACTCCTGCCGTCTTTCAGCGCCTCATCAACGACGTCCTCCGGGACTTCATCGGCCTCTTTGTGTTCGTCTACCTGGATGATATACTCATCTTCTCCAAGTCCAGGGAAGAGCACCAGGTCCACGTGAGGCGGGTCCTCCAAAGGCTGCTGGAGAACCGGCTATACGTGAAGGCTGAGAAGTGTGAATTTTTTGCTAGAACAACCTCCTTCCTGGGATTCGTCATCGCTCACGACCAGGTGCGTCCAGACCCAGAGAAGGTGAAGGCTGTGGTAGAGTGGCCTACACCTGCGTCGAGGAAGCAGGTGCAACAGTTCGTGGGATTCGCGAACTTCTACCGCCGCTTTGTTCCACACTTCAGCACCATCGTCGGACCGCTGACCCGCCTCACGTCCCCTAAGGTCCCGTTCTGGTGGACCGAAGAGGCAGCAGCTGCTTTTCAGGCGCTGAAGGCGGAGTTCTCCTCCTCCCGGGTCCTTCGCCAGGTCGACGCCGCGCTGCAGTGCATCGTGGAGGTGGATGCTTCGGACACAGGAGTGGGGGCGGTGCTATCCCAGCGGTCGCCTGACGACGGCGCTAAAAGGCCCTGCGCCTTCTTCTCCCGGCGCTTGTCCCCAGCGGAGAGAAATTACGACGTGGGGGACAGAGAGCTCCTCGCCATCAAGCTCGCACTGCAAGAGTGGCGTCACTGGCTAGAGGGGGCGGACCTGCCGTTCGTGGTCCTTACGGACCACAAGAACTTGGAATATCTTCGATCTGCCAAGCGCCTGAACGCCCGCCAGGCGCGCTGGTCCTTGTTCTTCGCCAGGTTCCAGTTCTCCATCACCTTCAGGCCTGGCTCTAAGAACGGCCTGCCCGACGCCCTCTCTAGGCAATTCGCCCCTGAGGAGTCGGAGGACGCGCTCCACACCATCCTGCCCAGGTCGTGCGTCGTGGGAGCCATCTCCTGGGACATAGAGAGCAAGATCCGGAAGGCGCAGGAGGTGGAACCTGACCCTGGCGGCGGACCAGAGGGAAGACTATCCGTGCCATCAGCGGTTCGAGGAGAGGTCATCCACTGGCTACACACCTCCAGGCTCACCTGTCACCCCGGCTCCTCCCGGATGATAGATCTCCTCCAGCGGTCCTTTTGGTGGCCGGGCCTGCGGAGGGATGCGGCCCGCTACGCCCGGGCTTGTCCAATTTGTGCCACCAATAAGTCGGGAAACGCCCCTCCAGCGGGTCTGCTCCAGCCCCTGCCCGTCCCTGGCAGGCCCTGGTCACACATCGCCCTGGACTTCGTCACCGGACTCCCAGTTTCCAACTCCTACGACACCATCCTGACCATCGTGGATCGCTTCTCCAAAGCGGTGCACTTCGTTCCCCTGCGAGGTCTCCCTACTGCCCTGGAGACGGCGGACCTCCTCATCCAACACGTGGTCAGGCTGCACGGGATTCCGGTGGACGTTGTCTCGGACCGGGGGCCCCAATTTTCCTCTGAGGTTTGGAAGTCGTTTTGTAACGCCATCGGAGCCAAGGTGAGCCTCTCCTCTGGCCATCACCCCCAATCCAACGGGCAGTGTGAGTGGACCAACCAGGAGCTGGAGGCTGCGCTCCGCTGTGTGACTGCATCCAAACCCACGTCCTGGAGTAACCATCTTGCCTGGGTTGAATACGCCCACAACACCGTTCGCTCTTCTGCTACAGGGATGTCCCCCTTCAAGGCGTCCCTGGGTTACGACCCCCCGCTGTTCCCGGCGCAGGAGAGTGAGGTAACTGTCCCGTCAGTTAGGGCGCATCTCAGGCAGTTCCGCTCCATCTGGGCATCTGCGCGTAATGCGCTTTTACGCACAGCGGAGCGCAACCGAACTGTGGCGGACCGGCACAGAAGACCTGCCCCGGCGTACAGAGTTGGGCAACGAGTCTACGTGTCGACCCAGGACATAACATTGAAAGGCGAGAGGAGGAAGCTGGCACAGCGCTTTGTGGGACCCTACCCCATCACCCGGATCATCAACCCGGTAGCTGTGCGTGTGGCTATTCCCCCCTCCCTCCGCATCCATCCCACCTTCCACGTGTCTAAGGTGAAGCTGGCAGTCTCCGACCCCCTTTGCCCTCCTCCTGCTGCACAACCCGCGCCCCGGATGGTTGGTGGCCATCCAGCCTGGGCCGTCTCTTCCATCCTGGACTCCCGGCGCCGGGGTCGTGGGTTGCAGTACTTGGTGGACTGGGAGGGCTACGGGCATGAACATCGACAGTGGGTGCCCCAGTCGTTTGTGTTAGACCCCTCGCTCATCGCTGATTTCCACTGAGCGCACCCAGAGAAGCCATCGCCAGGAGGCGCTGCTAGAGGGGGGAGTACTGTCACGCCGCGCCGCTCATCAGCGGCGCCACCTGCACGCACACCTGCACATTATCAGCGGCAAGGAATATAAGCCGCCTTGCCCTGAGCTTCGGCCTGAAGCCGTCAGACTTCTCTACTCATCATCGTGAGTCAACCTTTCCTTCAGCACGACGCCTTCGGTAAGAAGCCCTTACCTCCTTTGTTTCCAGTCTGCTCCCCTGTGCACAGGTGGATTCCTCGGCGGCGGACAACGCCTCTCCCTCGCCATTCCTCGCTGCTGCACCGAGTCCTGCAGGTGGCTGTCTCCCGGGTCCCGTCCTTGTAGTGCCAGTCATCTGTCCCTTGCAAGTAAGCTCCTCTCTCGCTCATTCTCCTCCTGTGTTGGTGTGTGCCCGTCACCCTGTGTCTTTGTGCTTTTTCCCATAGGGTTGCCGGCTGTACGGTCTCCTGCCTCTGTGCCCGAAGCAGACGCCGCCACCAATACATTTACATCCCGCTGACACACATCCATTCACCCCTGTTGCTAATAAACTATTTGAACTTCTCTGAGCCTGTGTGTGTGCGTCTCCTGAGCCGTGCGTTATGTCAGAGATAAGAGAAAAAACAAAGAGGTAAGAGAAAGTTAAAGACTAGTCAAAAAGGTTAAAAACTCAAAAGTCTAAAACCCAATAAAAGACATAGAACCCAAATAAAAAACCTACAAAAATAAGTAAATATAAAATAAATTAATAAATAGGTAACTAAATTATGTGCAATATATTGTTACATCTTGTTCAACTCTTTAACAGCAGCAGGAACAAAGCTGTTTTTGTAGCGTTGGGTTTTACTTTTTGGGACAGCAAACCTCCGTCTTGAGGGAAGAAGCTGAAAGTGGCAGTACAAAGGGTGGGAGTCATCATTTAAAATGGAGGTAGCAATCCTCTGTACCTGTCTGGTGTACAGGGATGTCAGGTTCAGCTGTGACTCACCAAGCAAACAACTGGACCATCTAACTACCTGATCCAAGGATTTCCTCTGTTTCAGTTTTATCTGACCAAACCATGACACTAAAGAAAAGGATAAAACAGATTCAATAAAAGCCCGATAAAACATTGTCATTATGGTTCGGTCAATTTGGAAGCGTGCAAGTTTCCTTAAACAATGCAAAACTGCTTTTTTCACCCCGTTGGTCAGGGATCGAACCCATGATCCCCCGGCCAAGGGTAAGTTACTGTGCTGCCGCAGTGCTAACCACTCCGCCACCGCGCTGCCCATGTTGAATGTAATTGTGGTTTGTAAATATGGATGTCACCTGACTGCAAAACAAATCTACCTATGGGTACAAATAAAGTAACTTGAACCTGAACCTGAACCTGTGGTAAATTCAGTTGATCGGACAGGATTTGGAAAGGCACACACCTGTCTATATAAGGTCCCATAGTTGACAGTGCATGTCAGAGCACAAACCAAGCATGAAATGAAAGGAATTGTCTGTCGACCTCTGAGACAGGATTGTCTCGAGGCACAAATCTGGGGAAGGGTACAGAAAAATTTCTGCTACTTTGAAGGTCCCAATGAGCACAGTGGCCTCCATCATACCTAAATGGAAGAAGTTCGGAACCACCAGGACTCTTCCTAGAGCTGGCCGGCCGTCTAAACTGAGCGATCGGGCGAGAAGGGCCTTATTCAGGGAGGTGACCAAGAACCCAATGGTCATTCTGTCAGAGCTCAAGCATTGCTCTGTGAAGAGAGGAGAACCTTCCAGAAGGACAAACATCTCTGCAGCAATCTATCAATCAGGCCTGTATGGTAGAGTGGCCAGAAGGAAGCCACTCCTTAGTAAAAGACACATGGTAGCCCACCTGGAGTTTGCCAAAAGGCACCTGAAGGACCAGACCATGAGAAACAAAATTCTCTGGTCTGATGAGACAAAGATTGAACTCTTTGGCATGAATGCCAGGCATCATGTTTGGAGGAAATCAGGCACTGTTCTTAACCATGCCAATGTTGGTAGCAGCATCATGCTGAGGGGATGTTTTTCAGTGGCAGGAACTGGGAGACTAGTCAGGATAGAGGGAAAGATGAATGCAGCAATGTACAGAGACATCCTGGATGAAAACCTGCTCCAGAGCGCTCTTGACCTCAGACTGGGGCGACGGTTCATCTTTCAGCAGGACAACGACCCTAAGCACACAGCCAAGATATCAGAGGAGTGGCTTCAGGACAACTCCGTGAATGTCCTTGAGTGGTCCAGCCAGAACCCAGACTTGAATCCAATTGAACATCTCTGGAGAGATCTGAAAATGACACCAACGCTTCCCATCCAATCTGATGGAGCTTGAGAGGTGCTGCAAAGAGGAATGGGCCAAACTGAACAAAGATAGGTGTGCCAAGCTTGTGGCATCATATTCAAAAAGACTTGAGGCTGTAATTGCTGCCAAAGGAGCATCAATAAAGTATTGAGCAAAGGCTGTCCATATGATTTCTTAGTTTTTGATTTTTAATAAATTTGCAAAAATTTCAAAAAAACTTTTTTCACATTGTCATTATGGGGTATTGTGTGTAGAATTTTGAGGGGGAAAATGAATTTAATCCCTTTTGGAATAAGGCTGTAACATAACAAAATGTGGAAAAAGTGAAGCGTTGTGAATACTTTCCGGATGCACTGTATTTGTTCTTCCGACATTCTGCAGCTGATGAGTCCTGTACAGGTGGACTTTGTGTCCAGAATCCTAAATACCACACTAACGTAAAGGGGAACTCCAAAAAGCATAATAGGGGCATTTTAAAAATTTTATATTTATGATGCAGCTATTATCAAGAGATCATCGCTGCTGTATGTTTCTCATAATAATTTGGTTTCTTCACCAGTCTTTGGTTTTCATGTTCCCTAACCTGCACCATAAATACAATAGTAGTACTATAAATTCACCATCCTTTAACCTGCTATATTGTGTCTTAGATGTAGCATGCAGAAGTCCATGAAGCTGTTTTGTGACCATCATCTGCCAGCGGCCTGGACCTAACTAACTTCAGTGAGATGAGACATACTGTATAATAGTGAAAAAAAGGCCCGCACAGTAGGCGCTCGTACTTGAGGGAAACTGTAAGCAGCGTCATGTTGAGTGGAAATATTCAGCGTTCTCATAATTGCCCCACAATGTTTTAGACTGCTTGGTGAACATGTTTCCTTATTGTTCATCCAGATTTTATTGTACTTCAGGGAAGGAGGTTGGGGGGTGGTCGATTTGATTGTATGAGTCTGCGACCGTTGAAAGGAGCAGGGTTCTGAATATGCAGGAAGCACGTCAACAACTTGCTCATACCCTACCATTAGTCTCGCCTTCTCCTGCTCTTATCCTGCTTTTTTCCCCCTTTAGAAGAGAATGGAGGGGAGCACTGGATGGATTGCAATTCACTGGAGTCTCATTGTATGCAGTAATATACACTATTAAGTGGCAGCATATAGAAACAAACCTTTGATTAAATGGATTTGAATCACAAAGAAACAGCAAGACCCCTCCTCGAGCTTTCAGCTAATAAGGGTTGCTTTTTGACTCGGTACCTGCACACGCTGACTTTTGACACCTGCGGTTTTCAAGAGGGGTATTTCTGAGGACTCTCATATGGCGGCAACACAAGATTAAATCAAGTCGGCTGTAATAAAGTATAATGTTATATTCATTTTGTCATCATTACTGATTCCAGTGAGCTAAAAGGCTTGTGGATTATAATGAATTTCAAATAAGTTCAGTGTGCTAATGGGAGAAGATGGAGAGCAGTGCAGATTACTAATATTAGTTAGGACTCTATGTTTCATTAGAGCGTATTGGGAAAGGGGATATTCAAATGTGTTTTTAGCATGTGTGATGCTGTTCTTTGATCACCAGTCTTTTCTCTGTTATTCAATCCATAAAATGGTGTGCTTGCAGATTTGTTGCATATATGTTTATTTTTGTTATTCTGTTGCACAGGCTGCAACTTGTGGAAACAAACAGCATCAAGGTACGTTGCTTGAAAAGCAAAAAAAGGAGATATGATTGAAATAAAGACAAGATAATTGACAAAGGCAAAGGCTGCTTAAGAAATCCAGTTATTCTATACATAGAATTCAAGAGCCATATTTATCCGAGAAAGGCGTGCAAATCTATGTAAGTATCTCCACTGCTTGCATAATAGATTAGAAATTAGCATTTTTGTTCATTTTCCATGTATGCACAGTGCCTGGAAGAATAACACTCCATGCATATCAGATCAGCCTGCCTACAATTTTGCGCAGTATATTATTTGACAATCTAAAATGTGTAATTTGCATGAAATTGCTTAATTAAAACACAGTCACTGGGGGTATTAATTTCTTTGTCTGACAGTGGAGTGTAGTGAGGGGAGAGCAGGGGAGATGTAAAACGCTGTCAGATAGTGCTGTCACAGAGGCAGAAAGGAAATTCTGCCACATCCCCCCCCCCCCGCCCCAACAGCACGGAGCGATGAGAGAGGATAACGCCTGCCCAGCTAATTTGGGTTATGGTGGTAAACGGAGGCCACTGCACTAGAAAGATACCAAAGGGAGGGTGGTGGTGAGGGAGAGGTGATCACTAGAATAGATTGGAAGAGAGAGAGAGACTAGCATAGCTGCCTTTGTGCTATGCTATCATTGTTGTCCTCAGGGTGGAACTATGCCAGGCGGTTGACAGTGATACAATCATTGTCAGATAGTATGCTGTAGCAATATTAGACTGGTAGATGCATAGTTTGTTTTTGTGTTTCTTTAAAAAAAATTCTTATCAGTTACATGCTTTATCACAAGTTGTTTTTTTCTTTCCTCTTTTTGCTTTTTCTCAGAAACGGAAACACAACTCTTCTTTTGTATTTCTTGTAGAGATGCAATTGGTCGTAGAAACCACAATGTGAGTGGTGGATCAAAAACAGCCCCCCATTAATTGTTGCCCACCCCTTTGCTGCAGCACTGCGCTGTGCCATTATAAAAATGTGGGAATTGCAAGTGGAAAAGGGCAGAGAGGTAGGCAAAAGGATGAACTAAAGAGATTCAGAAAAATACACAGGGAGGAGGAACTCTTTGGAGCATGACAAAGAGTGAGATTAAAGCTTCTTTTCCCATTTCCAGTTGGCCTCGTGTCTGAGTGTGTGTGTGTGTGTGTGTGTGTGTGTGTGCGTGCGCGCAGCCGGCACATCTGTACCCTTTTGTCTTAAATATCAAAGGCAGCGGAGGCACGTTAACATTTCAGTAATTCCGAAGTTACACGAGGAAGACATGGGAGGGTGAACGGTGCAACGAAGAAGTTATCAAACTAAGAGAAGGGCGAGTGTTTCTTCTTCTTTTACACCAGTGCTTGGTTCTGTGGAAGCTATTTGCACGCTCTCATGGCGTACCACTGAGGGGTGGTGCTCTGCAACAGCTGAGCTGAAAGCTTTTAACACAGAGAAATAGATCCAGAGAGATAAAAAGGCAGGTCCAGAAAAATATGGAGTGAAAAGAAAGCAAGCATTTGTAAAGGGTGAGACGAGAAAAGGGGGTGATAGAGCTACTAAGGGAGAAATGCACACATCGGGTAACCCGAATTGAGGCAGACAGGCAGGCAGGTTCAGTTAGGGGTCCTTGTCACTAGTGTTAGCAGTGAGGTTGAGACAGAGACGGCGGCACTGAGGGCAGGCTAACACTGACAGGACCTCCACCGCAGCCTTGACGGCCAGCTTCACTGGGACTTTAATTGGTCGTTTGATGTTGCTGGAAAAGGTGGTGAAGGCAACAGGAATGGAATCTGCCCGTCTCTGCTGGCATGCAGTTATATCACTATTATTTATGATTCACAATTTTATTTTTTCCCCTACTTGTGCTCCTTAAGCACAAGTAGGGGATCCAGCCCTTCTTTTCTCTGTTATGCTTTATTACGTATATAATCCAGCTTTAGGTTGTATTGTGGCTCCGCTTCAAAGGGCCTTTTCTGTTGTTCTCCACTACGACTGAATTGCTGTTTAAAATAATAGTAAAAAAATGCAACTGTGCATCTTCTTCGATGTTCTCAGAAGTGCTTATCTACTGTTTTCGTATATCTGCATGTTTTTTTCACTTTAGTGCACCAAAAATGGAACGTAGTACTAACAAAGAAGGGTTTATTTGTGTGTGGATGTGTATGCGTCACAATCCCTGCTGCCTTTGCTGATCAAATGGTGCAGCAAGGGTAAGTCCTGCTAATGTGGGGAGCTGTGTAGAGCCAGGGCCTCCTTTTGAAATGATGATGATAATGGATTCAGTCCTCTCATTAATGGAGTCCGAGAGCTCATTAGGCACCAACAAACAAGCTGGCGCAGGAAATGCCAAGTACCCCCATCTGCCTCTGTCCCCCATTTCATCCAAGGCTGTGACCATGTTACTGTCATTACCCACCCATTCCTCTCCACGGGCATAAACACACACTGGGGGAGGGGGGGACATAACACACACACACACACACACACACACACACACACACACACACACACACACACACACAGAGCATATCTTCCAGTCCTTAGTTGATCTACAGTACCAACCTCCCAGCCTCTCTGACCTGACTTCAAAGCTGCACAGTCTCGGCACACTTGGCTGGGACTCCCTGAGAGACTTTCTAGGTTCTGGGGTCACGGGATCAAGAGGCTTCAAATTGATCTCATATCTTTGGTCCTGCTCAGCCCTCTTTAGCCTCTTGTAATCACACTTAGCTCCTCATATAGGTTTGTACCTGCAAATATAAAGGAAGGAAAGGAAAAAAAAAATCTATCTAAAAAAAGTCTTCCCTCAGCTTCATTTTTAAACAGGACCTAAGATATGATGTGCTTTTTTCACATGTTGCCACAGTTCCCACAGGTCATAATGAAATGTCTGTGACACACTTTTGTTAAAATAAGATAAGATAAGATAAGATAAGCCTTTATTAGTCCCACAACGGGGAAATTCCAGGATTGCAACAGCACAGGGATAGCAACACTCAGAGCAACAATCAGAAGGCAAGAAAAAAAACAAGCAAGCAAGAGCAGCTAATAAACATATGTACGTATTACTATAAAATATATATATATACACACACACACAGACACACAGTGCAGAGCATTGTAGCTGGATGGAATAAATATATGAATATATGAACACACAGTGCAGAGCATTGTAGCTAGATGGAATAAATATGTAAATATATAAACACCCACAGTACGGAGCATTGCAGCTAGGTGGAATAAATATGCAAGTATATAAACACACACAGTGCGGAGCAATGTAGCTAGATGGAATAATATGTAGATATATAAATATATAAACACCCACAGTACAGAGCATTGTAGCTAGATGGAATAAATATGCAAATATATAAACACACACAGTGCAGAGCATTGTTGCTAGATGGAATGAAACAGCATAACCGTCTACTTAGTTATCCTACATGGTATGATTATGTGCCCATACATATTCTCACCCTCCATAGCGACCGGTATGTTCCTAGTTGTATGCCGGAGAGGACCATTGTGTAAGTCTATTGCATCTTTTGCATTCAAAAAACTATTAGTTTGTTACATCTTTTTGCTATCTCTGCGAGCAGCCCTGCTTAGGTTGTACAGTCTGACAGCCGTTGGTAGGAAGGACCTACGAAACCTCTCGGTTGTGCACCTGGGATGATGTAGTCTGCTGCTAAATGAGCTCCTCAGTGCATTCAGTATGTCCTGCATAGGGTGGAACTCGGACTCCAGCAGAGATGACAGTTTAGCCACCGTCTAAATGCCTCAGGGTTTAATCATTGCAGCACCATTTTGACCCATCTTTTGTAGTCTTCCTCAGAACGGCTTATTTCAGTGCATGTTTCTTATAAATGCTCTTAAGCTTCCCACCATCCTTCTTTCAATGGTGCTGACATCACTTGTTGACATGATTTGCTAATGCTAGTTAGCTAGCATCACTGGGGGGCTTAGTAGTGTGCGTCGTATATAAGAAAAGAAGGAATAACAATTAAAAACAACAGCAGTCTATGCACAATAATGCTACCCGCAGTGCAAATAAAGATTAAAAAAAACACACAGCAGTCCTATGTACAGTAATACCATAATACGGGTAGTGCAAGTTCAATGTGGTAGAGGAGGTGCAAACAGTGACAGACTGGAATGCACATGATCAGTAGTGCAATAACAGACAGCAGCAGGTGTGGCATTTGTGCAAACAGTTGAAGTAAAGTGCAAAGACATACAACAGCAGATGTAGTACTGTTGGTGTGCCGAGTCTTTCTGTGCAAACAGCTGAGGTAGGGTTATTGCGTGGGTGAGTGTGTTACTGTCTAGGGGCAGGGGACGGGAGGAGGGGGCAGAGTTCAGGGTCCTGATAACCTGGTGAACAAAGCTGTTTAGCAGTCTTGTGGAGTGGGCCCAGAGGCTCCGGTACCTTCTCCCTGAGGGCAGGAAGCTGAAGAGGGAGTGTGAGGGGTGGGAGGTGTCACCTGCGATGATGATGGCTCTGCGGTTGAGGCAGGTGTGGTAGATGTCTAAGAGGGAGGACAAAGGGGCACTAATGATCTTGCTGGTTGCATTCACTGTGCATTGTAGAGTCTTACAGCAGGAGGCGATGCAGCTTCCGTACTACACAGTGATGCAGCTAGTGAGGATGCTCTCAATGGTGCCCTGGTAGAATGTGCACATGATGTGGGGGGGGGACTCGTGCTCTCCTCAGTTTGCGGAGGAAATAGAGGCGAGTTTGAGCCTTCTTGGCCAGTGATGTGGTGTTGTTGGACCAGGAGAGGTCCTCAGAGATGTGCATCCCCAGGAACTTGGTGTGGCTCACCCTCTCCACAGCTGCTCCGTTGATGATCAGAGGGGGATGTTGTGTGTGTCCTTTCCTGAAGTCAACCACAATCTCCTTGGTTTTTCCCATGTTCAGGAAGAGATTATTGTCTTTACACCACTAGACCAGTTGGTTTACCTCATTTCTGTAGTTGGGCTCTTCATTGTTGGTGATAAGGCCTACCACCATCGTGTCATCCACAAACTTGATGATGTGGTTGGTACTGTAGGCTGGTACGTAGTCATGGGTCAGCAGCGTGAAGAGCAGCAGGCTGAGCATGCACCCTTGTGGGGCCCCTCTGCTCAGCACGATGGTCTTGGAGGTGTTGCTGCCGACGCGCACGTTCTGTGGCCTTTCTTTGAGAAAGCCCAGCACCTAGTTACACAGAGAGGTTTTGAGTCCCAATTGTCTGAGTTTTTGTATTAGGTGCTGGGGGATGATTGTGTTGAATGAATGCTGAACTGAAGTCCAAGAACAGCATTTGCACTCAGGAGTTCTTGGAGTCCAGGTGGACGAAGGCTGGATGGAGAGCAGCAGAGATAGCATCTTCTGTGGATCTGCTTGCCTCTACTCACTGAGGTAAGCTGCATTGCAGTAGACAGACCAACTAACTGCCTAGCCAGGCTAATGCTGATGATCCAATCTGTCAACTATCACAGCAAAAGTATAGCAGAATAAGTCAGAATTGCACAATATATAATATTGTCCAGGTGGGAATATGGATGTCTAATGGGGTGACTGGAATTTAAAGAAAATATTTTAAAGCAATTAGCAATAAAAACTGCACTCCATAGTAGCACTATCAGTATATGGATTTAGATGATCATACAGGTACTCCCACCTTCACTGAAGTGGATGTGGATGAAGTTGGGAGGGTGGTACTACTCTTGTGAGTTCCAGTTTTAATGCCATAATCGTAGCCAAATCAAAACCAATTGTTTAATGAGACCAAAGAAGACCTTAGTAAAGTGACAGGGTTGTGGTTTTTTTCAAACTTTTTTCTGTTGGTAGCCACTCCGATACCGAAAACAATTGTGCGAAAGTACTGAAAAAGTGAATATAATCCTTTGAGTGTAAGAATTTGCGTGTCCCTAGTGGCAGAGTGCGGCACTGCGCCTGCCTTCTCACTCTGTCAAAAGTAAGTGAGAAATTTCTTTTTTTAAATGTACTGATTTCTTGTTCATATACTTTGAAGATAAGATGATGAGGTACCTCTGTACGAAAACGGTGTCAAAAGACTGAACCATTTTATTGACAAAAAATATTTACCACTCTTGACCACTGGGGGTAGGTTGCAGTTCTGCACCATACACACTCAAAGGGTTAATCACCTTGCAAGATTGTGCTCATAGACAGGAGATGTTGACAGATTAAGATAATAGTGTTGAGGTTGTAGATTTTCAAGGAACAGCTCCACTAGTTCATATGCAGTATATTTTAAGAGAAGTCATTGTAGCAGCTAGATTTAGCAGAATTACTTTGTTGTTCTACAGTATATGTGCCATAATTGCGCTACTCAGTATAAAATGAATCGTAGTTTATCCATTCATCCATCCATTGTCTACCGCTTTTCCGGAGGTCCGGGACGCGGAGGCAGCAGCTCTAGCAGACAAGCCCAGACTTCCCTCTCCCTGCCCACCTGCTCCAGCTCTTCAGAGAGGATGCCAAAACGTTCCCAGGCCAGCTGGGAGACATAGTCTCTCCAGCGTGTCCTGAGTCGGCCCCGGGGTCTCTTCCCAGTGGGACATGCCCAAAACACCTCAAGTGGGAGGTGTCCAGGAGGCATCCTGATCAGATGCCCAAACCACCTCAGCTGTCTCCTTTTGATGTGGAGGAGCAGCAGTTTTACTCTGAGCCTTTTCCGAATGACTGAGCTCCTCACCCTATCTCTAAGGGTGAGTTCAGCAAGCCTACGGAGAAAGCTCATTTCAGCCGTTTGTATCTGCGATCTCGTTCTTTCAGTCATTACCCAAAGCTCATGACCACAGGTCAGGGTAGGAACATAGATTGACTGATAAATCAGCAGCTTTGCTTTAGAGCTCAGCTCCCTCTTAACCACAACAGACTGGTACAACGTCCACATCACTACAGATGCTGCTCTGATTCATCTGTCAACCTCTTGCTGCATTCTCCCCTCACTTGTGAATGAGACCCCGAGATACTTAAGCTCCCCCACTTGGGGTAGGAGCTTGTCCCCAACCCGGAGGGGGCAATCCACCCTTTTCCGGCTGAGGACCATGTAATTTGAGACGTGGAATCATGGTTTATAGAACAAAAAAATAAATCTCAGTTTAATTTTGCTGCTTAGTTTTACTTTCAGCGTCAATTTAGTGTTCCTATAATTGTGTAAATGAATTACTGCAGAAATGCACCCCAGACCCCAAATTCAGTGGGGTTTTTTTGTGTGTTTTTTTTTTCAGAAACAACAGTACTTCCATACCCCTGCACTCTGCATGCTACCTATCTCCTTATGGGAGATTGTTTCAGTATGGTCTCAGATATGGTTGGCTAAACATAAACACCATTCTTCATCAAACAAACACTGGAAACCACGTCACACATTCCCTACAAGCAAAATGTAAGCATAAAAATCACCAGTATGACCATTAAACACCAAACCAAATTACCAGTTTTTACACAAACATTTATAGTCGTCCAAACCATTATGGTCACCAAGGAAAATCCTGTATTGCAGTGTAAACAGTGACCGTAGCTATGGCGAGGCAACAAGAGGCATTGGTATCATTCAGTTGTGTACACCATGAATATAATTGTACAGAACAGTCAGGTTTGCAAGAATTTGATTAAGTGTTGACATAACATTCATTTGTATATATTTGATAGTTCAGAAAGCTCAAGGTCCAATATGATCACTATCGTTTTGACCTTGCAAACTCTCAAGATCTCATTCAATGGCCAGAGCTCTAGTATTTGAAGGACACTGCTCCACATGCAAAAGTAGGTGAATGGAATTCTTCTGTCCACCAAGTTAAGCCTGTATCTCATGGAGTGGCGGATGCTGACTAACGTAGTGATTTTGGGGTTTCGTCAAGGTTTGTAAAAGGTGGCCAAACAGTTTTTCTTGTCTCATCATTTTTTTGAACATGTTCAAAATTTGTTTGCAAATGTATTTTTCCACAGGCAGTTGCAAATGTTTACAAAATAGTTATGTGTTTGCAAACGGTTGTAACACGTGTCGCTAAAGTTCTTTTTGGTTCACCAAGTAGTGAACACTAGCAGCTGTTCAAGAGCCTTCATGATTAAACTGTTTGCAAACTGTTTTGCAACCTTTCATGAATGCTGATGAAAACCTCAAAAGTGCAGTGTTCGTTGGCATTCACCGCTCCATGAGATACTAGCTTGAGTTTCGCAAACATTTGTCAGAAAAGTTGGCAAATCCAAAAATGCTGCATTCCTCAGCATTCACAACTCAGTGAGGTATCGGCTTTACAGTTTGCCATATCAGAAATATGCTACTTTGTGTTCCCAATACTAAGCCACTATTGAACCAGGCATAATGTCAGAAGCGGGCTAACTCAGCTAAAGACAAAAAGAACTGGACTGTTGCTCACTGGTCCAAAGTCCTCTTCTCTGATGAAAACAAATTTTGCATTTCATTTGGAAATCAAGGTCCTAGAGTTTAGAGGAAGATGGTGATGTTAATTTACTGTTTGATCAAGTTCAAAATCAACACTGCTGCTTCCAGGAAATTTTAGGGCTGTTCATGCTTCCAGCTGTTGAAAAGTTTTATGGAGATACTGACTTCCTTTTCCAACAGGACTTAGAACTAGCTTGCAGCACCAAAACTGCTAAGATAATAGGGGTGGTGAAAAATCAATTCAGTTTAGTATTGCGATAGTTTGTATCCAAAATAGTAGTGAGTAAGAGAACCAGTGTTGCGATACTTAAAAGTATTGATATTGCATATACAAATTCTGTTGGTTTTTTTGTGATGGTGGTGGTGGTGGTGGTGGTGGGGAGGCAGTACCAGAGTAATAAGAAAACAGTAGTTTTTTTTTAATCCATTAGATGGTTCTACGTAAATGCTCACTGTTTGGTCAGTATGGCAAAACAGTGACTCATGAAATCCAGCCAGGAGTTGAACAAGACAGAGCTCGGGATGGGAAATCACAATATACGGCATGGTATTACAATGCTCAGCATATCGCAGCATTGTGATAATATCATATGGCGGCCCACGCATCATGATGGTATCATACATGGGGCCTTAGGTGATTCCCATCCCTATATGATAGTCATCAAAATTGAAACAAAATTTTTCTGTCATGAATTGCCCCTTGGGGCAGAGAGGTGAGACCCATGTGCAGGACTGCAGTTAGTGAAATTTATTAAGAAGACAAAACACAAAGTCCAAAACAGTGCTCAAACCCAAAACCCAAACTGATATACAAAATAAACCTACAGATACCACAACAGAACAAGGGCTGGGTTCTGGTGGAGACGAGAGAAGGAAACTTAATACTCTGGCAAACAAAAATGAAAATAACAGCCCTTAAATAGGATAGAAACAATTAACACAAAAAGTAACCCGTGTGAATCACATGAGTGGGTTGGGGAGAAAATGACAATCATCTGTGAGTCATGAGGAGACGGAGCTGACAGTTTGACAGGAGCACTGCCCACAACCAGGGAGAAACCCGGAAGTACTCTTGACAACTGCAACTCCTGAGAGCGAAAGAACAGAGAAAACACTGGCAAAAATAAAGTGGAAACAAATAAGGACAAATAAACCCAAATATGTAAATAACAAAACTACACTGAACATAAACAGAAACAATACCGAATATGTGAAAACAAACCAGAAATAACATAATGGGCAAAAACTCTAAAATGCAATATTATAGAAATAAGGAAAAACAAAAAGGCAAAGAGACAAAGCACGGTGAGATCCCCTGTGCTAGAGCGTGACAGAGCTCCCCCCCCCCAAGGGTTGGTGACCAGACACCCCAGCAACATCAAAAAAAGAACAAGGGCCCACCCACACTAGGAACCCACCCCACCAAAAGACAACCCCACTCCGGGCAGGAGGAAGGGGACCCAGGCACGGAGGAACCGAAACAAACCAGAGAAAATAATAAGACCTCCCATGACTCACACCCCAGCAAAACCCAGGCTAGGAGAAAAAAAAAACACTCAGGATCCACACCAGACAAAACCAGGGACCTAGGCCCCCTGGACCAAGATGCTAGACAGTTCCGGTGGCTGGCCAAAGTCACGGGTCTGGCAGACGGTGAGGTGGTAAGAGTCAGGTGGCCTGCCAGAGAATATGGGCCACCCAACCCAACGGCACAGTCTATCAGGCAGTCAACCAGAGATTTTAACCACCTAAACAGAAGGGGTGGCCCAGGAAGCGGCTGCCCCACGGGGAGGCCCACTGAAGGAAAGGACAGCGGAGTAGGGGGAACCATGATGATGTTGAGCGGAGGAGAGGGGACCACAACGATGTCGGGCAGAGGAGGGGGATCCACGACAGCATCAGGCAGAGTAGGGGGACCATGACGGTGTCGGGGAGAGGAGGGGGAACCATGACGGTGTCTGGCAGAGGAGGGGGAACCACGACGGCGTCTGGCAGAGGAGGGGAACCACAACGCCCTTGGACTGGCTTGAAACACTCGTGGTGGTCCCGGACTGGGACATAGCTGTACCCGCAGTGGCTCCGGGCTGGAGCAAAGCTGCACCCGCGGTGGCTCCAGGCTGGACCAAAGCAGTGCCCGCGGTGGCTCTTGGCTGGAGCAAAGCAGTACCCGAGGTGGCTCCGGGCTGGAGCAAAGCTGCACCCACGGTGGCTCCGGGCTGGAGCAAAGCTGCACCCACGGTGGCTCTGGGCTGGAGCAAAGCTGCACCCGCGGTGGCTCTGGTCTTGGCCAAAGCTGCACCCGCAGTGGATCTGGACTGGGCCAAAGCTGCACTTACGGTGGACCTGGACTGGGCCAAAGCTGCACCCGCGGAGGGCCCGGACTGGGCTAAAGCTACACCCACGGAGTGCCCGGACTGGGCCAAAGCTGCACCCGCAAAAGGCCCGGACTGGGCTAAAGCTGCCCCCACGGAGGCCCCGGGCTGGAATGGAGCACCCACGACAACCTCAACTGATGGGGAAGCAGCACTCATGGAGGTCCTGGGCTGGGACGGAGCACCCGCGATAACCTCGGCAGGAGGAGCTGGACCCACAATGATCTCAGGCAACGAGGCTGGACTCTCGGAGACTTCTGCCAAAGCTGGATGATCCTCGGTGACCCTGGGGAAAAGCTCAGGCGGGAGATGCAGAGAAACAGGGTCAGGGTCACTGGCATCAGTGGAGTCTGATGAGGTGAGCTCAGGCGCAGCCGACGACTGCACCTGGCTTTCCCCACCAAGAGCCAGGCAAGATCTCTTCAAAATAAAAACAATAAAGACAAAGGAGAGCACTTGCCTGATCTCAAGCTCCACTGCCGTACAGGACTCCGTCGATCCAGACGACGACTCCTCGGGCCTGGCCCTCTGGAGGTCCAGCTCGAACTCTGCTGTGGCGACACCAGCAGCAGGCACGGTGGTCAGTGCAGTCCCGGGACCCCCCAGTGATGTGACCCACGTAGGTGGCTCGCCAAACGTGTACACAGGAGGTCGGCTTCCTACTGGCACTGGACCCTGTTCCGCCAAGGCCAGGGGACACTCCATCATCGGCACAGGCTTCGGCTCAGTCGCAGCGCTCTCCCTCCATCCAAATCGTGGCCACGGGGCTGGAACCAGGTCTTTTAGGGCTGCAGGCTCCTCCGTAGCCCGGCGGCTCAGTCTTGGGGCCGGTGGACACTCAAGGGGGAAAGGAGGAGACACGGAAAGAGCAGATGAACAGTTTAAAGCTGCAGCAGGCGGTGAGGACTCAGAGGACTGCCTAGTCTGAGCCTCACCACCGGGAATCAGGCAAGATAATTCATGTTTAGGTGAATGAGAGTGGAAAAAACACTTACCTGGGTTCCTGGGATGCCATGTCATCTGCTGCAGCTGGTTGGAAATCAGCCCTCTCCGTGACTTCAATGGTTGTAGGCCCCCAGAGGTACGTGGAGGAGCCACCCCTGCAGACACTGTGATGGGCGGAGCCGGGGAGGAAACAGCCAGACTCTCAGCAGCGGGAGGAGACGTCGAGGAGATGGGAGTTGCAGCAGCAAAGGAGAATGAGTGGGCTGACGGGACAGCCGGCGAGGAGAAACATGAGGAAAAAGCTGCTGTAGGAGTTGTCTGGCTCAACTTGGGAGAAACTGCCGACTGAGAGGTGGAGGCGTTCCTTCGGCGGGATTTCCTTGAGCTACAGTGGGAGACGGGAGATGGAGACGTCGGTTCCTGGAGAGGTGGAAGAGGTCCCGGTGGAACCTCCTTCAGTTGTTGGGTGAGATCCGGGAGAAGCCATGGCTTATATTCTAGAAGGAGCTCTGTCTCCGCTAATATGGCCCGCCTGTGCTCCTCCAGCTCCTCGGCCGATGGTGCAGGCCAGTGTTCGGGAGGAGGAGGCGGAGCAGCTACCGAAAAGCGGCGAGAGGCTGGAAGCTTCCGTGTCCGTGGGCGCTTGCTCTTTATTGGCGCAGGCACGGACAAAAGAATGGATTCCCCCAACCCGTGACTCATAGGTTGTAGTGTGATAATGGAAAGGAGTAGGTCCGCAAGCTCTGGGTGGTCCCACAGGCTGGGGCATGCCTCGACTACCTGTGCCGCGCCCTCCAGACAATCTCGGGCTGCCTCTGGAGTATGGGAGGCATGAGCCTGTGAAAGAATGTCCTCCAGGACACACACACACCACCGCTCTGCTTCGTTCAGACCCAGGATTGACAAATCCAGGGTAACTGACATGGTAAACCCCAGGTGAAAAAACAAAACTGGGGAAAAACAGGGAAAACCTGCGAGCCTCCGCTGCCGCTGGAGTGAAACAAAACAAAATTAACACACACTGCAGCTGCTGGGTCTCAAACTGGTCAGAGTGTTCTGTCATGAATTGCCCCTTGGGGCAGAGGGGTGAGACCCATGCATAGGACTGCAGTTAGTGAAGTTTATTAAGAAAATAAAACACTAAGTCCAAAACAGTGCTCAAACCCAAAACCCAAACTGATATATGAAATATACTTACAGATACCACACCAGAACAAGGGCTGGGTTCTGGTGGAGACGAGAGAAAGAAACTTAATACTCCGGCGAACAAAAATAAAAATAACAGCCCTTAAATAGGATAGAAACAATTAACACAAAAAAGTAACCGGTGTAATCACATGAGCAGGTTGGGGAGAAAATGACAATCATCTGTGAGTCATGAGGAGACGGAGCTGACAGTTTGACAGGAGCACCGCCCACAACCAGGGAGAAACCCGAAGTGCTCCTGACAACTGCAACTCCTGAGAGAGAAAGAACAGAGAAAACACTGGCAAAATAAAGTGGAAACAAATAAGGACAAATAAACCCAAATATGTAAATAACAAAACTACACTGAACGTAAACAGAAACAATATCAAATATGTGAAAACAAACCAGAAATAACATAACAGGCAAAGAGTTCTAAAATACAATATTATAGAAATAAGGAAAAACAAAAAGGCAAAGAAACAAAGCAGGGTGAGATCCCCCGTGCTAGATCATGACATTTTCACTATATTCATTTCTTTAGATGCACCTGTATAGGTTTGATTACTTTCATTATATTATGTAATGAGTCAGAGAGTACTGTTAAAATAGGTGTAATAGTAGTAAAAGAGTTGTAATATAATTTTGTATATGCAATATCAGTACTCGGCAGCACGGTGGAACAGTGGTTAGCGCTATTGCCTCAGAGCTTGAAGGTTCCAGGTTTGAATCCCCAGACTGACAGGGGTGGGAACCTTTCTGTGTGAAGTTTGCATGTTCTCCCTGTGCTGTGTGGGTTTACTCTGGGGGCCCTGGTTTCCTTCCACAATCCAAAGACATGCATGTTAAGTTAATTGGTGACTCTAAATTATCCCTAGGTATCTATCTGCTATAGGCCCTTAGAATAGTACAGGGTTAGTGTACCTACTAGTTAAGTGCTTTGAGTGATCTTTGCAACTAGAAAAGCGCTATATACAGCGGGGAAAATAAGTATTGAACACGTCAACATTTTTCTTATTAAACATATTTCTGATGAAGCCATTGACCTGAGATTTTCACCAGATATCAGTAACAACCCAAGTAATCCATACACACAAAGAAATCAAAGCAACTGTGTTCACAGAACAACTTATATTTAATAAAGTGGAATTGCACAGGGAATAAGTATTGAACACGCTTGGTGAAATTCATTTAATATTTAGTAGAACAGCCTTTCTTGGTAATAACAACTTTCAGACGCCTTCTGTATGGAGAAACTAGGCACAGGAATTGCGCAGGAGTGATTTTAGCCATTTTTCTAGACAAACTGTCTTCAAATGTTGAAGGTTCCGTGGGTGTCTTCTATGAACTCTGATCTTCAGTTCATTCCATAGATTTTCAATTGGATTCAGGTCAGGTGACTGACTGGGCCATTCTAGCAGCTTTATTTTCCTTCTCTGGAGCCAGTTGAGAGTTTCCTTGGCTGTGTGTTTGGGGTCATTTTCTTGCTGAAATGTTCACCCTCATTTCATCTTCAGCATCTTTGCAGATGGCAATGGGTTCTTATCAAGGATGTCTCTGTACATTTGTCCATTCATCTTTCCTTCAATTATATGAAGTCTTGTACCATGGCTTGTACCATGTGCTGAAAAACACCTCCACACCATGATGCTCCCACCTCCAAACTTCACTGTTGGTATGGTGTTTCTGGGCTGATGTGCAGTGCCATTTCTCCTCCAAACATGCTTTGTGTTGTGGCATCCAGAAAGTTGAATTTTGGTCTCATCTGACCAGAGTATATTCTCCCAGTATTTTATTGACTTATCCAAATGTTGTGCAGCAAACTTTAAACAAGCTTCAACATGCTTTTTCTTCAGCAATGGAGTCTTGCGAGGTGAGCAGGCATAGAGCGCATGTAGGTTGAGTGCATTACTTATTGTTTTCTTTGAAACAGCAGTACCTGCTAATTCCAGGTCTTTCTAGAGCTCTCCTCAAGTGTTCTTTGGCTCTTGGATAACTCTTCTGATAATTCTTTTAACTCCTCTGTCAGAATGTCAGAAATCTTGTGAAGAGCTCCTGGTCATGGCCAGTTTAGAGTAAAATGATCTTCTTTCCACTTCCAAATGATGGCTCCAACAGTGTTCACTGGAACATTCAGCAGTTTAGAAATGCGCCTGTAACCAATACCATCATTATGTTTTGCACAATAAGGTTGCAAAGGTCTAGAGAGACCTTTTTGCTTCTACCCATCATGAGTTCTTTGTGGTGTGACATTCTGATATTTACAGACCTTTTTAAAGATTGTCAGTCAGGACTTAACCATCCATCCATCCATCCATCCATCCATCCATCCTCTACCGCTTTTCCGGAGGTCCGGGTCGCGGAGGCAGCAGTTCAAGCAGAGAAGCCCAGACTTCCCTCTCCCCCGCCACCTGCTCTAGCTCTTCAGAGAGGATACCAAGGCGTTCCCAGACCAGCTGGGAGACATAGTCTCTCCACCAAGTCCTGTGTCTGCCCCGGGGTCCCCTCCCAGTGGGACGTGCCCAAAACACCTCCAGTGGGAGGCATCCAGGAGGCATCCTAATCAGATGCCCATACCACCTCAACTGACTCCTTTCAATGTGGAGGAGCAGCGGTTCTACTCTGAGCCTCTCCCGGATGACTGAGTTCCTCACCCTATCTTTGAGGGTGAGTCCAGCAATCCTACGGAGAAAGCTCATTTCAGTCATTACCCAAAGCTCGTGACCATAGGTGAGAGTAGGAACGTAGATTGACTGGTAAATCGACAGCTTTGCCTTAGAACTCAGCTCCCTCTTCACCACAACAGACCGGTACAACGTCCGCATCACTGCAGATGCTGCTCCGATCCGTCTGTCAATCTCTCACTCCATTTTCCCCTCACTCATGAATAAGACCCCAAGATACTTAAACTCCTTCACTTGGGGCAGGAGCCTATCCCCAACCCAGAGAGGACAATCCACCTTTTACTGGCTGAGGACCATGGACTCGGACTTGGAGGTGCTGATTCTCATCCCAGCCGCTTCATACTCAGCGGCAAACCATCCCAGCAAGAGCTGTAGGTCATTGCTGGATGAAGCCAACAGGACAGCATCATCTGCAAACAACAGAGATGAGATCCTGTGGTCACCAAGCATGACACCCTCCATTCCCTGGCTGCGCCTAGAAATCCTGTCCATAAAAATTATGAATAGGATCGGTGACAAAGGGCAGCCCTGGCCGGAGTCCAACTCTCACTAGGAATGAGTCCGACCGAGTGTTGGCAATACGAACCAAACTCTCACAACGGTCGTACAGAGACCGAATAGCTCGTAACAACAAGCCCGATACCCCATACTCCCGAAGCACCCCCACAAAAAACCACGAGGGACGCGGTCAAATGCCTTCTCCAAGTCCACAAAACACATGTAAACTGGTTGGGCAAACTCCCACGAACCCTCGAGAATTCTCGAGAGGGTAAAGAGCTGGTCTGATGTGCCACGGCCAGGATGAAAACCACATTGCTCCTCCTGAATCCGAGGTTCAACCAACGGCCGGAATCTCCTCTCCAGCACCTTGGCATAGACCTTCCCAGGGAGGCTGAGGAGTGTGAGCCCTCTAAAGTTGGAGCACACCCTCCGGTCCCCTTTTTTGAAGAGAGGAACCACCACCCCAGTTTGCCATGCCAAAGGCACTGCCCCCGACCTCCACGCAGTGTTGCAGAGGCGTGTCAACCATGACAGCCCTACAACATCCAGGGCCTTAAGGTACTCAGAGCAAATCTCGTCCACCCCTGGGGCCCGGCCACCAAAGAGATTTTTAACCACCTTAGCGACCTCAGCCCTTCTGATAGGTGAGTCATCCCCCTCGTCCACAAACCCTGCTTCCTCTGTGGAAGGTGTATCAGTGGGATTGAGGAGATCTTCAAAGTATTTCTTCCACCGCCCGATGATATCCCCAGTCGAAGTCAACAGCGCCCCATCCGCACCACACACAGTGTGGATAGGGAGCTGCTTCCCCCTCCTGAGCCGCCGGACAGTTTGCCAGAATCTCTTCAAGGCGGACTGAATTCAGATGGATTTCAGCTGGGTTCTTGGCTTTCTATGCCTTTTTGCACCTCTTTTTCTTCATGTGTTCAATACCTTTTCCCTGTGTCATTCCACTTCATTAAATATAGCTTGTTTTGTGAACACAGTTGCCTTGATTTCTTTGTATGTATGGATTACTTGGGTTGTTACTGATATCTGATGAAAATCTCAGGTCAGTGGCTCTATCAGAAATATTGTGGTGATATTAGTTGTTGGTCTCACACACAAAATTGGATCTTTTAATGTGAAGGTGGAGTTTTAATGTGAAGGCGGAGTTTTTCCGTTTTGGACGGAGATAAAAGCAGGAAGTAAAAAATGTAAATAAAGTTTTTCCAGACAGACTTACGCGTATCCTGTCTGTTTTTCTGTAACTTCTGCAATGGTGACCTCGACGTTTGAAGAATGTTTGATCAAGCGACCTCTTCTGATATCGCCGCCATGGCGTCTGTATCCGCTGCGGCTCCCGCACCGGCTGTTTTTGCGGCTACCATTAAATTACCGGACTTTTGGCAGCACGACCCGGAGCCCTGGTTTCAGCATGTCGAGGCTCAGTTCCATCTGCGCGGAATAACCACAGATGACACGAAGTATTTCCATGTTGTCGCAGCTTTGGATTCTGCCACTACTCGTCGTTTGATGGGACTGCTCTGGGACCCGCCTCTCGCTGACAGGTACGTCACTCTGAAGAGGGCTCTCCTGCAGCTGTACCAACTCTCTGATATAGAGCGTGCTGATCGTCTTCTGTCTGTGACTGGTTTGGGGGACAGCAAACCTTCTGAGCTGATGGAGAATATGTTGGCACTTCTTGGTTCAGGAGACAGTTCATTTCTCTTTATCCACCTGTTTCTGCGTCAGCTTCCGCCTCCAGTGCGCACTGTCCTGGCCAGCTCGCCCCTCATTCGTACTAAGGATTATTGGGGTTTGGCTGGAGAAGCGGACAGGCTTTGGCTGGCTTCTCGTCATTTGTCGGTGCATGCATTGCTGCCTGGGCAGTCTGATGGAGAAGTCTCGGTGGGTGTGGCCGCAGTATCGGATTGCCGTAAGAAAGAGAGCAGCCTGTGTTTTTATCACCGCCGTTTTGGACCGAAGGCTCGGCGCTGTATTCCACCGTGCTCTTTCCAGCCACAGGGAAACGAGAAGGCTGGTGCTCGCTAGCAGCTGCGTGCACCGGCACCAGCAATAAGCTGCTTTTTATTGAGGACTGCGCGGCTGGACGTCGTTTTTTGGTGGATTCGGGAGCGCAGCGGAGCATCGTTCCCCCCTCTTCGGCTGACGTCATGGAATATGAACATGGACCTCCACTGGACGCTGCTAATGGTACTCCTATTCGCACCTTTGGCACCAGGCTCATTACTGTGTGTTTTAATGGCCGTGAATTTAGTTGGGACTTTGTGGTAGCATCTGTAGCAGTTCCTATTCTTGGCGCAAATTTTTTGTGTGCTTACAGACTGTTGGTTGACGTAGCTAACAGATGTTTGATTGATGCTGTGTCTTTTGATTCTTATCCTTGTACACTGGGTGGGGCTGGTCCGCTGCTTGCTAACATGCTCGCCTCAGGAGACAGGTACCAGCGCCTTCTCTCTGAGTTTCCTGCCCTCACTGTGCCTACGTTTTCTGCGGCAGTAGTTAAGCATGGGGTTGAGCATTATATTACTACTGTGGGTCCACCTGTTTTTGCTCGCGCACGCCGTCTGGATGCTGCTAAGTTGGCCATCGCTAGAGATGAGTTTGCCAATATGAAGCGGCTGGGTATTGTGCGCCGTTCCGACAGTCCGTGGGCTTCTCCCCTCCACATGGTCCCTAAGTCAGATGGGGGTTGGCGCCCTTGTGGAGATTTTAGGCGCCTTAACAACGCTACTACCAACGACAGGTACCCAGTCCCCCATATCCAGGATTTTTCTTCACGTCTGGCAGGGACAGTCATTTTTTCTAAAGTGGATTTAGTGCGTGGTTATCATCAGGTGCCTGTCCATCCCCAGGACGTCCCCAAGACAGCGGTGATCACTCCATTTGGACTGTTCGAGTTCTTGAGGATGCCGTTCGACCTTAAGGGTGCTGCACAGACGTTTCAAAGGCTTATGGACTCTGTGTTGCGGGACATGCCTTTTTTATTTGTATACCTGGACGATATACTGGTGGCGAGCGCTTCGGTGGAGGAACATGTGTTGCACCTTCACCAGCTCTTCAGACGCCTCTGTGACCATGGACTGATAGTGAACCCCGTGAAGTGTCAGTTTGGGCTCTCAGAACTTGAGTTCTTGGGGCACAAGGTATCCCAGCAGGGTGCCGTGCCCCTCCCGGCTAAAGTCAAAGCAGTTTTAGCTTTTCCACGCCCCTCCTCTGTCAAGCCCCTGCAGGAGTTTTTGGGCATGGTCAATTTTTACAACCGTTTTATACCTCATGCTGCCCATATTATGCGTCCGCTATATGAGGCCTTGAAGGGTAAGAGGGGTAATCAGGACATTGAGTGGGCTCATGAGAGGTTATGTGCTTTTGATGGGGCTAAAGCTGCACTGGCTGATGCTGCCTTGTTGGCTCATCCAGATCTCATGGCCGCCATTGCTCTTACCACCGACGCATCTGATTATGCTGTCGGAGCAGTTTGTGAGCAGTGGGTGGGCAATTCCTGGGAACCTCTGGCCATTTTTAGTAGACAGTTACGCGAGTCAGAAAGGAAGTACAGCACCTTTGACAGGGAGCTGTTGGCCCTTTTCTTGGCGACAAGGCATTTCAGGTTTCTTTTGGAGGGCCGTAAATTCACCGCTTTTGTGGACCATAAACCTCTCACGTTTGCCATGGCCAAGTCCACTGAACCTTGGTCAGCTCGGCAGCAACGGCAGCTTTCGGCTATTTCTGAGTTCACTACAGACATTCAGCATGTGGCTGGTAAGACCAACTTGGTGGCGGACTGTCTTTCTCGTGCACCAGTTGCTGCTGTTCATTTGGGCATGGACTATGCTGAGATGGCTGCCGATCAGTTGTTGGACCCGGAGGTGCAGGTGCTTTGTTCCACGGAGTCCAGTTTGCAGTTGGAGGATGTCTGCTTTCAAGACAGTGGCGCCACTCTTCTGTGTGATACTACACTGGGAAAACCACGACCTCTGGTGCCTGTGGCTTGGCGTCGTCGTGTTTTTGACGCTGTTCATTCTTTGTCGCATCCTGGGGTTAAGGCTTCGGTCAAGTTGGTGAGCGCCAAGTTTGTATGGCCGAGTCTTAGAAAGGATGTGAAGACTTGGACGACAACCTGTGTGGCATGCCAGCATGCTAAGGTGCAGCGCCACATAAAGGCTCCATTGGAGCCTTTTTGGATTCCGGAGCAACGTTTTGATCATGTTCAGGTGGACCTAGTTGGACCTCTTCCTCCGTCTTGCGGTTTTACTCACCTCTTCACTATGGTGGACCGGACTACGTGGTGGCCGGAGGTGGTTCCCCTGACATCAACTACAGCATCTGATGTTGCCCGGGCATTTATCTCCTCTTGGGTGTCCCGTTTTGGTGTCCCCTTGGACGTTACCTCTGACAGGGGCCCGCAATTTACCTCTGCACTTTGGAATGAAGTAGCTGGTAGTTTGGGGGTTAAACTCCATCGGACCACAGCATACCATCCACAAGCTAATGGGCTATGCGAGCGGTTTCATCGGACTATGAAAGCGGCCCTTCGCGCGTCATTAGTGGATAGTGGATGGGTGGACAGATTACCATGGGTTTTGTTGGGTTTGCATTCAGCCCCCAAAGAAGACCTGCATTCCTCTTCTGCTGACTTGGTCCTTGGCCAGACCTTGAGGGTTCCAGGGGAGTTTCTTCCTACCAGTCCAGGGTTAGGTCCCAGTATGGTTAAGAGGCCTAAATGTCGAGAGGAAGCTAGGGCTTTTGTTCCTGTGGCTGCGCACCACTGCCTTCCTCAGTCTTACGTCCCTGACAGCCTTAGGTCGGCTAAATATGTTTTTGTCCAGCACGATGCCCATCGTTCTCCCCTGCAGGCACCTTATGATGGCCCTTTTCGGGTGTTAGAAACAGGCCATAAGGATTTTTTGGTTGAGTTGGGGACTGGCCAGGATCGGATTTCGGTGGATCGTTTGAAGCCTGCGCATGTTCTTTGTGACGATGAGGTTGAGTTAGCCCGCCCGGCTCGGCGGGGGCACCCTCCCAACCCTGCGCCTGAGGTTGTTTCTGCTCCAGTTACAGTTGTGCCCCCTAGGACTGTGCAGTGCAGTCGTCGGGGCAGGGTAATTAGGTTGCCTAAGAGGTTTTCTTGAGTTATTTTCTTTTGGATTTTTGTTCATGCTGTTTGTTTGTTTTTTGTCAGCATGTTTATTTATGTTGTTATTTGTGTGTTCTGGGGGGGCCTGTGTGGTGATATTAGTTGTTGGTCTCACACACAAAATTGGATCTTTTAATGTGAAGGTGGAGTTTTAATGTGAAGGCGGAGTTTTTCCGTTTTGGACGGAGATAAAAGCAGGAAGTAAAAAATGTAAATAAAGTTCTTCCAGACAGACTTACGCGTATCCTGTCTGTTTTTCTGTAACTTCTACAATATGTTTAATCAGAAAAAGGTTGACATGTTCAATACTTATTTTCCCCACTGTAAGTACAGGTCCTTAACTTTTATCCTTTATAAACACTGGTTTTCCATTCAAGCGTACCTGTGCTCAGAGATCTACAAAATCAGTCAAATGCAATGAAAGCAAAAATACAACCTGACGGTAGTTTTTAATGTCTGCTTCAATTACCCATCTTTTGGAGTCCAAAAGACTCATCCACTGTACAGTTTGTCTGAAAAGACATCCAGCAGATGACAAAGTCTTATCTGTTTTCCCTTCCCTCTCCATCAAGGGAAGACGTGATCGCTTCTTGTCAGAGAGGAGGAGAGATCACAGAACATTAGCTCCCGGAGAGTGAAATTCACAAGGGTCCACTCCAACCTCACAAGGACTGAGACTTGAACATAATGAGACACACCAAAATTATCAATCAATACTTGAGGTTCCTTAGTAAAAATGCATCATAAACTTTACTCTTCTTCCATTTCTGACATTTTTTTTCATCAAGTATTCATCCATTTAAATAAAGAATCGAACTTGCAATTCTGTGTAAGAGGAATGTATTTCCTTCTCTTTCTTTTTTGCATTATAATTATGAGCTTGAGGGATATCAATTAAATGTGTCCAATTACAGAATGCTTCAAAACTAGAATATAAAGTTGCGCCTCCTTTTTTGATCTATTTACTTGCAGCCGAGGCAACAGAGAGAAAGAGGGAATAAGAAGTTTCAAAAACAGCCTCTGTTCCACATGAAAGGGGCATTTGATCATGTTTTTTTATTTTTGTCTTAAAGAGAAAAGCTTGCCAATGAGGAGTCATTCCCCATTAAAGTCAAGCAAAATTATCAGGCCTGCATTAAGAAGCTTTAAAAAAACGAGATATGTATCATGCATGTGGATATGCATAAACATGATGGAGGAGCTTAAGTAGAAAATGAGATCTGATGCCATAGTGAAGAAGAGAAAACCAGCATGCTCGGAATGCATTTAAATTTAAATATTCATGTCATTATAATTCTGAGGAATGTGGAGCGACCATATGATATTTTATTGAGGAGGTTTTAAAAAATGAATGCTGTCCCTACTCCTTAATAAAAATCCTTGGCTTTCACTCGAAGTAGTCAGTCACACACTACTGTAGGTCTTCGGTTGTGTGGAGGAGGGAGTGGGTGAGGTGAGTAGACAGGCAGACAGGTCACTCGTCAAACTGGCCGACAGATGAATGGAACCACTGGACAGCCTCTGCTAGCATGCAGTAAAAATTGTATCTCACACAGCTAGCTGCTGGATATCTTTAAAATTTTCATACAGTACGTTGTTATGAGAGACAAGTAAGAAAAGAATGAATACAAACATGCAAATCACCTTTTTTATGCTTTCCCCCTATAAGTAAGTCTAGATGAACAATGTGAAATACATTTTGCATTAAAGATTAATGGATTGTTGAACATAGTGGTAAGAGAAAGTTAAAAGCACCCTTGACTTTTTACCCTTTTCCCTTGTTCCTTGCTCATCCTTTCAAATGTCATGAAATTTAAATGTTATCAGTCCACTGAAGGGGTATTATCAGTTGTTATCCGTCCCATATACATTCCCAATAGGTCTGTCCCTCTAGCTTAGCAGGCACAGATGGCTGTTATCATTCACTGTAATCTGTGATAAACAGAGAGCAACACAGATTATGTAGATCTAGTGGACAAAAAAGGTGAACGTAAAACCTCCTAGGATATACAGTATGCTATGATAAACCACCATAGGCTGCTTTTTAACACTTCCCTTGTGCATTGAATAATGCGGCTTAGTTACATTAAAAGATTACTGTTGCTTAAAAGTAATCCTTTACATTACCTACTAAGAAAAGTAGCATTAGATTACCTTTGTGCTACATTAACCTTCATTTGTGATTAGTTTGTATTGTCCAGATGAGTAGTCTGCTGAATGTATAAAGCACATCTAAATGTTGTGTACTACTTTATTGCATAAATGGTTGATTTCAGGGTACTTTCACCTCTAACCCGTTTGGGCCATTTTGACTTTTCATCAAAGAGCCAAAATTTGGTCTGACAGAAAAAGGTGGTCTCGGTCTGGATCACACTGAACCTTGGCCTGGTTCATCTTGAATGTGGAAACAATCACGGCACCCGAAAAGAGGGATAAGGACCTGTTCTTATGTAGCACTTTTTCTAGTCACAAAGACCACTCAAAGTGCTTCACTAGTGGTACATTAACCCTGTATTCTAAGGGCCTATCAAAAACAGATACCTCCAATAGGGACAATTTAGATTCAACCATTAACCTAACATGCATGTCTTTGGATTGTGGGAGGAAACTGGAGCACCCGGAATAAATCCACACAGCACAGGGAGAACATGGAAACTCCACACAGAAAGGTTCCCACACTTGCCAACCTGGGGATTTGAATGTGGAGCCTTCTAGCTGTGAGGGAACAGTGATAACACTGTACCACCATGAGAAAGAGGGAGGATGAGCTGCTGTAGTACTCAGCAAGAGGAAGGGACCAAGTTTATAGCTGCAATATGGCCGTTAGCCCCATAAATAGTCAGTTAAGAAAAAACATAAAAATGCAGAAACTTTCAGCAAGGATGTCACAGTTTATGAAGAAGAAGGATAAGCATCACGGATTATGAGAATGGTAAATGGCGTTCACTTATATAGCGCTTTTTCTCATCTCTAGATGACCAAAGCGCTTTACAGAACCTGCTATCCACCCATTCACACACTGATGGCGATGGAGCTGCCATACACAGGCACTGGCCTGACCCACCAGGAGCAACTGGGGTTCAGTGTCTTGCTCAAGGACACTTCGACATGCAGACTGCAGACAGAACAGGAATCAAACCCCTGACCCTCCAATCAGTAGTCAGCCACACTACACCTGCGCCACAGCTGCCCCCGGAGAAGGAATGATGTCCTTTTTAACGAAGACCTAGATATTATTCTGGCCTCACTACACTAGTTCACCAACTAATATGGTGGACTCTTCTCCAGTTTGAACATAAAGTGCAGTTACAAATGTGTCTAGAGCTGCAGAAAAACTATTCAGACAGTGAGTAGCACGTTTGCTAACCACTGGTCTGTGATAACACAAACATCGTCATGACAACAGGCCATCATAATGACAACAAGACCTGGGTGTAACAAGTGTTTGGTTTGCTTTGATGAGCAGTGTGAAACCAAAACTAAACAGACCAAATGTATACAACGTAGCAAGCACATGAACCTTGGTCCAAACCTTGATGTGGACTTTCAGATGTGAAAACAACCTTAGTCACATTCTAGTAGCACCAGGTCCACTTCTTAAATAGTAAAGACCTCATTACTTACACGGCTGCACGGTGGCGCAGTGGTTTAGCACTGTGGCAGCACAGTTTTACCCTCGGCCGGGGGATCGCGGGGATCATGAGATCGTGGGTTCGATCCCAGCCCCCGACCAACAGTGAGCTGTGTGGAGTTTGCATGTTCTCCCCGTGTTGCGCGGGTTTACTCCGGGATTTCTCCGGTTTCCTCCCGCACACCAAAAACATGTAGGTTTAGGGCGCTCGCGCACGCAGCGACCAGCAGCCAGTGACTTGTCACCAGACTGCAAACCAAGTCTACCTACGGGTACAAATAAGTAACAAAAAAAAAAAAAAAAAAAAAAAAATTACTTTCTTGCAGAATGATACTGTCACTGAATCATTAGCTAGCTATTGTCATGAATCCGCGATTGGCGGTCAAACCCGATTCTGACTCATCGTGCTTTGACCTAGTTTCCTCCTGACTGCTCGGGCATGCCGCCTCCTCCTGTCAAGCTCTGTCAGCTGCACTGTCTGGTGCTCACACACACCCACATGCGCACACACACATGCACTTGCTCCATTCACTCTCATTTCACACACACTCACACCTGGGGTTAATCAGTCCTGCCCGTGCATTTTCACACCAGCAATCTCTTTCCTCGTTAGCTTCTGGAGTATATGTTTGCTGCGCCAGAGGAAAGAGATTGTCGGGGCATTCACCCTCATTCATGGCAGCAAGTTCCCTATGAATGACATTCCACTCCCTTCACGTACTCAGCCCGACACCTCCAGACGATCCATTCCTGGGTGTTTGTGGCTGCCTCAGCTTCTACCCCTTTTCCGCCAGACTGCTTGGTTTCGCCCCGGATCAGCTCCAGCTTCGTAAGTGTCTTTTTCGCCTTTTCTCCTGTGCTCCACAGCCCTGCGGCACGAGGCCGTATGCCTTTCCTTTTTGTGCTTTACGCAGCCCTGCGGCACGAGGCTCCATTTAGACTAGGCTGTTGAGCATTCTGCTGCCGCCCTGCATGTTTAGTGGCCAAAACTAGCCATTACATCACTCAGTATTTCTGTCGCTGAACTGAACTGTACTCGGTGATAATTGGACTGTTTTCTCCATTTGTGTGGTTAATAAAAATGCACTGTCTACTCTCGCTTTTGGGTTTATTCATTCCCTCTCTCATGCGCTGAGCCGTGACGCACAGGGGTTTATGACAGAATGCCCCGATCAGTGTAAAAAAAACCCAGCGGAGAGGTGATGCATGAGTGAGGTTTTTTTTTTTTTTGCTCCTTCTCCTTAGTGTTTTTCCCCTAGTCGTCTGCATGGATTTTTCAGTTTTTGGACTGAGCCCCAAGGAGTGTGGAGTGGCTGATTGTGCTGTGGTATCTCCTGGGCTCGAGCCACCAACTCCCCAGAGGAGAATTTCCTGCTGTTCGACATCGCTGTCAGGGTGCCCCAGACGTGCCCCAGTATTTGGAAATATCTGGGGTTGATGTTGTTTCTCACCACGGTCCATGAGTCACGCCAACAGCTGGAAAAGGTGACAGGAGGAGCCATCGGAGCTCAACCGCGGCTTCCCACAACGCAATCCCGGAGGACCGGAGCCCGCCGCTCACCGCCAGAGAGGGAATGCTCCTCCCCCCGCCGGATTTCTCGGCCTACTCCTGGGAGGACGAAGCAGGACACTGAGGCAGCAGCGGACATTATCACCAGTCAGGAGTTCGGGCAAGTTCATCTCCATTCTCTTGCTCTGTCTCCTGAAGTGATTAATCAGATTTCTGTGGAGGAGCTTCAGACATTGTTACCCGCTGAAGCTCCCCAAGCAGCTGTTGTCACGGCTCCTGATTCCCTGTCTTCTGTCTTCCTTCACTCCCCACCGGCCCCGGGAGAGGATCGTCAGATGCAGGAGGAACGGGAGGAGGCAACCACAAGGCATGAGGGTCATCCTAGTTCTAAGCGACGGAGGAGGCCCGTGACTTTATCGGCGGTTCCTAATCGGACGTCAAGCCCGACCACTGCTGCGGCGAAGCCCCCCACTGCTGTCGTGCCCACGGACGCCCCTTCAGCTTCAGTCACAGTTCCCGTCATTGGGTCATCCACGTCAGCCGCCGGAGAGATTATGTGTGCCACTCCGGACCTGCCCACCTCCGTGCTGTTTGGGCTGGCTTCTCCGTCGATCACCGAGGAGCCTAGAAGACCTATGGGCATGGAGAGGGAGGACAACATACCGTCGGCAGCCACCAGCATGCAGACCCGGGAGGCCAGGCAAGTGGGTTTTCATGCAACCTTGGTCATTATGGATGAGCCTTGTCTGTCCTCTGGGAGAGAGCCTCAGGCTAGGCAGTTGCCTGAATGCTCTCCCCCTGCTGCTTCTATGATTAACTCACCTATTTCCTCTGTGTCTCCACCCCCTGCCCGGGAGTGTCCACCAGCCATGGAGCTTGACGATCCGGGGAGGAAGAAGTGTGCGGTGCTGGAGGACTGCTCCCCGCAGATCCGCTACGACCAGAGGAGGAGTGCTGTGACCGACCGGAAGTGGGTGCCTATGAAGGAGCATCCTCCCGCTTCAGTTCCTACAGACACAGTGCCACCCAGGTCTCCACCTCCAGACTTCATGCCGGGAGGATTACCAGCATTAGGGGCTTCACTGGAGAAGACCATGACTGCCGAGACCATCATGCCTGCTGTGGGGGATGCCATGGCAGAGCCATCCCCCGGACCGGACCATCAGCCAATCGGACCCCAGACATCATCGTCGAAGTCCTGGACAGCGGTAGAACTTGAACTCAGGCAAGTAATCTCTCCTGTAGTTCACCTGTCATGTGTTGAGAGTTCTTGCCTGGCTCTTGGGGAGGAAAGTCGGGTGCAGCCCCCAGCTGCATCTGAACTTTCCTCACCAGGCTCTTCCGCTGCCGGCGACCCTAACTGTCTCTCTTCTCCCGTCTCCTTCAAGCTCCTTCCTAGGGTCGCCGGAGAGGAGCCGCCGCAACCAGGGTTGCCCATGGACGAGGAGGAGGGTCCAGTTATCCCGAAGGAGGTCGATGGGGATGCAGCACTTGACAGACTGGAGAGACCTACGCATCCTAAATTGCCGGAGTCCTGGACAGCGGTGGAGCCGGAAGTCAGGCAAGTGTGCTCCATTATGTCAGAGTCTGTAGTAATGTCACACTGCCTGACTTATGGTGAGGTGGACCCTGGGCAGCTCACAATAGCCCTCGGGACTGCCACACCGGGCTTTGCCGCTGCCGGCGACCCTAAGCCGGTTTCTCTTTCTCTCTTTGGGTTTGGTGCCTCCAGCCAGGGTCGCCAGAGAGCTACTGGAGGCAACTGAGGATCGGGGCCCAACGCCGGGGGACATGACGAGCATCACCTCCCTTGCTGAGGAGGCCACCGCGGGAGCAATGAGACCCCCAATGGGCGTCACCACGGGTGCAACGGTGCTCCAGCCGGAGCCCACTGTGGGTGCAGCAGGGCCTGAGCCAGGGTCCACCGTGGGTGCAGCCACGTCCCAGACTGGCACCATCGCGGGTGCAGCCGTGTCCCAGATCGGGACCGTCGCGGGTGCTACGGTCCCCCTGCCCCAAGCCTCGAATGGCAGGGGGGCTCCCATTCCTTGGCTTCACCGCAGAGGTTCCCAAGTTTGGAAGCTGCCTCTCCGTCCTCCTCTCAGGTCCTGGTGGCTCCACCATGCTAGTCGGCCACCTGAAGGACTTGGCTTATGGGTCGGGCGGCCCATCGGCCCATGCAGGACGCCAGACACTATCCCACGGGCCGCCTGCTGGACTTGGGATTTTGGCAGGCCACCTGATCTACCACTCCTCATCATACGGGGGGCCTGGGACTCTGGTCGACCCCCCCGAACTTTGGACTTCTGGGGAGGGGGGTTAGTGCTCCAGGTTGGGGCCATTAGGAGGGGTTTGTTCTTTATTCATTCAGTGTTTGTTCTAATTGTGTTTTCACGGGTTGCTTCCCTCCTAACCAGTTTTCCCCCACCTCCCACCCTGGGTTAGTGTTTGTTGCCGGGGGGGGAGGGGTTCCCTTGAGGGATGCTGTTCCTTTCCTTTTTTGCTGGTGGTACTGGGGTGTCTGGTATCCACCCCTGCTGGTGGTGGTGGGGGGGGCTGTCATGAATCCGGGTTTGGAGGTCAAACCCGATTCTGACTCATCGTGCTTTGACCTAGTTTCCTCCTGACTGCTCGGGCATGCCCCCTCCTCCTGTCAAGCTCTGTCAGCTGCACTGTCTGGTGCTCACACACACCCACATGCGCACACACACATGCACTTGCTCCATTCACTCTCATTTCACACACTCTCACACCTGGGGTTAATCAGTCCTGCCCGTGCATTTTCACACCAGCAATCTCGTTCCTCGTTAGCTTCTGGAGTATCTATTTGCTGCACCAGAGGAAAGAGATTGTCGGGGCATTCACCCTCATTCATGGCAGCAAGTTCCCCATGAATGACGTTCCACTCTCTTCACGTACTCAGCCCGACATCTCCAGATGATCCATTCCTGGGTGTTTGCGGCTGCCTCAGCTTCTTTCCCTTTTCCGCCAGACTGCTTGGTTTTGCCCCGGATCAGCTCCAGCTTCGTAAGTGTCTTTTTCGCCTTTTCTCCTGTGCTCCACAGCCCTGCGGCACGAGGCCATACGCCTTTCCTTTTTGTGCTTTACGCAGCCCTGCGGCACGAGGATCCATTTAGACTAGGCTGTTGAGCATTCGGCTACCACCCTGCATGTTTAGTGGCCAAAACTAGCCATTACATCACTCAGTATTTCTGTCGCTGAACTGAACTGTATTCAGTGATAGTTGGACTGTTTTTTTCCCTTTGTGTGGTTAATAAAAGTGCACCATCTACTCTCGCTTTTGGGTTTATTCATTCCCTCTCTCGTGCGCCGAACCGTGGCACACGGAGGTTTATGACAGCTATAGTAGCAGAATAATTCTCCTCTTGTAGTTAGCGTAAAAGACACTTCAACATACATTTTGGAGACCTTCTTTGCAGCTTACAGAGACACTTATCATTACCCAGGCAAAAAGTGATGCAGATACATATGCAAATATATTGGTCTTCTACATTAAAATATATTATGTACATACCATAGAACAGGAAGTTATGTTTGGAAATGACAGTAAAAAGGAAGCTTATATAGTTGCATGTACTGAGGTAGAAGAAGACAGAAACACTCTGCATACTCAGGGAAACTTTCAGAGGAGTTAAAAGATAGAGAATTGCGTAAATTAACGGAAAACATGGAGGAGCTGCGCTCCCAGCGGGCGTGTATGACAGAAGCGCAGACCCGAATTTCGGAACTAGAAGATTGGAAAAGCGAGGCAAACGAGCAACTACAGACCCTGACGACGCAAACGCAGAGGATGCAGGAGAAAATAAACGACTTGGAGAGCAGATCCCGACGAAGCAATATGCGCATCTTTGGAATTCCGGAGGGCATTGAAGGCAACTCGATGACAAAATTCATGGATCAGTTCTTAAAAAAAGAACTGGAAATACCCGGAGAAACGGATCTGCAGATTCAACGGGCGCACAGAACACCGGCACAGAACCCGAAAACAAACTCTCCACCCAGGTCAGTTGTGGTAAACTTTGTGAAATATGACATAAAGGAAAGAATCCTGACGCAAGCATGGAAAAAAAAGATACGAATCGGCGACAAACAGGTATTTTTTGACCATGACTACCCGACAGAAATTGTGCAGCAGCGGAAGAAATATGCCAACATTAAAAAAACGCTGAAAGAGAAAAAAATTAGATTCCAAACGCCACTAACGAAAATGAGGATTCATTGGGAGGAAGGCACAAGAACCTACAACACGGCCGAAGAGGCAGCGCGGGATATGATGGAGCGGGGCCTTGAGGTGAGCGTGCCGAAGGAGACGGCTGGAGCAGCGGCGGCCCTGAACGCACCACGACAGACGGAGTGGAGACGAGTGAACGGCGGAAGAAGGGGGAGAGACGTAGAGCAGCGGGCCCAGGACAAGCTACAAGGCTTTCAACTGAAAGCCTAGATCATAACAAAGATTAAGAAAGGCACAGAAGAAATGAAGGCCAAGAAGTCAAGGTAAAAGAGAAACAGACGGCTAGGAGAGGTTTAAGTGATATTTGTTGGACATTTCTAGACTTATGACTATTACTTTGATAGTAACTAGAAGTCTAGGGAGGGCCCTTCACTCTGTGAAGAAAACCCCCCCACCCACCAACAGGGACCAGTGGGCAGAAGAAAGGCCCAAAGTACGGAGGTCGAGTTTTTTTAATGTGTTTTTATATAAATATGTGTTATTTTTGTTGTTAAAGGGGCTAGGAGCACAAGTTAAAAAAATGGAAAAACATGAATATGGGTAAAAATCTTAAGATAATGACACTAAACGTGAATGGTCTGAACTCACCTGTGAAAAGGGAAAGAATAATAAGAAAATTCAAGAAGGAAAAAGCTGAAATTATATTTATGCAAGAGACACATTTGAGCAAGGCAGAACATGTGAAACTAAAGAGATTTGGCTATAAGAACTCCTACTACAGTTCATTTAAGGGAGGAGCAAAAAGGGGGGTTATGATACTAATCTCAAACAAAATACAATTTGAAAGTGAACAGGAAATCCAGGATAAAGAAGGCAGGTATGTAATAATAAAGGGAAGAATAGATGGTATGCAGATTACATTAGTGAACATCTATGCCCCACCAGAAAGTGACAAGGGTTTTTTTCAACATCTGTTTGATCTCATAGCAACACACAGTGAAGGAGTCCTAATTTGTGGAGGAGACTTAAATGCTGTCATGGATCATGAAGTTGACACAACAAGTGTTAAGAAGACAAAAAAACATGTAACAAAGTTCATAAGAACCTCACTGGCAGAAATGGGTATGGTAGACATATGGAGGGACCTACACCCACTCGAAAAAGACTATACACATTATTCAGCAGCCCATAAAGTACACTCTAGAATAGATTACTTCCTTATGAATGAAGGTGACAGACACAGGGTGAGAAATTGTTGGATTGGAGGGGCAGAAATATCAGATCATAATCCTATATACATGGAAATATATTTAAACAATAGAAAACGACAAACAACATGGAAACTTAACGTAGGACTGTTAAATGATGAGAAAATGAAAGAAAGAATAAAAATAAACATAAACGAATATATCCAAGAGAATGACAATGAAGAAGTGGACCCAACAATACTATGGGACGCACTAAAAGCCGTGTTAAGGGGTAAATTAATTGTTGAAACAGGAAAAGCAAATAAGACTAAACTGGAAGCGTATGAACAAAGATGTGAGAGACTGAGGGAATTAGAACGTAAACATCAAAGCACAAATGATCCAAAAATATATCAAGAAATTAAAGAAGAAAAAACAAAGATAAAAGAAACACAAATGGATGAAATTGAAAGGAAAAATAGATATCTAAAGCAAAAATATTATGAAACGGGGCCAAAAGCCACAAAACTGCTGGCAAAACGGTTAAGAAAACAACAAACAATGAATAATGTATACAAGATTAAAGACCCCACCACAAATAAAACCACAGTTAACCCAGAAAACATCGAAGAAATTTTCCATAATTTCTACCAAGAACTATACTCGCAACCTGAAGAAACAAATACTAAAGATATCAAAAAATTTCTAGACACATTGGACTTGCCATCAATAGGAAATCAACAAAATGAAAAACTAACAGCAGAAATAACAACACAAGAGATCAGAGATGTGATTAAGTCACTTAAAAACGGTAAATCACCAGGTAGTGATGGATACCCCTCTGAGTTTTATAAACTGTTTATAGAAGAACTCACGCCACAACTCCTAAAGTCATTTAATTGGACGCTGAACAACAACAAAATACCTCCATCATGGAACGAAGCAATCATTTCAGTTATTTTAAAACCAGGGAAAGATAAAGAACAATGCGGAAACTATAGACCAATCTCTTTATTAAATGTAGATTATAAAATATACACAACAATTATATGTAAACGAATAAAGACATTCTTGACGGAATTGATAGAAGATGATCAAACTGGATTCATAGAGGGACGCCAAACACATGACAATATCAGGAGAACAATACATATAATTAACCAAATACATAAAGAAAAGAAAAGCGCAGTAATAATGAGTTTAGACGCAGAAAAAGCATTTGACAGGGTTAACTGGAAATTCCTATATAGTGTACTGGAGCGCTTTGGATTTAACGAAAAATCAGTACAATGCATAAGGACGCTATATCAAGAACCTGTGGCAAGAATCAAGATAAACGGTAGCTTAACAGACAAAGTAAATATACAAAGATCAACTAGGCAGGGATGCTGCTTATCGCCCACCTTGTTTGCTCTGTTCATAGAACCATTGGCTCAAGCGATACGACAAAATAAGAAATTAAAAGGTGTAACAATAAAGGGGGCGGAACACAAGATTGGGCTATTTGCAGACGATATTATAGTTTACCTTGAACAACCAGATAAATCAATAATGGAAATGATGAACTTGATAGAAAATTTTGGAAAATTATCAGGATACAAGATAAACATAACAAAAACACAAATACTGACATTCCACTATAACCCTCTAAACCAGATAACTGATAAGATCAAACTAAACTGGAACCAAAAAGAAATAAAATACCTTGGAGTGAACATACCTAAAGACCTAAGCAAAATATATAAAGCAAACTATGATAGGTTGGAACAAGAAATAAAAAAAGATATTGATAGATGGTCAATCTTAAATATGGATCTGAATTCAAAAATTGAGACAGTCAAAATCAGCATACAACCTAGATTACTTTACCTCTTCCAGGCTATACCAACAGAGATTCCAGATGCCCAATTCTCAAAGTGGGACAGGATGATATCGAGATTTGTTTGGGGAGGTAAAAAACCAAGAGTGAAATATAAAACCCTCCAATTACCAAAAGAGAAAGGAGGCATGGGCCTACCGAGTCTAAAGGAATATTACTACTCAGCACAAATAAGATATATCATATGTTGGTGCGACGAGGGATATGAGGCAAAATGGAAAGAAATGGAAAAGGAAATTGAGGGACTCCCAGTACAAAGCATAATAGGGGATAAAGATGCATATAAGCAAATCAAACAAATAAACCCAATCACTAAATTTACTTTAGAACTGTGGTATAAAATAGTACAAAAATATAATATAAGGGAAGACATAAAACTATTGAAATGGGTAGCATTTGACAGTCAGTTTGAACCGGCAAAACAAGATAGGGGATACAAAAATCTGGTGAACAAGGGAATCACAGCATGGGGCAATATCGGAAAAAAAGATCTCGGGAGCTTTGTAAATATCAGGAGAAAATTTAAATTAGAAAGATCGGAATTTTTCAGATATCTGCAGATGAGAGATTACTATATGAAGAAGATTAGGCATAACCTCCAAACAGATGTGAACGAGATTATACAACTTATTTTAAGCTCATATGCAGGAAATAAAATAAGAATTATTTCAAAACTATATCAGAAACTTATGACAAACAATCATACAAGTAACTATATAAAGGAGAAATGGGAGAAAGAGCTCAATTTAAACATAACAGAAGAAAGCTGGCAGGAAATATGGAAAACACAACACACATCAACAAATTCAAGGGCATGGAGGGAATTTGGATGGAAAAACCTGATTCGCTTTTTCATTACACCACAGATTCAAGGAAAATATACAAATACCCAATCTTTATGCTGGAGGGGATGTGGGGCTCAAAATGCAGACCACTCACATATGTTTTGGAAATGCTACAAAATATCATCATTTTGGAAATCTATGCATGTGACAATACAGAGGATATTAGGATATAATATACCAATGAACTGTAACCTGATGTACTTATGTGATCTTAAAAAAGACAATGTTATACAGGCTGAGGACAGATATCTAGTTAAAATCTTGTTGATTGCATGTAAAAAAAACTATCACAAAAAAATGGCGATCAGAAGTTCTTCCTGACCAAGAACAATGGACTGACATTGTTGAGGACATACGTATGATGGAAAAACTAACATATCGACGAAGAATGCAAGAAGGAATATGGGAGAAAAAATGGCGGAAATGGACACACTACAAAGTGCAACGAGGCAGAAATTGAAAGAATAACCAAAGACACTGAAAAAACCAGAAGAATTAAGAGAAGGAAACTAAAAACTTGATGCTCCAACATTTGTCCCCCCCCCCTTTTATTTATTTTTTTTTTTTTTTCCCTACCCTAACCCCTTTGTTTTTTAAATGTAGAATGTGATATATATGATGAAAAATGAATAAAAATCTAAGTTACAAAAAAAAAAAGATAGAGAATTATCTATTATCCGTCCATCTTCTTCCGCTTAATCCTTTTCGGGTCGCGGGGGGACTGGAGCCTATCCCAGCATCTTTGAGCGAGAGGCAGGGTACACCCTGGACAGATCGCCAGTCCATCGCAGGGCCAACACAGAGAGACAGACAACCATTCACTCTCAGTCATACCTAAGGACAATTTAGAATCCCCAGTTTGATGCCAATTAACCTAACTTGCATGTTTTTGGCATGTGGGAGGAAACCGGAGAAATCCCGGAGTAAACCCACGCAGACACGGGGAGAACATGCAAACTCCACACAGATCACTGTTGGTCGGGGGCTGGGATTGAACCCAGCATCCCCCGACCAAGGGTGAGTTGTTGTGCTGCCGCAGTGCTAACCACTCCGCCACTGCGCTGCCCAGAATTATCTATTAATCACAGTTAATACATACAGCAATATCAGCCTGCATGTCTTCTGCTAATTTGAGTTGATGAATTGAGCATTTCGACCACATTTATGCTGTAAATAATACATAGCATAACTGTTGTGTAGTTATGTGGATTGCTAAGTGCTATTTAGTTTCTATGAATGGAACTCTAACAAGGATGCAAACATAAGCAGAGACTTAAGTGGAGTCTGTAAATCCAGTTGTTTATGAAAACACAATGTTAAACTTAATACTGTGTGTGCATGATGCAAGTGTTACCATTTGGAAGCAGATTTTTGGGACGTCTTGTGGTTGCTGTGTGAACTGTAGCTCTATTCCCACAGCCTCGGCAGTTTTGGTGTGGAATCTGACCTGTAGACCTTCTCAGAAATGAATCCACTGAATGGTATTACAGCTCAGTTAGCAACCACAAGAACCTGAGTTTCCAAAAGTTAGGTACACTACTAATAAGAAAAAAAAAACCCTCTAGTTAGTAAAACATGGTCAGTTGTCTGTAATGTAATTAAATTTTCACACAATGTGCTCATATGTATGTAAAACATATTTTTATTTTCATGAGTTGTATTAAACACCCTTCATATAGCTTCTTTATTGTACAGTAAAGTCCTGCATGTGTGTAAAAGTGAACCCTGAGAACAATCTTGTGGATGGATGGGTGGTGATGGCTGCAGCGGTGCTGGTACGAAGTGCAGGGATTACTCTCTACTCTGCTACCCTTCTTATGTTAATTATCTTTTGTTTGCCCTTGATAATCCAGAGGCCTGGTGAGCTGCCCATAATGAAAACTCTGAATCACAAGGTCCACATCTAAGAGAAAGAAAAAACAATGCCATTGTCATTACCACATTATCAGGGCACGATCAATAATGAATGAAACACACATTTAGCAGGGAGAGGTAGGAGTTTATGAAAATGACTTGTGTGAATAGATTAAATTACAACTATTATTACTTCTCTTTTGATGTAGTGCATCAAATAATTACAAAAGACGAGGGAAAAGCAGGGAATCTTTCCTGCTAGAGTTATAAAATTGAATTTATGTTCCTGAGAAAATTATGTCTCACTGCTTAATGTAGTTTTCCAAATAACATTTTTTAAAAATGATCCCTTTTGGATTTTGAAAAAAAAAAAAGATCATTAGACTTTAAATAAAGCATTCATATCCACATTATTAAAAGGTAAAAGGGGCTCCTTTTGTGTGCACTTTTGTGTCTATGTGTTTGGCATTGACTAAAATTATTTGTGATAACCTAGCCATTAGCTGTACAACTCATATTTCCCCTCTTCTGTGTCCCTGGCATAGCTTTACGATCATCATAAATCTCAGAGCCAAAAGTGCTCAAACCTGCCGGTCCATTAGTTTAAAACTCCACCCCAGCGTTTTCTCTCTGAAAATACACATGGAATGGCATTGGTTATGGATTGCACCCTCGTAAATCATCACCCTCCTTCATCTTCTCCTGATAGAAGCATGTCATGGTGAATAAGCCAAACAAGATGGCCTCCTCAGAGCAGCACCAGCGTCAACATGGTGTTTGTGATAGAGCTAGTCAAAAGGCTTTGAGAGGGGATTAGGGTGTTGAAGGCAAGGCCACGGTTTGAGCAGCTAATTATCTATATGTTAATGGGACGTCGCATTCTTTATTCTGCACGACGTCTCGGCACACTGTGTGTTTCCTTGCATGTTTGCGTGTGTCTGTGTGTGATCAAAGGTGAGTGCAGGGGGGAAGGAAGGAGTTTTTGAAATGACATGTACGGCACTGATTCTCATTTGTTCAGGGGGAAGTTTTCAAACTGTGGAAACGATGTTATTACACTTTGCCACAATCGCGCCTGTGTAATGTGCTATTTGCCATGCCAGGGCCGGATTTCGCAGATGGAAATTAGGGGAGAAAATTGCCACTAACTACTCAATTACAGCGCTTGATGGTTAGGCTGACCCCAGTTGGCAGCAATGGCAACACAGAGCCAATCACCTTCCCCAGATGGCATTAAATTAGAATAGGAAAAGAGGACAATTGCACATATTCATCGGAGAAAGACATTTGAATTACCTCAGATGCTTTGGCTTCATATTGAACAATTAAGTGCAGCGATGGGATTTTATGGGATGGTTTGGAGGCAAGGCGCTATGTTAGCATGATGGAGGCACTGTAAAAGGGTTCTGTCCTTGGATTCTAAATCTGACAATTAAAGGGGACGCCAGTAATTTGAAAACTGTGGGAGACACTGTATCCTCCATTAATCCTTTGACAATTAAGGAAACATTTAGTTTTCGTCCTGATACAAAATGTTTGGTATGTGATATTCATTAAGCTTCTCATCACATATTCAAGTTGGCAAAATTAGGCTGAAATTATGCCTTAGTCTTTGCTGTTCTCGAAGACGATAATTTAGCTAGTATTTAGAATAAAAAACTTCATGTTTGGAGTTTGTCTTAAAGCGCCCGCTTAGTCCCAGCATTCAGTGAGCACCATTGGAAAAAAAAATGTTTTTGATTTCTTACTCTGCTCTTTTCTCAGTGTTTATGCTGTACTTGCAAGGAATAAATTAAAGTATCGTGCATTTGATCGGTATAATATTTCACATTCAAGTTGATGTTTGTGTTGCGTGTGATGCGTTTACTCAGCTGGGAAAGATGATCTCCAAATGGCACAGAAAAGCGTAATGCAATTACCTGATTCATTTTCCAGAGATCACTTTCTCAGTTACGTAGAGGGCAGACACTGAAAACCTTTTCCCCCCACGCAATGGTGGGACAATGAAGGTTTGTTCGGTTCCACCAATGCACACTTTATCAAAACAGTAAATTTAAGGACTACCTCTGTCCCGTGCTCTGTCTCAAAACCATTAAACAGTGGAAGCGCTGAGATCTAAGCTTTATGTCTGAACTCACTTTACACTCAAGCCAGCAGCAGGCTGCTGTGGTTTCACCTGACAGCTGGAGGCTAGAGGATCCTCCTCATGTGATGTTTTTCTCTGACATAATCGGCAGCATCTGCAAGTCTGTAATCAGTGTAAACCACAGTTTAGCCAAGATGTGTTTTTCCCTGCCAAGGGTTCACATGTGTTTACATTGTGGTGGCTGACAAAAGCTCTGACTAACTGTAGTCAGGAACATGTTTTGGCAGCCACTGAAACCACTGGCAGGCTCCACACTCATTTATCTCATCTTTATCGCCAAATCAATGGTGGCTCTCACAAGAGTTGGAGAAGATTAATTGTTTTAGGGTGAACTCTTCTCATTTCCCAAGGCCTTTCATGTTTGTGTGTCACATATACTGTATGTAGTGTTGGAATGACTATAGTGGACATATGATTTCTGTTATCATATAATATACTATGACTTTGATGGATGCTCTTATCAGACGTGGTTAAAGTGTCAGACAATATGGCCACCACAAGGAGTACAAGTAATCCAATTTAAAATAACCAAAAGTTAAAAAGAAATAGATCTCACAAGCTTCAAGACTTTTGGTCATGTCAACAAAATGTGCAGTTCAGCCTAATGGCCTTCATCAGAGCATGAAGCAAAATGTAGTATGGCATGGCATTTACAGTATATCCTTAATGCAGCACTATGTCACTTTCTTGTTATGGGTAGGAACACTGAAAAAACTATTGGTTACTTTGATCTTCAGTGTTTCCGCAAGGTTTACAACCTTGTGGGGGGGGTTGAAGGTCACGCATGACAAACTCTTAAAGGAATCATGGTGTTCATAAGTTTATTTTAGGCTGCATTCATACCAGGATAGTCTGGGGGTCTCTGTTCAACTGGGCAGGGAATGCCGAGAATTTTTGCACCTTCCTCTGGTTTGGTTCGCATTCACATTGCACTTTACTCAAGTGGACCAAACTGCTTGGACAACGTCATGCAGTTACAACAACTGCTTGTTTGGGACGCTGTAGCCAAAAACAACAACAGTAGTCTATGTACAGTAATGCTACCCGTAGTGCAAATATAGAAAACACACACAGTAGTCCGATGTACACTAATACTGTAATACCGGTAGTGCAAGTTCAATGCAGTAAAGGAGGTGCAAACAGTAACAGTCTAGAATGCACATGATCAGTAGTGCAATAACAGACAGCAGCAGGTGTGGCATTTGTGTCAATGGCTGTAGTAAAGTGCAAAGACACACAGCAGCAGATGTGGTACTATTGGTGTACCGAGTCTTTCTGTGCAAGCAGCTGAGGTAGACTTGTTGTGTGGGTGAGTGTGTTACGGTCTGGGGGCGGGGGTGGTGGTAAAGAAGTGGACAGAGTTCAGGGTCCTGATAACCTGGTGAACAAAGCTGTTTAGCAGTTTTGTGGAGCGGGACCCGTAGGCTCTGCTACCTTCTCCCTGAGGGCAGGGGGCTGAAGAGGGAGTGTGAGGGGTGGGAGGTGTCATCTGCAATGTTGATGGCTTTGTGGATGAGGCGGGTGTAGTAGATGTCCAAGCAGGAGGGCAGAGGGGCACCGATGATCTTGCTGTCTGCTTTCGCTGTAGCCAAAACCACCACTAAAGGGGTGCCACTAAAGGGGCGGCAGTGGCTCAGGAGGTAGAGCAGATCATCCAATAACCGCATGGTTGGCGGTTCGAATCCCATTCTCCCAAGATATCCTGCCATTGTGTCCCTGAGCAAGACACTTCACCCCCAATTGCTCCTGGTGGGTCTGGAAGCGCCTTGTTAGGCAGCATGCCACCATCAGTGTGTGAATGGGTGGATAGCAGGATCTGTAAAGCACTTTGGTCATCAAGAGATGAGAATAAAAGCGCTATATATATATATATATATATATAAAAATCCAAGATGGTGCCGCGGATGGCAGCCACTGGCTTCTGCTCTCTGATGTTTTTGATAATTTTGTGTGTTTTTTTGGACTTCTGCTCTTCTGTCCGAATCACCTATTCAAGGGAGGAACTACTTTCACTCAGACTACCTCCCAATGCAACTTCTCCGCCAGTTGCTGCTGCTGATCTGAAGTTTTTTCAGTCAATCTTAGCTGTGGGAGCAGCGGCTATTGGCGCTGGCCGGAAACGAAGGCGGCGTGGTAAACGTGCCGGTGCACTAGTCAGGCTGAAGAAACGAGGATTTCGCACGCCGCTCCCATCGATCCATCTGGCAAATATCCGCAGTTTGGCGAACAAAATGGATGAACTGCTGCTCCTGACTCACAAAAACCGGGATTTTAGCAGATCTGGCGCCCTTTGTTTCACGGAGTCCTGGCTGAGTGAACACATCCCGGACAGCGCGGTCCGCCTGGACGGATTCCAGCTGTTTCGTGCTGATCGCAGCCGAGAATTCTCTGGAAAGACTAAAGGTGGTGGAATCTGCTTCTACATAAACGAAGGTTGGTGTACTGATGTCACAGTGTTGAAGAAGTTTTGTAGCCCTAACCTAGAGTCACTGTTCATAAACTGTAAACCCTTTTATTCACCGCGAGAGTTCTCCTCGTTTATTCTGGTCGGAATTTATATCCCGCCTGCTGCTTCTACAACAGAGGCACTGCAGCACCTCGCTGACCAGATAGCAGACGTGGAGGAAAAACATCCAGACTCTCTGCTTATCATTCTGGGTGATTTCAATAGAGCTAATCTCACAAATGAGCTTCCTAAATACAGACAGCATATTAAATGTCCCACCAGGGACACAAATACACTCGACCACTGTTACACAGTTTTAAGAAATGCCTATCATGCCGTCCCCCGTGCAGCTCTGGGTTTTTCTGACCACTGTCTGCTCCATCTTATTCCAACATACAGACAGAAACTAAAAACTTCCAAGTCTGTTGTAAGGACTGTGAAGAAATGGACTGAGGAATCAAAGCTGAAGTTACAAGCCTGCTTTGACTGCACAGATTGGAGTGTTTTTGAAGCTGCAGCCATTAACTTAAATGAACTCACTGACACTGTGACGTCATACATCTGTTTCTGCGAGGACATGTGTGTGCAGACCAAGACCTTCTGCACATACAACAACAATAAACCCTGGTTCATTCCTAAACTGAAGCAGCTACGTCAGACCAAGGAGGAGGCCTACAGGACTGGTGACTGGACTCTGTACAAGCGGGCCAGAAACATGCTGACGAAGGAGATCAGGCTTGCTAAGAGGAGCTACAGTGTGAAGTTACAAAAAAACTTCTCAGCCAACAACTCTGCTTCTGTCTGGAGAGGCCTGCAGAATATCACCAACTACAGGAGACCATCCCCCCACCCTGTGGAAAACCTCCAGCTGGCTAACGACCTAAACAGCTTTTACTGCAGGTTTGAAAAGAACCTACAGTTCTCACCTCCCACCCACACAAAAGGATTATCTGCAGCCCCAGGAACTCCATCCCTCCTCCACTCTGACCTCCCACCAGCACTAACGATCTGTGAAGATGAGGTGCGCCGAGTCTTTCAGAGACAAAAGATCAAGAAGGCTGCAGGACCTGATGGTGTGTCTCCGTCCTGCCTGAGAGTCTGCTCCAACGAGTTGGCCCCCATCTTCACCCGGATCTTTAACAGATCACTGGAGCTGCGTGAAGTGCCTTCCTGCTTCAAATGCTCCATCATCATTCCAGATCCCAAGAAACCCTCTGTTACAGGATTAAACGACTACAGACCTGTTGCCCTGACCTCTGTGGTCATGAAATCCTTGGAGAGATTGGTGCTGAACCACCTGAAGGTCATCACAGGCCCCCTGATGGACCCACTGCAGTTTGCCTACCGGTCAAACAGGTCAGTGGATGATGCAGTGAATATGGGACTACATTATATCCTGCAACACCTCGACTCCCCAGGGACGTACGCCAGGATCCTGTTTGTCGACTTCAGCTCAGCGTTCAACACCATCATCCCAGGCATTCTTCATCAGAAACTCCTCCAGCTCAAGGTGCCCCCCTCCACCTGCCAGTGGATCTCCAGCTTTCTGACTGACAGGTGGCAACAGGTGAAGCTAGGGAGATTTACATCCAGCTCCCGAAAAATTAGTACTGGCGCCCCCCAAGGATGTGTCCTTTCCCCACTGCTCTTCTCCCTCTACTCCAATGACTGCACCTCAGAGGACCCTTCGGTGAAGCTCCTGAAGTTTGCGGACGACACCACAGTCATCGGTTTGATCCGGGATGATGATGAGTCTGCATACAGGCGGGAGGTGGAGCAGCTGATCCTCTGGTGCAGCCAGAACCATCTTGAACTTAACCCAGCCAAAACGGTGGAGATGACTGTGGATTTCAGGCGACACCCCCCTTCATTCCCCCCACTCACCATCCTCAACAGCACAGTGTCCACTGTGGACTCCTTCAAGTTTCTGGGTACCACAATCTCCCGGAACCTGAAGTGGTCCTCCCATATAGACACTGTCCGGAAAAAGGCCCAGCAGAGGTTGTTTTTTCTGCGTCAGCTCAAGAAGTTTGATTTGCCTCAGGAGCTGCTGGTTGTCTTCTACACCGCCATCATCCAATCTGTCCTCTGCTTTTCCATCACTGTCTGGTTTGGATCTGCGACTAAACAGGACAAGACCAGACTGCAGCGGATCATTAAGTCTGCGGAGAGGATCATTGGTACTGACCTACCCTCCATTGAGAACTTATATCGGTCCATAACCAGGAAACGGGCGGGAAACATCTGTGCTGACCCATCACACCCCGGCCACAAACTGTTTGAACTTCTATCTTCTGGTCGTCGTTACAGATCACTGAAGGTCAAAACCACCCGTCACAGGAACAGTTTCTTTCCTCAAGCCATCACTCTGATGAACTCCTAACATTCACCTAGTCCTACCTGTTGCTGTACTCATGACTTTTCATCCATTATTACATTGCACATAACTCTCACACTGCTTTTTACTTCATTCACATTATATCACTGAATCTGAGTTCACATTGAAATACTGTGTGACTGTATATTTTTTCATATATTTCTGCAAAGTGTGGTTAGTCTGAGTAAATAACTGCATATATTCCTGTATATATTTGCATCCTTTTATAGAAACGTGGACAGACTGTAATTTACTGTACATACTCTGTTGTCATTGAATCCTTATTTAAATCCTCCACCTGAACAATGAGAGCAAGTTTTTAGCCAAAGTCAGATTCCTTGTATGTGTTGTGCATACTTGGCCAATAAAGCTGATTCTGATTCTGATTCTGATTCTGATATAAATGAATGCCATTTACCATTTATCACTGACCAGGAAGAAAAAGTCAGAGTCAACTTTATTGCCAATTCTGCCGTATGTACAGCATATACAGAGAATTGAAATTACATTACTGAGACCCACGGTGCAGCAAGGTAAACACTAAGTAGGAAATATGAATATAAAGTATAACATCTAACACCAAACATAAAACATTAAACATCAAACATCAGTGCAAAGAAAATCAACCCCCAACCAGAAGCTAACTAAAAATACTAAGAGTGTTCTCGGCGAAGAAAAAAAATCTAGCTCATTGATTGGTCAGGAACGAAAACGGAAATCCATTCCCTTCAGCTGGGTTGTTTGTCTGCTACAAACAAAGGTCCACAAGACATTTGTTTAACTCTTCTCCTCGGCTTTCTCCAGTAAAAGGATTTCTCGGGTTCACGTGGTTGTCTTTGTTGTTATTTTCTACCCAAAATGCACTACAGTAAACATCACTTTCTTTTCTGGGACTACGTGTTGCTATGGTTACACAAACGCCGAGGGGCACTTTCCGCCTTTTGGTCTGCTGGATAGTCCGTTTGCACTCACATTGCAAGTGAAGTGCACCAGGGTTCACTTGCAAGTGAACCGAGACCCCCAGTTTTTAAGTGGACCAGAGTTCACTTGTTTGGTGCACACTAGAGTTTAATTGCGCATTCAGACTGCACCAAACGAACCGTACTATCCACGGAAGTGAACCAGAGTTCCTTTGGTCTGGACCAGACAGTGGCAGTCTGAATGTGCCCAGTAAACATCCAGGGAACAGAACAGACATTGAGATGTTGACATCCTACAAGTACCTGGGTGTTCATTTGAACAATAAACTAGACTGGTCACACAATACCGACGCACTCTACAAGAAGGGACAGCGCAGGCTGCTCCTACTGAGGAGGCTCAGGTCTTTTGGTGTACAAGGGGTGCTCCTGAAGACATGCTACTGTTCGGTGGTGGCATCAGCCATCACTTTTGGAATGGTCTGCTGGGGCAGTGGCATCACAGCAGCCGATAGGAAGAGACTGAACAAACTGATCAAGAAAGGTAGCTCTGTCCTGGGGCAGCACCTTCACCCAATGGAGGAGATAGGAGAGAGAAGGATGGTGGCTAAGCTGTCATCTCTGCTGGAGTCTGAGTCCCACCCTATGCAGGACATACTGAACGCACTGAGGAGCTCATTTAGCAGTAGGCTACATCATCCTAGGTGCGCGACCGAGAGGTTTCGCAGGTCCTTCCTACCTACGGCTGTCAGACTTTATAACCTAAGCAGGGCTGCTCGCAGAGATGGCAAAAAAATGTGACAACCTAATAGTATAGAATGCAAAAGACGCAACAGACTTACACAAAATGGACCCCTCCAATATACTACTAGGACAATATCAGTCGCTACGGAGGGTGACAATATGCATGGGTACATATTCATACTATGTGGGGTAACTAAATAGACAGTTATGCTGTTTATTCCATCTAGCTACAATGCTCTGCACTGTGTATATATATTTACGTATATATTTATGTGTACATATGTATATTCACTGCTCTTATTTCCTTATCTCTAAATTATTGCTCTGAGTGTTGCTATCCCTGTGCTGTTGCAGTCCTGGAATTTCCCCATTGTGGGACTAATAAAGGCTTATCTTATCTTATCTTACCTTATCTTATCTTATCTTTTCTTATAGCAGCCATTTCTTTTAACAGTCATCAGTATAAATAAAAACTGAAAAAACAAACAATGAAGATAAGATCAGAATCAGAATCAGAATCAGAATCAGGTTTATTGCCATTGTTCATGTAGTACACAAACTAGGAAGATAATATAAGATAAGCCTTTATTAGTCCTACAGTGGGGAAATTCCAGGATTGCAGTAGCAAAGGGATAGCATCACTCAGAGCAATAGTAAATAAGATAAGATAATAAGATAAGAACTGGTTAGCCAAAGCAGTAAATAAATATACATATTCTGTTGGCTGCGGTGATGCCGCTGCCCCAGCAGACCACTCCAAACGTGATGGCTGATGCCTCCAACAAATCGTAGAAGGTCTTCAGGAGTGCCGCTTGTACTCCAAAAGACCTGAGTCTCCCCAGGAGGAACAACCTACGCTGCCCCTTGTAGGCCGTGTTGAGTGACCAGTTTATTGTTCAGGTGAACACCCAGGTACTTATAAGTTGTCACCATCTCAATGTCTGTTCCCTGGATGTTTACCAGTGCTGTGGGGGGGATTGTCCTCACCTGCAGCAGTCCACCACCACTTCCTTGTTTTTTCTCGCATTATTGAACAAAACATCAGAATATTTTAACTACATTGAACAAAATATCTGATCATTTGTTTATATGGCAATTATCCACAAAGTGTGCAGCTTTTGTCACTGCAGTGCATTTTTCTGGGCTTCTGGAAGAATATTTCAAGAGTCTCTTGATATGGGAAGTCTGACATATCTGGCCCATTTATTGAGATTTGCATGCAGGCTGCAAGGTGTTCTGGGTCAAAACCTGTCATCCGGTGATGACCGGACTTTTGCTGCTTGTTGGGGCTAGGGCATGCAGCCCTTGGGCTTTTTTCTACACTTGGACCCAGAGCAGGAGAGCTACTTTGGCTGCTATTAGCAGGTGAGCTACTGTTGCAACCTTCATCATCCTGGGTGCATTTAAAAAAATGCAGATTTTTTTTTCTGCTTTTCAGTTGGCTGATGCAACATGCTTTCCTACGCACTCTCTCTGTTGGTGCGAGTGTGTTCACCTGTATGTGCGCACCAGGGTTTGACATTAACTTTTTTGCTCACCAGCCACTGTGGCTAGTGATTTTCCAAAGTTACTAGCCACTCAGCCTTTCTACTAGCCACAATTTTGTGGTTGTAAAATTATGTTTAATATAATCGAATTTGACTATCGCATGCTAAAATTTACTTGAACTAAATTTACAAGCTTTTAAAATGTAAATGACCCTTATACTACATACATAAGAAATAGGAATAGAAACACTGCCTAATTATTTATGAACAGCAGTAAAGACTGTAAAACAGTAGAGAGAACTATTTGCAATGTGAGAGTGAAGTACAGGTAGATTTGGGGTCCGTCCCAATTCTCATTTGTTTCCCTTTCCCTACCCCGTCGCCCTTTAGGGCTTAAAATGACCCATAATCAACTGGGACACTCCTTCAGGCTGTGTTATGTCAGTATTTGCTGATGGATTTAACTTAAATGGACACTACCTGTTTTCATCAGAAAAAAAGAAGAGAAAGATTAGAAAACTGATGAGAAAAAAAGTCTCATCTTAAGGAGAAAGATGTCTCAAATTTACATGAACAATTTTAATCAGTAGAAAAAGTCAGAAATTTACTGGAAAGAAAGCTGTAAATTCACAGGGAAAAATTTGGATGCCTTGGCGGACATATTTTGACCCGTGGGCCATGTTTAATACCCCTGGACCAGCCCATTAAAAATACAGTGGTGTGAAAAAGTGTTTGCCCCTTCCTGATTTCTCATTTTTTTGTATGTTTGTCACACTTAAGTGTTTCAGATCACCAAACAAATTTAAATAGTAGACAAAGATAACACAAGTAAACACAAAATGCAGTTTTTAAATGAAAGTGTTTATTATTAAGGGTAAAAAAAATCCAAACCTGCATGGCCCTGTGTAAAATTGTAATTAACCCCCACCTGTTAAAACATAAATTAACTGTGGTTTATCACATCTTTGGAAAGCTGAGTTCAATTTCTCTAGCCACACTCAGGCCTGATTACCTCCACTCCTGTTCTCAATCAAGAAATCACTTAAATAGGACCTGCCTGACAAAGTGAAGTAGATCAAAAGATCCTCAAAAGCTAGACATCATGCTGCAATCCAAAGAAATTCAGGAACAAATGAGAAACAGAGTAATTGAGATCTGTCAGTCTGGAAAAGGTTATAAAGCCATTTCTAAATCTTTGGGACTCCAGGGAACCACAGTGAGAGCTATTATCCACAAATGGTGAAAACATGGAACAGTGGTGAACCTTCCCAGGAGTGGCAAAATTACCCCAAGAGTGCGGCAACAACTCATCCACGAGGTCACAAAAGACCCCACAACAATATCCAAAGAACTGCAGGCCTCACTTGCCTCAGTTAAGGTCAGTGTTCATGACTACACCAGAAGAAAGAGACTGGGCAAAAATGGCCCGCATGACAGAGTTCCAAGACGAAAACCACTGCTGAGCAAAAAGAACATAAAGGCTCATCTCAGTTTTGCCAGAAAACATCTTGATGATCCCCGAGACTTTTGGGAAAATACTCTGTGGACTGACGAGACAAAAGTTGAACTTTTAGGAAGGTGTGTGTTCCATTACATCTGGCATAAAAGTAACACAGCATTTCAGAAAAGGAACATCATACCAACAGTAAAATATGGTGGTGGTAGTGGGATGGTCTGGGGCTGTTTTGCTGCTTCAGGACCTGGAAGACTTGCTGTGGTAAATGGAACCCTGAATTTTGCTGTCTACCAAAAAATGCTGAAGGAGAGTGTCCGGCCATCTGTTCGTGACCTCAAGCTGAAGCACACTTGGGTTCTGCAGCAGGACAATGATTGAAAACAAACCAGCAAGTTCACCTCTGAATGGCTTAAGAAAAACAAAATGAAGACTTTGGAGTGGCCTAATCAAAGTCCTGACCTGAATCTGATTGAAATGCTGTGTCATGACCTTAAAAAGGCAGTTCATGCTTGAAAACCCTCCAATGTGGCTGAATTACAACAATTCTGCAAAGATGAGTGAGCCAAAATTGCTCCGCAGTGCTGTAAAAGACTCATCGCCTGTTATCACAAACGCTTGATTGCAGTTGTTGCTGCTAATGTAATGTAATGTACTTTATTTATATAGCCCTTTAAAACAACCCGTAGGTGACCAAAGTGCTTTACAGAAAATAAACAGCATTATGCTAAGGGTGGCCCAACCAGTTATTAGGTTTAGGGGGCAATCACTTTTTCACACAGGGCCATGTAGGTTTTGGATTTTATTTTCCCTTAATAATAAACACCTTCATTCAAAAGCTGCATTTTGTGTTTACTTGTGTTATCTTCGTCTAATATTTAAATTTGTTTGATGATCTGAAACATTTAAGTGTGACAAAAAAATGAGAAATCAGGAAGGGGGCAAACACTTTTTTCACACCACTGTATTTAGAAGGTAAAGGGCTAACCACACCAAGCATGATAATGATTATAAAATTATAGTTTTAAAAATCATTCTACCTTTCATCAATTAACAATATCACTCAAACAGCAGAGCCAGACATGAGCTGCACACTCGACACTGGATTCAACCCCACCACATATACGTATGTTTGTCCTGCTGCAGGATGAGGCTGTTTATGCTGCTGCTACGATCATTAATCTTGAAGGAATTTTTTAAAACCAGATCAGTACTTTGGACAGAGAAAAAAAGAAGAAGTAAAGCAAAAAGAGTGTGGAGTTATTCACCTGATTTTTCTCCCAGCTCCAGACTTTGGACTTCCACAGGTAGTGAGCGCACAGCACAAAGCCGAATCACATTGCAAATAATTAATAATAGGATAATAAGAATAAGAATAAAGCTAAGAATAATAATTTCAGCTTGGATGCATAGAGCTGTTTCTTAGGGTTAAATACAGTCTAAATACAGTCTATAATCATTATATATATCATGTATATAATCCAAATACAGTCTATAATCATTTCTCCTCCTCCACCTATTGCTCACTCATATCCTAATAAATGTCCCCAGCGTCTGTCATTTATTTCAGCCCTGCTGTCAAAACAGGTGACAGTGATGGTCGGATGTGTCTTGATTGGCTGAAAGTGTTTTTATCGTTAATAAGATCGGGAGTTGTACTTTCCTAGTCTCACATTGCTGAGGTTTATTATTAAAATCGTCATTTGAACAAACTACACACAGCCAAAATGGCGAGTGGGAGTGGCTGTCTTACCAGCCACCGCTGAAATCTACCTGCCATTGGCGGGTTGGCGAGTATTAATGTCAAGCCCTGGTGTGCACGTGTCTCTGTATGTGCGCGCACGTCATGTCTGTGTGTGTACGAGCACGCGTCTACGCGCAGCGGAGTTCCACCCCGCTGCATGACAGAGCGCAGAGGAGAAGAGCCAGAAATGAGTTGCTATTGTGTAAACAAGATAAATAACATAAGGATGTTTAGTTTGTTTAAAAAAAAGACAAGGTAAAGACTTGTTCTATAGTGAATGCATCTTAAAATTACTTCTATTGTGATCTGGCACTATATAGAAAAATAAAATTAAATAAAATTAACAATCTAAGGGGGGTGCCCTGCCCCCTCAGTATAATGGTAGGAGAAACACTGGACCTTAATCACAACAGCCAATCACAGGCTGCTTATTTGTTGGCGGCTGAAACTGTGCTCTGTGATTGGCTGTTGGGACTCATTGGAGAGAACCTTAGGCTCTGAGGGAAGTGGTATTCACTCGGTCAAAAGTTAAATTCAACTTTATTTTTATAGTGTGGAGGATACCAATAAGGGTCACCAGTGTGGAGGCAAGGATCAAATAAGTGCAGGCGGACACGGCGAACTGAAGGTTAAAAGGGTGCTTTATTCATCCTCCATCACGAGGCTCACCCAGCGCTGTGGCAGCGCGCTGGAGTGAGCCCTGCGTCTCTAAGTCAGCAACAAGAACAAGAGTCATCAAAGAGAGAGAGCTCTAGTGAGGCATATACAGTCAGCTTATATACTCAGCCACAGACAATGCATGCATGGCATATTAGCATCACAGTAAGCAGGAATGCATGGGACATTTACATGAGAGTCACACATATCAATAGCAGGATTACTGGCGCCGGAATCGATCTCTGCTCTGGAGCTGTAGAACAAAAGAGGCTGCAAGGCACAATCTACATATTGATATCAGTCCATACATCCCATTGTTCTGTTACTTGCTCAAGTTAAGCGCTCTGCCTGTCCCGTAGGTTGTGGTGGGTCACCACACCGCTCCCCCCCAGAGGGCTCAGCAGGGGGTCGAGGCATTGATCGGCCGGCTTTGGAAGCGAGCTGCAGGAAAAGCTCTGTGCAGGAGGAGGTGGAGGGGGGGTGGGGGTAGCAAGTGCCGGCCCGGGACAGCGAAGTTGTCCGGGCCGTGCAAAAATTGCATGTGGATCCGCGATGTTGAGGGGCTTTGCCGTTAAACGTGGTGGAGATCCACCACGGCTGTGAGAAGAAAAAAAAAAATTGTCTCTGACTCCTCTCGCGGCTCAGTCCTGCGAGGATGCGTAGCGGCTGTGAAAAAAAAACAGAGGCTGGAGCTATGTGAGGGACTTGGCGGGTTAACTTTAGGTGCGACGCAGCCCTAAAGCCATCGGGGACAGCAGACGGCTGAATTTACATTGTGCGCCGTGGCTGAGACCCATACAAAGTCCTGTGTGCGGGCTGCGTGTCTGCTTCAGGTGCGTGGGCAGTCCTGAAGGTTCCGAGGGTGGCGATTGGCCGTGTTCTCGGGCATGTGCAGAGGCGGAGGACGATGGCAGTCTGTGGAGCCGGATGGTCCCTGGTGCGTGGCGCGCTGTCCTCGTAACCCACCAGTGTGCGTGCGGGGATTCGGTGCGTGGATGGTCCGCTGTCGAGAGGTGAGTCAGGGTCAGGGTCAGGGAGCTTGCTGGAAATCAGCGTCGTCGGCGCCGAAGGTCTTCCCTGTTCGGACTGTTGCTGTCGTTTGCTCGTGCCGGGTCATGGTGCGTTCTGGTCCACGCGCTGCGTTCTCCGTCCGGCCCTGGAGGTCGCCGTCGTGGAGAGAGGACGAGGTGCATGTGTGGATGCGGAGGATGTGAGCGATCCTCTGTCTCTGTAATCCACAGTGCGGTGAGAGGGAGCAGACGTTCTTTGTCCCTCGACAGGTCCCAGCGTGGAGGTCCCAGATCTCAGGCGAGGGTCGCACCATGACGCTTTCTGCAGCTTTCCCGGTCATGGATGATCTCCGGGGAGTTCGCCTGGTGTTGGTTCTGCGTTGCGGTCTCCCGTGTGGCAGAAGGGAGGGCAGTCCATTCGCATCAGGCAGCTGCGTTTGTTCGTCGTTGGGGTTTTCGCCTGGTGTTCTTTTCTTCGGGGTCACCAGTGTGGAGGATACGAATAAGGGTCACCAGTGTGGAGGTAAGGATCAAATAAGTGCAGGCGGACACGGCGAACTGAAGGTTAAAAGGGTGCTTTATTCATCCTCCATCACGAGGCTCACTCCAGCGCACTGTCACAGCGCTGGGTGAGCCTCCCAGCGCTGATTAACCCCCTTTGGAGGGACGACACAGTTCCTCGCAGGTTTATTTTGCAAGGAGCTAGTAACAGGCAAAGAGGCAGGATTTTTAATGACGAGCCGTGTGTTCCCATGTGTTGCATTCTTATCTTGTGCTTTCTTGACCTTCTTATTGCTCAAATCAAAGTTCTTGATGCCCGTCAGCTGGCCCACTTTTCTTTTCGGTGTAGCACCAAGGTCCCTACTCGTCCCCCTTCCTCTTCCTCTCCCCCTCCCTCCACCATAGGCATTTGGAGTGTGTCCTTTACTGTTACCTAGCGTGTCCTTTACCTCCGGAGACATGTTTGGATGTGTGGAAGTCTGGAGGCACCGAAATTGACAAGGGAAGACCTATAGCCTAGGGTCGCGGTCGCGCTGCTGGTCTTGGTGCTCAATTCCGATTTTTTGCTGGGATCTGATTTTTTTTGTGTGGCTGTTCACATTATGGTTCGTTCACATTATGGCCGTTCACATTATGTGCTTTATTCATCCTCTATCACGAGGCTCACTCCAGCGCGCTGTCACAGCGCTGGGTGAGCCTCGTGATGGAGGATGAATAAAGCACCCTTTTAACCTTCAGTTCGCCGTGTCCGCCTGCACTTATTTGATCCTTGCCTCCACACTGGTGACCCTTATTCGTATCCTCCACAATAGCACCATTTCACAATAACAGTCATCTCATAGCATTTTCAACTAACAACAGTCATTTTATTGCACTTTCAACTGTAGGGGAAAACCCCACAATTGCAGAAAGGCCCCAGCAATCAGGCGATCCCCTGTGATCAAGCACCTGGCAATGGTGAAGAGGAAAAACTCCCTTTTAGCAAGAAGAAACCTCCAGCAGAATCAGGCTCAGGGAGGGGCAGTCATCTGCTGCGACTGGCTGGGGTGTGAGGGGATAGAGAAGAAGAAGAAAAGAACAGATATGTAGAGAGCAAACAGCACGATGGGGATGACCAGCAAAAATATTTCATTGAGAGTGAAGAAACGAGTGAAGCCCAGTGTATTGTTGGAGGTCACCCGGCTGTCTAAACCTATTAGCAGCATAACTAAGAGAGGGTTCAGGGTCACCTGATCCAACCCTAACTATAGGCTATGTCAAAAAGGAAGGTTTAACCCTGTTCTTAACCTTTTAACTGTGGCGCCTGGGGAAATGGAAGGCCTCTAGTGGTCAAGAGTGGTAAAAAATTTTTGTCAATAAAATAGTTCAGATTTCCAAGGCTATAACTTGAAAGTTATAAGAGATAATGGTTTATTGTCAATTAGAAAGATGTAGAATATGATCCAAAGTTTCAGATAGGAATAAATTTACTCATCCAGTTTGCATAATGTCGTGACAGCTATATAAATTACATAACTCAGTCAAAAGTGTCATGCCTCGCCACTCATCAGCAGCGCCAGCTGCGCGCACACCTGCTCCTCGTCAGCGGCGAGGTATTTAATCCACTCTGCCCTGGGCTTCGGCCTGAAGCCGTCTCTCAACTTCGGCATTGTTTGCTACTACGGTACTCAAACCAGCTAGCAAGATTATCTGGGTAAGCTCCCCTTACCTCTTTCCTCCAGCCTTTTTCCCTGTGCACAGGTGGACTCTCCCGGCGGCGGACTTCCTCATCTCGCCGCTGTCTCTACACTGCTGCCACAGGCACTGCAGGTCGCTGTCTCCCGGGCTTCGCCCTTGTCAACGCCAGCCACCTGTCGTAACCAAGTAAGCCAGTATAACCATCATTATCCTTTGTATTGGTGTGGTGCCCGTTACCCTTCTTCCTCTGCTTCCTCCCATAGGGTTGTCCGGCTGTACGGTCTCCTGCCCCCGTGCCTGACGCAGACGCCACCACCAATACATTCTTATTCCACAGACACGCAGCCACACATCCCTGTTTGTCAATAAAGCTGTTAAATCCATCCTGAGCCTGCGTGTGTGTCTCCTGAGCCGTGCATTATGTCAGTACGGCTTCAGCAGAGCGGCTCGGCAGACAGCGGGCTCGCACGCCGTCTTTCCACCCTCGAGGCTCGGGTGGATTTAATAGCCCATCAACAACAGGTGATACTAAACCAATTGACTATTATTACTAACCAATTAGACCGCTTGGACCCCCAGCAGCCGTTCCCCTCGGCTCGTCCGGGTGGCGCAGCTCCCGCTGCTCCGGCAGCTGTCCAGCTTACTCCGGGTGCGCCAGCATGGCTCACACCAATCCCCACTCCTGCTCGCTTTAGCGGTAAGCTTGGTGGAGCTCGGGGTTTTATCATGCAGTGTGAGTCCGTGTTCCTTCGCGTTCCTGGAGACTTTCCCTCAGACCACAGCAGGATTGGCTATATTGGCAATCTCCTGGAGGGTCGTGCGCTTACCTGGGCTTACGCCATCATGGCGAAGTCCAGCTATGCCACCCTCACCTATGGCCAATTCGTGCGACAATTTCTGGAAGTGTTCGATCTTTTGCGTTTGGACAGTGTCCAGGTCGACCGCCTTCTCGGCCTCCAACAGGGGAGCCGATCAGCGGCCGAATACGCAATCGACTTCCGGGTTACCGTGGAGGAAGTTGGCTGGGAAGAGCGTGCGCTCTGCGGCATCTTCCTCTGCAGCCTAAGTTCTGGTCTGAGAGATGAGCTGGCCGGCCGGGATATCCCGGAGACGCTGGCGGAGCTGATTTCCCTACCCATCAGCTTGGATAACAGACTGCGTGAGCGCGCCTCAGAGCAGAAGCAGTCTTCTCGCTCGCGGGGCGCCTCTGTGCGCTTGTCCCAAGCTCGCCACCTGGCGTTGCCGTCGCCGGAGGTCTCCGAGGAGTCGGAGCCGATGGTGACGGGCCGGACAAAGCTCCCCCAGGTGGAGAAACAACGCCGCCGTGATCTGGGCCTTTGCATGTATTGCGGGGGTAGCCAGCACACAGTGGAGCATTGTCCGGAGAAACCAAACGAGGAGGTCCGCGAGTCACTGTAGGGGGCCTCGCGGATGCTAATCGGTTAAATCTCCTCACACATTTGACGCTGCCCATCCGCTTCTGTCACAACCTCACAGGGCACCTCACACATGCACTGGTGGATTCAGGCGCGGAGGGTAGCTTTATTTCACAGAGCCTGGCAACCCGATTGGGCATCCGTTGTCACCCCCTCGACCCTCCTCTCGCCCTGGTTAATCTCTCCCGAGTCCCACTGGGAAAGGTGACCCACCGGACATCTCCCATTTCGGTGATCATCTCAGGAAACCACCGGGAGGATATCTCCTTCTACGTCCTGCCCACCTCAGTCTCTCCTGTTATTCTCGGATACCCCTGGCTCCGTCTCCACAACCCCGCCTTGGACTGGAAGACCGGAAAAGTGTCAGCTTGGAGTACCTTCTGTATGGGCATCTGTCTCCAATCCGCTGCCTGCGCCCCGTCCTCGCCTCCCACAGCCAAGGACACCGCGCCTCCGGATCTCACCCTTGTGCCCTCAGAGTTCCACGACCTGGGTGCAGTCTTCAGCAAGTCCAAGGCGATGTCTCTGCCTCCTCACCGGCCCTACGACTGTGCCATCAACCTCCGTCAGGGGGCGCCCCTACCCTCAGGACGCCTCTATAGCCTGTCAGCGCCAGAGAAGGAGGCCATGAACACCTACTTGAAGGAGTCGCTCAGCGCTGGTATTATCCGACCATCTTCTTCACCAGTAGGCGCAGGGTTCTTCTTCATGGGAAAGAAGGACGGCTCCCTTCATCCTTGCATTGATTTTCGAGCTCTCAATGACATCACGGAGAAGGACCGGTACACCCTGCCCCTCATGGATACCGCCTTCCACTCCCTCCAGGGGGTGACCTGGTTTACCAAGCTGGATCTCCGCAGCGCTTACCACCTCGTCCGGATCTGGGAGAGAGATGAGTGGAAGACAGCCTTCCGCACCCCTAACAGTCATTTTGAATATCTAGTGATGCCGTTTGGGTTGACCAACGCTCCAGCCGTCTTCCAGCGCCTCATTAATGACGTCCTCTGGGATTTCATCGGCCTGTTTGTGTTCGTCTACCTGGACGACATCCTCATCTTCTCCAGGTCCAGAGATGAGCACCGGGTCCACGTGAGGTGGGTCCTGCAGAGGCTGTTGGAGAATCGCCTATATGTCAAGGCGGAGAAGTGTGAATTCTACGCCAAAACAACTTCCTTCCTGGGGTTCGTCATCTCCCATGACCAGGTGCTCCCGGACCCAGCGAAGATTAAAGCGGTGGTGGATTGGCCCACACCTACCTCTAGGAAACAGGTTCAGCAGTTCGTCGGGTTCGCCAATTTCTACCGCCGCTTTGTCCCAAACTTTGGAGCCATCGTCGGGCCTCTGACCCGCCTCACCTCCCCTAAGACCCCGTTCCGGTGGACTGAAGAGGCCGCAACGGCCTTCCAGGCGCTGAAGACGGAGTTTTCCTCCTCCTGGGTCCTCAACCAGGTCGATCTCGCGCTGCAGTGCATTGTGGAGGTGGACGCTTTGGACATGGCGGTGGGGGCGGTGCTGTCCCAGCGGTCTCCAGCCGATGGAGTCAAGCGACCCTGCGCCTTCTTCTCTCGACGCCTGTCCCCGGCGGAGCGAAATTATGACGTGGGGGACAGAGAGCTTCTGGCCATCAAGCTTGTGCTTCAGGAGTGGCGTCATTGGCTGGAGGGGGCTGCCTTGCCTTTCGTGGTCCTAACTGACCACAAGAACTTGGAATACCTAAGATCTGCCAAGCGTCTGAACGCCCGCCAGGCGCGCTGGTCCCTGTTTTTCGCAAGGTTTAAATTTCACATCACCTACAGGCCTGGCTCCAAGAACGGCCTGCCCGACGCCCTCTCCAGGCAATTTGCCCCGGAGGCCACGGAAGACGCTGTTCACACCATCCTGCCCAGGTCGTGCGTCGTGGGGGCCATTTCCTGGGACATAGAGGATAAGATCCGGAGGGCGCAGGAGTCGGAACCGGACCCTGGCGGCGGACCGGAGGGGAGGCTCTTCGTGCCATCTGTCGTCCGGGGGGACGTTATTCACTGGCTCCACACCTCTAAGCTCACCTGCCATCCTGGAGCTTCACGGATGATCGACCTCCTCCAGCGACCTTTTTGGTGGCCAGGTCTGCGGAAGGACGCCGCCCGTTACGCCCGGGCCTGCCCCGTCTGCACCACCAGTAAGTCAGGTAATGCTCCCCCTGCGGGCCTGCTCCAGCCCCTGCCCGTCCCTGGCAGGCCCTGGTCACACATCACCCTAGACTTCGTCACCGGGCTTCCTGTCTCCAACAACTTCGACACAGTTCTGACCATCGTAGACCGTTTTTCTAAGGCCGCCCACTTTGTGCCCCTACGTGGACTCCCCTCAGCCTTGGAGACGGCGGACCTCCTCATCCAACACGTGGTCAGACTGCACGGAATACCGGTCGACGTGGTCTGCGATCGTGGCCCCCAGTTCTCTTCGGACGTCTGGAGGTCTTTTTGCAACGCCCTGGGAGCTAAAGTAAGCCTCACCTCCGGCCATCACCCCCAGTCTAATGGGCAGTGTGAACGGACCAATCAGGAGCTGGAGGCTGCGCTCCGCTGCGTTACCACATCCAAGCCCTCGTCCTGGAGTTCTCACCTCGCCTGGGTGGAGTACGCCCACAACACCTCTCGCTCGTCTGCCATCGTGATGTCTCCCTTTAAGGCATCCCTGGGTTATGATCCACCTCTATTCCCCACGCAGGAGAGCGAGTTGGCCGTCCCCTCTGTCCAGGCGCACTTTAGGCGGTGTCGCTCCCTTTGGACTACGGCGCGCAATGCGCTTTTACGCACGGCAGAGCGCAATAAATCCACGGCGGACCGGCACAGGAGACCTGCCCCGGCCTACCAGGTGGGACAACAAGTCTGGGTATCCACACAGGACGTCAATCTAAAGGGTGAGAGGAGGAAGCTGGCCCAACGATTCATCGGCCCATTTCCCATAACTAGGATTATCGACCCGGTGGCTGTACGTGTGGCTATTCCCTCCTCCCTCCGCATCCATCCCACCTTCCACGTCTCCAGAGTCAAACCGGTGGTCTCTGACCCCCTCTGCCCTCCACCTGCAGCGCACCCCGCTCCCCGGATGATTGGTGGCCATCCGGCCTGGACTGTCTCTGAGATCTTGGACGCCCGGCGCCGAGGTCGCGGGTTGCAGTACCTGGTGGACTGGGAGGGCTATGGACCCGAGTGGAGACAATGGGTGCCTTCCTCGCTGGTGTTGGACCGGTCCCCCTCAAGGTCGGGCTCCTGAACGACCAGGAACATCCCAGCCCCCCCCCCCCCCACCTAGGGTGGGAGGAAGGGAGGCAGGACCGGAGGGGAAGAAGCAAAGGGAAGGACAACACCAACAGACCAATGTAGGGTAACAGGGCAAAAAAAAAAAAAAAAACTCAAATACAGTACTCTACATCGCACCAAAAAAGAGAAAAAAGAAAAACCAGGGCACAGATGGGGAGAATACAGAACACGGGAACAGATAACCCACCAAAAGAATGACAAAAAACGGATAAAGCAATTACAGAGTGTGGATAACAGAACAAACACTACTCCATAATGCAAACAAAACTAAGAACAGAACAAGAGTGATAAAAAACGCTGAGTACGGGTAATGAAGAGGGAGAAAAAAAACCCACAATACACAGCACCATATATATATATATATCAACACGCACAGTCACCTAAAGGAGTGAAAGTGACTGGGACAACGGACAACTACAGAGCATGGTAAGATGGAAAACAAAACACATAACTCTATAATGCACAGACAAAGCTAAAAACAAGGCACAAAAAGGAAAATGCTGAGTACGGGAAATGGAAAACACACAGCACTATGAATATATATCCACCAACAGGACAAAAATAATGGGAATAACATGCACCGGTAAATAAAAAGCTAACAGAATACCCGGCGCCAAATACAAAGAGGGACACCTAGGAGAATAACGGTGACAGGGTAAAAGAACAACAATAAGGTAAAAAGCTGAGTATGGTTAAGGGGAAAACACAATACACAGCGCGAAATCTACAGGAGGTCCCCTAGAGGGAAAATGGGGACAGGTTCACAAGATAATGAGGTAAGATGCCGAGTACGGTTGATAAGGAGAGAACACAATACACGGCGGCAAATATACGGGGGGCCACCTAGGGAAACACTGGTGACAGGTACATAAGAACAATGGGATAAGATGCTGAGTACGGTTAATACGGGAAAAAAAAACAATACACAGCACTATGAATATATATTTACCAAAAGGACAAAATATTTCACCCGAGTGACCATAACAAAAATAAGCGGCACCCGAGGAATATGACAGGAAGAGTCCAAAATGGCCGAGGTGGCTCCGGAGGTCTGCCCGCCCATTGTCCAGTTGGCGAACCGGGGAAAGGGAAATGTTCGGACGGCGAACTCCGGACCCAGATCCCAGGAACCCAGTCCACCGGCAGCCGAACCAGGCCACCCAGAGGCAAACACAGATCATCGGGGGGAACCAGATCACCGAACCGAAAGTCTTGCGGGTCGGGTCGTCGACCCGCATCACTCAACCACCAGGACCGTTGAGACGGACGAAGGGTCAAAACGGGTCCCGGTGGAAGAGGCTCAGGGGAGAGCCGATGACGAGGGCGACGAGCGTCAGGCCGCAGGGAAGCAGCCACCTCCTCACCGGACCTGGACAACACTGGGGCAGCACCCACGTCGGACCCCGATCGGGCCTTAGGCGAACCCACGTCGGACACCGCTGGAGCAGCACCCACGTCGGACCCCGATTGGGTCTCGGGCAAACCCACGTTGGACGCCGCTGGAGCAGCACCCACGTTGGACCCCGATTGGGTCTCGGGCGAACCCACGTTGGACACCGCACCAGAACCGACCTCCAACGTTGAACCTGGACCCTCCAGCACCACGAGGAACAGCAACTCCTCGCCGGTGACCCTGGGAGAAGGCTCAGAAGAGAAAACAGAACCGGGATCAGGATCACCGGCAGCGCCAGAACCCGGCGAGACGAGCCCAGACGCAGCGGGCGGCTGCACCCGGCTCATCTCCCCTAGAGACAGGCTGAAGTGCTCAAAGATATAAAGGGAGAAAAGAAAGGAGAGCACTCGCCTGATCTCGGGTTCTGATGCCGTCCAGGACTGCGAAGATCCAGGATCTGTCGTCAGGAGGTCGTTGTCAGGCTCCCATCCAGCCGCGTCGGGCCCCGCAGCCAGCACGATGGTTAGCGCAGCTTGAGGCTCCTCCAGCTCCGGTAACCCCGCCGACGATCCACTCGGCGTGAAGCCAGAAGAATCTCGTCCCGCTGGACCAAACCGCTCCTCCGTGGAGACCCGGGGACGCTCAGTCGTCGGCGCAGACTCCACGTAGCAGTCAGTCCCCCTCCTCCGTCCGCAACGTAGCTGCGGAACCACAGGCCCTCTCCTTATCCCACCACGTTGACCCGGAGCCGGGGATCGCTCGGCGGAGAGAGACACAGAGGATGCAGGATTAGGAACACAGGTTACAGCAGGTGGAGGGAGTTCAGGGAGCTGCGAACCCTGAACTCCTCCTCCAGGAATGTGACAAAGCAAATCATTAAGCAGATGTGAAAAAACTATGACTTGTCTGCCTCCTGGAGGTTGAATTTCGCCTGCTGTGGTGGATACCGCTTCTTCCTCTCCCCGCCCGGCGATAACGGAGGACCCCCTGGGGAACTGTCTGAGGGTCGCTCGCGTAGTCTCCATCGGAGAGCTCACCAGGCTGGGATTCCAGGCACACACAGCAGTCAGGAAGCACGTCGAGGAGGAGGGGGAAACAGCCGGGGTGAGCCAGCCCAAATGTCCAGGAATGACAGCGGGGGAACGAGGCTCAGGGAACGAGGCTGTGAAATCTCCACACTGACGAGACGAGGAGGTGACAGCTGCGTGGGGGGAACGGTCCTGGCGGCAGCTCAGAACTGGATCCGGACGAGGTTCGTGCAGAGGTGACTCGGCGATGTGATGACGGCTATTCCCAGGGGACGAAGCGAGGGGGGAACCCAGGAATCGCCGCTCCTGATCGGAGATCGAGGCGAGGAAGGCGTCGAGCACGGGAAAGCTTCGTAGCCCTGGAGTCCTCTCCACCAATCTCACTGCCGCCGCCACATGCCTGAAGATGGTGACAGGACACACAGTGGAGCTCGCGACAGCCACTCGGCCCCAGACGTAACTGCTGTCAGCTGCGGCTCCTTGAAGGGAATCCCGAGTGACGTGGCGCAGGTCGGGGGAAGCCCTCTGGTTGGCGCGAACTCCCGGACTGGAATGGCAGCAGGAACGGGATCCCAAAGCGGGGGGCAACGTCATCCACTTCGGCTTCCTGCCGGGATTTCCATCCAACCCGCGGAGCTTCTCTCGCTGTGTACCTGTGGCGTCTATCCTGGCACTGTCCTCGAGATGGAACACAGAATGAGGGTAACAGTCCAGGAGTTCCTCAGCACGGCCCGGATGCCAGCGTCTCGCGTTGGAGGCGTCGTGCAGGGTGAAGAGCGTCCCGTCGACAGCCCCCGAGATGGACCTCAGCTCGTCGCCCTGGCGCCGGGAGTGACTCCTGGGAAATGGCATGCTAGCAGCGCTGACACCTGGACAGAAAGGTACAATTCCACAGCGACTCACGGCCGCCGGTAACTCGTCGGGCTGCGACATACTGTCACGCGCGGCTCTACGGAGCCACGCAATAAGAGCCAAGGGCGAGCCAGTGAGTCGTGATGTTTTCTTAAAGGTGAGGGATGAGGTATGAGGAGAGCACAGATACTCGTACAGAGGTACACTCACAGGTTGCACAGCGCAGGAGCAGGGAGCTCGTACCGGACATAGGGGTAACAAGGCGTACATACTCACAGCGGGTTACAATCACAGGAATGCTGTAAGGGGAGTAGAGGCTGACACCAGACGAAGGGGCTTCAGCCTAGCAGTGCTTATGTCACAGCCCCGAGTCATCGAGGCTGCTCCTATTTATTCTCATTGGCAGCGCCCCAGCTAATGAGGACTAATTGGCCCCAGCCGTCCGTAATGCTGCCAGCTGGGAGCCTGCTGAGACGCTGCTCAATGAGAAGCAGGGATGAAGGAAAACATGGGCTGAGCGCTGAGACGGCATCTCATCCCATGGTGACAGCTGGTTCCAAAGGAGAGGAGCCTGATAGCTGAATGCACTGCCTCCCATTGTACTTTTGGAGATTCTATGTATAACAAGTAATCCTGCATTCTGGGAGCATAGTGCTCTGTTAGGATGATAGGGTAGTATCAGATCTTTTAAATAAAAAGGGGCCTGATTATTTAGAGCTTCGTAAGTGAGGAAACGGATTTCAAACTTAATTCTAAATTCCATGGGAAGCCAATGAAGGGAGGCCAAAACCGGAAAGATGTGATCTCTCCTTCTAGTACCTGCTAAAACTCTTGCTGCAGCATTTTGGATCAGCTGAAGACTTTTTAAAGATGTTTTAGGACAGCCTGATAGTAAAGAGTTACAATAATCTAATCTAGAGCAAACAAAAACATGGATTAGTTTCTCTGCATCACTCTGAGACAAGATGCTCCTAATCTTGGCAATATTATGCAAATGATAGAAGGCAGTCTTAGAAACAAGTTTAATATGTGAATTAAAAAATAATATGTGAATTAAAGAACTGATCTTGATCAAAAATAACTCCAGTGTTCCTCACAGAACTAATAATAGAAAGAGTAACCCCATCTGAACTAAGAGTTTGATTTGGAAAGGTTAATGCATCATCAAAAAGTTTTGGGAAACATTATTTTAAGGTCCCTTCCATGGATCACCTACTTATTGTGGAGGAGGAATGTGAGTTCCCTAATGATCCCAGGAGTCATATGGATCCACTTTCCAATTCAGTTCAACTTTATTTAGTATATAGCGCCATTTCACAACAACAGTCATCTCATAGCACTTTCAAACTGTAGGGAAAAACTCCACAACTGCAGAAAGGCTCCAGCAATCAGGTGATCCCCTGTGAGCAAGCACTTGGTGACAGTAGAGAAGGAAAAACTCCCTTTTAGCAGGAAGAAACCGCCAGCAGAGCCAGGCTTAGAGGAGGGGCAATCATCTGCTGTGACTGACTGGGGTGTAAGGGGATAGAGAAGAAGAAGAAAGAACAGACACAAACAGGCACAAACAGCATAATGGGGACTCAATCTATGGGAGAGAACAAACAGATGTTAATGACCAGCAAAAATATTACATTGAGAGTGAAGAAAGGAATAAAGACCAGTGCATCAAGGGAGGTCCCCCGGCTGCCTAAATCTATTAGGTTTATTATTATTAGGGAGCGTTCAGGGTCACCTGATCCCACCCTAACTATAGGCTATGTCAAGAAGGAAGGTTTTAACCCTATTCTTAAAACCAGCGATCGAGTCTGACTCCTGAATCCAGGTTGGAAGCTGGTTCCAAAGGAGAGGAATCTGATAACTGAAAGTTCTGCCTCCCATTGTACTTCTAGAGATTCTAGGTATTACAAGTAATCCTGCATTTTGGGAGCGTCGTGCTCTGTTAGGATGATAAGGTACTGTCAGATCTTTTAAATAACAAGGAGCCTGATCATTTAGAGCTTTGTGAGGAGAAGGCTTTTAAACTTAATTCTAAATTCTATCGGAAGACAATGAACCGGGGCCAGAACCGGAAAGATATGATCTCTCTTTCTAGCACCTATTAAAACTCTAGCTGCAGCACTTTGGATCAACTGAAGACTTTTTAGAGACATTTAAGACAGTTTGATAATAAAAATTTACAATAATCTAATCTAGAGCTAACAAAATCACGGATTAGTTTCTCAGCATCAATCTGAGACAAGATGTTCCTAATCTTGGTAATATTACTCAAATGATAAACTTGTTTCTAAGACTGCTTTTTAATATGTGAATTAAAGAACAAATCTTGATCAAAACTATCTCCATAGTTCCTCACAGAACTGTTAGGTGATAGAGTAACCCCATCCAAACTCAGAGTCTGATTTGGGAAAGTATTTCTAAGTTTTTTTGGGTCAACTAGAATGACTTCAGTCTTATCTGAATTTAATAGCAAGAAATTACAAGTCATCCATGCTCCGATTTCCTTGAGACATGCCTCTAATTTAGTTAATTGATTGCTGTCATCTGCCTTCATTGACAAATATAATTGTGTGTCATCTGCAGAACAGTGGAAATTTATGAACTGTTTTCTAATAATATTATCTAATGGAAGCATATACTATAAACTAAAAAGAATAGTACCTAACACAGAGCCCTGTGGAACTCTATGACTGAGCTTTGAATTTGAAGAAGACTCATTATTGAGGTGAACAAACTGGAACCATTATCAGAAGTTATAAGATCGTTAGTGACCTCCACTAAAGCTGTTTCAGAACTGATGAATTCTAAATCCTGACTGAAACTCTTCAAATAAACCATTTTCCTGCAAGTAGTTGGTTTAGTTAGTTTAGTTTATTTTCTTTGTGTGCATCCATCAAAAATTAAAACAAGGTAAATAACGTCATCTTACAAAACTAAATATCAAACTTTCAAAGTACAAAAAAAACATTTCAAAGGACAACAAGAAAAGGGTGTAGACTGAAGCAAAGCTTATTTATGCCTATCCCTTTTGCTTATTACAGTGATAACAGCAAAACATAAAAAATGAAGAAGTCATCAATATGGAAATTTATGTAAATAAAGTGAAACTTTATGAATTAAGCAGATTTAAATTTCTCTATTAAATTGTGCTTTAACGTCCTCCTGAACATAACAAGTGTGGTACATGTTTTCAAAGCATCTGCACAACAGTTCCATAATTTCACCCCAACAAAAGAGAAACTGTGTCTTTTTGCATTTGTTCTTATCCTTGGCTTTTCAAATATACAAAGTTAGCAGACTGTTATTTATTTTATACATAATTTTTAAAATTGTGAAGTCCACTAATTCCTTAAATTTCAATAAATTCAATTTTATAAATAGATGATTTGTTGGTTCTCTGAAATATTCTCCACTTACAATCTGTATTGCTTTTTTTTTTTGTAGAAGAAATACTGGGTCAGTGACTGTCATATAGATGTTCCCCATACTACAACACCATGTCACATATGAAACTATGAGAGCGCAGTATAATATGTAGAGTGATTCTTTATTTTAAAAAAATGTTTAGCTTTATTTAATATTGCAACAGACTTTGATATTTTAGTTATAATATATATATATATATATATATATATATAACATGTGGTTTCCAATTTAATTTGGCATCTATTATTATACCTAAAAATTTAGTATCCCATACCCTCTCAATTTCTACGTCATTAGTCACACATTTTTTATTTCAATTCACTTATCAATTCCCAAATATTATAAATTTAAGTCTTATTTAAGTTTAATGATAACTTGTTGTCAAACTATTTCTGTATATCTTTAAGTTCCATTTCAACAGAATCCAAGAGTTGATCAAGACTTTCTCCACTATTGAACACAGTTGTGTCATCAGCAAACAAAATACACTGGGAGTTCTCAAAGACTTCACACAGATTGTCCACATATACATGACCCTTAAAAGCTGTGAATTTATGTTATTAAATTGAACATATTGATATCGATCGTTTAAGTAATTGGTTAACCACTTATGCACAATCCCTCTGATACCACACTTTTCTAGTTTTTATAATAACAAATTATGGTCAGTGGTGTCAAATGCATTTTGTAAGTCTAGAAATATCCCATTTGCATGTTCTTTTCTTTCTATACAATCAGTTATTCTTTCTTTGAATTCCATGACCAAGTGTTCAAATAATTGTGTAGCAACAACTCTTTCTAAGATTTTTGAAATTAAAGGCAGATTAGAGATTGGTCTGTAGTTAAGTAAAACTCTTGGATCCAGCGTTGGGTTTTTACAGTAAGTAACAGTATAATTATAGCAGTTTTGAAAGTCTGTGGCACGTGGCTTAATTTTAATGAAGAATTAATTATTTGAATAATAGAGCTACCAATAAATGGGAAGACTTCTCTGAGTGTGTATGGTGCAGAACTGCGACATGCCCCCTAGTGGTCATCATCATCATCATAGCAGTCTGTCGTGGATGACAAGTTTCTGTCACAGCTCACTCTCGCCCATCTCCAGCTCCAGCTGTGAACACACCTGCATCTCATCAAGCCCGGGCTATTTAGCCCGCTCTGCCCTGCGCTTCAGCCTGGAGTTGTCTGCTCATCTGAGATTGTGCTTCCCACACTCGCCTTCTCCTCGACGCTCCTAAGACCCTCAACCATCGCTTCCCACGTAAGCCATCATCCTATCACTCACCTTTTCTCCAGTCCTTCTCCCCTGTGTACAGGTGGATTCCTTGGCGGCGGAACCTCTCCTCGTCAGCGTCTCTCTCTCTCACCCGCTGCGCCGAGCGCGCATTGGAGCGCTGTCCTCCAGGCAGGAGACCTGCGGCTCACCACCGGAAACATCTGCAAGTAAGCCACAGTCCGAGTATTAATTCACTGGGCTTGGCTCGGCGACTAATCTCTCCTCTCCTCTGCCCTAGGGTTGTCTGGCCGTACGGCGCACTGCTCTGCCCTCGGTGCATCCTGTCCTCCAGCAGCACATCAACTCCCGCACTCACACATCCACACACACTCACTATTTAATAAACCTTTGTTGCAATTGACTCGAGCCTGTGTGCGTGTTCCCTGGGTCTAAACTCATGTCAGTACGACTCCAGCAGCGCGACCCAGCGGACAGCGGGCTCGCACACCGGCTAACCAACCTAGAGGCTCGAGTCAATCAGATAATACATCAGCAACAGGTGATATTGAATCAGCTCACCGTTCTCACCCGCCGGATGGATCGTCTGGATCCCCCGCATGCATTTCCTCCGGGTCCTCAGGGCGGCCTAGCTTCCGCCACTCCTCCGGCTGACCAGGCTAACCGGGGGGCACCGGCCCGGCTCACTCCAATCCCCACGCCCACGCGCTTCGGCGGCAAGCTCGGTGAGGCGCGTGGGTTCATTCTCCAATGTGAGTCGGTGTTCCAACGTGTCCCCAGGGACTTCCCGACGGATCACAGCCGAGTTGGTTACATCGCCAACCTCCTAGAAGGGCAAGCGTTAGCTTGGGCCTACGCCGTCATGGCGCGACCCAGCTATGCTAACCTAACTTATGTCCAGTTCGTCCGAGACTTTAACGAGGTGTTTGACCATTCGGACCGTGATAATGTGCTAACAACCCGGTTGCTAAATCTTTATGTTAAAGCGGAGAAGTGTGAATTCTACGCTGACAAGACCTCCTTCCTGGAGTTTATCATCTCCCATAATCAGATCATCCCCGACCCTGCTAAGGTCAAGGCGGTTGTCGAGTGGCCCACCCCCTCATCCAGGAAGCAGGTCCAGCAGTTCCTCGGCTTCGCCAATTTTTACCGGCGCTTCGTCCCGAACTTCGGCGCCATCGCTTCTCCCCTGACCCACCTCACCTCCCCCAAGGTGCCTTTTCTGTGAACTGAGGATGCCGAGGCTGCTTTCGCAGCACTGAAGATGGAGTTCTCCTCCTCCCGGGTCCTGGCCCAGGTGGACCCTGCCCTGCAGTGCCTTGTGGAAGTGGATGCCTCTGATATGGGGTTGGGGGCGGTGTTATCTCAGCGCTCACCGGTGGACGGGGTGATCCGCCCCTGCGCCTTCTTCTCCCGGCGCCTGTTGGCTGCGGAGAGGAACTACGACGTGGGCGACAGAGACCTCCTGGCAGTCAAGCTCGCTCTCCAGGAGTGGCGTCACTGGCTCGAGGGGGCGGCTCAGCCCTTCGTGGTCTGGACCGACCACAAGAACCTGGAGTACCTGAGAGCGGCCAATCGTCTGAACACCCGCCAGGCGCGCTGGTCTCTCTTCTTTGGCCGCTTCAGGTTCACTATCACCTATCGCCCAGGCTCGAAGAACGATAAGGCGGACGTTCTGTCCAGGCAATTTGCCCTTGAAGCCGCCGAGGACCGGGATCATACCATCCTTCCAGCCTTGTGCGTCGTGGGCGACGTCTCCTGGTCCATCAGGGACAAGGTCTGGAGGGCACAGGCAACTGAACCCGACCCGGGTGGCGGACCAGCGGGTAAGCTGTTTGTTCCTTCCTCAGTTCGGAGTGACGTCATCCACTGGGCTCACACCACCAAGCTCGCCTGCCACCCTGGGATCTCCCGCCTGATTGAGCTCCTTCAGAGGTCCTTTTGGTGGCCAGGCCTCTGGGGCGACGTTGCCAATTATGTCCGCGCTTGCCCCCAGTGCGCGACTGGGAAGATGTCTTCCTCTCCCCCAGCCGGTCTTCTCCACCCTCTGCCGACCCCCAGCAGACCCTGGTCCCATGTGGCCTTGGACTTCGTTACCAGTCTCCCGTCGTCCAACTCCTTCACCACCATCCTGACGATCGTGGACAGATTTTCCAAGACCGCCCACTTTGTGCCGCTCCATGGTCTTCCTACTGCTCAGGAGACGGCGGACCTATTGGTCCAACACGTCGTGAGGCCGCATGGGATCCCAGTGGACATTGTCTCTGACCGGGGTCCACAGTTTGTGTCCAGAGTCTGGTCGTGTTTCTGCAAAGCCCTGGGGGCCACGGTGAGTTTGTCCTCCGGCCACCACCCCCAGTCCAACGGGCAGTGCGAGCGGACGAACCAGGAATTGGAGGCCGCTCTGCGCTGCGTCACCTCCTCCAATCCTTCCTCCTGGAGCGCACATCTGCCCTGGGTTGAATATGCGCATAGCGCCACTTTGTCATCGGCGATCGGGATGTCCCCCTTCCAAGCTTCACTTGGGTATGACCCCCCGTTGTTCCCTGAAGAGGAGGTGGAGGTGGCGGTGCCTTCCATCCTGGCCCATCTCAGGCGTTGTCGGTGCATATGGACAATGGTGCGCCGTGCGCTTTTACGCACGGCTGAGCGCAACACCAGGGCGGCTAATCGCCACAGGAGGGCCGCTCTGCGCTATCAGGTGGGTCAGCAAGTCTGGCTGTCTATGCAGGATATCAACCTGAAGGCCGAGAAGAAGAAGCTGGCTCGACGCTTCATTGGCCCCTACCCAATCACAAAAATCGTCAACCCGGTGGCTGTGTGTCTGGCTCTCCCGCCCTCCCTCCGCGTCTGCCAGACGTTCCATGTTTCCCGTGTTAAGCCTGTGGTGTCTCACCCTCTCTGTCCTCCTCCTAGGGCTCCTCCCCCCCCCCCGTGATCATCGACGGCAACCCAGCGTGGAGGGTCTCTTCCATCTTGGACTCCCGCCGCCGAGGTCGCGGGCTGCAATACCTGGTGGATTGGGAGGGGTATGGCCCCGAATGGAAGTCCTGGGTGCGTCCATCATTTGTGCTGGACAAACGCCTCATCTCAGAGTTCCATCTGGCGCACCCAGGTAAGCCAGCGCCGGGAGGCGCTTCTCGTGGGGGGAGTACTGTCACAGCTCACTCTCGCCCATCTCCAGCTCCAGCTGTGAACACACCTGCGTCTCATCAAGCCCGGGCTATTTAGCTCGCTCTGCCCTGCGCTTCAGCCTGGAGTCGTCTGCTCATCTGAGATTGTGCTTCCCACACTCGCCTTCTCCTTGACGCTCCTAAGACCCTCAATCATCGCTTCCCACGTAAGCCATCATCCTATCACTCACCTTTTCTCCAGTCCTTCTCCCCTGTGCACAGGTGGATTCCTTGGCGGCGGAACCTCTCCTCGTCAGCGTCTCTCTCTCTCACCCACTGCGCCGAGCGCGCATTGGAGTGCTGTCCTCCAGGCAGGAGACCTGCGGCTCACCACCGGAAACATCTGCAAGTAAGCCACAGTCCGAGTATTAATTCACCGGGCTTGGCTCGGCGACTAATCTCTCCTCTGCTCTGCCCTAGGGTTGTCTGGCCGTACGGCGCACTGCTCTGCCCTTGGTGCATCCTGTCCTCCAGCAGCACATCAACTCCCGCACTCACACATCCACACACACTCACTATTTAATAAACCTTTGTTGCAATTGACTCGAGCCTGTGTGTGTGTTCCCTGGGTCTAAACTCATGTCAGTTTCATTTAGGTCTGATCAGATTCCTCCACACAGCTCTGTCCTCAGCCTTCCGCTGCCAGGAACTCCTGTCTATATCCAACTTCTTCAAGTTTCTTTTTACAGTGTCTTTAAATCTGAGCCTTGGTCTACCCTGATTGCGTTTGCCCTCGCATAACTGTGAGTAGAGTAACTGCCGAGGGAGACGCTGGTGGTCCATCCTCTCAACATGTCTGAGTCATCTCAGGTTCATCTGTGTTAGCATGTCCTCTATTGATAGTAGACCAACGCGTTTCAACACTTCTATGTTGGTTATCTTGTCTTTCCACGAGATGTTCATTATGGCTTGAAGGTGTCTCATCATGTACGTGTGGAGTTTCTTTACCTGCACTCTGTAGACAGTCCAAGTTTCAGCACCGTACAATAGAGTAGCCAGTACTGTCGCCCTGTACACTTTGCATTTCACACAGATAGACACATGTCGATTGCCCCACAGTCTCTCCCTCAAGTTTCCAAACACAGTGCTCGCTTTTCCCATTCTGAGAGATAGTTCATCCTCCAGCCTAGCATTCTCTGAAACAGTACTCCCTAGATACTTGAAAGTCTTGCACTTGACTAGTGGCTCTGTACCAATGCTGATCTCTTCTGGTAGTGATGTTGATAATTGGAACTTTGGTGGTTGATAAAGGCACTCTGTCTTCTTGATATTGATTTTGAGGCTGAATTGACTAGCTGCTCTTGCAAATTTCTCCACTAAAGATTGCATATCTTCCACACTGTGTGCAACTAGAGCACTGTCGTCGGCAAAGAAAATTTCTCTTACTACCTTTATCGATGTCTTACTCTTGGCTTTAAATTGTGCCACACTGAACAAGTCTGCTTCTTTCCTTGTTTGAATGTATACTCCTTCTGAAGTGTCTTTGAAGGCCACCTCAAGCATGGCTGCCAGATATAGCGAGAAGAGTGTAGACGCCAGCACATACCCTTGTTTCACTCCGTTGCTTACTGAAAAGTCTTTAGCTACTTGAACCACTCATTGCCACGTTTGCTTGCATACCTGTATGGAGTGCCTCGATCAGGCTGACCAACTTCTCTGTACAGCCATATTTCTTGAGTACCTGCCAAAGTCCTTGTCACGAAACCATATCGAAGGCTTTACTGAAGTCTATGAAGAATAAATAAAGTGGCATGTTCTGTTCGATGCACTTTTCTTGAACCAGTTTCAAGCAGAAAATCATGTCCATTGTGCTTCTTCCACTTCTAAAACCACACTGGGTTTCCGTTAGTACATTCTGCAAGATGTGTTCATTGAGTCTGTTCAGTAGTACACGTGAGAGAGTCTTACCAACAATGGCTAGTAGTGATATACCTCGGTAATTTCCACAATCGTTCCTGTCACCTTTCTTGAACAACGGCACAATACTTGCATCCTTCCAGTCTTGAGGTACTTTCTGGGCATCCCATATCTCTTGGATGAGCTTGTGTAGGCAGTTGGTCAGCTGAACACCACCAAATTTCCACACTTCTGCTGGAATTCCATCCCTTCCTGGAACTTTACCATCCTGTGTTGTCCTGATAGCTGCCATTAGTTCATCAAAATTTGGTGGTTCATCCAGACTTGATACAGTTGGTCACTGCACTAGAGCTTCTTTAGCCTCTTCAGTGAGATCTCCAGGATTGTTTAGTAGTTGGTCAAAGTGGTCTGCAAATCTGTCCAGGATCTTGTCTTTCTCCTGCAAAAGCGTTTCACCATCCATAGCCTTTAGTTGGATCAAGCCTCTTGGTTTAGGGCCGTAGATTTCTCTCAAACCTGTGAAGAATGTTTTCATGTCCTTTCTGTCTGCTGCAGTTTGAAGTTCCTCCGCTTTTTCATCCCACCAGTTGGACTTCATCTCTCTGGTGTACTTCTGTAGCTCACTCTGAGCCTTTGAGTATTTCTTCTTCTTCGACCTTGTGTTACACTGTAGGTTTTCCTGCCTAGCTGTATTCCTTGCTTCTAGTAGTTTCTTCAGGTGTTCATCATGCTCATCAAACCAATCTTGATGTTTCCTCTCAGGGTAGCCTAATACATCACTCGCAGTCTGATACACTGTATCCTTCAGTGTTGCCCATTTCTCTTCTATGCCATTCTCTGAGTTGTTGCTGTCCCAGTTTTTCAAGTTTTCATTCATTTCCTGTGTAAGTTCTTCCTGCTTCTTTTGGCCTTTCAGTGTGCTAGTGTTTAGCTTCCGTGGTCGCTTCGCACCTGTCCTGCAGTGCTGTTTTCGTCTCAAAATCCTTAATCTAGATCTCAGCATAACATGATCAGTACCACAGTCGGTGCCTCTCATTGCTCTGGTGTCCAATCCATCCCTTATGTCTCTCTGCCTGACTATGATGTAATCTAATAAGTGCCAGTGCTTGGATCTTGGGTGCATCCATGTCTTCTTGTGTGTGTCCTTGTGCTTAAATAGAGTGTTGGTTATCACAAGGTTGTACTCTGAACATAGTGCAAGTCAAAGTTCTCCATTAGTATTGCTCTTGCCTACGCCATGACTGCCTAGCACTCCTTTCCATTTCTCAGTGTGCGTACCAACTCTGGCATTAAAATCTCCAATGAGTATCAGCCTGTCATCAGTCGGAACACGCCTGGGCTCACGTAAATCACCGCAGAACTCTTCCTTCACCTCCTCTGTGCTGGTCATTGTTGGGGCATATACACTGATGAGTGTGGCATACATCTTCTGCTGTAGTGGGAGTCTCATAGTCATTATCCTGTCGTTGATTGGCACCGGCTCCTCATCAAGCATTGCTGCTATCTCCTTTCTAACTGCAAAGCCCACTCCCGCTTCTCTCCTTTCTTGAGTTTATCTCCCACTTCAAAAGAAGATGTACCCATGGTCTTCCAAGCTGTCATATCCAGGCAATCTTGTTTCACTAAGTGCAGCTATGTCTACATTGTGCCTGTTCATTTCCAGGGCCACAAGCACAGTCTGTCTTTCTGGGCGCTATGATGTTGTTCTGTCCAGCAGAGTGCATACATTCCATTCTGCTACACACAAGGCTGTTGTTTTCCTCTTCTTTTGTCTTCCTGCTCCTAGCTTACTTTTCGCTGCCTGTCGGAGTGTGAACAGATCAGCCCGGCCCTTGTAAACCCGGGCGATGTCCGAGCCGGTATCAGTTGCTTTCTGATTGACCATTTCATGAAACTGCTTGCAAAGTATTTGAGTACTGCTAGCTTTTGCTGGTCTAGCAGCACATTCTTGGCAGATAAAGGTATTATCAGTGGAAAGGACAAGCCAAGACAAACTGACTCCAGTATATGTTGCAGTGACTGACCAAACGATAGGTTTGTTTATCTCTGCTCTTTGTGTAGTGCATGTCACGATGCACCCACTGGCACAGTCCACCACAGACCTTGCTTATCTGCTAGGATGTCCAGTCTCACCCCGTGTAACTGGGAGTGGTCCACCACAGACCTGTGGCAGATATTGTTTTTAGTTCTGCGAGGATGCCCTATTTCATCCTCCACACCCTCGGAAGGGCGGGGATGCCGGTTGAGTTGCCGACGGCCCGACCCATGAGACAGGTAGTACCGGTTTTCATGGTTATCCAGTAGCAAGCAAGCCAGTGACAAGAGTGGTAAATATTTTTTGTCAATAAAATAGTTCAGATTTCCAAGGCTATAACTTGAAAGTGGTAAGAGATAATGGATTTCTGTCAATTAGAAAGATGTAAAATATGATCCAAAGTTTCAGATAGGAATAAATTTATGCATCTAATTTGCATATTGTTGTAGCACCTCTTTAAATTCCATAACTCAGTCAAAACTGGACTTTGGACGTATTTACACAAAAAATGGTTGAGTCTTTTGACACCATTTTTTGGACAGAGAGGTACCTCATCGTCTTATCTTCAAAGTATATGAAGAAGAAATCAGTACATTTAAAAAAAAACAACAGAAATTTCTCACTTACTTTTGACAAAGTCACAGTGAGAAGGCTGCCGCAGTGCCACGCTCTGCTACTAGGGGCACGCAAATTCTCACACTCAAAGGGTTAAATAACCTTGTAGGAACAGGGCCTAATAGACAAGTTGATGGCTTGGATGAGGAAATTATTTTATCTAACTCTAAAAGGCCAGTTGGAGTAAACTCATCCAAATGAATGTCAGTTGAAGGAGTTTTTTTTTTTTTTTTTTTTGTTTTTTTTTTTTTTGGTTACTTATTTGTACCCGTAGGTAGACTTGGTTTGCAGTCTGGTGACAAGCCACTGGCTGCTGGTCGCTGCGTGCGCGAGCGCCCTAAACCTACATGTTTTTGGTGTGCGGGAGGAAACCGGAGAAATCCCGGAGTAAACCCGCGCAACACGGGGAGAACATGCAAACTCCACACAGCTCACTGTTGGTCGGGGGCTGGGATCGAACCCACGATCTCATGATCCCCGCGATCCCCCGGCCGAGGGTAAAACTGTGCTGTCACAGTGCTAAACCACTGCGCCACCGTGCAGCCCACGGAGTTGTAGTTGTTACTGTATTTAAGTTAACGGTGGGAAGGATCCGACTGATTTTATCTCTGATAGATGAAATTTTATTATTGAGGAAGTTAATAAAGTCCTGACTAGTTAGCTCTAAGGGAATGTTAGGGTTGACAGAGTCCTGACTCTTTGTCAGCCTGACTACAGTGCTGAAAAGAAATCTGGGATTATTCTTGTTCTCTTCTATTAATGCAGAATAACAAATTCTTCTAGCTTTCCTAAGAAATTTTTTTAGAAATTAGAAGTTGATTTCTCCAAGCTAGATAGATTTCATCTAATTTAGTGGAGCGCCATTTTCTTTCTTAATTGACGAGTCTTCTGTTTAAGCTAGGAGTTTCTGTACTGAACCAAGGAGTCAGAAATCTCTGATGAGACCTTTTCTTTTTTTAAAGGGGCCACCATGTTTAGAGTGTGATGCAGAGAGGCTATAATACTGTCTACCACGCTATCAATACAGAAGGAGTAAAATCTTCATAATTTATGTATCTCCATTGTCTTGACACATGGCATTGAGGAAACAATCTGCTTAAATTTGGTAACGGCATCATCTGAGAGACATCTACTGAAGAAATATTTTTCTTTAGGAGCCAAATAGTCAGAAATAGTAAAATCAAAAGTTCACAGATAGTGGTCTGACAGTACAGGGTTATGAGGAGACACTACCAGATTTTCTATTTCTATGCCATATGTCAGTACAAGGTTCAAAGTGTGGTGGAGATAATGGGTAGAACTTCCTACTTTCTGAGAAAACCCCATTGAGTCTAATATGGAATTAAATGGCATATTAAAGCTATCACTGTCTACATCTACATGTATATTTAAGTCCCCTATAATTTTTTAAAATTTTAGTTATTTTTTTATTACTATAATTATTCTAGCCAATTTGCTGAAATGCCCAATACTGAGGACCAGGCCCTCAAAGAAATTATAACAGGTTTTTTGCTTTATATTAACTTGTAATTTGGAATGGTAAATTGTAGCCTGCCTGGAAGACAGGTGGTGGGCTCACCACCTGCAGGGTGAGTCATGGTGCTTATAGGAGCTGGATCGGTCTGGGCTGCTCTGTTTGGACTGCTGCCCATGTGACCCAGACCCCTGGATAAGTGGTAGAAGATGGATGGATGGATGGATGGATGGATATTTCAAGGTAAAAATCTTACATAGTGCTGCTTTAGTCAGCAGGTGGTTGGCTGGAATTGTCATGACATTTCACTTTCCGAGGTAACATACCAAGAAAAAAAAATGGAAAAAAGTAAACAATCAAGAAATAAAAAGATAAAATAAAAATAGAAAAACTGGAAAAAGTATCAATAATGAAAACTGAAAATATATTTTTTTTAAAAAACGAGAAAGCATATTCTTGCAAGGAATAAAGTACAAGTAATCGTTGCAAAATTCAGATGGCCTTAAATGCAAATGCTTCTAAAAGGAGCCCCACCCATGTGGAAATGACACCTACTGTATACATGGATTAGACTATTGGGATTAAAATGAGATACTAAATAAAGTAACTAAATAAGAAAGAAACTAAATAAGATCAATTAAAACAATCTAGTTTTAGACGAGGCTGACTTAAGTAGCTGCACCAAGACCTAGTATAATAAAGGTTAGACTGTGGGTTATATTAATCATATATCCCATAACCTACATATGTATAAGCATATTAGAATGTTTGGTGATTACATACACTACCGTTCAAAAGTTTGGGGTCACCCAGACAATTATTTTGTGTTTTCCATGAAAAGTCACACTTATTTACCACCATGAGTTGTAAAATGAATAGAAAATATAGTCAAGACATTGACAAGGTTAGAAATAATGATTTGTATTTGAAATAATAATTTTTTTCTTCAAACTTTGCTTTCGTCAAAGAATCCTCCATTTGCAGCAATTACAGCATTGCAGACCTAACATGATTGCACAAGGGTTTTCTAATCATCCATTAGCCTTCTGACGCAATGGGCAAACACATTGTACCATTAGAACACTGGAGTGATAGTTGCTGGAAATGGGCCTCTATACACCTATCTAGATATTGCACCAAAAATCAGACATTTGCAGCTAGAATAGTCATTTACCACATTAGCAATGTATAGAGTGTATTTCTGATTAGTTTAAAGTTATCTTCATTGAAAAAAAGTGCTTTTCTTTCAAAAATAAGGACATTTCTAAGTGACCCCAAACTTTTGAACGGTAGTGTATGTGCAACAACCTCACGCCTCAGAACAGGACAAGAGGTCTCAACCGCCAGCGAAGATCAAAGAGCATCCGAGGTGCAGCGGTGGAGACCAGATCGATTGCCCTGACTTCCCAGGGCCAGGTGGAAGAGACAGAGGACAATGGAGGAGATCGATCGCCCTGACCACCCAGGGTCAGGTGGAGGAGTCAGAAGACAAAGGAGGGGGGATTAAGCTAATGCGGGATGTCAGCTTTGATATGCAATGTCTTTTGTTATGTGTAGGTATAAGTATGTAGGTCTGAATGTGTTCGATCTCTTACTCTGCTTCTGCACTGAGATGAGACTTGTTAGAGCTGATAATAAACTTTGGTTTAAAAATCACATCGCCTCGTTATTCCAAGCTCTTCTACACTGGTGACCCTGATGCGAGGATGGAACAGAGGCGTTCTCCCGCGATTGACTCATCAGAGGCGACCCAGGCAAACGCCGGCGCCCATGCAGACAGGGGAACAGATGGACGACGTTCCCCCACGGCAGAAGCTACAGAGAGGGCTCAACCGAGCACCAGCCCCGCCGCGAGAGCTGAAGAAAGGCGCTCTCACCCGGCGGACACATCAGGGACGGCCCACACAAGCGCCGTCACCGTCAAGCTGCCGGACTTCTGGCAAGAAGACCCGAGCTCGTGGTTCCAGCAAGCTGAGGCTCAGTTTGCACTGGCTGGCATAACGGCAGACGACACCAAATTTTATCACATCGTCGCCAAACTCAATGCTGCCACTTCGAGATGTGCGCGGAGCATAATCCAGCGGCCGCCTGCCCAGGACAAATATAGAGAACTGAAGGTGACCATCGTCGAGAATTTCATCCCCTCAGCCGAGGAGAGAGCGGAGAGGATCCTGGCGATCTACGGCCACAGAGGATGCAGACCCAAGGCCCTCATGGAGGACATGCTGCAGCTCAAGGAAGAGGACAACGACAACTTCCTCTTCCAACATATCTTCCTCAGTACTCTGCCACCACACATGAGAGGGACGCTTGTCAACATGCGGTGCAGCACCCAGCAAGACTTCCGCGCGCTGGCCCGCGAAGCGCAGCGACTCGTCAACGCCTGCAGCGAACAGATGGCCACAGCAGCATCCGCAGATCTCAGCGCTGATGCCCAGAGCAACGGGGAACCACAGACAACTGAGCAGAGCCCGCCCACCATGGCGGCGACACGACCAAGACGCAACAGGCGGAGCGACATCTGTTATTACCACCACCGTTTCGCTGAGAAGGCTTACAAATGCGTTCCCCCCTGCAAGTTCAAGAGTTCGGGAAACGCCAAAGCCGAGAACCGTTAACGGCTGCGGTTCTCGGCGAAAAAAATAAGCTTCTCTATGTGACCGACGGACACACCGGCAGACAGTTCCTGATTGACACCGGAGCTCAACTGAGTTTTATCACCCCTTCCCACGCAGACCGGGCCATGGGTCCCCGGGGCAATGGGGCGATGGCAGCCAACGGCTCCATCATTGACACTTACGGTGAAAGGAGCCTGCCTCTTTGTATTCATGGCCGCAACTATAGATGGACATTTATTGTAGCGGCGGTGAGTTTTAACTTGTTGGGCACTGATTTTTTGTGTGCACATGGGCTGTTAGTCGATCTAGCAAATAGACGCTTGGTTAATGCACTGTCATTTTCTTCTATCCCCTGCTCAGCTCGAGTTTCTCCACCACCCATGCAGGCCAACGTCACAACAGCAGGAGGTAAGTTTGACCAACTCCTCACCCAATTTCCAGCACTCACAGTTCCCAAATTCTCAGCAACAGTAGCTAAGCACGGGGTTGAACACTTCATTCCCACAACGGGCCCACCCGTATTCGCCAAAGCTCGGCGCTTAGACGCAACCAAGCTCGCCATAGCACGGGACGAGTTTACCACCCTTGTAAAATTAGGCATTATCAGACGCTCGAAAAGCCCCTGGGCATCGCCACTACACATGGTCCCGAAAACCGACGGTTCTTGGAGACCGTGAGGCGATTACCACAGATTAAACAATGCGACAGCGCATGACCGCTACCCAATTCCTCACATCCAAGATTTTTCACTACATCTGGCGGGTGCGTGCATTTTTTCTAAAATAGACCTGGTCCGCGGCTATCACCAAGTCCCCGTTCGAGCGGAAGACATTCCTAAAACAGCTGTAATAACCCCCTTCAGTCTTTTTTAATTTTTGCGGATGCCGTTTGGCCTCAAAGGCGCTGCTCAAACCTTTCAGCGGATGATGGACGCGGTATTACGCGATCTCCCTTTCGTGTTCGTCTACCTCGACGATATGCTGGTAGCCAGCTCGTCGGAGGAAGAACACGAACAACACCTCACTATGGTTTTTCAGAGACTAGAAGAGCACGGGTTAATAATCAATCCAGCCAAATGCAAATTCGGCGTGTCACAAATTGATTTTTTTGGGACACAGAGTTTCACCGAAGGGGGCAGTCCCATTGCCAGACAAAGTTCGCGCAGTAAAAAATTTTCCACGACCACAAACGGTCAAATCACTGCAGGAATTTTTGGGAATGGTTCATTTTTACAACCGTTTCCTCCCCCGCGCAACTCAACTCATGCAGCCCCTGTATACCGCGCTCAGAAAACAAAAGCCTTCCAACGCGGTCGAATGGACCCCAGACCGCGAACGCGCCTTCGCGGAAGTAAAAAGTGCTCTAGCGAACGCCACATTGTTGGTTCACCCTGATCCCTCGGCCCGCATTGCGCTAACCACAGACGCTTCAGACTTGGCCATAGGGGCAGTTGTAGAACAACACGTTGGCGGAACCTGGCAACCTTTAGCATTTTTTAGCAAATCGTTAAACCAAACTGAGCGTAAATACAGCACTTTTGACAGGGAGCTGCTAGCGCTTCATTTATCCATCCGCCACTTCCAGTTCTGGTTAGAAGGGTGGCGTTTCACGGCTTTTGTAGACCACAAACCGCTCACCTTTGCGATGGCTAAGATTTCAGAACCATGGTCAGGCAGGCAACAAAGACAGCTAGCTGCAATTTCAGAGTTCACCACAGACATTCGACATGTGGCAGGCAAACTTAACGTGGTAGCAGACTGCCTCTCTCGCGCTGTGACATCGTCAGAGCACGAGGAGACAGATTATACTACCTCAGCCGCAGAACTCTTCGCCAACGCGGACATGTACGCGGCCCCAATTCACGTAGGGATAGATTACGCAGCCATGGCAGAGGAGCAAAGCAGGGACGCGGACGTGCGCGCACTCCTATCTGAACCAACAGGGTTAAGGCTGGAGGAAAGGGGTTTACGCGACGGTGTACCCCCCCTAATATGCGACATCTCAACCGGCCGACCTCGCCCGGTAGTCCCAGCTGCATGGCGCCGCCGTGTTTTCGACTCAATTCACTCCCTCGCGCACCCAGGTGTGCGCGCCTCAGTTAAAATGGTCGCTGAAAAGTTTGTGTGGCCCGGCCTGCGCAAAAATGTAAAGGAATGGGCAAAAACTTGCATGTCTTGTCAGCGCGCCAAAATACACAAGCACACAAAAGCCCCTCTAGAACCTTTTCCGATCCCAGCTAGAAGGTTCGACCACGTTCATGTCGACCTCGTGGGACCACTACCTTCCTCTCAAGGTTTCACACACCTGTTAACAACGATAGACCGTACTGTGCGCTGGCCTGAGGCGGTCCCTCTGGCGTCAACCACAGCGGCGGAAGTCGCTCGCGTTTTTTTGACAAACTGGGTGGCACGTTTCGGCGTCCCTTCGGACATCACGTCCGATAGGGGGCCTCAATTTGTCTCAGAGCTTTGGTCAGCTATGGCCAGCAGCTTAGGGGCGACAATTCACCGCACCACCGCTTATCACCCTCAGGCTAATGGGTTATGCGAGCGCTTTCACAGATCTTTAAAGGCCGCCCTCAGAGCCTCTCTAACGGATACAAATTGGGTAAATAAACTTCCCTGGGTTTTATTGGGGTTGCGTGCTGCGCCTAAAGAGGATCTAGACGCCTCCCCAGCAGAATTAGTTTTTGCACAACCTCTCAGACTCCCAGGTGAGTTTTTACCAGAGAACCCAGAGCCTGGGCATCTTCCAACCCTGAGGCCTTTAGGCAGCAACGGACCGGACACTCTCCCCGGACCGGCACATCACTCTTTTCCACGAGTTTTTGTCCCCCAAGCTTTAAAAAACACCGAATTCGTTTTTGTTAGGCATGAAGCTTTAAAATCAACCCTCCGTCCACCATACGATGGACCATTCAGAGTGCTGGAACCTGGTGATAAGCATTTTGTGCTTGATTTAGGGGACAGAAAAGAAACAGTCAGCATTGACAGACTTAAACCTGCTTTCTTGTTGAGAGACGAACCTGCACGGGTGGCGAGGGCACCTTGGCGGGGTAGACCCCCCAAGAAAAAAGACTCAACCCCCCTGCAGGGAACAAATAACCACTCTCCTCCCCAAGCTGCAGATTCCTTACAGGAAGGTCCCGCCAGGACGCCCAAGCGGACCCACAGCAGATTCGGGAGAAGATTAAAACCCAGACGGCACAGGGACTGATGCAAATTAACCAAAAGTTGTTTACTATTTTATCAGATTGTGCCGTGACAGTTTTAAGACTGATTTGTGATATTACTACGCTGTTATGGTTACCACTGAATTCTCTACAGGAGCATGGCTGCTGGAAAGTTTCTTCCTTGTCAAGAGGTTTAACAGTATAGTATGTCATAGAAATTATCTTAAACTGTGGACTTACTTTGATTGTCCTTTTCTTAGTCGTTTGGGGGGGGCTGTGGTTTATATTAATCATATATCCCATAACCTACATATGTATAAGCATATTAGAATGTTTGGTGATTACATATGTGCAACGACCTCACGCCTCAGAACAGGACAAGAGGTCTCAACCGCCAGCGAAGATCAAAGAGCATCCGAGGCGCAGCGGTGGAGACCAGATCGATCGCCCTGACTTCCCAGGGCCAGGTGGAAGAGACAGAGGACAATGGAGGAGATCGATCGCCCTGACCACCCAGGGTCAGGTGGAGGAGTCAGAAGACAAAGGAGGGGGGATTAAGCTAATGCGGGATGTCAGCTTTGATATGCAATGTCTTTTGTTATGTGTAGGTATAAGTATGTAGGTCTGAATGTGTTCGATCTCTTATTCTGCTTCTGCACTGAGATGAGACTTGTTAGAGGAGCGAAGCTGATAATAAACTTTGGTTTATAAATCACATCGCCTCGTTATTCCAAGCTCTTCTACAAGACTTAAATTTACATCATACAAGTCTAGTTAAAGAAAAATCCAGGCACAAAACTACAGAGTGAGAAAAAGGTCTCAGCAATGTGGAACGAGCCTGTATACTATCACTGGATGTGTATGTGCACGTATGGGCACTTATTCTGCTATAGAAGTTGCTGAAATCCTGAAGGAATTCTAGTACAGCGTCTTATTCATGCAGTCTCCAGGCAAAATGGCTGCAGCAGCAGTAGTAGCAGATTTAGCCAGGGAGGGCACTTTTTTTGGCACTGAAAGTTAACAACCCTTCCCACCCAAACACACAGTCACACACACCAATATGTACACACAATTCTTCCCAACTGAATCAGTAATAACACTGATTCAGTGACTTTTTTCAGTGCTTTGTCTTTTTATCTTGGCCTGGCTGTTTGCCTATGCATCGTCACTGGAGGGGCAAAACACATACCCGTTCTTCTTCCATATTCAGTAGGTGTAAGACATCAAAACATTTTCATCATTAAAATGCTTACCATTTGTGGCCTTTGTAGCACAAGAATATACAATAGATTTAAATCTCCCCATCCTCCCGGAGAGCAAAACAAAGAGTGCGATTAGTTCTTTATAGTAACGGAACGGCATCCCAAGGTTCTGCGCGGGGACCTACCTTTTGGGATCAATTATGTGGCCACAGGCTCTTTTTAAAAGAGCTGCACCTGATTAAAACTCTGCCGGTTTCCCAAGGTCCCTTTGTGTGGAGTGCTGAGGCCCTCGCCACAGCTATTTATTAGCATATTGTCTTTTAAAGGTCATTGTCTGTTTTGCATGGCCCCACTCTATCTAGAGTGGGTCGCTGTCAGAGTCACTTGCTATTGTTCTGCAGGATTTGCTGGATGAGTGAGAGAGAGAGGGGGAAAAAGCAAGATGCAGAAAAGTTGTTTGCTTTTCACTCCCATGGACATGAGTTGAGCTTATTGATACAGTGAAAGTGAAAAGAGCACATCTACTGTATACATTAGTGGTTCCATTGTGGACCATCATGGAATTCTGTTACACAGCCTATGGTATCTTTTTTCCAGCTATTCTTCCTTTCCCCTGTAATCACATCCTAAAGAAGTCTCCACCAGCCTGGTATGAGCTGTTTGTCTGAATCAGTTATCTTTACAAAAGAAGACAGCATGTTGAACATTGATAGACATCAAAGAAAAGCTGTAGAAAAGTCAGGCCAGCTAGCATGGCTCAGTGTGGCAGACGGTTGAGCATTGTGGGCTTCCTGCGAATGAAGCCGTGGAGATGGGGGGGGGGGGGGTAGAGAGGTGTATAAAGGGAGTGAGACCGAGGCCCTCACTGGGACAGCAAGCAGAAGAGACCTGCCTGTTTGCTTCAGATGTGGTAAATGCTGACTCCCCGTAGACTCCATTAGAGCTTCATCAGGCTTCTGTGTCAATGGTGGGTAGGGGAGTGGGAAAAGACTGGAAAGCAAAAAAGTTGGAGGAGGAGCAGGAGTTAGGAAGTGAAAGAAGATAAAGAAGACAGACAAGTGGAGAGTAAAGAAAACAGCTATATTAAGTCCAAGTGGTTGGACTGATGTCACTTTTAACAGCCTAGTATGTTTACAATATTTCTGTAACTTTCTTCATGCACACGAGTAGAATCCTTAACCGTAGCTGTTCATTTTTTCTTCTGTCACATGCAAAGTACCACTGTTTCTCATGTGTCATCATTCAAGGCAGTTAAGAACAAACTAAAGCCAAAAAGATGCTGTTAAATGGACATGTCTTTAGACCAACTGAGCTTGTAGTGTTAGAGGGATGATAAATTTTGATATTGTGGAGAGAGGAATAATCAGGCCAAGCATTCACAGCAGACAAACTTTATTCACTCTCTCACATCTCTCAGAATCAGAAAACATTGACCTCATGTTGCAGAGGTCTTGCATCACAATTCATTCTCGCATCACAATTCCTATTGTCCCCCAGCCACTTAATCCCCGTGCTCTTCCGGCAGAAGAATTTACTGCCTCTTCCTTCCTTCCAGTCTGAGATGAATACCACAGCATGGGTCCCCCATCCCCCCCCCCCAGAGTCTCAGACTGAGCGTTAGCTCTCATGTCCTCTCGGCTTCAGCCTCCTCCCATATCTGCTGTAACGAGGGGTCTTCGGCTCCGCGGCGCTGCTGTGCCGGTGGGGAGTTCCTGAGGATGTGTCCGTCTGTGGGTGGACAATGGAGGGAGGGGGGAACATTCAGCATGCTCATGTGACTGCTCTGATGAATCATTTACCTGGGGAGTTCTCAGTGGGTGTCTTCCACGCCGAGGAGCTCAAGCCAACATCACCTGCTCGTCTGCCACCACAAAGGCGGGCTTAAGCCTGTCTATACAGATTTTCTCCTGGCGACCCCCCAAGTCTAACACAAAATGTTTGTCCCCTGGTTCCAGCACTCTAAACGGGCCATCGTAGGGTGGGCGTAATGGGGACCGGTGGGCATCGTGCCTGACAAACACGAATGCTGTGTTCTTCAAAGTTTTCGCCACAAAAGCGCGTGGAAAACAGTGGTGGGCCGGGCCAGGTAGCGTGCCTGCGTCTATGCCGTGAACGCGGGGACGGATGGGTGTTCGGTGCGGGGTTATCTGGTAAAAGTTCCCCAGGGAGCCACAGTGGCTGAGAAAAAACCAGCTCTGCTGGGGAAGCCTCCAAATCCTCTTTTGGTGCGGAATGCAACCCTAATAGAACCCACGGCAACTGGTCCACCCAATTTGCATCCATAAGCGAAGCCCTGAGCGCTGCTTTCAGTGACCTATGGAAACTCTTGCATAACCCATTGGCCTGTGGGTTGTACACGGTTGTGCGATGAATTGCGACGCCCAGGCTCCGGGCCATCACAGACCAGAGGTCGGAAACAAACTGAGGGCCCCGATCGGACGTGATGTCCAAAGGGGTGCCAAAACGTGCCACCCATGTTGTCAAAAAAGGCACGTGCCACGTCTGTGGACGCGGTGGAAGCTAGCGGGACTGCTTCTGGCCATCATGTGGTGCAGTCCACCACTGTCAGGAGGTGCGTGAACCCCTGCAATGGCGGGAGGGGGCCCACGAGGTCCACGTGAACGTGGTCGAACCTCTTAGCTGGGATATGGAACAGCTCCAAAGTGGCCTTTGTGTGCCTGTGCACTTTGGCTCGTTGGCACGCTACGCAAGCTGCAGCCCACTCTTTCACCTGTTTGCGCAGGCTTGGCCAGATGAACTTCGCTCCCACCATTCTGACTGACGTACACACTCCTGGGTGCGCCAGGGAGTGAACGGACTCAAAAACGCGGCGGCACCAAGCACATGGGACCACCGGTGTGGTCTCGGGTGTGGAGACATCACAGATTGGGGGTGGGGGGCGTCTTGCAGCACTCTGCTCTCCAGCCTTAACCCTACTGGTCCAGACTGGAGTGCGCACACGTCTGCATCGTCAATCTGCTCTGCGGCCATGGCCGTGTAATTTATCCCTACGCAGACTGGGGCCACTACTGCGTGCGAGAGGCAGTCCGCCACCACATTAAGTTTACCGGCCACATGCTGAATATCGGTCGTAAACTCCGAGATTGCGGCCAGCTGTCTCTGCTGCCGGCCTGACCATGGTTCCGAAACCTTGGCCATCGCGTACGTTAGCGGCTTGTGGTCCACGAATAATAATAATAATAATAAGTTTATTTATAGAGCACCTTTCACAGACAGAGTCACAAAGTGCTTAACATGGTAAAAAACAAAATAAAAACACAGGCACATAAAACAGTAAAAAAAAACAAAAAAAAAAAACAAAGTAGACAGTAAAAGCACATAAAAATACCATCGGCACATAGTTAAAAAGCCAGGCTAAAAAGGTGGGTCTTTAGTTGCTTCTTAAATACACCAATGGAAGGTGCAGATCTAAGTTCAAAAGGCAAGGAGTTCCACAGTCTGGGAGCAACAGCAGCAAAGGCTCTATCGCCTTTAGTTCTGAGCCTAGTACTAGGACTACCAATAGATTCTGATGAGAAGACATGAGAGACCTGCAGGGCTGGTATAGAGAGAGCAGGTCACTAATATAAAAAGGTGCCTCTTCATGAATGGCTTTGTAAGTAAGAACAAGAACTTTAAAATCAATTCTATAATTTACAGGAAGCCAATACAAGGAGGCCAAAACAGGAGTGATATGACAGAATCTACTGGACCTAGTTAGTAATCTTGCAGCAGCGTTCTAGACTAACTGTAGGCGGTGTAAAGAGGATTTGCTAAGACATGTAAAAAGAGCATTACAGTAGTCCAAACGTGAAGAAACAAAGGCATGAATAATGATTTCTAACTGAGTGTAGGAAAGCAATGACCTAATTTTAGATATATTCCTAAGGTGGAAAAAACAACTCCGGGTCAGAGATTTGACATGCTGATCAAAACTCATCAATTGATCGAAAATGACACCAAGATTTTTCAGATTAGACCATACGTTAGAGCTTAATGAACCAATGCTATTAACCAACTTAGGAATTAGATTATCAGGTGCTACAATAAGGACTTCAGTTTTATCAGCATTAAGTTGCAAAAAGTTACTAGACATCCAGTCCTTAATTGCAGACAGACAATCATGAATAATTTTTAAATTGTCAGCATGGTCAGGCTTAAAAGAGAAAAGTAGCTGTAAATCATCAGCGTAGCAGTGATAAGACACACCCTTAAATTTGCTGATAATAGAACCAAGTGGCAGCTTATATAGGGCAAATAAAAGTGGACCCAGAATAGAACCCTGAGGCACCCCACAGGTTAAAGGAGCAGAGTCAGATGAATAAGAGCCAACAGCCACGGAAAAACTCCTACCAGAAAGGTAGGAGAAAAACCAATCCAGAGCTTTTCCAGAAATACCTACCCAATCTCTAAGCCTTTGTAACAAAATAAAATGATCAGTAGTATCAAATGCTGCAGTAAGATCTAATAACACTAAAACAGAGCATTTGCCATAGTCTGATGACATTAAAATATCATTTGACACCCTGAGAAGAGCGGTCTCTGTCGAGTGTTTCTGACGAAAACCTGACTGAAATTTGTCGAAAATATTGTGTTCAATCAGAAAGTCAGTGAGCTGTGAGTTGTGAGCTAGTGAAGTTGCGCCCTTCCAGCCAGAACTGGAAGTGGCATATGGCCAGGTGGAGAGCCAGCAACTCTCTGTCGAAAGTGCTGTATTTACGCTCACTGTCGCGTAAAGACCTGCTAAAAAAGGCAAGCGGCTGCCAAGAACCGGCGACGCATTGCTGCACGACGGCCCCTATGGTCACGTCCGAGGTGTCAGTAGTGAGCACTATCTGAGCCACTGGGTCCGGGTGCGCCAGTAGTGCAGCGTTTGCCAGGGCTGTTTTAACCTCAGAGAATGCCTGCTCCCGCTCAGGAGTCCAGTCGACTCTGTCCACCAGTTTCCGTTTCTTGAGTGCGGTGTACAATGGCTGCATGAGCTGGGCTGCGCGGGGGAGAAAACGGTTATAAAAGTTAACCATCCCCAAAAACTCCTGCAGCGCCCTGACCGTCTGAGGCCGGGGAAAATTCGCCACTGCGCGCACCTTGTCCGGCAAGGGTATCGCTCCCTCCGGTGAGATTCTGTGTCCCAAAAAATCAATCCCCGTCACGCCGAACTGGCATTTCGCCGGGTTGATTATTAACCCATGCTCCTCTAGCCTCCGGAAAACCGTCCTGAGGTGGGTTACGTGTTTGTCCTTGGACGCGCTGGCCACCAGGATGTCATCCAGGTAGATGAACACAAACGGCAGATTGAGCAACACCGCATTCATCATGTGTTGGAATGTCTGTGCCGCGCCTTTTTATTCCGAAAGGCAAGCGTAAAAACTCAAACAGACCAAACGGGGTTATTACTGCCATTTTAGGTATGTCCTCTGTGTGCACCAGGAACTGGTGGTAACCACAGACCAGGTCTATCTTAGAAAAAATACGTGCCCCGGCAAGGTGAACGGAAAAATCCTGAATATGGGGGATTGGGTAGCGGTCGTGCACTGTGGCGTTGTTTAATCTGCGGAAATCTCTGCAAGGTCGCCACGATCCCTCGGCCTTAGGGACCATATGTAGTGGGGATGCCCATGGGCTGTTTGAGCGCCTGATGATGTCCAGCTTTTCCAAGTTGGCAAACTCCTCGTGCGCTATGACCAGTTTAGCTGTGTCAGGCTCCGAGGTCGTGCGAAAACGGGGGGCCCGGTGGTGGTAATAAAGTGCTCCACCCCGTGTTTAGTGATGGCTGCCGAAAACGTCGGGATCGTGAGTGCTGGGAACTGTGTAACCCAGTGTTAAAAACACGAATGGAAATATGAATATTGATGCCGCTTTTGAAGAGAAAAACACCCATTTCACAATGGGAGTAAATAATTTAAAGATGAATATTTAAATAAATATATATTCATAAAACAGTAGGGAATATTTTCCGGGGAGTTTTGATAAAGTTCCAAATGTTTTCATCTGGTATATCGAGCAACCAATGGCTGCGTCTTTTGTTTGGCAGCAACAGCCAATGGGGTCACGCCAGCCAATGGGGTCATGCGCTCCCTCGCTCGATCTGTGTGTAACATGCAGAACGCGCTCAGTCGTAGCAGACATCGACCGAGAGAGCGCGTTCCCTTACAGAGACGGTGAGCTAACGTGCTAATAGCAGTCTTTGTCTTGGATAAAACTTGAGATTGGTAAGCCTAAACTAATACCCGCAATGAGACATTGCTGTACTATCAAATTCTAATACCCCATTTGTTAAATTTTAAGATTTGGATCCAAAGGCTGTTAATGCCGTTGAGCGCAGGAACCCCATGACGCACGTGTCGATTAGCATGTTGAGTGCTATCCATTTATTGTGTATGGGAAATGCTAATTGCTAGCTTGAAATGCTAACCGCCGATGCTAATTTCGGCTAGGTTCTTCATGAGAAAAAGCTATTTTCAAAAGCTGTAACGGTTAGCAAAGGTCCCAATTCCCTTGCCATTGATTGCTATTTAATGGTGAATGTTGAACCTGTGGGTTATATGTGATTAATGTGTCAAATTGAGATAGTGTTGTGCTAGATGTGATGTTAGCTTGGTGCAGCACACTGCACCAATGTCCTGTTGATGTCAAGTGCCTTTCAAATGCACTTATTCATTGTTATGGCACCATGTTAATAAGTTTGAATAATAGATGTGTTTATTTTATACACTTTTAGTGATTTAAGAAATTTGAATTATGGTTGTAAGTTTTTTGTCTGGCCTATTCTGTAGGTCAGGTTTTTTGTTTGGACTGGATTACAAGCGTGGATTCTCCAGATCTGAATGGCGAGCCGATTACCTGAACCTACCGCCTGCTAGAGGTGATCCCACTGATCACCTGGAACGGACACTAAAGAACTGTACACCCTGTAAATATATTTGCTGTATTTTATTTTTATTTTTTTATTATTGTACAGTGCTGTGTATTTGTTTATGTGTACATAACTTTGAAATATACATAGTTGCAAGTTCCCATACACCGGGTGTGTGAGTCATCTGTTGTTACGCCCTCCAGGCTCCTACGAACCTGTAATCTGTCTGATCTGGCCCAATTATCCCTTTTGTTCAGGTAGTAAAGTTAAGGTAACTACACTGCCATAACACAACACTACCAAAAGGGCACTACACCTAAAGTAGGTGTTAGTGAGTGTTACAACTGGGTGAGCAGTGTGTGGAACTTACCACCTGGAGCTGTGACGTTGGCTAGCGTTGTTGGCCCGGCTCCTCGAGCTGTACAGAGGAGGGAATCAAAAGACATTGTATTAATCAGGAATCTGTTAGCAACATGGACCAGTAGTCTGTGTGCACACAAAAAATCAGCGCCTAAGATTGGGAAACTGCATGCCACTATGACGAATGTCCACTGGTACGTACGGCCGTGTGGGGATACAGTCAGTGTCTTTTCACCAAAAGTCTTAATGTCCGAGCCATTTGCAGCCGTCAGCTCGGGGCCGCTAGCACCCGCTAGCCGGTCGGTGTAGGATGGCAGGATGAGGCTCTTTTGGGAGCCGAAGTCCATGAGGAACCGTCTCCCTGAGCGTGAGTCTGTCACGTAGAGCAGCTTGCTTTCTTCACCGGCGGTTGCAGCTGCTACCGACTGCGTCTTGGCGTTTCCCGAACGCTTGAATTGGTATGGTGGCACGCATCGGCGTGCGTCCTCTCCAAAATGGCGGTGGTATGCAGAGCATGTCTCTCTGGCGCTTCCTGGCCCCCACTGCCGCTACCTTCGCTGGATCCTCGCTTCCGCTGGCTGTCTTGCTGGGTTCCGACGCCGCTGCGTTCACTGTGAGGGCTCTGGTGGTGAGGATGATCCGATCTGCCTCCTGGGCTAGCGCACGGTCGTCACGCGTGGCCAGCAATGGCGAGTTGGCAAGGACCGCTCTGGCCTCCGTTGGGAGGTTCCGGAGGAAAAGGTGGACAAACAGAAAATGCCCGTCGTCCGTGCCCATCAATGCCAACATCTTCTCCATCAGTTTGACCGCCGACCCATCTCCTAACTCGGAGCGTGTCAAGAGCCTCTCTGCTCTCTCGCACTCCGAGAGTGTGTAGCGCCGGGTCAGCGCGGCTTTGAGAGCCCTGTATTTGTCGCGGGCTGGGGGCTGTTGGAGCAGGCTCGCTACTTGCTGAGTCGTGCGAGCGTCCAGCGCTGCGACCACATAGTCATACCTGGTGTCATCTGCCGTTATTCCCCGGAGCGCGAACTGGGCCTCGGTGTGGAGGAACCAAGACTTCGGGTCGTGCAGCCAAAAGTCTGTAGTCTAGTGGCTAGGAGGGGTTCCTATGCACCCCCCGGAAATCAACTTTTAACCAGCATTTCTGGAATGCTCTGGATATGCTGTTAACGAAATGCCTTGTTCCCAAGCTTGCAAAATGTCCCACGTGACTTTTTATGCTAATTTTATGTAAATTATTGCCGCCATTATCAGAAAATGCATTTTTTGTTATATCTCTTTAAATGTTTGAGAAAACTCCTTAATTATTCAGTATCAAGAGCAGAGTAACCTTGCCTTTCTGCTCCTTGTCAAGTCCCAAGACCAGGAAGATCCTTTGGACCTAGACGAACTCATGAAGTTTCCGTTGTTACCAGTACCTCCCAGTCTTGGAACACCAGATGGCTTCTTCTCTAAGACGAACAAGGCCAGTGTCCTTCACTATATCCTCGACGACCACGCCAGCGAAGACCTTTCCTACCCCAAAGACACCCTGTTTATTCAAGATGGCATGGCGCTGCTTCATACGCTGTCTAATCTTCCTCCCACTTGCGGTGAGATTTGCTTGCAAATACTCGACCTAATGGTAGCCAGGAGGCATTTCTTGTTTTCCACTGACAGCTACTATCCACAATCGATCAAGGCGCAGGAGAGGTTGAGGCGCGGGAAATCAGAGAAGATTATTCTCGCAGGTCCCGCGACGAGGAAGCCATACAACTTCAAAGTGTTCCTCGCCAATGACGAGAACAAAAAGCAGTTATGTAATTTACTACTACGCGTTTGGAGTGGCCGAGAAGCAGCATCGAGGCTCCAAAACACGCAGAAAGCAGTGATTATTGTTGAAGGACGGGCCCATGAACTGGTCGTTTCGAAAGGGGAGGTCTGTCGATAACATCTCAATTACTTTTATGCCCATGCAATTACTGAAGTAAAAAACTTTGTTTGTATTTTATTGCTTTCAGGTGGAAGAGCGAGAACTCCCCGAAATATACAGTGATCAGGAAGAAACTGACACAAGGGTGGTGCTATACCTTCACTTTGCCGCCAGAGTTGGCTATGAGAATGCTGTGGTCCGTACGCCAGACACGGACATCTTCGTGATTCTGCTCTACCATGCCCATACAATAAACCTTACTGTCTACTTGGACACAGGATCTGGCAAACACCGCAAGCTACTCAATCTCTCGGAAATTGCTGAGTCCTTGGGACGCAGCTACTGTTCCACCATACTTGGCTTCTACGTGTTCACTGGAGAAGATTGTACAAGCTCCTTTAAAGGAAAAGGAAAAGTCGGTCCTCTGAAAAAACTTGAGAAGAGCCCAAGGTTTCATGAGGCATTCCGTCAGCTTGGAGAGAACTGGAACGTCGACCCTGAAGTGGTTACGCAGCTGGAGAAGTTCACCTGTATCATGTATGGGCAGCCTCGTGAATCGTCTGTGGATACCATACGTGTCAAACTGCTTCGAAAGATGGTTGGTGAAGGTGAGAGGCTTACTACCAAGTCAAAAGTCGACCTGTCACGTCTCCCTCCGTGCCGCTCTGCGCTCAAGCCACACATCCAGCGTGCAAACTGCCGGGTTGCGCTGTACAAACGAGCTCACCAAGCTATCTTCAAAAAGCCGACACCACACGATGAGGGTCAGGGTTGGTTAAGAACAGACCAGGAAGTACTAGAACCCATCTGGTACTATGGAGAGGCGCTACCTACTTCACTCGTAGATATCCTAGATACTGCTGGTGAAGACGACAGTGAAGAAGAAGAGTCTGAAGACGAAGCAGAAGACGACATAGAAGAAAAGGATGATGATGATGATGATGCGTAATATTTACATATTACTGTTAGAAATGAACACATGATTAGTTTTTATCATGTTCCTTGACCATGTTAATAGGGAGGTAGAAGCTCCCAGAAAACGTTTATAGATAGATAGATTTGTTTATTTGACAGGGACAGTGCAATAAACATAGACAATTAATCAATGACAATCAATCTGATGTGTTGCACAGAGTGTATAGCTATTAGCTAATTTGCAACTCTTGTCCCTGGATGGGCTTTAGAAAGGAGAAACAAGTAAAAAGAAAAAAAGGAAAAAAAAAAGGAAAGAAAAGGAATACACAATAACCACATACATCAATGCAAAAAACATAAATACATTATAAATACACAATTATAAATATTATAAATATTATAAATACACAAATATAACAACCTGACACACATTTGCCTATTTCAGGCCTCCCTCCCTTTGTCACTCACTATAAACAAACACATTCATTCCTTCCCTTCATTCACTCTCACCCTGCAGACAATCATTTCATACATGGGTACATTCTTGTTTATTTTTCAGCCAGTTTTTAACCTTTTTAGTGAATGTTTTAAAGTCCGTTATTATTTTAATTTCATTTGGCATTGTGTTCCAGATGTGACTGCCCTTTATAGAGAAAGCTGTTTGTCCAAATGTGGTTCTGCGGTGGAATATTTTACAGTTATTGTTGACAGAACTCCTGGTGGCTCTGCTGTTGTCCTGTCTTTGGATGAAACCAGCAAGTGGCTCAGGTGCTGATTTATGGAAACATTTGAAAGTTAATTTCAGTAAACAGAGGTCAATGAAACTCTCAAAACTCAATAGGTTGTATTTTTTTAAAATATTACAGTGATGCCACCTAATGGGCTTTTTGTCCAAGATTTTTAGGGTTTGATTATATAATGAACCTATATGTCTTATTGTGGAAGGGGCTGCTTGAGCCCAGACTGTCAAACAGTATGATATATGAGAAAAAACCATAGAATGCATATACAGTACAGCAGGTTCGTAAGGTATGTAATATCTAATTAATTTAAAGCAGTTCAGATTTTTTTTTTACTGTTTTTGAAATTTTCTTTATATGAAGATTAAATTTGAGTTGAGGATCTAGTACAACGCCAAGGTATTTGAATTCTGTAACTAAACTGATGTCATGATCATGTATATTAACTTTAAAACATTGCAGGTTATATTTTTTGATTGAAAAGCACATTGAAACTGTTTTCTGAAGGTTCAGCAATAGATGGTTCTGGAGGAGCCACTCTTGGACATCAACCATACTTGTAGACAGCACATCTGCAGCCTGTGCTGGAGTCTTGGTAGCTGTGTAAATAACTGCATCATCTGCATAAAGTTGGCATGTTGCAGCTGAGCAGTGTAGCGGCAAGTCATTAATAAAAATGCTGAAAAGTAAAGGACCAAGAATGGACCCTCTTGGTCCATTGACCCTATCTCTAAAAGGAGCCAAAATAGGGCGAAAAAACTATTTTCTCTTAATGGCAGCCGTAATTACAGGATTTCATAACATACTAGTAACACGTGTATTCACAACAATGATAACGTTATTGTATTGTTTGACCATGTAATAAGGGAGGTAGAAACCATTTTGGTGAGGCTATGTCCAAGACTGGTAGAGATATAGAGAAATAAAGATTTTTGCACAATGGCGGACCTAATTTGCATATTTTCTTGTTCTATACAAATATGGGCATTCTGGAAATAGGTTCAATGTGACAATTGACCTTCATAACATGGGTGTAGAAGCCATAATTAAGGAGTTTTCTCAAACATTTAAAGAGATATAACAAAAAATGCATTTTCTGGTAATGGCAGCAATAATTTACATAAAATTAGCATAAAAAAGTCACGTGGGACATTTTGCAAACTTGGGAACAAGGCATTTCGTTAACAGCTTATCCAGAGCATTCCAGAAATGCTGGTTAAAAGTTGATTTCCGGGGGGTGCATGGGAACCCCTCCTAGCCACTAGACTACTGGTAGTTTGACCAAAATGGCACAAGCGTTGCTGGGGCTTCCTGTCCGGGTCATCTCCAGGGTGTTTGCCTCGTGTTCCATTATTCGTCAAGGGTCACCAGTGTGGAGAGAGGAATAATCAGGCCAAGCATTCATAGCATACGAACTTTATTCACTCTCTCACATCTCTCAGAATCAGAAAACATTGATCTCATGTTGCAGGGCCTCTCCTTTATATTACAGCCTCTCACCCCCTGATGCCTGAGGTCTTGCATCACAATTCATTCTCGCATCACAATTCCTATCGTCCCCCAGCCGCTTAATCCCCATGCTCTTCCGGCAGAGGAATTTACTTCCTCTTCCTTCCTTCCAGTCTGAGATGAATACCACAGCATGGGTCCCCCATAATATAACTTTTCAGTGATGTAGTCATTTTTAACTTGTCACTTACCATGACTGTAAAGTTTACTATAAGGACCAAACATTTATTGGTTCATGGCAACTGACTCAAGCTTGAGGCTCAAGGCTCCTCAAGTCCTGTGCAGACCAGCTGTGTGGGATCGTGGAGCACATCTTCAGCCTGAGCTTGAAGCTGGGGAGGGTACCACAGCTGTGGAAAAAAATCCTGTGTGGTACCTGTACGGAAGACCCCTCATCCCAAGGAGCTGAACAGCTACAGACCAGTGGCCCCCACATCACACCTAATGAAGACCCTGGAGAGACTGCTCCTCGCCCACCTCTGCCCCCTGGCGGGAGCAGATATGGATCCACTTCAGTTTACCTACCAGCATGGCATCGGGGTGGAGGATGCAGTGATCTTCCTCCTACATTGTTCCCTGTCCCACCTGGAGAAGCCTGGGAGCACTGTGAGAATCATGTTCTTTGATTTCTCCAGTGCTTTCAACACCATCCAACCAGTGATCCTGAGGGACAAGCTGCTGTGCACAGGGGTGGACCAGCACCTGTCATTGTGGATCCTGGACTACCTCACAAACCGACCAAAGTTTGTGAGAACCCAGGACTGTGTGTCTGATACCATAATCTGCAGTACGGGGGCACCCCAGGGAACAGTTCTGGCTCCCTTCCTGTTCACCCTCTACACTGCTGACTTTTCACACAACACACCACACTGCCATCTACAGAAGTTCTCTGACAACACAGCGATCCTCGACCTCATCTCTGATGGAGATGATGCGGAGTACAGAGGACTTATCCAGGACTTCATGGACTGGTGCCAACGGAACTGCCTCCAGATCAATGCGAGGAAAACTAAGGAACTGGTGATGGACTGCTGCAGGCAATGACAACCCCCCTCCCTTCCACAACACCAGTAAACATCCAGGGAACAGACATTGAGATGGTGACATCTTACAAGTACCTGGGTGCTCACCTGAACAATAAACTGCACTTGTCACACAACACCAACGCACTCTACAAGAAGGGGCAGCGCAGGCTGTTCCTCCTGAAGAGACTCAGATCTTTTAGAGTGCAAGGGGCACTCCTGAAGACCTTCTACGATCCAGTGGTGGCATCAGCCATCACATTTGGAGTGGTCTCCTAGGGCAGCGGCATCACGGCAGCCGACAGGAAGAGACTGAACAGACTGATCAAAAAAGCTAGCTCTGTTCTGCGCCAACGCCTTGACCCAGTGGAGAAGATAGAGAGGAGGATGGTGGCTCAGATGTCATCTCTGCTGGAGTCTGAGTCCCACCCCATGCAGGACACGCTGAACGCACTGAGGAGCTCATTAAGCAGTAGGCTGTGCCATCCTAGGTGCACGACAGAGAGGTTCCACAGGTCCTTCCTACCTACGGTTGTCAGACTTTATAACCTAACCAGGGCTGCTCGTAGAGGTTGTATTGAATCTACTAAACGTAACAACCTTGCACAATAAATCATCCCCTCCATTATACAACTAGGACAATGTCAATCATTACTGAGGGTGGCAACAACACTGTTGATTCAAATACGAAATATACTCTCTGGGTACAAATTCATGTTCCGCAGGGTAACTTAACAAACCATAATGCTGTTTATACCATCTAGCTGCAATGCTCCTGCACTGTGTATATGTGATATCCTACCGTGTAGCAATGATCACACTTGAGTTATTTCTTTGGCTAACTCTGCCGTTTATTCTGCAACACACATAATATGACTGAACATGGATTCTGCGCGGGGTTTTTCACACTCTTGTTCTAATGTGTCCCCTTAATAGTAGTGCTGAACAATACAGGTAGTTCCCCCTAGAGGCATGTGCCAGTAATGTTTTAAATTAGACTTGCAGTCTACCACAGTATATATCTGCGTACATATATATAAGATAAGATAAGATAAGCCTTTATTAGTCCCACAACGGGGAAATTCCAGGATTGCAACAGCACAGGGATAGCAACACTCAGAGCAACAATCAGAAGGCAAGAAAAAAAAAAAAACAAGCAAGCAAGAGCAGCTAATATACATATGTACATATTACTATAAAATATATATATACACACACACAGACACACAGTGCAGAGCATTGTAGCTGGATGGAATAAATATATGAATATATAAACACACAGTGCAGAGCATTGTAGCTAGATGGAATAAATATGTAAATATATAAACACCCACAGTACGGAGCATTGCAGCTAGGTGGAATAAATATGTAAGTATATAAACACACACAGTGCGGAGCATTATAGCTAGATGGAATAAATATATAGATATATAAAAACACAGTGCGGAGCATTGTAGCTAGATGGAATAAATATATAGATATATAAATATGAACACACCCAGTGCTGAGCATTGTAGCTAGATGGAATAAATATGTAAATATATAAACACACACAGTGCAGAGCATTGTTGCTAGATGGGATGAAACAGTATAACCCTCTACTTAGTTATCCTACATGGTATGATTATGTGCCCATACATATTCTCACCCTCCATAGCGACCGGTATTTTCCTAGTTGTATGCCGGAGGGGACCATTGTGTAAGTCTATTGCATCTTTTGCATTTAAAAACTATTAGTTTGTTACGTCTTTTTGCTATCTCTGCGAGCAGCCCTGCTTAGGTTGTACAGTCTGACAGCCGTTGGTAGGAAGGACCTACGAAACCTCTCGGTTGTGCACCTGGGATGATGTAGTCTGCTGCTAAATGAGCTCCTCACTGCATTCAGTACGTCCTGCATAGGGTGGAACTCGGACTCCAGCAGAGATGACAGTTTAGCCACCGTCCTTCTCTCTCCTATCTCCTCCACCGGATCAAGGCGCTGCCCCAGGACAGAGCTAGCTTTCTTAATCAGTTTGTTCAGTCTCTTCCTATCGGAAGATAGGAATAGACTGGAATATAGGAATATATATATTCATTTACTGCTTTGGCTAGCCAGTTCCTATTATCTTATTATTAACTGTTGCTCTGAGTGCTGCTATCCCTTTGCTGCTCTAATCCTGGAATTTCCCTATTGTGGGACAAATAAAGGCTTACCTTATCTTATTTTATCTTTTCTTATCTTTCTGTATTAGCGTCAGAATGTTTTTCATTATAGCTTTATGGTTTGGGTTTGGGTTTTGTGTAAATTCTTTTATGTTTATTTTTTTTGTCTGGTTTTCTTTACGTTTTTTTTTTTTTTTTTTTGCATTTAATAAGCAGCTGATGGATAGAGATGAGCAATAAATAACTACATAGTGAGATGGCCATGCTGATACTACATGTTATGATCCTTAAGCATCTGGCCTTCAAGGCAAGATTCAAAGGCTTTATTATCAATTACCGGACCTAGCAGAATCACGTCACACAGTGCCACACTAATAGATAACATATTCACAAACATTATGGAAAAGAATATCAGGAGTGGGCTTTTATTGAATGATATCAGTGACCACCTGCCGATTTTTGTTGTCTATCAATGTGATTATAGGAAGAAAAAGTATACCAAAAATATTAAATATAAAAGAATAAGAACCGACGAATCAATGTATTTACTGACAAAGGAATTATTAATACAAGATTGGAAGATAGTTTATGATGAAAATGACATAAATAAAGCATATGATAATTTTTTACAAATATTTCAATCACTGTACAATAAAAACTGTCCTATAAAACAATACAGTGACAGACAACAAAAAAAATATTCCTTGGGTCACCAAGGGGTTAATAAATGCATGTAAAAAGAAGAATACATTATATAAACAATTCATTAAATGCAGAAGGGTGGAAGCTGAGATCAAATATAAAAGACATAAAAATAAGCTTACTAATATAATGAGGACCTGTAAGAAAGAATATTACAACAGAATATTAGAGGATAACAAAAATAACTTAAGAGGAATATGGCAAGTACTCAATGGGATTATTAGTAATCGACCTAAGAATGTTAATTATCAAGAATATTTTATTGAAAATGGCAATTTGATAAATAATATGGAGGATGTGGTCAGTGGTTTCAATAAATTTTTTGTTAACGTTGGTCCTGAATTAGCAAAATCAGTAGTGACACCAGAAACAAACAACAGTGGTTCTGTAAATGAAATAGAAGATAGAAATCCAAACACAATCTTTTTGGGTGCAGTTACTGAAAAGGAAATTATCGAGACTGTGAGTAAATTTAAGAACAAAAAATCAACGGACTGGAATGAAATTGACATGACAATAGTGAAAAAAGTAATTGAAGGAATTGTTAAGCCACTCACCTACATCTGTAACCTGTCATTTCAAACTGGTAAATTTCCAGACAAAATGAAAATAGCAAAAGTAATACCTCTATACAAAACAGGAGACAGTCATTGTTTCACAAATTACAGGCCAGTCTCTTTACTCTCACAATTCTCCAAAATACTTGAAAAAATCTTCACTAAGAGACTGGATGATTTCATTGAAAAACACAACCTCCTTACAGATAGCCAGTATGGTTTTAGAGCAGATAAATCTACATCTTTGGCACTGATTGAACTTATAGAAGAAATTACTAGTTGTATAGATAAAAAAAAGGTTGCTGTAGGAGTATTTATAGATTTAAAGAAAGCTTTTGACACCATTGACCACAGAATACTACTAAGGAAACTGGAAAGGTATGGGATAAGAGGGGTAGGACTGAGTTGGGTGGAAAGTTATTTAAGTAACAGACAACAATTTGTACAAATTGGTGAGCACAAATCACCCTTCATGGACATCACTTGTGGTGTGCCCCAGGGGTCAGTTTTGGGACCCAAACTCTTTATTTTGTATATAAATGACATATGCCAAGTATAAAAAATTCTGAAATTTATTTTGTTTGCGGATGACACAAATATCCTTTGCACTGGTGAGAATTTGCAGCAGGTTTTAGAGGTGGTCACAACTGAAATGAAAAAGTTAACGCAGTGGTTCAACAAAAATAAATTATCTCTAAATCTAAAAAAAACAAAGATTATGTTGTTTGGAAATTATAAAATAAATCATGAAATAATGGTAACCATAGATGATACCAGATTAGAAACGGTACAGGAAAATAAGTTTCTGGGGGTGACGCTAGACAATAAAATCTGCTGGAAACCTCACATCAGTCACATCCGGGCCAAGTTAGCAAAATGTATAGGCATACTGGGGAAGACAAGACACATCTTGGACTATAAATCATTGGTCTTACTGTACAATTCACTGTTTTTACCTTATCTTAACTACTGTGTAGAAGTCTGGGGAAACACCTACAAGACCAACCTACAGTCAATATGCACATTACAAAAAAGAGCTATAAGGATAATGTAGGATATAGAGACCATACCAATTCATTGTTTTTAAAGTCACATGTCATAAAGTTCATCGATTTAGTTAAATTTAAGACAGCATAAGTAATGTACAGGGCAATTAATAATCAACTCCCAACTAATATACAAAAAATATTTTTAAAAAAAAGACAATGATCGTAATTTGAGAGGAGACTTAAACTTTACAAAACCCAAGATACGAACTACCAAGAAAAGTATGTGCATATCTGTCTGTGGGGTGGATTTGTGGAACAGTCTGGAGCCGGAACTGAAACTATGTACAAACAGAAATCAATTCAAATAGAGGTGTAAACATTATTTGCTGAAAGGATATATGTTAGAAGGGTAGTATTTATATGTACGATTCACTATGCTCACTCTGGGACATTATGGGACACTATGGAATGGTGGGTGGGACAGCACTGTGTATATCTGTGTTGTTTGAGGCTGGTTTTGATGTATGGACATCAATGTATGTTAGGATGGATGGGTGTTGATGTTGATATGTAAAAAATACAGTAAATTGTTTACTTGGGGTCTTAAAGGTGGTAATTTGTATATAATTCACATGGGTGTATTTATGGAAAAGAGGAGATGGAATTAATAAGTGTTCACTTCTTCCTTCTCCCTTTCGAACACTGTATACTGTTACTTTATTGCATTTGTCATTTGTTTTGTTTTTGTTATACTCTTTTGTTCGAAATAAAGTATCTATCTATCTATCTATCTATCTATCTATCTATCTATCTATCTATCATGTGCACAGTTAAGAAATGCTACATTTCCTGAGCAATGAAATTCTTACTTTGCTTTCCGAACGAATGCCAAGGTAATAGGTACAGAAACAACAATTCTAATAAGGTCATGACACACTAACACAGTAACTCAATCCTAATACTAATGGATGTTAATAACACACACACCAACACACAGTTAGGCAGTTAGGACTCCTTAAGCACACCTTGATACTAAATACTAAAACTAATGAGTACTAATAACACACACTAGGCAGTTTGTATAGTTAAAGCAGTCAGACGAGAGGAACGAAATTGAAAATTCACTGGATGACTAAAGTGAAAGTGGTATATTGATATCAGAGATGATGTGAACCTGAGATGGCATGAACCTATGTACAGTGTACAAATGAGCAGTGTATAATTACAAATTACAAACTAGCACCCGGTGCTAATTTCTGTAACGATAGTACCAGTAGACTGTGCATGATAAGTAGCAGCAGAGATGATATGGACATCAGACGGGTGAGACTATATCTACTGTACAGGTGAGCAGTGTGCAAATTTAGCAGCCGGTGTGTGAGTTCCTATATGCAAAGCTGTGTTACGGAGTTTTGGGAGTTATCTGTTCAGGAGTCTGATGGCAGTGGGAAAGAAGAAGTTCTTCAGTCTGGTTGTCCTGCATTTCACACTTCTGTACCTCTGGCAAATGTGTTTTTAATTTCTGACAACAGAACAATGGGCGCTTTTTTAGTTACAATGCCAAAACAATACATTTCAGATAAGATAAGATAAGCCTTTATTAGTCCCACAATGGGGAAATTCCAGGATTGCAGCAGCACAGGGATAGCAGCACTCAGAGCAATAGTAAACAAGATAGTAAGATAGAATTGGTTAGCCAAAGCAGTAAATAAATATACATACAGTATGTATACAGTTGTATACATAGTGCAGGAGCATTGCAGCTAGATGGCATCAGCAGCATTAGTTAGTTAAATTACCCGGCAGAATATAAATATGGACCCAGCGAGTATATTTCACATTTGAATGAACAGTGTTGTCGTCACTCTCGATAATAATTGTAATTGTCTTAGTTGTGTATTGTAGGGATACATACGGCCTCTATGAGCAGCACCGGTTAGATTGTAAAGTCTGACAGCCATAGGTAGGAAGGACCTGCGGAACCTCTCCCTCGAGCACTTAGGATGGCATAGCCTACCGCTAAATGAGCTCCTCAGTGCGTTCAGCGTGTCTCGCATGGGGTGGGACTCAGACAGCTTAGCGACCATCCTCCTCTCTCCTATCTCCTCCACTGGGTCAAGGCATCGCCCCAGAACAGAGCTGGGTATTTTGATCAGCCTGTTCAGTCTCTTCCTGTCGGCTGTAGTGATGCCGCTGCCCCAGCAGACCACTCCAAACATGATGGCTGATGCCACCGCTGAATCGTAGAAGGTCTTCAGGAGTGTCCCTTGCCCCCCAAAGGACCTGAGTCTCCTGCGCTACACTGCCCCTTCTTGTAGAGCGTGTTGGTGTTGTGTGACCAGTCCACTTTATTGTTCAGGTGAACACCAAGGTACTTATAAGATGCCACCATCTCAATGTTTGTTCCCTGGATGTTTACCAGTGCTGGGAAGGGGGGGGGGGGGGGGCATGCCTGCGGCAGTCCACCACCACTTACCTTGGTTTAAAGGGGTCATTGACTGAAAAAAATAGTGTTTTTGTAGGTTTTAACTTTCTGAAATGCATCTATATACATGTGATTATAAAAAATATAAAAACACTTCTCTTAAAAAGCATGGCCTTTGTATTGTTTTTGTGTCTAAGAAGCTGTTTTATCTCTTCCGTGTTTGCTACAGAATGTCATAAACATTGCAAATCAAATTGGGCTGCATGGTGGCGCAGTGGTTAGCACTGCGGCAGCACAGTTTACCCTCGGCTGGGGGATCGCGGGGATCATGAGATCGTGGGTTTGATCCCTGCCCCCGGCCAACAGTGATCTGTGTGGAGTTTGCATGTTCTCCCCGTGTAGCGTGTGTTTACTCCGGGATTTCTCTGGTTTCCTCCCACATGCCAAAAACATGCAGGTCAGGGAAACGGGGCGCTTGTGCACGCAGCGACCGGCAGCTGGTGGCTTGTCACCAGACTGCAAAACAAATCTACCTACGGGTACAAAATAAGTACAAAAAAAAAAAAAAAATCCAGTCTCGATACCGCTCGATACCCACCTGCTGCTCTATTATTAGCCAGCCGAACTGTCTGTCTGCAAATGTGGGTGCTAGGGAGTTAGTTTACCAAGTGTGGTTTATATTGTTCTTTTTTTAGATTTCAGTCATCCTAATAGACATCCCTGTTTCCACCTGGCTCTCTAATGAGACCCATAAGACAGCCCAAATTTAAACTGTAGTGGGGCCCACATGGACATGATGGTTTGGCATTTGTCAAAAAACAGGCAGCTTTCAAATTTTTAGTGATCTATTGTGGTGAGCTGGATCTGGGCTGGAACCCATCACATTGTGTGGAAGCACGAGCATCAACTAGAGTGGGACCTCTGTGCTCCGGCAACCGCTTTGAGGGGAAATTAGAGGTAAGAGACTGAGGATTGTGGAGGTTCTGCTTGTTTTTACCCGATCAAATGTATTTTAGATCTTAGTGCATTACGGTTTAAATGAAATTCCTGATCGGTGCAGTCACAAATTACATGTGAACAAATTTAGTGAGAGAAATTGGAGAGAGCTAAATGTACAGTTGCATTTAAAAAAAATAGGCAAGGCAATGACAGATTTTTTGTGGATGTAATGAAACATGGCATTGGTGCAGTTGTAAACACCAATGAGGTCCAAAGTTTGTGAGTTGAGTGATAAAACATTTCAATTATAAAACTGGTTTTGCCCTGCTAAAGACAAGCAGTTTGTCTGCCAAAATATAAAGTTTAATCACAAGGGGAAGAGAGTTTGGAGGTAGGCACTGTGTCTGATGAGACATCAAGAGACAAGGTGCCTCTAAATCTGCTGTTCCTTAAACTCCTTTCTAGCAATAGTGTGACTTTGACAAATTTAAGGAGAAACAAGGGAGATGATCTTTGCATTTTGAGGTCACAGGGGAGCGAGGTGCTCAGTATTTCACATCCTGTGGAAAAGACCAGATTCCCACTCTGATCTGGTGGGATGACTTCACTCCTACTTGAGAACTGTTGGGTGTGCATGTTCTTGAACATCTTTCTTTATGGCACCAGATGCCTACCATAACATAAAATGAAAACTATCCCTTAATATAAGGTCTTTGTGCTGATTCGTGTGCCCTCAAAGGGCTGTTTGAAGGTTAATGCTTGAGTTAAGTGGTCAATATATAAGAACAGTGGGCGCTGAGGGGTCCCCGGAGTGCTGCTATAAAATATTTGTGTGTTGTTGAAATACTGTTTCGGGGTTGAATTTGGTGGAATGTTCCACTTTATTTTATTTAAACAAGTGAATATGTATGCATGAGTGTTCCTGAAAACACTCTTGGCCTCAAAGCCAGACTCAGACAGAAATAGAGATGAAGAGTCCTGTGCAGTGTGTTTGTGTGCGTGTATTGTGTGTTTTAGTGGCTTTAAGGAGGGGCAGAACGGGAATCATGAGTGACTCTAGGCATCCAGCCACATCTGACTTTGATTAATTGGCCTGGCGTTCTTCTGTCTCTCCATTGGGCAACCTGACAGAAAGGTAGACCACAGAGCAGCTCAGGCCCACGAGGGATGATCTGTCTTTTGCTTTCTTTATTTCTTTTTTTTTTTAGTCTGTCTCACTCTTTCTCTGTCCCTATCATTGTCTCTCTGCTTTTTCTCTCCCCCTTTCTTTATGGTACCTGTCAGCAGGTGAAGACACACTCCATAGAGCTTTGCCAAGTTAGCTCAAATCACCCGGGCGCGCCTAAAACAACTTTCAGTGAAGGGAGGAGACGTAAAGCAGTTCATTGTTTTCTGACAGTGATTCAGGTAGTACACAATTGTCTGATTTTTTTTTTTTTTTTGGGGGGGGGGGGGTTAAGGAACAGTTTAAATCTTAACAACTGCCTAAGGATGTTTAATCGCAGCCACATTATTTTTAATCATCTCTGTAAAACAAGTCTCTGTTGTGTTTAATATTTCATGTTCTGCTTGGTGTACTTTTTTTGCATTTTGTCATCCGTCATAATTGAACTCTGCTCTCTTAACGCTGATTAGCAGACACTGTTACTTGTTTTAAGTGGCCTCACCGGAACAAATCTAAGAGACTGACGATAAATCTTGGAAAGTTTTGGCTTCCTCTTTGCGAAAGTTCTCCAAAAAGTCCACCTGCTTGCATGTTAAATCAAATCAAAATACACACCTGTCAGAAGAAGGATAGCATGGGTTTTCTCATTGTTCTTAAATGTTTATTTTTCATGTATTTGTCATCTTCAGGCTTCTTACATTTTTTGTGATTTCTGAAGATGGACTTAAAGTTACAGTCAAAATCATTCAACCCCCACTGAAAATTAGGTTTATTGGCAAAATGTACACAATACAAGCCTTAGCAATAAATCAAACAGAAAGAATTTAAATAGCTCAACACAACTAATAGTACAAGTGGTTTCTCCTAATTCAACACAAAATTACACTTTTAATGACTACTGCAGTCTCAAAATTATTCAACCCCTTCAGGACAAACATCTTTAGTATTTAGTAGAGCACCCTTGTGCTGTTAAGACCTGCTGCAAAGGTGATGCATAGACAGACACCAGCTTCTGGCAGGGTTCTGAGGAATCTTAACCCGTTTCTTATGGGCAAATGCCTCCTGTTGGGCTTGTGTCCTGCAACCACCTTTTTCAAATCCAACCAGAGATTTTCATTGAGGTTGACCTCAGGCAACTGTGATGACCACTCTAGTATCTTCCAGGACTTCTTCTGAAACCAAGCCTTGGTGAACTTTGAGGTATGCTTGGGATCATTGTCCTGTTGGAAGGTCCAATGACGCCCAGGCTTCAGTTTTCTCACAGACGACATGTCATTTTCTCCCAGGAGTTCCTGATACTTGATTGAATCCATCTTGCCCTCCACATACTGCAGGTTTCCAGTGCCAGAGGAAGCAAAGCAGCCCCAGAGCATCACTGAACCTCTGCCATGTTTCACTGTAGGCAGGGTGTTCTTTTCAGCATATGTTTCATTCTTTCTTCTCCAGACATACTGCTGATCGATCGGCCCGAAAAGTTCCAGTTTTGTTTCGAACCTGCACAGTGAAGTTATGGTCTGAGGAGGCAATGGACGCTCTAAAGGGCTGTTTTGAAACCACCGCCTGGGAGCAGCTCTGCGATCCACATGGTGAGGACATCGATGGCCTCACTCACACCATCACGGACTACATCAGCTTCTGTGTGGACAACACCGTTCCCACCAAGACCATACGGTGTTGCTCAAACAACAAATCCTGGATCAACCCTGAGATAAAAACACTTCTGAGAGAGAAGAAGAGGATCTTCAGGTCGGGGAACAGGGAGATACTGAAGTCCGTACAGAGGGAGCTGAGGAGAAAGATCAGAGAAGGCAAGGACAGCTTCAGGAAGAAGATGGAGGACAAGCTGCAACAGAGCGACATCAGCGGGGTCTGGAGAAACCTTAAAACCATCTCTGGGCTCCAGAATACCTCCCCCCCAGGCCACGGGGGGCAGGGAGTGGGTGAACAATCTGAATCTGTTTTTCAATAGGTTTGACCAACCACCCTCCCCCCTGACTGCACAACAACCACTGCTGCCTCTGAAGACATCAAGTCCTGCTGCCCACTCCCCACTCCACCAACATCCCCCCACTCCCAACACACAGCCCCCCAACCTGACCCTCACTAAGACCCAGGTGAGGACGGAGCTGAGGAAGATCAAGGCGAGGAAGGCGTAGGGACCGGACGGCATCAGCGCAAAGCTCCTCAAGTCCTATGCAGACCAGCTGTGTGGGATTGTGGAGTACATCTTCAATCTGAGCCTGAAGCTGGGGAGGGTACCACAGCTGTGGAAAACATCTTGTGTGGTACCTGTACCAAAGACTTCCCACCCCAAAGATCTGAACAGCTACAGACCAGTGGCCCTGACGTCCCACATGATGAAGACCCTGGAAAGACTGCTCCTTGCTCACCTCCGCCCCCTGGTGGGACCAGCGATGGATCCACTCCAGTTCACCTACCAGCATGGCATTGGGGTGGAGGATGTGGTGATCTTCCTCCTTCACCATTCTCTGTCCCACCTGGAGAAGCCCGGGAATGCGGTGAGGATCATGTTCTTTGACTTCTCCAGTGCTTTCAACACCATCCAACCGATGATCCTGAAGGACAAGCTGCTGTGCGCAGGGGTGGACCAGCACCTTTCATCATGGATCCTGGACTACCTCACAAACCGGCCTCAGTTTGTGAGAACCCGGGACTGTGTGCCCAACACGATAATCGGTAGCACGGGGGCCCCCCAGGGAACGGTTTTGGCTCCCTTCCTGTTCACCCTTTATACTGCGGACTTCTCACACAACACAACACACTGCCATCTACAGAAGTTCTCTGACGACTCTGCGATCGTTGGCCTCATCTCCAACGGAGATGAAGCTGAGTACAGAGGGCTTATCCAGGACTTTGTGGACTGGTGCCATTTGAACTGCCTCCAGATCAATGTGAGGAAAACTAAGGAGCTGGTGGTGGACTGCCGCAGGCAAGGACAACTCCTTATAGCACCAGTAAATATACAGGGAACAGACATCGAGATGGTGACATCCTACAAGTACCTGGGTGTTCATCTGAACAATAAACTAGACTGGTCACACAATACCGACGCACTCTACTAGAAGGGACAGCGCAGGCTGTTCCTACTGAGGAGACTCAGGTCTTTTGGTGTACAAGGGGCGCTGCTGAAGTCATTCTATGACACGGTGGTGGCATCAGCCATCACTTTTGAAGTGGTCTGCTGGGTCAGTGGCATTACAGCAGCCGATAGGAAGAGACTGAACAAACTGATCAAGAAAGCTAGCTCTGTTCTGGGGCAGCGCCTTGACCCAGTGGAGGAGATGGGAGAGAGAAGGATGGTGGCTAAACTGTCATCTCTGCTGGAGTCCGAGTTCCACCCTATGCAGGACATACTGAATGCACTGAGGAGCTCATTTAGCAGCAGACTACATCATCCTAGGTGCACAACCGAGAGGTTTCGCAGGTCCTTCCTACCTACGGTTGTCAGACTGTACAACCTAAGCAGGGCTGCTCGCAGAGATAGCAAAAAGACGTGACAGCCTAATAGTATTGAATGCAAAAGACGCAATAGACTTACACAATGGTCCCCTCCGGTATACAACTAGGAAAATACCAGTTGCTGTGGAGGGTGAGAATATGTATGGGTACATAATCATACCATGTAGGATAACTAAGTAGATGGTTGTGCTGTTTCATTCCATCTAGCTACAATGCTCCGCACTGTGTGTGTTTATATATTTATATATTTATTCCATCTAGCTACAATGCTCCGCACTGTGTGTGTTTATATATTTACATATTCATTCCATCTAGCTACAATACTCCGCACTGTGTTTATATACTCATATATTTATTCCATCTAGCTACAATGCTCTGCACTGTGTCTATATATATATATATTTATATTTATATGTACATATGTATACTCGCTGCTCTTGTTTTTCTCTTGCCTTCTGATTGTTGCTCTGAGTGTTGCTATCCCTGTGCTGTTGCAATCCTGGAATTTCCCCATTGTGGGACTAATAAAGGCTTATCTTATCTTATCTTATCTTATCTTATCTTAACCTCCACAGAACAGAATCCCAAAACCTCTGACTTATTAATAAAGTTTTAAGCAAATTGGAGCCCATTCTTCTTGTGCTTTTGGGTCATTAGTGGTGTACATCCTGGAGTTCAGGCATGGAGCCCTTCAGTGTTTAGTATGCCCCTTACTGTGGAAACTGAAACCTCAGTGCCTACTGCTACCAGGTCTTGCTGCAGGTCTTTTGCAGTCAGTCGAGGATTTGTGACCACCTGCTTCCTCAGGACTCTGGTGGCCGAAATTGTAGTGTAACCACTGTTCCTTTAACTTAAAACTGGTGAACTATGCTTCCATCTGTATCTCTAGGAACATTCAGTGCCTTTGATGTCTTTTTGTATCCTTTTCCTTGTTTGTGCAAGGCAACAATCTATTTTCTGAACTTTTTGGACAATTCTCTTAATTTAGCCATATTTCTAACATACAATCAAACGTCACTATCAACAGGCCAGGTATTTGAAGTCTTCTATTTTGATTGCAACTGTATCATTTTGATTGCAACTGTATATGAGAGAGGACAAGTTACTGATATTTATCCAGGACAAATAGTTCCACTTATTCTATTAATGTTTTCTTGTGACCCAATGGCATCTGCTTCAGTTGATATTAGCTGATGTTGGTCAACACGTTTGAGGTGATCAGAAAATCAGAAACAGGACTTGATGTAAATATCAACTATTGTTGGAACTATTATTGGGGAAAAAAATGTGTAACTCATGGCAAAATTCGATTGGGATCAAAAGATAATTTTGCTTTTGCCATTCATTTCAATGGAGATTTTTTCCGATTTAAGGTCCCACATGTGGAAGTAGAGTAGTGGAAGTAGTTTCTTTTCTCAGAGCAAGTAAGATTAAGAGGCATGTCCCTCTACATCTGGCCATGAGTTAAATTTTCCAGCTTGTGATGTCAGACGAGCCTTGACAAGACAAACATGAGAAATCAAGATGGCCACTCTCATCTACCTCACATCAACAGTAGTGAAAAATCAGTGAGGCTTTGCCAGGGGAGGCTGAGAATAACAATAATGAGAGGGGGTGTGTTTGAGCACCGTCAGCACAGGATTTACTAAAACTTCTTCTTCTTTTAGATTTGATTGGCGGTTGGCAACCAGCTTACAGGTGCATTACCGCCACGTACTTCACTCTAAATCATCACTCTATATCTCTCATTTATTAAAAATAAAACAAGATAAGGACATTTTTTTTAACAAAGTCACAGTGATTTTTTTGTCCAGAAGAATAGGCAAATTTCCCTCATTTACACAACACACAGAGACAGATGCAACTCTGTGAGCCATGATAATTTACATTATTCCTTGGCCAAAAATGAAGTATAATGAATTTTGTGCCCAAAAAACATGTTTGTAAAATAACTTAATACTTTATGATCTTTGCATGTTGTCTTTACTCAAGGAGAGTTATAAAATGAAAACGTGGACTTTTATTACTGCCTTTTCTGTGTATTTTATAAGCGGTAATTCAATAAAATACCTTAAACTTGTTTTGTTTAAATTATTCATAAAATCCGATTTATAAATCTGACTCTGGAAGCATCATTGCCTCACCAGCTATGACCCTCACCACACGTCACTGTGAAAAACGTACTGTTTATAAGCACTTATGTTTCATATGTCACCTATTCTGTCATAAACACAGCTTCTTTCTCTGAAACGTCATTTCTGTGTTTTTATATGCAATTTACCACACCCTGTGTTGTTTTCAGGGGGGCATTGCTAGCAGTGACTAATGGCTAACCGGTTAGAGAAGATTGATACCTCAACCTCGTCCAATGAAACAAAACTAATTTGAAGTGCAGATTGGGTGTGGAGTTTCCACATGGGTTTTCTTCCAGCATGTCTGCTGGGTTCTTTTTACCTCTAAAACTGTAGGTAGATGTGATCCGCTTTAGCACTGATCAGACAACCACTGGGTGGATGTATAATCATCAGTTCATGGATGAATGTTGGGTTAAATTCAACACTGGAACAGCGTGTTAAAATAGCCCACACATAATAATATACGATATATTCTTCTAGGCATAAGTTGTTCTTGACTGATGTGTGGCGTGTCATTTAAGCCAGATTCAGCCCAAAAGACATTTTTACTTCCATCACAGAGTTTTAAGTGACAAAAGTTTCCCAGAGTAGGCACATTTGTCTGCTGAGAAAGAGACATCTTTCTTTAGTCATCCTCGCTGGACTTTTCACCTTTGCTGTATGTATTTGCAAAATTTCCAAGTTGTCTTTTAGAGGATTTGTAACTTTTTTAAACTGTACTTTGTGCATGGTGCCACACTCATTTTTATTCTAACATTTGTGTTGAAAACATTCCCGTTAACCGTGTAAAGAATGACCTTACGAAACGACAATGTGTCCAACTTTGAGTAACAGTAAATAAACTTCCAGCATTACAGACACACTGGGTGTTGCTGATTCACTGCTCGCTTCCAGTTTATTGGCCATTCAGCTCCTGAGAGAGGGGGTACACGGTGTTAACATGCAGAAACAAGTGGCATGTATGAATGCCAAGTCTCCCTCCCCCTCACCAACTCTCTCTCCCCCTCTTTTCCTCCCATCCTCTCTACCATCAGTGTTTAACCCTGCTCAATTTGCCCGTCTGGATGAAACAATACTTGTGATCAGCGCGTGTAATGGCACCTTATTAACCCCAATTACCACAATTAAAACCCTGCTGCCACTGGGCCCCTTTCAAGTCTTAATTAATCAGATGCCAGCCAAGGAGCTGTTTGGTGCCCCTCCTCACCCCCCTCCCACCACCACACACACACTCGGTACAAAGGACACATGTACACACTCACGCTGGGACTCACACACACCTTCTCCCCAGCCCTGACCGACCATGTGGCCCAGCTAAAAAGCACATCTGGTGGAACAAAACGTCTCTGTGCGGGCAGACAAATGCCTTGACTTTACAAATGAAAGGCAAGCATCTCTCTGCCTACTCTCTCTCTCTCTCTTTCCATCTCTGTGATGTGGGTATAATGAACATTACAAGCCCCCTTGGCACAGTGCCTTATTGAGAGGGTTTGGAAAGCTGCCCAGTTTGTTCCTCACTAATTGCTTAATTGATGCATTGTTTTTACTGATGATACGGATTTGCCCCCTCCTCCTCTCCATTCCCTCCCTACCACTGCACATGTATACAGATACAAAAGGAATTACACCGTATTAGCGAGTCATGGTCCCTTTCAGCAGACTGTATTAGAGACTTAAAACCATTGTGATGACTTCCCTAATTGAGTACAACCACTTGATGTAACATAATGCCATGTAAATAAAACCACTTCCCCCTCCTGCTCACGTTTCATAAGCAGCCACAAGAGAGAAATGAATATCTAGCTGCTATAAAAAGAGACTCTTTTATAGTTATTGCAGAAATTACTTAAAGATTACTTGCAAAGGGGCCTTTATTTGTTGGTTAGGGCATTGACTCTCATTGCTTAAATGCAATTTCCTCCACAGAGGCAATAACAGGCAAACTGTGCATGTGTGTCCAGTCAGGATTGCATAATGGCATCTGGGTAGCGTGAGTTGGAGGACGTTTAATTAGCAGGCTAAGGGTTAATGAAGTCCTCTCCTGGAGAAGATAGAATGTGTGAGACTGAAAAAAAATGATCCACTGTGGAGGAGTTAAAGACTGTCTTGCAAGACTCCTCTGAACAGAAATAAACATGTTTACAGCCTGCAACAAATTAAATTTTTGGCTCCCATTGTTAATCCCCCATCCATAAAAACAATAGCCTTTGTGAAGTGAAAAAATAGTTTGAAGAAGAGCAGGTGCTTGTAATGTTTCATATGCTGTGTTTAATGTGCAATAAATGTGAGCCCGGCAGCACGCTTTCTTTTAAGTGTTTTTTTTTTTTTTTTCTGAGTTCAATTGAGGCTTTAAGTGCTTTACTGGGGAGAGACTTTGATGGACAGATGGATGCCAGCACATACAGACATAATCACCAGATGACTAATGTTATGCATCATCTCAGTTAGTTGAAGTCATTACACTGGACCACGGAACAGTGTTTGTTGTGTTGTGGTATTGTGAATAAAAGCACCTTGGTTTGCCAAGGCGGGTGACCCTGGTAGTGTTGGGATGGGATGTTTGGGGGCAGGAGTTCAGTCTCTTCCAGATGCCACCAGTGTATGTTGCCAGTCACAGTATGTATGGAGTGATTTTTGATGTCAGTTTGGTAGAGCATTATCAGGCTAACTACCTCCGCCAAGGAGGCTATGTGCAGCAGACAGAACCGTCTGCTGCTGACACAGTAACACTAATCCACCTGCTCTTATTTTGAAAGTCTATCACTGTTAATTCCACTCCCTCTTTTTACTGCACACACAAGATTCTGTCATTCCTGAGCCCAGTCCCTCCAAAAAGTAGTATGAATAGTACGGTTTTGCAACTTTGCGAAGCATAGAGCATGTACGTGTGTGCTTTGAAAATGAGTGAGCACCTAACCCTAAAGCCTTAAACGTAACCAGTAGTGGACTGAATGCTAACTCTAACCTTTTTTCTGTAACTTCAACCACCGCAAAAATGTGTAAAAGGGAAATGCGAAGGAGGAAGTGAAAGTGAAAAGCATACAAGAGTAGATACTAACCTGGCTTCTCTCGATTAAAGTGTGGAGGTTTGTTGAACCGTCCACCATCTTCGCCGTCTTCTCTTCTTCTGTTCAGTGCTCTTAAAACGGTGCGTTGTCGTTTGTATGCGCAGTAACAAAGTTGAGCATGTGTTGCGGATGTGTAGTAATGACTAGTTACTACTATAAACTGAAAGTGGGAAACTTGCCAACTGTTTCTAACATTTTCTTTAAGAATGTAATAACAATTTCATTTTATTTAGTTCATTTCATTCAACTTTTTATTCAACTGCAAATCCTCATTTACTACAAAAACTGTTAAGTGTAAATGTACTTCTTTCACTTTTTAGACTAAATGGTACTTTTTTAATATGGAGGAAAACATCTTATTTGTACTACTCTGGTAAGATTGGGCTGCATCACTACAGATAACAACTTTGTACACAAGATAGTGTCTTGTGTACACACGATAAACAATGATCAATCTTGAGGATGTCAGAGACTCCAGAGAACCTACCTGTCTGTGCAAGAAAATGGGCAGCCAAAATCCAGATTTTTTTTTTTTTTTCAGTAGAGTTTAGTTCATTTGCAGATCAGCTGGATTTCATAGATTCATTCATGCTTAAGTGGATTATGGCAGAAAAAGTAAACTTTGTCGACTGCTAGTGTTTATTTTTCATGTGATCCTTTTTTGAAGCATTCAAAATCAGGAAATGTGCTGGCTTTGCCCCCTTTGTGGATTGCTACCTTTTTGTGATGGAGGGGTTTGCTTGTCCTAATGATCCTAGGAGCTACAGTATGTTAATGGGGCCAGCCTTCCCCTTTTAAGCTGGATTCATGCAGCATTTCCTCTCTGGTCCACTTTGGTCCATGTCTGCTTTGGAGGAGGCCGCTGCTCACACAGCTCTGTATATGCTTCACTTTTTTCGTCTACCAGGCCAAACGATTGACGCATGCATACAACTGTTATTTATAGTTTCGCCCCAGCCCTATGGGTAGCACAAATGCGCTGACATGGCAGTTTATTCACCGGCTATAAATGCAAGAGCGACGCACATTTTTTGTAGCAACAACAATGGCATCGTTTCAAGGAAAAGGAGGAATTACTGTTTTTCAGTGCTCTTCTCTGCTCAAGCTGCTGCTGCTGCAACACGGATTCATGTATGTTTCTTGTCGTCTTTCTCATCCTCTTTGTCTTCTTCTTCTACTTTGACTTTGTGTGCTGTGTTGGTAACGCCACCTTGTGAATGAAAGGTTCACTCTTGTGCATGCGCAGTCAACATGGTCAAGCCGTGCTGTCAGAAGATTTGGGCTGCACGTTGCAGCTGGGCGTTCGCAAACTGGAGACAATGACATAATTTTTGGCACACAAGCCTCGCGGTCGAGCGGACGCGGACAGCGGAGGTGCAGCATGAATCCAGCTTTAGGCTCTCCCAAGGAAACTTGGTCCTGGGTGAAGGGCCAGACCAAGAGTGGTCTAATAGATCTCTATGAAAAAAGTTATAAGCACCCAGTGCACCCAAAGGAGCCACATGGGTTTGCCCTCCAGTGGGCTCACCACCTGCAGGAAGGATCATGGGGATCATGGTGCTATGTGAACCGGGGGGCAGTTTCTACTGGGTTTGCCAAGTGAGCTGACCCTGTTAAAGGCACAAATAGAGTGTTAGACATACAGGAAGGAGGCTGTGAGTTCAAGATGCCACCACTGTGTTGGTCCTGGTCACACTAGGACTGATTAATAATGTTGCACTCCACACTCAACTCTAGTCATCGTAGCTTCTGACATCAAATAAACTAAAAAGAGAATGTCTGCAAAACTAAAGTCAAGGCTTAAAAATATGGAGTTCACTAACCAAAGCGTAGCGTCACGGTGGCTGCGTCCATCTTTTATATGCACTCTATGGGATAGGCATGCAGCTTAATGCATTCTTTTTCTCTGGATGTCTCTTTTCCCCTCTCAGTCTCACTTTGACTAACACACAGCAAGTACATACACACAAATGCTAGCATGCACACACATGGGCTTCTGCATATTCCTACTGATGTCTAGGATAAAGAGGATGTTTTTCCTTCCATCTGTGTGTTTGTCCCCAGCTCTGTCGGAGAGCAATCCCTCTCTGACAGCTTCATGCCAAGAGGGGCCAGGAATCAGCAAGATGAAGGAGAACCTGGTCCGCTGAGAGATGCCAAAGACACAAACACACAGCAAGTGACACACGTGGCCCAAAACAGGAATGCTTGTACACATACACAGCACACACAAACTTGCTGATCCAACTACGGGCACAGATGCACACGCACGCTCACACACATACAGAGTAAAATATGAACACACACACATAAACTTCAAGGCCTCAGAGGGAGTGAGAGAGCGCTAGAGACAGTAGGATGTTATTTATTCATCAGTCTTTCTTGTAGTGAGGAGGCAACAAGCCCCCAGAGCTATAAACACACAGAGACACAACCCTCAGTGAACTCCAACCCTGGGAATAACAAGTGGTCCCCATATACAAGTGTGCACACATACATGCACACATATACAGGGAGTCAGAGGCCTGACATAGCAAAGATAAGAAAGCACCTTCCCTTGGATAAAAGAAGACAAAAGCAAGGATTACAATGCAGGACAGGGTCCCAGCAATCTAAATGGCATATGTAAACCACCATTACAGAAATAACAAGAAAGAAGAGCAGACTTGATTCGGAAGCGTGATAAATTGATTTTTGTACTTTCATAGTTACTTCGACTGAATATTAATTGAATCAGGCAGAACAGGCGGGATGGGACAGGAGGGCAAACAGACAGAGAAGTAATCAGAGTCTAGACAAAAAAGAGAGAAAAGTGCTGAAGGAATGGAATCTGGCATTACTGCGTAAAAATAGCATCCCCTGCAAACACATTAGCTATTATCTCTTCGGTGCAGCGCAGAGAAGTGCAGGCTACACTCAGGCCCCCCTATGGAGCTAGACGACTGCATTTACATGAAGGCTGAGCAGGAGAGGGGAAATTACAACTATTGTAGCTCGCCTTTCTGCGGGCTTTATTGCTTTATCGTAAAGTGGTGAGAGACCATGAGGGGCTGTGACGTCAAGTGGTGTGAAGAAGAATGTGTGGGTGTCTTTCTGCCATTTTCTTTTTGCCTCTGCCAATGAGGCTATGTTTGTGGCGTATTCTGTCCGCTTGTCTGTCTGCCAGCAGAAAACAACATTTATCAGTCTCAATAGCCACGGTTACATGTGCAAAATTTCTTCATTCTGATTACAATTCAGATCAGAACTTTACTGTTTACATGGATCCTGAAAAAGTTGATCCGATTAGGCTGTGCATTTCCATGTGTCACACGTTTGAACAGACTAAATCATTTTGACATGCGCACAATTATCCAACATTCCGGAAATAGTAGAAGAAGCAACTTCTGATGTAAACAAACCCCGCTTCGTGTCTTTTTCTTTTACAAATGGACCTGTATTGTGCTATCCAAACTGTACTTTTGCTTCTGCTGGTCTCCGTAATGAAGCTACAAGTACATACTTCTGTATATGACGAACACAGGGAGACAGCAGGACGATACAGACCAGTTTTGTTTTACTCCCCCCATGTCTTCCGCTAGCTGCTGTAAAGGCAGAAATACGTCACGTCGACGTGTGGCTGACGTACAGACATACGCAGTAAACATATTTTCTCCTCAAACTTCGGAATAAGTGTTTATATGCGCACCAATCAGATTAACAATTGGCATAACCCACCCGTTTCAATCAGAAGGAAATTTTGATCCGAATGAGTGTGATCCGGTTTCCTCCCACATGCCAAAAACATGCAGGTTAGGTTAATTGGTGTCAAAACTGGGGATTCTAAATTGTCCTTAGGTATGACTGTGAGAGTAAATGGTTGTCTGTCTCTTTGTGTTGGCCCTGCGATGGACTGGCGATCTGTCCAGGGTGTACCCTGCCTCTCGCCCTAAGATGCTGGGATAGGCTCCAGCCCCCCCGCGACCCGAAAAGGATTAAGCGGAAGAAGATGGATGGATGAGTGTGATCGGGTCAGAATATTAAGATTGGCGTGTTTACATGAAGCATTTTTATTCTGATCAGGCTTTTAATACGGTTACTTGTGTCCATGTAAACGTGGCTCATGAAATTAGGCCACAGAAGAAGCCATGTGAAGTGGAGTACCATAAAGGTCACAAATAAAATTTATAAATTTACCTGAAAGAAAGAATCAAACTTATGTGGTCAACACTGAAAATTTTTGTGAAGAAATTTACAAAAAACAAACCCTCAAAATTTATGGAAAAAGCTGCAAAATTACTTAAATGAAAGGTTTCAAATTTATAGGAAAAGTCACATTTTGGAAAATCATTAATGCTGATGCAGTTTACAGGGGGACCGGAGTGGTGGCCTAGTGGTAGAGCGTCCGCCTCAGAGCCGGGACGTTGTGCGTTTACGCCCCAGCTGAGTCATCCTGAAGACCATAAAAAGTGGAACTTTCCACTGTCAGCATAATAGAACGGGGAAGGAAAGTTAACTCACCGAGCTACCAGAGGACTGATCTCCACTGTAGCTTTCACGACTTACAGTAGTTGTGTGGCCTATCCACCTTATTCTTGAAGGCGCTTCTGTAGAAACGATTATGGGCGCAACTTCCGGTTTCGGCTGAAGTAGTGTTAAATCAGTCAGCAAGAGTGGAGTAGTGGGGCATTTAAAATAGCATTTTTAAAAGGGTTTTAAATTTGTTTTAATGTATAATCCACATACCTGTTTTGCAGTCAGGTGGCAGGTAATTTCAGCACTTACAGTTTTTGTATTTTTTTATGTTTTTGCGTCGTTCTGGTACTTGCTGCTGTTCGTGGTGTGAGACTCCTAAACCTCAGCTACAGTGGGGAAAAAAATATTTAGTCAGCCACCAATTGTGCAAGTTCTCCCACTTAAAAGATGAGCTAGGTCTCCAATTTTCATCATAGGTATACCTCAACTATGAGAGACAAAATGAGAAAAAAAAATCCAGAAAATCACATTGAAGGATTTTTAATGAATTAATTGGTAAATTCCTCAGTAAAATAAGTATTTGGTCACCTACAAACAAGCAAGATTTCTGGCTCTCACAGACCTGTAACTTCTTCTTTAAGAGGCTCCTCTGTCCTCCACTCGTTACCTGTATTAATGGCACCTGTTTGAACTTGTTATCAGTATAAAAGACACATGTCCACAACCTCAAACAGTCAGACTCCAAACTCCACTATGGCCAAGACCAAAGAGCTGTCAAACAACACCAGAAACAAAATTGTAGACCTGCACCAGGCTGGGAAGACTGAATCTGCAATAGGTAAGCAGCTTGTTGTGAAGAAATCAACTGTGGTAGGAATTATTAAAAAATGGAAGACATACAAGACCACTGATAATCTCCCTCGATCTGGGGCTCCACGCAAGCTCTCACCCCGTGGGGTCAAAATGATCACGAGAACGGTCAGCAAAAATCCCAGAACCACACGAGGGGACCTAGTGAATGACCTGCAGAGAGCTGGGATCAAAGTAACAAAGGCTACCATCAGTAACACACTACGCCGCCATGGACTCAAATCCTGCAGTGCCAGATGTGTCCCCCTGCTTAAGCCAGTACATGTCCAGGCCCGTCTGAAGTTTGCTAGAGAGCATTTGGATGATCCAGAAGAGGATTGGGAGAATGTCATATGGTCAGATGAAACCAAAATAGAACTTTATTGTAAAAACTTAACTTGTCGTGTTTGGAGGAGAAAGAACACCATACCTACTGTGAAGCATGGGGGTTGAAACATCATGCTTTGGGGCTGTTTTTCTGCAAAAGGACCAGGACGACTGATCCATGTAAAGGAAAGAATGAATGAGGCCATGTATTGTGAGATTTTGAGTGAAAACCTTCTTCCATCAGCAAGGACATTGAAGATGAAACGTGGCTGGGTCTTTCAGCATGACAATGATCCCAAACACACCACCCGGGCAACGAAGGAGTGGCTTTTTAAGAAGCATTTCAAGGTCCTGGAGTGGCCTAGCCAGTCTCCAGATCTCAACCCCATAGAAAATCTTTGGAGGGAGTTGAAAGTCTGTTGCCCAGCGACAGCCCCAAAACATCACTGCTCTAGAGGAGATCTGCATGGAGGAATGGGCCAAAACACCAGCAACAGTATGTGAAAACCTTATGAAGACTTACAGAAAACGTTTGACCTCTGTCATTGCCAACAAAGGGTATATAACAAAGTATTGAGATGAACTTTTGTTATTGACCAAATACTTATTTTACTGAGGAATTTACCAATTAATTCATTAAAAATCCTTCAATGTGATTTTCTGGATTTTTTTTTTCTCATTTTGTCTCTCATAGTTGAGGTATACCTATGATGAAAATTGGAGACCTCTCTCATCTTTTAAGTGGGAGAACTTGCACAATTGGTGGCTGACTAAATACTTTTTGCCCCACTGTAAATCTGTGCTGGCTTCACCAGCAATGCATAGATCACGCATCCTAAAAAGAACTGTTGGTGTGATCAGTGGTACAGACACAGGACAGACACAAGAGCACATCAGGTATGTTTTCACTTGTATGAATGGCACAGATCTGATGTTTATATATGTCACCAGGCTGCTTAAAGTACAGTAATAAATAAAAAAATAGTAAGTTTGCTTCCTAAGGCTTAATAATTTAAGAAAGATATCAAATAGGTGTTTTTTGGGATTTTTTTGCTTTCTTTGCACTGCATTGGAGCAATATGGACTTGATATTAGCAGGTTCAGCATGCATTAATTTTTAAATTATCACAAAATATATATCAATAAAATTTTGAACAATTGTCAGAAAAGGTCTGTACATGTTAAATTAAATAACAAGCAAATAACGGCATGACAGCAGCAGGAGTGTTTTAATTTCGGGGTAAAACAGACAGCTGCAGCTGTCTGTTTTACCCTTACATTAAAACACCCAAGCACGGTGTTGTGGTTCTTTGTGGCTCTGACTAGATTCTACATCTGCTCTAAGGTAAATTTGATTACGTCCAACATATTTTAACAAAATGCAGCCGACTTTATTGTGGTGGAAATATTGATATATCTCAGAGCTTTTATTTGTTTACAGTGTTAGCATTTTAGCAGTGGAGCTAACTAACGGAACTACAGTCTGCCAGGCCACTTTTTAAGGTCATCTGCTCATCCCTCGATAATCGTGGGAAGTGGTATGATTATATTACTCTTTTTGAGGTGCAAAAGGCCATGTTCCTGTATTTTTGATGCCGAAGTCATTGCTTTTTAACAAGGAAAAGTGTTCCGTTTTTGTTACAACCCCACGTTCTAAACTAATATCGGAAGTTGCGCCCATAATTCACGCAAGGCATCATGGGGGCTCGGAATAAGGTGGATAGGGTCACAGAAATGGAGATAGGTGTCACCCATACACACCAAATGGTGTCCCACATGCCATTGAAGGGAATTGACTTGTTTACAGTGAGAGTTAAAAAAAAAAAACTACAGAAAATTCAGGAACTGCGAATTTCTCCAGAATATTCAAAGCTCCATGTTTGGGACAGCTCATCAATTTCTCTGACATTTTCATGAAGAATGAGATTTAAAAAAAATCTTGGCATATATGGAAGGCATATTTGTGAGTATAATAAAAGATGTGGATCCAGGTATCGCTGGAGATGTGTGCTCTCCAAGCACTTTCAAAACATGTTTTTTTTTTCTTTTTTCACAACTTTGAATTATTTTTTTATTTTTATTTTTTTTGCCATTTAGGTATGTTCAAATTTATTTTTATATATACAGCACCAGTGTGCTTGTTGTGATAGTCAGCTGGTGTAAGGCCCACCCAAGCTGGCCACTCTGGGCCAAAGAGGACTGATACTGTTGTCAGATCTACAGGGACCTGCTCCAAACAGCTGTTCACCATCACCCTCGGCGTGTTTGTCTGCATAGTCTTGTGTTTTCTTGCTGGGTATATGTGCATATTTGTGTGTGTGTGGGGGGGGGGGCGCATACGCTCCGATCCACTGTGTGATTTCTGCCACTTCAAGCACCCTCTGCTTCAACGCTCTGTGACCAAACACCTGCTGTACAGCAATCTTTTAATGAGTGATCCACCTGAGGAGAAGGAGTAAGGAGCAGCGGGAGGACAAGGTTTTCATGGGTCCTTATTTTTTCCTTTCAGCTGCACCACCTGCGCCGTGTTTAGAGATTTGAAAGCGTTATTTCCTCTGCTGAGGTTTGGCTTTGATTAGCATCACAATCACACCACGGACACAGGAAGTAAGTGATGCGTTAGCAAAAGGGAGACAGGCACATGCCCCAGCACGTCCCACTGCCACAGGGGCTGAGATAGCACCGAAAACTTCTTGTTAGCCTTAGCTGATGACAGAGCACTGCACCTTTTTGTAATGTTCTCCTGGAACATGTAATGACGAGGCGCACACACCGGGTGTCAGTTAGGACTTTTTACTTGTCACTTCAAGTGCAACTAACAACTAACCACACAGTGGCACATGTACATCTCCTTTTATAGTCAGGTCATGGCCGGGGTCATACTGCCCTCTAGTGGTGACTCCATATGAACTTCACATATCAATACATCTCCCTTTTTTTTCTAGTAAAGGTCATGTCCAACTATAAACTTTTTCTCAAATTTCTATATACAAAATAAACTCCATTTCTATTTACATTTTTTTTCAACCTTGTACACTGAATCACAAGTTCAATTTTTTCTCTGTTTACAATTCAACATCAACACATTTTTTTCCTCTGTTTACAATTCAATATCAACACATTTTTTTTTTTTCTCATTCATCTCAGTACTCCTTACATTTCCTCAATCAATCTTTTCGGTTTCACAATTTGCCTTTGTGAGCATCTCCTTTGTGTCACCTCAGTCTGTTCGTTAGTGTCTGTCTCTATGTTCTGGTTCTCAGCCATTTCTGGTTGTTCGGTTTGGCTGGAAATTAGCATGTCGCTTATTTCACTGTCTGTGACTCTCATTTTTGTCTGAGGCACTTTCAGTAAGTGACGTCGGTTTCGCCTCGTTGTTTTCCCATGCTCTGTGATGACTTCATATGATCTGGGAGTTGTTTCTTTAACCACTTTTGCCAGCGGTCCCCATTCTCCATCACATCTCACTCGCACTATGTCCTCATGTGCAAGTGGTCTCAGAGGTCGTGCTGTTCTGTTGTACAGTTCAGTTTGCCTCTCATCACGCCTCACATCTCTCTTTTCCATCACTTGAGATGCTGATGGAAGTCGCGTTCTGAGTTTTCTGTTCATGAGCATTTCTGCTGGGGACAGTCCATTCTCCAGTGGTGATGCTCGGTAATTCAGGATCGCCAGATGTGGGTCTTCTGCATTGTCTGCAGCCTTTTTCAGTATGCGCTTCACAATTTGCACCCCTTTCTCTGCTAACCCATTTGACTGTGGGTACAGAGGGCTTGAGGTCACGTGCTTGAACCCATATGTGTCTGCAAAGTCTTTGAAGCACTGACTCGTGAATTGTGGTCCGTTATCACTTACAACAGTCATTGGAATTCCATGGCGTGCGAACATTGTCTTTGTATGTGCAATCACCTTTTCTGCTGTTGTGTCACTCAACCCTGCAAACTCTGGGTAGGTGGAATGATAGTCCATGACTAACAGATAGTCCTTGCCCTTAAGCTGAAATAGATCCATGCCCACTTTTCTCCATGGCCCTTGAGGCTTCTCATGGGGCCTCATAGGCTCCTTTGGCTGTTGATACCTGTGGCGCTGGCAAATGTCACAGCGCTGCACATATGCCTCAATGTCCTTGTGCATGTTGGGCCAATACAAAACATCACGTGCACGTCTTTTGCACTTTTCAATACCCAAATGCCCCTCATGCACTAATTTAACCATTTCTGATCTCATGGAGGTAGGTATGACTATCCTTGTACCTTTTAACAGAACCCCATCTAACACAGACAGTTCACCTTTAAAGTGTTGGTAAGGCTTGTCAATCATAACCTGTCCTGGCTGATGTATCTGTTCCATTACTCTTTTTAGTTTCTCATCTTTTTGTGTTTCTTTCACTATCTTTGTCCATTTTGCATCTGACACTGGCATGTGTGCCTTAATAGAGTCTACATGTATTTGCACAGCTTCCTCTGTTGTGCTGCTGGTGTTGCTCAAGCTAGCCCTACTCAGCGCATCGGCTACAATTAGTTGCTTGCCTGGTGTAAACTCAAATTTCAAGTCATATTTCTGTAATCTTAACATTAGACGCTGGATGCGCGGTGGTGCGTCACCCAGTGGCTTCTGTGAGATCGCAATCAGTGGTTTGTGGTCTGTTTCTAGTATTACTGACCGTCCATACACATATTCATGAAACTTCTCACATCCAAACACTGCACCTAGAGTCTCTTTCTCTATTTGCGCGTAATTTTTTTCTGCGCTTGTCATGGTGCGTGATGCGTATGCGACTGGATACCACTCTGTGTCATGTTTTTGCAATAGCACAGCTCCTAGGCCGGCTTTGGACGCATCTGTGGACACTTTTAGCAGTTTGTCCTGATCATAGAATTTTAACACTGGCTCCTTTATTAGACTGCTTTTGAGCCACTCCCATTCTCTGGCATGCTCTGCCATCCACTGCCACATTGTATTGATCTCTAACAAGCTTCTAAGAGCTATTGTGTTAGCTGATAAATTTGGGATAAATTTTCCCATGTAATTGACTAGCCCTAGGGCTCTTTGCAAGTCATTTTTGTTCTGCGGTACTGGCAGCTCTGCTATGGCCCGCACTTTTTCCGGATCTGGTTGCACGCCTGCCCCAGATAATTTTTCTCCCAGGTATGTAATCTCCTGTACCCCAAATTGGCACTTACTCTTATTCAGTTTCATACCTGACTTTTGCGCCTGTGTGAGAACTCTTGCCAACCTTTCGTCGTGCTCCTCTTTTGTTTTTCCCCAGACTACCACATCATCAAGAAAAACTCCCACCCCTTCTATTCCGTCAAACAATTGCTGCACAGTTCTATGGAAAATTTCAGGGGCTGAGCTAATCCCGAACGGCATTCGTAGAAAGCAATGCCTTCCGAATGGCGTATTAAATGTGCACAATTTAGCACTTTCCTCATCGAGCACTAGTTGGTAAAACCCAGATTTGGCATCTAATTTTGTGAAGTAATTTGCTCCACTCATTGTGCTGGTTATGTCAGATTTTGTTGGTAGCCTGTAATGCTCCCGCTGTATTACTTTATTTAGATCTTTTGGATCTATGCACAATCTCAAATCTCCATTTGGCTTCTCCACTATAACTAGTGAGTTAACCCATTCAGTTGGTTCTTCTATTTTTCTGACCACTCCGTCTGCTATCAGTGAGTCTAGTGTTTCTCTCAGCCTCTTTTTAAGAGCTATTGGCACTTTTCTTGCTGCATGTATGACTGGCTCTGCATTCTCTTTCAGCCTAATTTTTTGTTTGCCTGGTAGGCGGCCTATTCCTTTGAACACCTCTTTGTATTCTTTCACCCAGTCAGTGTGTTTGTGCTTACTTGTTGTAGCCTCTGTATTTTCTCGTGTTGTCACTTTGTCTGTATCAATGACATTCACCCTTTTGATCAGACCTAGCTGATCGCATGTTTTTAAACCCAAAATTGCTTGTCTATTTCCATCAACAAGTACAAACAATGCATTCACTGTTTTACCTTTGTTTGACAGTGTAACCCTGCACATTCCCTTAGTGGGTATTGGCTTATCGTCATATGTTCTCAGATTAATCTTTTTATTTCTTATTTTCGGCTTATTTTTCAGTCTTTTAAAATCTTTCATTGGCAGGATGTTTACCTGCGCACCTGTGTCGAGCTTCAGTGACATGTCCGTGCCATTCATCTCCAAGCACACTATCCATTCGTCAGCGCTCGTCTCTCCCTCGATGGCGTCCACGTAAAACTGATCCTCCTCGCTGTCGCTCTTTTTCTCCACGAGTTGCACCCTCCTCTTTGAGAAGCAGGTCTTTGCGAAGTGATTTTTTCCGCCACACTTGCGACATTCCTTCCCGAGTGCTGGACACTGTTTCAGCGCGTGTTGCCTTCCACACCGCTCACAGTTCCCGCGCGCGCGCTCTGGGTTTGCCTCCCTTTTTCTTGCCTGCAACGTTCCTTTCGGCTTCGCGCGCTGCACTGCATCGACCTCAGCAGTCTCTTTTTCCTTGCTGCTAAAAGTCTTTAATTGTGCCTTTGTACTCTCAGACGCTTGGCAAATCTGTGTCGCTTTCTCCAGCGTTAAGTTAGTCTCTTTCAGTAATTGCATCCGCAATTTGTTGTCTTGGACCCCAATTACAATTTGGTCCCGTATCATTGACTCACTCAATGTTCCAAAGTTGCATGACTGACATTTCAACCGTAGGTCTGTGACATACAGCTCGATGGACTCTGACTCTTTCTGAAGTCTTTTTCTGAACACATACCTCTCGTACGTTTCATTCTTTCTCGGTGTGCAATAATCGTCAAATTTCTTCATCACGGCGTCGAAGTTGCCTTTTTCTTCTTCCGTGAAGATGAATGTGTTAAACACATTTAGCGCCGCTCGCCCTGCTACTGTCAGCAGTAATGCTATTTTCCTCTCCTCGTCACGGAGACCGATAGCAAGCGAATAAAGTTCAAAACTCTGTTTGAATACTTTCCAGTTCTCGTTGACGTTACCGGTCAACTTTAACTCGTCCGGCTGTCGAAGAGCGTTCATCTTCGTCGTCGGTTCGTGGTTTTATCCTGGTATCATGTAATTTACTCCTGGTACCATGTAATGTTCTCCTGGAACATGTAATGACGTGGCGCACACACCGGGTGTCAGTTAGGACTTTTTACTTGTCACTTCAAGTGCAACTAACAACAAACCACACAGTGGCACATGTACATCTCCTTTTATAGTCAGGTCATGGCCGGGGTCATACTGCCCTCTAGTGGTGACTCCATATGAACTTCACATATCAATACACTTTTTGGCTTAAAAGAAATATTAAGGCACCAAAAGTGGAGCTCACAAGCAAATGAGCAACATGGTGGTGAACAGGGTAGTGCTACCTTTGAGTAGGGGGCCGTCCACACCAAGCATTGTAAAGATATCTATAACTATATAGTTTTAAAAACAGTTCTAGCTCAAGTGGATAGCAGTGTCCGTACTGCTGTAGTGTGGACACTGTCATCCACTTGAGTTAGAATACTTTTTAAAACTATAATGTTATAGTTATCTTCATAGAGCTTGGTGTGGATGGCTCTTGAGGAACCCACTCTTTCTGTTATTCGCTCTCATCTCCTTTGCTTTACCATCGCTCTCTTGGTGTGTGACTTATCTACATGCACTTGCGCACACATGTAGATGTTTGGCCAGTGCTCAGTGATTTGTAGCAGCAGCCTCGACTACAGTGCTCACTTAAAAAGCTTCTTCAGGATACCACACGCTTTCACACGCTCACCACAGATCAGTGGGTGAATTCCAGCTTTGCGTGGCATTAACCCACCATCACCCCCCCCCCCACACACACACACAATACATTATGTTCTTTGAATTTGTATACCTAATTAGACCTTTGGGTTTATTCAAACGTCTAATTAATTAGGCACAGATTTTCTAAGGTGTGAAGTTTCCTTTTTTTGTCATCTGTGTCAAATAAATGCTGGCCTGGTACTTTTGTAAATATAGTGGGTTTATGTGTGATTTATTTATTTTTTTGCTTCTTCCAGGCTGAGAAAAGGCATTGTTTCATGAGATAAAAACATTTTTAGTATCTATACGATGCTTAAAAAAATCAACCTGCTTTTCCTTTGAGATTTCTGCTTTAAGTCAGCGTAGCACAAAATGAAAGCAAGATTTCCTGAAGTGCCATGCAATTTAAATACATCAGCCTTTCAGAGTTTTCCAAGTCCTTTAATTGTCACATCCATTGAATGAACTCCTAATACTCTGAAGGCTGATCAAATGTTTGGTAGTGGTCGGAGAGGCCATTGGTGCGGATTGGCAGCCATGTTTCTGTCAGTCTGCCCCAGGGCAGCTGTGACTACAGTAGTAGCTTACCACTACCAATGTATGTGGAGTGAATGAATAATGTATCCATTGTAAAGCATTTTTGTGTGTCCATGAAAAGCACAATATAAATCTGATGCTGGCTTCATCCAGCAATGGCCTACAGGTCTTACTGGGACGGTTTGCCGCAGAGTGTGAAGTGGCTGGGATGAGAATCAGTACCTCCAAATCCCAGTCCGTGGTCCTCAGCCGGAAAAAAGGTGGATTGTCCTCTACAGGTTGGGGACAAGCTCCTGCCCCAAGTGGAGGAGTTTAAGTATCTCGGGGTCTTATTCACGAATGAGGGGAGAATGGAGCAAGAGATTGACAGATGGATCAGAGCAGCATCTGCAGTGATTCAGACGTTGTACCGGTCTGTTGTGGTGAAGAGGGAGCTAAGCTCTAAGGCAAAGCTGTCGATTTACCAGTCAATCTACGTTCCTACCCTCACCTATGGTCATGAGCTTTGGGTAATGACTGAAAGAACGAGATCGCGGATGCAAGCGGCTGAAATGAGCTTTCTTTATAGGATTGCTGGACTCACCCTCAGAGATAGGGTGAGGAGCTCAGTCATCCGGGAGAAGCTCAGAGTAGAACCGCTGCTCCTCCACATTGAAAGAAGCCAGTTGAGGTTGGTATGGGCATCTGATCAGGATGCCTCCTGGACACCTCCTACTTGAGGTGTTTCGGGCACGGCCCTCTAGGAGGAAACCCTGGGGCAGACCCAGGACTCGCTGGAGAGACTACATCTCCCAGCTGGTCTGGGAACACCTTGGTATCCTCTCTGAAGAGCTGGACCAGGTGGCCGGGGAGGGGGAAGTCTGGGCATCTCTGCTTGAACTGCTGCCTCCGCGACCCGGACCTCTGGAAAAGCGGTAGAAGATGGATGGAAATCTGATGCATTATTATTTTTATTATCATTATTATTATTATTATTAAATGTGCTGATATTATGTGTGCATACACCATTAAATGCTTCGATGGAGATGCTTTCTCATCACATAAAGGAACGTTTGTGGGTGAGCGGGTGGGTGTTGGTGCAGCCGATGATTACAAACAGTCATAATCAATTAGCTAGCCATGTGAGGCTAAAGCTCCATTAATTTCCAGATGATCGTTTAACCGTACATGAGAGAGGAAGTGTTAGGAATTGTGAAATATTGATGATGTTTGGGTAAATGCCTTTGCTTACATCTCTTTTAAACTGTTTATAAATTCTAATGTGGGGCCTGTTGGACTCCTGCAGTTTGGGGTTTGTTACCATTTAATGCAGAAGGGCGGGGAAGCGATGAGTAAATAAGCAAAGGCCTGCAGAGATTGCTAAATCGAGCTCTGAAGTGCAAATGAGCTCCTTCCTTCTCTTGGTTTTAGTGTGTGTGTGTGTGTGTGTTTAACATGGGGCAGGGATAACATGTTTATTCCAGCGAGCATTAATGCAAGAGCTTTGTTCAACAGAGATGTTTTTTTTTTTTTGCATAAATCAGAGAGACTAAACTGAATTACATATATGTCAGCTAAGCTATTTTTTGTGGTGCCATTAGCAGTGTTGGGAGTAACGCGTAACTGTAACTCCACCACTTTTGCAGTAATGTGCTCTATAACGAAATTACTGTTTAAAAATTCAGTAATACGTTACAGTTACTGAAATTTGATTAGATGCATTACTCACTACTCATTTTATTAATACTAGTGCATGCCCATAGAAAGCAAGTATTCTTGTCTGAAAACAGGTAGCCCAATTAGGCTTTACAGGCCCAAATGTAGGCTGTGTTTGAAAGTGGAATACAAAGAGGTGTAGCCTATATGTAGGCACTCACATGTTAGACTTTGCACTTTGGGGAATGGGAGTTGTTCAGTCATCATCATAATTGTTTTAGTTTATATGCATAGTTTATAGTCTGTCAATAAACTCATGCAATACTATAACAGGACACGTTTACAAATATTTGAGACCCATTCTAGTGCATCCTTTTATATTTTTGGAATATTATAAGTACAAAACACCGAACATTATTATACACAGCAGAATGATCTGTTTGGCTGCAACTGTTGCATTAGTGTTGCCCATTTGTCAGTAAATATTTTTTAAAAAATTATTTATTTCGTTATTTGGGCACTTTGTGTCCAGTTTGGTGACAGTCGTCATTGAGTCAAACCGTGCATGTGGCTGCATATGATATGCATTTGATCTGGACATTCTGCTCCACAATGATGGTGGTATTATTATTAACTTTTAGATAGCCGTGCGAGCACACCGAGAAGAGCACCATCAGTGACGGCGAGTTGTGGTCCTGTAAAGGGACTCCCGTCTACCCCTGACCGGGTAGGATGGCCTTGCTTCCCTACGAAGGACTGCGTTCTGCTTGCTTGCTTCTCCAACACCGGTGTTCTTTAGGCAGACCCCGGGCCCCTGCTGGCATTCCCCGAATTATCCTTTAGACGTACGCAATCAAGGCAATATTGTAGTATAATTTTTTAAGCATTACATCTTCACTGTTCTCGCTTTGTTGTCAAATTTGTCGCTTTTCACTTCTTTTTTTGTTTGCGAAGTGCCGTAGTGACTGACTGGTCATGATGCCATGTATTATCCAATCAGCATGGTCGTGATGCTGCGTATTTGTTATGATCCCCCATGCGCTATTACGCAGAGCACGGAGGGAGGGATGAGAAGCCAACGAGCAGAGAAAGTTTGTGCACTTTTATTAACAATACCCTTGAAAATAACAAGTCCAGGAATGTCTACAAATACAGAGAATTGCAATGATGAACAGAATGGCCACCAGACATACAGGGCGCATCCGGGATGCTCTACAGCCCGGCGACGGCAAAGCCTAGTGCCGCAAAGTTGCTGTCAGCACAGGGAGAAAGGCAATTGTCTTACCAAACTGGAGTGATCCGGGGCCTCCCGTGTAGTCTGGCGGATAAGGGAAAACACGCCAGGTAAGCTGCTAACATCCAGGGATGAACGTCTGTAAATGTCAGGCTGAATGTGTGAAAGAAATTGTACAACATCCGTGGAGAACTAGCTGCCACGAATGAGGGCGAATGCTGCGGTGATCTCTTCCTACTAACTCCTCGCTTAAATAATAATAAACTTAATGAGGAAAGAGATTGTCGGTGTGGGAAAGCGTGGGCTGGACAAATGAATTTCAGGTGTGCATGAGTGAGTGTCTGCACGTGTGAATGAGAATGAATGGAGTGTGTGTGTGCGCGTGTGTACACCACCATTCAAAAGTTTGGGGTCATCCAGACAATTATTTTGTGTTTTCCATGAAAAGTCACACTTATTCACCACCATGAGTTGTAAAATGAATAGAAAATATAGTCAAGACATTGACAAGTTTAGAAATAATGATTTGTATTTGAAATAATATTTTTTTCCAGATACTCAACCTGCTCAAAGGAAGGTCAGTTTTATAGCTTCTCTAACCAGCTAAACTGTTTTCAGCTGTGCTAACATGATTGCACAAGGGTTTTCTAATCATCCATTAGCCTTCTGATGCAATGAGCAAACACATTGTACCATTAGAACACTGGAGTGATAGTTGCTGGAAATGGGCCTCTATACACCTATGTAGATATTGCACCAAAAACCAGACATTTGCAGCTAGAATAGTCATTTACCACATTAGCAATGTATATTAGATATTAGAGTGTATTTCTGATTAGTTTAAAGTTATCTTCATTGAAAAAAACAGTGCTTTTCTTTCAAAAATAAAGAAATTTCTAAGTGACCCCAAACTTTTGAACGGTAGTGTATGTGTGTGGGAACACCCATTAACAGAGCACAGCTGATGGCACTGACAGGAGAAAGGGGCGTGCCCGAGCTGTCAGGAAGTGAAGGCCAAAAGCTCCCTGATGCGCCAGATAGAAAATAGGGCAAATAAATAATAAGTCAGAACTGGGTTTGGAACAACCAAACCCAGATTCATGACAGCCCCCCACCCCCAGGGGTGGAATCCAGACACCCCAGTACCATCAGCTGGCCACAAAAAGAAAAAACACACCCTTAAGGGACCCCCCCCCCCCCCAGCAACAAACAATTACCCAGGGCAGGAGGTGGGGGGAAACCGGTCAGGAGGGAAGCAACCAGTGAAAAATACAACAAATAATAAGCAAATGTAGGGCAGTGACCCTCCTAACAGCCCCCACCTAGGACACTAACCCCACTCCCCATGAGTCCAAAGTTCAGGGGGTCGACCAAAGTCCCAGGCCCCCAGCATGGTGAGGTGTGACTGATCGGGCGGCCTGGCCAAGTTCCATGTCCAACAGGCAGCCCGCAGAATAGCGTCCGGCGGCCTGCCCGGCCCGATGAACCACCCGACCCGAAAGCCAAGTCCTTCAGGTGGCCGACCAACATGGTGGAGCCACCAGAACCAGAGGGGAATGCGGAGAGGCAGCCTACGTACTCGAGACCTACGGCAGCCAACCCAAGGAACAGGAGCCCCCCTGCCATCCGAGGCTTGGGGCTGGGGGACCGTAGCACCCGCGATGGCCCCGGCCTGGGACGTAGCTGCACCCACGATGGTCCCAACCTGGGACGTGGCTGCACCGGCCGTGGACTCCAGCTGGAGCTCTGCTGCACCGGCGATGAACCCCGCCTGGGGCTCTGCTGCACTGGCAGTGGACCCCAGCTGGGGCTCTGCTGCACCGGCGGTGGACCCCGGCTGAAGCACCGTTGCACCTGCGGTGGCCCCCATCAGGTGCTTCATTGCACCCACGGTGGCATCCCCACCAAGGGAGGTGATGCTCCTCACGACACCAGGCACTGGACCCCGATCCTCGGTGGCCTCCAATGAGACCAGCAGCTCTCTGGCGACCCTGGCCAGGGGCTTCGAACCCGAAGGGAGAGAAAGAGAAACCAGGTCAGGGTTGCCAGCAGTGGCAGAGCCCGGTGTGGCAGCCCCGGGGGCTACAGCCCCATGGTGTCCACCTCACCATGAGTAGGGCAGTGTGGCAGTGTGACATTGACATTGACATTGCTGACATAATGGAGCACACTTGCCTGAACTCTGGCTCCACCGCCGTCCAGGACTCCGGCGATTTAAGGTGTGCGGGTTCCTCCAGTCCGTCGGGTGCTGCAGTCCCGTCGACCTCTTCCAAGACAACTGGACCCTCGTCGTCGTCTATGGGCAACCCAGGTTGCGGCGGCTCCTCTCCGGTGACCCTAGGAAGGAGCTTGAAGGAGACGGGAGAATAGAGACGGTTAGGGTCCCTGGCAGTGGCAGAGCCCGGCAAGGGAAGTTCAGATGCAGCTGGGGCTGCACCCGACTCTCCTCCCCAGGAGTCAGGCAAGAGCTCTCAACAATCGATATGTGAACTACAGGAGAGATTACTTGCCTGTGCTGGAGCTCTACTGCCGTCCAGGACTCCATTGATACTGACGATGATGTTCGGGGTCCCGTCGGCTGGAGGTCTGGTCCGGGGGATGACTCTGCCGCCGCGGCCCCCACAGCAGGCATGATGGTCTCGGCAGTTGTGGTCTCCTCCAGTGAAGCCCCTGATACTGGTAACTCTCCTGGCACGAAGTCTGGAGGTGGAGACTTGGTTGGCGCTGTGTCCAAAAAGACTGAAGTTTGGGGATGTTCTTTCGTTGGCACACACTTCCGGTCAGCCACAGCGCTCCTCCTTTGGTCATAGTGATCCTGCGGGGTGTAGTCCTCCAGCACTGCGCATTCCCTCCTCCCCCGACAATCGAGCCCCAAGGCTGGTGGACATTCTGAGGCAGGGGAGGGAGACACAGAGGAAATAAATAAGTTCATCAAAGGAGCAGCCAGGAGAGAGCACTCAGATGACTGCCTAGCCTGAAGCTCTCTCCCGGGGGACAGACAAGGCTTGTCATTAATGATTAAGGCAGAATGAAAACACACTTGCCTGGCCTCCCGGGTCTGAATGCTGGCTGCTGCCGACGGCATGTTGTCATCCCTCTCCATGCCCATAGTTCTTCTAGGCCCCTCGGTGGTTGACGGAGGAGCCAGCCCGAAGGGCATGGAAGTGAGCAGGTCCAGAGTGGCATACACAATCCCTCCAACGGTTGGGGTGGACGACCCAATGACGGGAACTGTGGCTGAAGCAGAAGGGACGTCTGCTGGCACGACAGCTGGCACCAAGGGGGGCTTCGCAGCAGCAGCAGACGGGCTTGACGTTTGGTTACGGACCGTCAATGAGGTGATGGGCCTCTTCCGTTGCTTAGACCTGGGATTAACCTCATGCCGTGTGGTTGACTCCTCCAACTCCTCCTGCATCCGATAATCCTCTCCCGGGGCCGGCGGGGAGTCAAGGGAGACAGAAGACAGGGAATGAGGAGCCGTGACAGCAGCTGTTTGGGGAGCTTCAGCGGGTAACAAATTCTGAAGCTCCTCCACATAAATCTGATTAATCACCTCAGGAGACATTGCAAGAGAACAGAGATGAACTTGCCTGAACTCCTGACTGGTGATGGTGTCTGCTGCTGCCTCAGTGTCCTGCTTCATCCTCCCAGGAGTAGGACGGGAAGTCCGGCAGGGGGAGGAGGATTCCGGCTCGGGCGGTGAGCAGCGGGCTCTGGTCCTCCGGGAGCACGTCGTGGAAAGCAGTGGTTGAGCTCCGATGTCCTTCTTGTCATCTCCTCCAAATGTCGGCGTGACTTGTGGACCAGGGTGAGAAACGACGTCAACCCCAGATATTTCCAGAGACTGGGGCACGTCTGGAGCACCCTGACAGCGATATCAAACAGCCAAAAATTGACCTCCGGGGAGTTGGTGGCTTGAGCCCAGGAAACAAAAACCACAGCTCGATCAGCCACTTCACACTCCTCAGGGCTCAGTCCAAAAATGGAAAAATCCATGGAGAAGGCTGGTGAGGGAAAAAGCACTAAGGAGAGAAAGAGAAATTCACTTGTGCACAACTTCTTCGCTGGGCTTTACACTGGCCGCAGCATTCTGTTATGATCACCCGTGCACTATTACGCAGAGCACAGAGGGAGGATTGAGAAGCCAACGAGCAGAGAAAGTTTGTGCACTTTTATTAACAATACCCTTGAAAATAACAAGTCCAGGAATGTCCACAAATACAGAGAATTACAATGATGAACAAAATGGCCACCAGACATACAGGGCGCAACCCAGATGCTCTACAGCCCGGCGATGGTCAAACCTAGTGCCGCAAAGTTGCTGTCAGCACAGGGAGAAAGGCAGTTGTCTTACCCGAAATGGAGTGATCCGGGGCCTCCCGTGTAGTCTGGCGGATAAGGGAAAACACGCTAGGTAAGCTGCTAACATCCAGGGATGAATGTCTGTAAATGTCAGGCTGAATGTGTGAAAGAAGTTGTACAGCATTCGTGGAGAGCTAGCTGCCACGAATGAGGGCGAATGCTGCAGTGGTCTCTTCCTACTAACTCCTCGCTTAAATAATAATAAACTTAATGAAGAAAGAGATCGCCGGTGTGGGAAAGCGTGGGCTGGACAAATGAACCTCAGGTGTGTATGAGTGAGTATCTGCACGTGTGAATGAGAATGAGTGGAGTGTGTGTGTGTGTGCGCGTGTGTATGTGTGTGGGAACACCTATTAACAGAGCACAGCTGATGGCACTGACAGGAGAAAGGGGCGTGCCTGAGCTGTCAGGAAGTGAAGGCCAAAAGCTTCCTGATGCGCCAGATAGAAAATAGGGCAAATAAATAATAAGTCAGAACTGGGTTTGGAACAACCAAACCCAGATTCATGACAGTATTATCCAATCAGCATGGCCATGATGCCACGTATTACCCAATCAGCACGGCGTCAATCTGAAACCCTGTCCACCCTTCCTGAAGCCAGGGCACGAAGAGAGAGCAGTGACAGAGCAGTGGCTAAACTTTTATTGATAAAAATTACATATTCTGACTGAGCAACTCCATACTTGAGAATGCACACCCTCGTAACCTCAGCAAAGCACTTATAAAATCTGAGGTCAGTCTGACGGACAGTTTGGGAGATATCTGAGAAACAGACAGACAGACACACACAGAGATTTGGTGCATTTATAGATAGATGGATAGATATTTTTAGTGCAAATAAATGAACATACAAACTGACCCTACCAAAGCTGACATGACACAGCTGTCAGTTTACATAACCTGTTGCAGAGAGCTGAGTCTTCACTGCTGAGCAGAAGAAAAGATGAAGCTACTTTGTTTTTGTGGAAATAGATTATTTTTCCTTTTTCGCAATTAAGGGCAAAAGCATATTGGTGGGTTGGAAGCTAAAGTGCGGTTGAGACCTACTACAACTTTGGAAGCGCCTGAGAACAGCAACAAAGTGCCAACAAAGCTATTGTTAAGTAACGGCTAGCTATGCTAACAACAGTGGAGCTACGCTATCTGACCAGCCATGGCTAGATGTAAAGTGGAAATACTCTTGTCTCAACAGCCATGGCTGGATTTCAAACACAGGTATGCATCTGGACAGTTTGACCCAGCAAGAATTAAACCTGAATGCCAGATACAGTGATGTGAAAAAGTGCTTGCCCCCTTCCTGATTTCTCATTTTTTTGTATGTTTGTCACCCTTAAATGTTTCAGATCATCAAACAAATCTAAATATTAGACAAAGATAATACAAATAAACCCAAAATGCAGTTTTTGAATGAAGGTGTTTATTATTAAGGGTAACAAAAAATCCAAACCTACATGGCCCTGTGTGAAAAAGTGATTGCCACCCTTCCTGTTAAAACATAAATTAACTGTGGTTTATCACATCTTTGGAAAGCTGAGTTCAATTTCTCTAGTCACACCCAGGCTTGATTACTGTCACACCTGTTTGCAGTCAAGAAATCACTTAAATAGGACCTGACTGACAAAGTGAAGTAGACCAAAAGATCCTTAAAAGCTAAAAGTCATGCTGCAATCCAAAGAAATTCAGGAACAAATGAGAAACAAAGTAATTGAGATCTATCAATCTGGAAAAGGTTATAAAGCCATTTCTAAAGCTTTGGGACTCCAGCAAACCACAGTGAGAGCCATTATCCACAAATGGCGAAAACATGGAACAGTGGTGAACCTTCCCAGGAGTGGCCGGCTGACCAAAATTACCCCAAGAGTGCAGTGACGACTCATCCAAGAGGTCACAAATGACCCCACAACAGCATTCAAAGAACTACAGGCCTCACTTGCCTCAGTTAAGGTCAGTGTTCATGACTCCACCATGAGAAAGAGACTGGGCAAAAATGGCCCGCATGGCAGAGCTTCAACACAAAAACCACTGCTGAGCAAAAAGAACATAAAGACTCATCTCAGTTTGGCCAGAAAACATCATGATGAGCCCCAAGACTTTTGGTAAAATACTCTGGACTGATGAGACAAAAGTTGAACTTTTTGGAAGGTGTGTGTCCCATTACATCCGGCATAAAAGTAAAACAGCATTTCAGAAAAGGAACATCATACCAACAGTAAAATATGGTGGTGGTAGTGTAATGGTCTGAGGCTGTTTTGCTGCTTCTGACCTGACCTGAATCCGATTGAGATGCTGTGGCATGACCTTAAAAAGTTGGTTCATGCTTGAAAACCCTCCAATGTGGCTGAATTACAACAATTCTGCAAAGATGAGTGGGCCAAAATTCCTCCACAGTGCTGTAAAAGACCCATTGCTAGTTATCGCAAACGCTTGATTGCAGTTGTTACTGCTAAGGGTGGCCCAACCAGTTATTAGGTTTAGGGGGCAATCACTTTTTCACACAGGGCCATGTAGGTTTGGATTTTTTTTCTCTTAATAATAAACACCTTCATTTAAAAAGTGCAATTTGTGTTTACTTGTGTTATCTTTGTCTAATATCTAAATTTGTTTGATGATCTGAAACATTTAAGTGTGACAAGCATACAAAAAATGAGAAATCAGGAAGGGGGCAAACACTTTTTCACACCACTGTACATCGTTACAGACTGAAGATGTGATAATAATCACTTTCCATCAGACAGCTGAGACTGTGATCCACTGAAGTTAAAACACATTTACTTGCTACCTGGATAAAGATTATTCAAAAATGGATTTTGATCTCCAAAAGGAATTTGAGCAACTGGATCATGTCTCTGTCACAGCAGACATTTGGACTGTGGATAATGGACATTTTCTTTGGATCACTGCACATTGGATTAAATCCATATCATAAAGGTAAGATAAACATGAACAGCTTTATGCAGTGTTGCCAACTCTCACTCCAAAATGAGGAAATTACTGGCAATATCATGTTGATTTTCTTCAGATTTTTCCCACAATAAGAGCTCTCAAGGCAGGATAAAGTAGACTGAACATGTTCTAAAAGCTCTATCTGAAACAGTCTGCTTTCAGCCTGACATTAATAAGCCCATAATGTAAGTGTATAAGTTTATTTATTTATGTATAAAAGGGACAGTGCATATTAATAAACTTTAGACATGTAAATATGCAGCAGACAAGATTATAGCTGAAGCTAATTTCCATCTTGTGTCCCCTGGCCAGCCGCTGCCAGCCACATAGAACAGATAACACAGTACAACAAGAATAAACAATACAACAATGATAAAGCAAATGACACAATCGGGCTCTCTACGCTTACTTCACCGATCTCATAAACGCGCACTAACGGTGCGTCGAAGTATCAACAAACGACGATTTCAATGCATTTCTATGGCAATGTTAGCTAAATTTAAACAAAGAAAATGTTGAAATGTTGCACAAATGGCTCATGTAGCCATCACCATCTTATGGAGGATTTTGTGGGCTGCCTTTTCATATGAGTTGGCTGAGGGATGATATGACTCACATCTCCATCTGGCCACAAATGGAGATTGCTCTTGCTGCAGGTATGTCTGTTTACCAAACTATGACTCTTATTTATCATTAAAAGTAACTTGCCTACACTTAAAGTTAATGTGAAAAACACCCGAATTTGCATCAGACGGAATAGCTAAAATAGCATTAGCATAGAAACGCGTCGGCTCGGTAGAAATATTGATTACAGTTTGAGCTGCTTATCAGCCTCAGAGTAAATGTATCAACACTGCAATTAAACTAGTTTAAAAATAAGACTGACGCTCACCTGCTGACAAATGGACTGAAGCTCTGTAGTGCTGAAACAAAGTGTCAGGATTAACAAGACGAACGAGTGTAAATAAACTGGTTGTTTTTCTTCTGAGCTCCGGTGGATAAATTTTGCAAACCTAAACATGACGGCTTTTTGGGGATTTTCACAGCAGGTACAATTTGTTTACTATTATTGGAGTGTTCTGCCAATGCACAGCCAAGCTGGTGCATCTATTTGTTGTTACAAATATCAATAAATATTGTTTCTGGACACTGTTGGATAATTTTTCCACATACTGGCTGGTAGACGGTAGGGACACTTTTTGAGATCACAAATTTAAAGTTTTTGATCATATCTGATCCAATCTTGTGGTGAAAGCTCATCATAATATTGATATGCCATATTGTTTCAATGGTCAACTGCCAGTTTTTCTTACCTCCGTGCTTTCCCAGGTTTGCGTGTTCCCGTGTAAGTACCCGGATGTGTAGACAGCCCTATACAACAATAATAACAACAATACTGTAGCAGTAGGACAGCAAGCGATTAATCCATTTAATGTAATCCATTAAATAAATTATCTAGCTATGTGTGCAATATGATTTAAGTGTGCATTTAAAAGTAACCTGAAAGTTACTTTTCCAAGTAACTAGTTATTTTAATCATACAGTAATTGGTAAAGGAGCTCAGTTACTTTTGAAAAGAAGTAACCAGTAACTGTAATTAGTTACTGCTTTTTAGTAACTTACCCAGCACTGGCCATTAGTACTGCATAGCATCACAGGGCACCATCGCTCGTTAATGACTTAAAAAGTCACACAGATGGAACAGTCAAACAGATGTCCAACGATGTGCCAAGTGACAATTATAAAATATATACCAGTGTATGACTCCCAGCTGCCCACTGCACATCGTTTGAATTGACTGACTGTCAGTGTTTATTTGGGCAAAACTTTGTTGGAACCTTTCACCTTCTAAAAGCCACTGGCACAGCTTGACTGTCTTTTCCCGGCCCCTCTCACTGCTGGAACAGCTTGAGTCGGGGTCTGATTAAAAAGCACAGACGTCGACCTGGTCTTCCTGGGAGGAAAGAGCTCGCTAGGAGCCCGGCCGGGGCCTGGGGGAAATAAAGATTTGGATCGGGCTGATTTGAGTAGATGAAGATAGCGCAGTAATTACAGGCATCCCAGATCTCAGCAGTAGACGTAGCGAGGCAGACCCTGTGCCTATGCGTGTGTGATGATAGAGATGGAGTTCTGTGTACTGGCAGGCAAGTGGGGTGGATGATGAAGGGAGCAGGGAGTCATTCTGTCACTGATCCATAAAATCACATAAAATAGGGCCCAGGGTAAGTCACTAACTGCGTGACATCTCCTGTCATGGTACCAAAATAAATGTATGCCATTTGAAACAGAAGAAAGCGGTTGTTCCATATGCATCACTAATGTGATTATGAATTCAGTATTAGCTCTTTTCCACTGGTATTAAAACTATATTAGCAAGCCATTTGAGAAAACTCATTTTCTGTATCTGTATTTACATCTTCCTCCACCATCCCTCTCCCTGTCTCCACTTCTTAGTGTTAATTTTAACAGAAAAATGTGATAAAAAATTATAAGGCATAGGAGAGGGTCCCTCCCCCCCCCGTTCGGGTGACAGACAGTAATAGGACTCGATTGTTGTTAGCATTTAGCCTGTCCCGGTTAGCTTGTTTTTCATGGCTGCATCCCGAGGTGGGTCTCCATCCCCGCCAAACCTTCCACCTCTCCATCCCTCCTCCTGGGTGACATTTCAGACGGGGCCCTGAGGGCATTCGGAAGGGGAGGCATCGAACAAGGTAATTGCGGCACGGTTTCCCCTCGCTAAATTAACCTCTGCTCGGAAATTTATTGGCCAGCCGCTCTCCAGAATTATTTAAACTTGCTGTTATTTCTGTGTGGAGCTGGGAGAGACTCTGCCTTTGTGGGATTTATTTATATATATATATATATATTCTTTTCTTTACTCAGAGGTTTGATTATGTAGAAGTGGAGGATGTTTTGGGGAAGTGACAGCACCCAGTAATTCATTACCGACAGACCCTAGCTTTTCTTCTGGAACATTTTTAACTGCTCACCTGTGGAAATATACATGAGGTTTGGCAGTGTTGACGGCTGGGTGAAGTCGGTGCACTCCCACGGGTCACAGCCGGGGCAAAATACAGTACTTACTCTGTCGCTAATGTGTGCTGCTTGGGAAGACAGCCAAATAAATTCCACTTTTTTGACATTTCCTTTCTTCTGTTTGGCTGCCTTGTGCCTCTCATTTTGTCCATTTCAACCTGACTTATGACTTCAGTTTAATAGTTGTAATAATATCACTTATTATGCCCGTGACATTATAGATTCCACCGTTTCCCCCCCAAATGCTCTGAATACTTTGTTTTTCACTGAGGGTGGCGAGCGCGCTGTGCAGTGTGTGCGGTCTCATCTGGACAGAGGTTTCGGCAGCATTGACTTCCTGCCAGAAAACGCAGGCCTGGCGCGTTTGTTAGATTTTCATAACTGTCACTGCAGCACACCTCAGGAGTCCGACCCCACGCATGTAGCCTGTAAGGTCTGAATGGGTGCTCTTTATGGCACATTAGAGCAACTGTGTGGAAATCAAATGTGCACAGTATTAATATTTTAACCGGAATATTAAGGCATGTCAAACCATTAGGAATCATGAATTTGACCCTCTCTAAACTTTCTCTGGTCACTGTTATAGGCAGGCATAGAGGATAATGAATATGTTGTATGGCGTATTAAAGTATTTCTGGTTCAGTTACCAGCGCAGGACTAATGTTGAAGTGTCCCTTTTCGCTGGTTGTGTAACTGAAATATGTCGACCGGTTCTGAATAAACATCAATCTCTGCGCCTGCACCTCTGGACGAGACGACTGGCTGAATCGTAAAGCGGAGACAGCTGGTGGGGATAATGTCAGCTCGGCGAGGATGGACAGTCAGCGCATCATGATTTACATTGCGTCTGGCATTTTGGCCAACCGATGGAGAGGAATATCAGTCAGATTTATTTGACTTTTCTTTCCTCTCCTTCCTCCTCTCCTCAGCTCTTTTCTCGATTTGCTGACAGGCCCTCAAGTCATTCTAGTGTGTCTACACATGTAAAAGCACCCTTTAAGGAGGGAGTTAGAAGATTACACTTTTTTCCACCGTCTCTCTCTCTCTCTCTCCCGCTTTCTGGCTCTCATTTGGTGAGCTGCCAATTTACCGCAGCATTCCATGACGAGATGGATATGCGAGATGGGGAATCAGACAGATTCAGAGGCCCCTCAGACGAAGGCTATTTTGCTGTGTGTGTGTGTGTGTGTGTGTGTGTGTGTGTGTGTGTGTGACACCCCATCATCAATACCAATTTGAAAATCAGCTTATGATAATCGCCCGATCGTGACAGAGCACTGAAGCAAGATCGGCTGCGACGGTGCTGACCTTTTAGCGGAGGCGGTAAAGCAGCCACGTCATAACAAGGTCTGTTGAGTAAGCAACTTGCAAGGCAAGGTTACTGTCCCAGGAAGAAATTAGAGAAGAGAGGAGAAAGAAAAAGGTGTGAGAAAGTGAGTGAGTGAGAGACAATGCTCTGATTGTGATTTCACGAGTCGATTAACTTCTATGAGCATGTGCGTGGGCCTTCTGCTGATGCCGACTCTTTTAGTAGTGGCGGGGGAGGCGAGGGCGGCTGATGTAGATGATCTTTCTGCACCGCATGGAGAGGCATCAATCTCAGGTGATTGGCTCTGGTCCTTCAACTGAAATCCACCCCTTTATCCACTTGGCTAGGATGGCACACGCCGATGTTAAGGTCAGTCACGCGGAAACTATACATTTTAACATTTGCTGTAGTGTGTTTGTGTACGCCTCCGTGTCCATGTGTGCTTTCGCAGGGTTTCCACACATCTTTATGGATTCGAGGACACCCACACACACACACATGCACATTCACATTCACACCAGCCTTGCAGCTTCTTCAGATGTTTTGCCCCACTTCATAAATTATACAGCTTCCTTTGGCCTTGCTGACAGGACCTGTAATGGAGTCTGCATCACCGGTTGGACTCACTGACCAGGTGACTGCGCACTTGACTGACTGTTTTTATCTAAGTGGTGGAGCATGAAGCATCCACATCACTTTTACCTCAACACGCAGAGGTGGTGGTGGGGGGGGGGGCTGTAGTGTTCATCACTTCCTGTATTTGTGCTTTTCTCGTGCATCTTCGTGTGTGTCACCGCATGAACATGTATGAGCACCTGCCACGACAGCGACGCAGAAAAACAAAGCGAAAGGTGGGAGCGCACGCGATCAATCTTCATTTGGTAATTTATGAAGGTGTCCAGTTGTCAGGAATCCAGCGGCGTTCGGTACAACTCATTCTGCCGTGCTGGAGGGTGGTGATGGGGGGGTGGGGGGGTCTGGGATATCTGTGTCTCCTGTCACCTCCCCACCCTCCTCATCGCCCTGCTGCCGTCAGCAGCCCAGAGGCATTGCAGAGGGAGAGATGGAAGACAGAGTGAGGGAGGAAGCCAGCCGGGATTAACCCTGTGGCCACCCACGGCAGGTGCTGAGGCAGCCACGCGTCCAGCCTCATTAAGGAACGGGAGAGAGGGCAACAAACACGGGGGGGGGGGAGCTGAAAATGCACATAGTGAACACCCTCACGTGGATTAAACCTGTGTGCTCTGCCTCGAAGAGTGACACTCACATTCTCAGTGGGGAACACTGACACTGAGTGGTACCTCACCCCATCCCTTCCCCAAGCTCTTGTTGCTTTTTTTTTTTTCTTTTGTCACCTTCTTACTTTTGAAGCATTTTCCTCTTTTCCTCCGTAAAGCTGTTGCAACGTTGGCCTTCAGAGCTCTCCTGCTCGCTTTCCAGGGGCCTGCAGCGTTGTTGGATCACTCGAGCATGCAGGGCCGCAGTTTGTTTGAGGTCTGTACACAATGAGGGAGACATCGGTTGGTATGTGGGACACGACAGAACACAACATCCTTCAACCAGAGTGAACTCTGCATTTAGATCAAGTATGCTGTACCTGTGTTTGTGAACATTCCCAATACACCATTTAAGTGAAATTTGCAGTGAGCTTGTTATCCTAAATCCTAATTTTGGCTATAGTTCTGTGTATTAAGCCAAGCATTTATTTCATCCAAGTTCAAGGAAAGTTGTTACTAAAGTGCAAAGTTGCAAAAAATTCCCAACAAACTCTCTTAGTGGTGCTTTAAGCATCAGTATTTTTACATCATCCTTATTTAGCTTGAGTGTGTTAATATGGTTGAAGAACTACCCTTTAATCATTAATCATGTGAAAATTATTAAAAGGAAACCCAACTTTGATCAGGACTAATTCAGCAAACTTAGAATTCGAACAATTTTTTATCCCTCGGACGATCTCTTTGACATTGACTTTATCAGTTGATTAAAGATTGAAATGTGCTTTTAAGGACGGGTTTTTGAAATCGGGGTGGTCAGGACACAGGCTGCGGTGGTCTCCTGATATCTTTTTTTTCCTCCGTCTAATTTCTGTGGATTGTCTGACTGTGACGACATTTTGCGGTGAATTATTCAAGGCACTAAGCAGCACTTTGGGCCAGTTTCCCCCACTTGGCATCTTTGATTGGGAAAACGGGGGCTGATTTGTGAACGATAGCCCCAGGGCTGCTGGCTTAGGGCGAGCTCGGGGGGGGACACTGGCCTCCGAGCCCCTCCTGGCCCCAGGGAGGGAAGGTTTGGCCATGGCCGCCAGGCCTTCCGGTTTCCAAAAGACAGTCCTTGCCTGTCTGCCCCTATCAGCCGCGCCTGTGGAAGTGAGGTGTGATGCAGGAGTGGCTCCACAGAGAGTATCAGACGGATGAGGCACTTTCTGAGCAGCGTCTCTCCCCTCAGCCAGAGCCTCCGTCTCCCGCGGCTGCCGGGGCAATTTGTCGGTCGACCTGCCAGGAGCAGAATGCAAATCCTCACCGGAGGAGATGCACAAGGGCCCCAGTGCCTGCCAGCTGTGTGCGTGCATGTGTGTGTTGCCCAGCAGTCTTTTTCTAAAACAGCCTAACAGGATAACTGTCATCAAGACCTCAGTGTATCATTGTGAATACGTGTGTGTGCGCGCGCACACATGGGTGTAATGTATCATCTGTCTGCTATAGAAGGACTGTCTCTTTCTCTCTCTTCCTCTGTCTCTGAGCTAAGACACGACTCTCCTTCACTGCTCATCAACCCAACACTCCTAATTTATAGATGGGCATAAAAACTCTGTATTTTCACTCACCCTGCCTACCTTCCACCTACCCTGCATAGCAGCAGCATGACAAAATAGGACACATTACATTAACCACGTAAAAGTTTTTTTGTTTTACCTCCACCGGCTGGGTTTCAACTTTCTCTCCCACTTTTTGACACTACGTCTGCACACACGGTCACTGCTGTTAAATGACGACTGATCAGGCACGTTGACTTTCCACTACGACTCTGGTCAACCTCTAGTTTTGACATGTTATCGTTTTGCCAGCAAATTAAGAACTGTGAGAAAGAAAAACGACCGGAATGCCAAGACAAGTACGGCGTTGCTCTCCAGACAGCGCACAGCTAAGAGAAGTTTTCAAGGACAATTCCATCCACAAGATGAAAGTGATCTTCTTGTCTCTCATCTCATCTTCTTCACCAACATCCAAATACCACCTGGCTCATTCTGTGCTGTCAGCATTTTTTATCTAAAAAAAAAATTAATACTTTTTTTGCTGGTCAGATACAGGTACTTTTATTCGTTGCACTTGCCTGGAGTCTTCTGCATCTTCAGAATGTGAAAGATTTGAAGGCATGGATAAAATACACTTTTCTAATCAACATTTTTTCTTTTACCTTAAGCAGTTCTCTCTTTTTAAAAGCTGTTTTCATTATTTATAAGTGTTCTGAAGGTGCTACTGAGCTGATTTCTTTCACAAGGCCTGATATGAGGCCGATGGAGCTTGCAGAATTGATTAGATAAGCTTGGAAATTACAATGTTGAGCACGCAGTCCTCTGAAATGTGCTCTAAAATACACCCATCACGAATATTAATACCCAGGGCTTATAAGCACATATTTGAATGCACGAGGGAAGTTGAAGTTTTATGAACTGCCTATTATGCATTGCCATATATTACTGATCAAAATAAAGAATTTACCATCTTCCCTAAATGGCATTGGCGGGTGGGTAATCGTAATTTCATCATTAACACTTGAACATTCTGAGCTAATTTCTGTTTTACTGAATAATTCTGAAAGATGTTAATCAAACATAGAAAAGCATATTTGAAATATTTAACCAAACGATATTAATGAAGATCAAAGGGCCGCCTGTTTTTAGCGGATGTTATTTGAAAGGCCTGGGTAATAGCTGGGTCCATAGGAGCACATGAAACACTTTGTCTTCTGCTAAATATTTCATGCTCCGTACCTGTTGTATGGTGCTTAATGAGCTATGGGAGGAAATGGTGATTTATCATGCAAAGTTTTCAAAGGAAATGCAAATTCACATATGCGCACACACATAGACTTGCATGCAGAAGAACACACATTCCTTGCAGTTTTTATATATACTTTTTTTTAACCTCTTCTCTTTTTGGAAGGAGCATAGCTGTAGCCATGGCGCTTTTTCCAAGGTGAATATTTTAGCCCCGAAGAAAAGCAAACTCAAGCGAGAGCAAGAATCAGGGGTCAATGGTGTGTCTTTAAAGAAACTTTCCCTCTCTCTTCGCTTCTCTTCTCATCTCTTTTCCTCCCTCGAATACTAATATCAGCAGCGAGAGCACGAAAAGGGAGAAAGGACAGGAACATCTGTGGGCATTAGGTGTCAGGGAGTGTATATTTTCTACAAATGGGTGACATTCTATGTACCGCGTTTACAGTTTTCCTTGCAAAATATGAAGAAATAAGGAGTGGCTCCAAACTTTTACACAGCACTGGATATACACTTTTTTAGGTTAAAGAAAGGAGAGACTCATTCAAAACGGTTAAAAATATATTTTTTAATTCATTCCGTCATCTTAGAATCACTTTCACAATAAAAATGGCCCAAGTCTTTTTTGCCCGCTTATCACCCTTTACATGGAGCAACGCCTTACCTCCCCCAACAGCTGTCAGGCAGTTTTCACTGTTGCTGTTATTTGTTGATCCATGCTCGCCATATGTCGTTCAAAACACCTAGATGTTGGAATTTAATAAACTTACTTATTTATACAAGGTGTTGGGTGAATGGGTGTGAAGACAGAGTAAAACAGCTGGATCCTCTCCACTGCCACGGAGCGCCGAGGCCAGGAGAAGGGCAGGGCGAACGGCGAGAGAACGACAATCGTCAGGTGATTAGAAGGACTCGGAGGCTAGGTAAGACCTACAAAATGAATAACGGCGCACCCCAAACTGCGCCATAAGGCTCAATGGTTTGTGATTTGCAAGTTGATAAGACAAGAAGATTAATAATGCCGCATGATAATGGCTGGCTGAAGCTCAGCTGGGGAGATGGTAATGATGGGATATTGCTGTAGGAGCAGTTCACTGAGCCACAGTGGAGTGAGGGGAAGATGGAGAGAGAGGGAGAGACGGACTGATAGAGAAGGGAGAGGGAGACTGCTGGAGAAGGAGAGCTGCAGCTGCACGGGAGGGGTGGGGGGCAGAGGAGCACTCATCCCAATTGGCCCTCAGGATATGAGAGTTTGAAAAATGAGAATGCAGTTATCATTTTAATTAGATATAAAGTTTTTTTTTTTAAATGCATATATTCTGTGTATAATTTTGCTGAAATAAGGACTTCAAAGAACATATGTATTTGGCAGCGCACTGTCCCATCATAATTCTTGAATGACAGCTTTTGTTAATGAGTTTTTCTCTCTTTTTTCCTCTTCTAGGTGGGGTATTGCAGGAGGCAGGCATGTCTGGGGAGGATATGAAGAGTTTCACGGAAGAATCAGAGGTGAGTAGTAACTAGTTAGTTCTGCTCAAGTACGTGAACTAATGTAACTTTTTCTCTTACTTATGTCAGTAGTTTTATTTCAGTTTTTATTCTTGTATAACTTTTGCTTAATTAGATTTAGTTGTACTCTGAATTACTTTTGATTTCACTTAATTTGGAAACTGGTTAGAAATGTGCTTGTTTATATTGTACTAATTTATTCTCACAGAAATGGCTACATCTTAGATCATTTTATAGTGATGTCAGATGATTAAAGTTCTTAATCGCGATTAATATCCAACAATTTGTGTTTATTCAGGATCAGTCATGATCAAAAACAAATGTTTTTTCCAATGTAATGTACCCTGAAGTTTTTCATTCTCTCTATATAACATGGGAGTGGACAAATGTGCTTGCTTTCTGCAACCATGGCACCATTTACAGGTTCCAACATGTCAGAAATGACAACTGTCCAGAATATTCTCCAGTAAAAAGTGCTCAGGAAATACTGCAAGCAACTAGCATTGCTATCTTGCCTGTTAGCTGTAGCTTAGCTGTTAGCCCTCCTCGTTAATCGCGTTAGCCACTTCTCGTCTCTCCAGCATTCAGATCGAGATTGTGCATTGGTGCGGTCCATATGTCCACATAGTATGACAACTAGGGGTGGGCAGTATGGCCTAAAAATGATATCACGATCGTTCTGTGAATTTTCATGATAACAATATTTTTCACAATATTACAGAATACTTTTTTTTTCGTTTAAATTTATGCAAAAAGGACAGTTTCACAGGCCAGCATTATTTACCTTCAACATATTTAGGAAAAACAAAACAAAAACTCTTTATTTCTCCATTTTATAAACAGCAGCTCAGATTTAGTTTAAAATATTTTTTAGTTCTGTGTCAAGCATTACAAGAATATAAACTGTTACATCTTAACTGCACACAGAGATCGGGTTTTATGCTGAATCACTTTAGGTGCATTACTCCCGTTGCGCGGACCTGTCCTTCGGCTTTTGGCTCTCTGAATGGATGTTTTTTTTCCCTCTCTCTTTGGGTGATTGAAGAAAATCAAGATGAAGCTGCCAAAATGGAAGTAAAAATCTACAGTCACTTCGAGCTGCACATTGTTCAACGTTAACACCGCTCCAGCAGTGTTCTGGACGTGTGGAAAAAATGCAGACAGATTGTCCACACTGCTGCACCATTTTGTCTTTTTGTTTGTTTGGTTTTTTAACATGACAGCAGTCTGAAACAGAAAGTGAAACTTAAATAATTCCACTCAACTGTAGATGGTCTGATTTCGGAGCGGCAGCTTCCTGCCATCTTTGTTTTGCCGTTTCTATGCGGTGTGACGTCGTCACGCAGCAGACCCCAAATATTGCGATATTCATTTTTACACCGGTATCAAAATTTATACCGGTATTATCGTGAACGATACGATATGGAACACGCCTAATGACAACAACTATGAACAAGGCTTTTGTGACTGTCTGACCGGTAACTTCAGGCTGGAACTGGAAAATGTCCCACTGTCAACTATCCACGTTCTGAGAGTTGGACTGTGCATTGACACGGTCCGTATGTCCACATATTATGATACTCCAGTAAACTGATTTGAACACCCAGAATTAAATGAAATGAGGAGTTTGTGAGATTTTCTCATCAATTTGTGCCTTTTTTCTTTTGCATTTACTATTTTTTCCACTTAAATTTTACATATTCTACTGAAAATTTGAGACTTGATGATCATAAATTTGTCAGGACTTGCTCATAAATGTTAGTTTTCTGTTGTAAATCGATTACTTGATTCTTCAACTTACCTTTTTTTGTCTTCATGAATTTGTGACATTTTTATATTAATTTTACTGATTTCTCTTTCTTATAAGTTTCCAACTTCTTTTTCACAAATTTGTGGCTTCTCTCATTCCTTTGCAAGCTTTTATTTGTAAATTTGCAGCATTATTCTTGCCAGATGGTGAGTTTTTTTTTTTAATGTGTTAGTGAGCTTTTGCCGTAGGATTATTGGACTCACCCTTAGAGATAGGGTGAAGAGCTCAGTCATCCGGGAGAGGCTCAGCGTAGAACCGCTGCTCCTCCACATCGAAAGGAGCCAGTTGAGGTGGTATGGGCATCTGATCAGGATTCCACCTGGACGCCTCCCACTTGAGGTGTTCCGGGCATGTCCCACTGGGAGGAAACCCCAGGGCAGACACAGGACACGCTGGACAGACTACATCTCCCAGCTGGCCTGGGAACATCTTGGTATCCTCTCTGAAGAGCTGGAGCAGGTGGCGGGGGAGAGGGAAGTCTGGGCTTCTCTGCTTGAGTTGCTGCCTCCATGACCCGGACCTCCAGAAAAGCAGTAGAAAATGGATGGATGGATTGATGGTGTTAGTCCAAAGAAAATGAAATAATAACTATCCACATACACCTTCTAACGTAATCCAAAACATATAAGCTATAAACAAAAATATGGTAAATATTTCCAGTTTCCTGGACGATTCTGATTTCATTTAAAATGACTAAAGATGCAGTTATTTTTACTAAAAGTAGGTAAGGAAAATGTAAAGAAGCACATTTCTATCCAGTTTTCAACCCAGTAAAATCAAAAATAACTCAAAGAATACAACCAAATGTAGTTCAGTAGAACTACAAGTGTTTCTTCCTAAATACTCATACATATAAGCGTCTTACAATAAAACTACTCCGTGAGATACAGTTTTGTGAAAAAGTTACTTGCATAAATTTAGCCGTTATTGACATGGAAAACAAGATGTCTTAAGGAAGTTAGCAGTGACCAAGTTGATTTATGTGTCCTGAAGAAAGAAATTAATCTTAAAGATGAATATAGTGGATGTGGGGACGTAAGTCTTCTTCTTCTACTTTCTGTTGCTGCCATTAGAGCTCATCACAGTGGATCATCTTCCTCCCGCTCCTCTTCTCTCACACCAACCCTCTTCACCACCAACCTCTCCACATCCTCCTTCATTACATCCATGAATCTTCCCTGTGGTCCTCTTTTCCATCTACCTGGCAGCTCCATCTCCAGCATCCTTTGTCCAGTATATCCACTATCGCTCCTCTGCACATGTCCAAACCATCTCAGCCTTGCCTCTCTTACTTTGTCTCCAAACTGCTCAACCTGAGCTGTCCCTCTGGCATACTCAATTCTAATCCTGTCCTTCTCAGTCACTCCCAATGAGAGTCTTAGCATCCACCTCCATCTCTGTTTCTGTCTCCTGTCTTTTTGTCAGTGCCACCGTCTCCAAACAAAGCAGGTCTCAGTACCATCTTGTAAATTTTTCCTTTCACTCTAGCTGAATCACCCTGACACTTGTCCCCACCCACTCCACCCTGCCTGCACTCTCTTCGTCACCTCTCTTGTGCTCCTTCCATTGCTTTGGATGGTTGACCCCAGATATTTAAACTCTTACCACTCACTACCTCTGCTCTTTGCACTCCCCACCCCCACCTGGGTTGAGGTAGTTCTTATCCCTGCCAGTCGTAGCCCAAAGGGGGATTATGTTATGGGTCAGTCCGTCCATCTGTCCCACGTTTGTGAAATCCACTCCTCCTACAGTTTTGCTCCGATTGCTTTGAAACTTGGTACCATGGTTTGATATACACTGATGATGCACATATTGCAATTTGGTTCTGATCGGATGATTTTTACAGGAGTTGCAGCCCCTGACCTGTGACCTCCTGTTTCACCTCACTTCATAGACAGTAACTGTCTTGTGAAATCAACTCCTCCTACAGTTTTGTTCCGATTGTTTTCAAACTTGGTACCATGGTTTGATATACTCCGATGATGTGCATATTGCAATTTCACTGTCATCGAATGACCTTAAGATCAAAGGTCAGAGATCAGATTTTCCCTAAATCTTCTAAACACAATAACTACTGAAAGAAATGATGAAGGCTTTTCAAACTGATACAGTAGTTGTGTCTAATACACATCTTGGATGGTTTACACTCTGACCTAACTATGGGTTTGGGGTCAAGGGGTCAAAGATCAAAGTTCAAAGTTAACATTGCAGTTGCACTATGGTACAGTAAATGCTTCATTTGCTATTACTATAAAATAAGTAAAGCTAGGCTCACCAAACCTGGTATACAGGTTCACCTTAGGATCCTGACCTCTGACTATGGGTTTGGGGTCAAAAGGTCAGAGATCAATGTTAACATTTCCTATGCCTTATTACTGTACAACGACTAAAGCTAGGGTCACCAAACTTGGTCCACAAGTTCACCCTGTGACCCTGAAGTGTGACTATGGTTTTGGGATTACAAGGTCAAAGGTCAATATCAACATGGCTTATATACTACAGTATATCTCAACAACAAAGAAAGCTAGGGTCACCAAACTTGCTACACGGGTTCACCTTACGATCCTGACCTCTGACTAAGAAGAAGAAGCCATCTCTATTGTCATTTAGTACATACAGCCAATCATGTACAGTAGAAAGAAATTACATTACTCCTATCTACAATGTTTATCACACGTAGAATCCGAGGAGTTGCTGCCATGCAAGACACCATCACAAACAACTTCTCCTCCTCCATTCTATTACGCTGAGCACCAAGCTAGAAGGCAGGAAGTACCATTTTATATGGTCTTTAAGATGACCCGGCTGGGACTTGAACCCCCGACCTCCCGGTTATGGGACAGATGTCCTATCAATTCAGCCACCACTCCATTCCTTATGCCGTATTACTGTACGAGTAAAGTTAGGGTCACCAAACCTAGTACACAGGTTCACACTGAGACCATGACCTCTGACTACAGGTTTGGGGTCAAAAGGTCATAGGTCAAGGTTGCCACTCACAATGCTCGCTTACTATAGAACGTGTAAAGCTCTCTAGAATCACCAAACTTGCTACGTGGGTTCACCTTGGGATCCTGCCCTACAACTATGGGTTGTATACTTTGTTGTACATTCATGGATGATGGGCTTATCATAATTTGGTTCTCCCACAGTAATTATATTGAAAAGCTGAAAACTGCTCTGTCAGTAAGTATTGGGATCTTCAAAAAAAAATGGAGATGGGAGATATTTCACTCACCTCAGAGTGCTCTTGCTCAAGTATGTATCTAAACTTAGACACGCTGTAAATTTCTACAAAGGTATCTCTTTGACTTAGCAACACTGGGGATGTATTTTAAAACGTCAATATTAGGGTTGAATTGTTTTGAATCAAAGCATGTCGGGCATCAGTTAGTGGGGTACCCTACAAAAGAAGGGGTCCAACATGCAGTGTGGTGAAAAAAAATGAAAGAGACTACAGAGAAACATTACCAAAAATGATCTGTGGCAACACCTGAGAAGGATTCATTCTGTCTCAAGTGCAACTGAAATAGGAATATTGTTAAATAGTAAAGATAACAATACTGCTGTGTGAGACAGGTAAATAAACAGATGTTGCACAGGTAAATAGAAAGTCACAGAATCATAACAAAGCTGTAATAACGTCAACAATAATACTTCATTTTTTTAATTATTGATGTGTGGATGTTGCTTTACAATGGAAGAAGCATCGCAAAATTGCCAAGAGAAAACTTGTTTTCCTCTCTTCCCACATTATCATAAACGTCCAATTTCTCATAAAAGGAATCTAATCTCTCGTGGATTTTCTACATTTTTTTTTTTCCACAATATCTTTATTGAACCTTTTTTTTTTTTTAACAAACATGATACAAACAATCAAACACTAACACTAAAGTACTACAAAAAAAAAAAAAATACCCTAAAAACACCAACAACCACCAACAAAATCAAGTCTTCAACAATGCTCCTCTGTTTAGTCTAGACAATCCAATACATTAGTATACATATTATGTTCACCAGTTTGGAATTTACAAGGTCCACACACATCATTCACCTTCTTCTTCAAGAGTTATGTTTACATTTTTTACATAATCAATAAAAGGTCTCCATATATTCTCAAACACAATTTCCTTTGATTTCAGTATATATGTTATTCTTTCTAATGGAAGGTTTGTTAACATCTGTCTTAACCACTGAGTCACATCTGGTCTATGAGTCTTTTTCCATAATAGTGCAATACATTTTTTGGCATTAAGCAAACTGAGGTCTATGAATGTTCTTTCACTTTTATTGAAATTATGCTTTTCTGGGTACAGACCCAACAAAAACAGTTTAGGATTCAATATGATTTGTTTTGAGATTATTTTTTCAATTGTTACCCTCACCTCCTCCCAAAACATTCTTATTAATCTACATTCCCATAAACAATGAAATAGGGTTCCTTTACTTTCCATGCATTTTGTGCATGTATCTGGTATATTTTTGTTATATCTATTTAACTCCTCCGGTGTAACATACATCCGCATTAACCATTTGAAATGTATCAATTTAAGGCGTGCATTTATTGATTTGGTTTGAGCTTCTGTACAAGCCAATTCCCATTGTTCCTCTGAAATTTCAATTTGCAGATCTTCTTTCCAGTAGTTTAATCTTTTCAGTGAATTTTCACTTGAAGATAGTGTCAATGAGTTATAAAACTCTGAAATAATACCCTTTCTTTTACTATCTTTCATCATCATTTTTTCCAAGGATGAATAAATAGGTCGAGTGAGAGCTTTATTTTGATTTGATCGAATAAAGTTTCTAAGTTGAAGATATTTAAAATAATGTGTTCTATTGAGATTAAATTTGATCCTCAGCTCTTCAAAAGACATTATGTTGTCTGCACATGGCAAATATAAATCCTGAATCTTTTGTATCCCTTTTAAATTCCATACTTTAAATACAGCGTCCGCTCTCCCTGGTTTAAAATATTGATTACCCCATATTGGACTAAATTGTGACAATAACTGTGGTTCTTTTAAATAGTTTTTAGCTTCACACCATATTTTGATCATATGCTTTACAAATGGATTTTTAACTTGTTTTTGTAATTTTTTTGCCGAATCTGAGTATATGAATATGGGAAGAGGTAAAGGTAAATTGTATGATTCCATTTCAGTCCAGTGAGGGAGATCATTTGATGAAAAATAATATGTCATAGACCTCAGTTGTGCCGACCAATAATACAACATAAAATTTGGACATTTCAGACCTCCACGATCAAATGGTAAATATAATAAAGACAAACGTAATCTAGCCCTCCTGTTGTTCCATATAAATTCCACTAACTTTTTTTTTATTCTTGAGAATAGATCTAAAGGTGGTGATAAGGGAATGTATTGAAATAAATAAAGTATTTTAGGTAAAATATTACTTTTAAGTATATTGATTCTCCCGATCATCGACATTGGTAGTGACATCCATCTCTGAGTTAACTCATTGATATCTGACATTAAGGCTTCATAGTTGACACTGGCGACTGATTCTAGCTTAGGCATAATTTGGATTCCTAAATATTTAAACTGATTTACAACATTGAATTGATTTACCTCAGGGGCTGGGTAATTTCTCTGGGTCTCATTTAGCATTAATATTGAAGATTTAGTTTTATTTATTTTATATCCTGATATTTCCCCAAAATTCTTTATTAAATTCAACAAGGTTGGAATTGATTTTTTTAGATTCGACATAAACAAAATTATATCATCGGCGTACAGGGAGATTTTATGTTCTGTTGGTCCAACTTTAATTCCATATATTTGTGAATGTAAACGTATCGCTATCGCTAAAGGTTCAATTGCCATAGTAAACAGTAAAGGTGAAAGTGGACAGCCTTGTCGACATCCTCTATTGATTTTTATTGGTTTTGAAATATTGTTATTTGTTAGGATTTCTGCTGTAGCATTATTGTATATTATTTGAACCCATTTTATGAAATTATTTCCAAGTCCAAACCTTTGTAGGACTTCAAAAAGAAAGGGCCATTCAACTCTATCAAAGGCCTTTTCGGCGTCCAATGATAGGAGAGCTGTATCCGGTGCTTCTTTATTAAAATAAATAATATTAAATAGTCTTCTTACATTATGGAAGCCTTGTCTACCCTTTATAAAGCCATTCTGATCTCGATTAATAATATTTGGTAAAATTTCTTGTATTCGTCTTGCTAAAATTTTACAGATTATCTTAAGGTCGGCGTTTAATAGGCTTATTGGTCTCATATTTTCACATTTATTAGAGGGCTTACCTGGTTTTGGCAACAGTATAATTAAGGCATTATTTATGTATGATGGTAAATTATTATTTTGAAATGCTTCTAAAACCATTTCCAAAAAAGGTTTTATTAATTTATTCTTAAATTTTTTATAAAGGTCAACTGGAAGACCATCTGGTCCTGCACTTTTTCCTGATTTCATATTATCAATGGCTAGCCCAACTTCTTCTTGACTAATTTTAGACTCCAATATCTCCCTGTTTTCATTTGGAATACACGGTATAGATAGTTCGTTCAAAAACCCATTTAGTTTTGTTAAATCAGGTTCATTTTTGGTATCATATAATTTTTCATAGTAATCTCTAAAGGCTCTATTAATTTCTAAAGGATCTATAACTACCTGTCCATTACTTATAATACTGGTAATTGGTGTTTTAATTTCCAATTGTTTAATCTGCCATGCTAATAATTTTCCTGATTTTTCACCTTGTTCATAAAAAGATTGTTTCAATCTTAGAAGACTCGAGGCAGCTCTATTCGCTGATTTTTTGTCGTATTCAGCTCTCAAAATCAGTAATTCATTCTCCAACCTTGGGTCACTTCCTGCATACACTTTTTCCTGAAGACTTTTTATTTTATGTTCCAATTTAGCTCTCTCCTCTCGAGTCTTCTTAGATTTTGATCCTGTATAACTAATAATATGTCCCCTAATAAAAGCTTTGAAAGCCTCCCACTTTACACATGCTGATGTTTGTGTAGTATTGATGTCAAAGAACTCGTCTATCTGTTTTTCTATATACTTGACAAATTCCTCATCCTGAAGCCATTTATGCTGAAATTGCCATCTACCTGATTCCTTTGTCAATTTTTTATCTACATATATTAGACAACAGGGTGCATGATCAGAAATCACGATGTTATCATAAAAGCAGTTTTGAATCTTGGACCTTAATTCTGTGGAAATCAAAAAATAATCAATACGTGAGAATGTCTTGTAGGTACTGGAATAACAAGAATAGGCTTTAACTTGTGGTTTCATTTCTCTCCATATATCTAACAATCTCAATTCTTTCATAAAATGATTAATAGTCATCCTACATCCAATGTGCGTACAATCCAGTCCTGTTGATCTATCCACACCTGGATTCAATGTACAATTAAAATCCCCTGCTATTATATGTTGCCCTGTAAGTGATGATAAGATGAGAAATAAATTAGCAAAGAACTTCTGATCATCTATATTGGGACCATATAAGTTCACAAGATTTATATTTTCTAATAGCAAAGAACCTTGAATGATTACATATCTTCCAAATTTGTCTCCAATTACATTTTTCACCTGAAAAGGAACTGATTTATGTATGAGAGTCATAACTCCCCTGGCTCGGGATGAAAATGAAGAGGTGAATACACTTCCCTGCCATCTACTCCTAATTCTTTTAACATCCTCCTCTATCAGATGAGTTTCTTGTAAAAACACAATTCTTGAACCCATGTCCTTTATTTTATTCATAACTTGTTTAAGTTTTTTTAAATTTTGTAGACCTCTGCAATTCCATGAAGTTAAATTAAGATTAACACTTTGGTCCATGATCAATAGAGAGTTTGGGATTACCTTGCAGTGTAAACATGCTCATACAGAGAAGCAAAAACATGAGTGGTTGAACATTCATCCTACAAACTACACACAAACAAATTTCCCCTTCCCACACTTGTGGCAAACCCCCCAAAATCAAAAGAAAAATTCTGTCTCCCGATATAGCCATCGACTGTTCCACACCCACGGGGAACAGCCTAAGCCACTCCTTCTTCATCCTCCCAATCACCCTAACTCTACTGCTTTTAATGACGTAACATTAACTCTCCTCTGTAGTTTTCCAACTTAACTCCAAAATTTTTAACAACTTTGTACATCATAGTTTTTTTTTTGTTTGTTTTGTTTTTGTTTTGTTTTTTTAATATATAATACAATCTATATTTTGTAAACTTACTATTTACTTCAAGTCAGTCAGATGCCTGTGCAAATGCTTAATTATTCTACCTTATATTTTGTTCATGCTTAGCTCCCACCAGTCTCTTCTTCTTCTTTGATCTTCTTGATGAACTCCTGCGCCTCCTCTGGGGTCTTGAAGATGTGGGTTCTGCCCTCATACGTGGTCAGCAGTCTCGCAGGATAGATTACACCATGACGAATCCCAAGGTTGCGCAGCTCCTTACGTACGGGATCAAACTGCTTCCTCAATTGCTGGATTCCTGTGGCCAAATCTGGGTAGAACCGCACCTGCTGGTCCTGGTGTTTAATCTCTCCTTTAGCACGTGCAGCGTTGAAGATCTTCATCCTGTCTCTGTTGCTAAGAAACTTCATAATTAAGGTCCTCGGCGGTCCCTTATCTCTCCGTGGGCCAATACGATGTGCTTTTTCCAGAACCACTGCTGATTGCAACTCCTCGCTGCCCAGCACCTCCGGAATCCACTTTTCCAGAAAGGAACATACGTCCCGACCTTCTGATTCCTCTGGAAGACCCACCAGCCTCAAATTATTCTGTCTCGACCGAGATTCCAAATCCAAAATATTATCTTCCAGAGATTTATTTTTTTTTTCCAAAGTGCGCACCTTTAATTGAAGACGGGTGACGTCATCTTCAGCACTAGCGAGACGGAGCTCCATCTGCGCCGTTCGTTCTACACAGTCACCCAATTCCTTTCTTATTCCTTCCAACGCTGTCATAATCCCATCAAATCTAGAGG